>OY728150.1:585654842-586302920 GCA_963277665.1 Viscum album | reverse complement strand
TTTAATAATAATTTAATGAGTTTTAAGAAAAAATAAAATAAAATGCTAGGTTAGGGACATTACCTATTCATCAGACAACTTATTTTTTTTTACACAAAAACTTCATAGGATTAGTTTATAATAAAAATAAGTCTTGAATAATGAATGGTGGTATGTTAGAATGTGATTAATCCATGAATTGTACACACCAATGGGTTTTTGAAGTGTTAATTAGAGAGGATAAGGGGTGACCTTTTATAAGTTAGGTGAGTGGAACACTTGTAATTTTTGAACTAAAAAAGGTGTACCCAAGTTCTTCAAACAAAAAAATGCTCCAAAATTGGAAATTATGTAACTTTATAGGTTATAAGGTAAAAATATGTCCAAAAAATTGGGTTTTTTACAATTTTATATGACATTTTACCCCCTAATTGTTTATTTTAACCCACCCGTAAACACATTTTAACATTACATGGGAAAATTAATATTTTCTGTATTTTCTATTTATGAAGGTCAAAAATTATTTTTATGTTATTAAATTACACAAATTATAATGATTATAAATATTTAATCCATTTTCACATAATATATTCATAGAAATATAAAAACATGAATTTTAAATTAATCTCGCGGATGTGACGAAAAAGTTTTTTTTCAAAAATAAAAGCTCCAAAAGCATAAAATATTTTAGCATAAAATTCCTTAAGAAATATAATAATATTTACTAAATTAGATTAATAGATATATAATTTAACTATTTATTTATTTAAAACCATATGAAAATAATTTTTTTGTCTCTAAATTCATTAAATGAAATGAAAATTCTTAATAAAAACCATTATTTCTTACAATTCATTAGAAAATTCAACCTTTCTAAAATTTAAAAAGACTTTATTCTAAGATAATTTTCAAATGATTATTTCAAAAAAAAAAAAATTTTCAAATTTTTAATTTAAAATTGGAAAAATATATTTTAAAATTAGTGTGAAAAAGGCAACAGAAATTCTTTTTAGAGAAATAGTGTTTTGAAGTAGAAAATTTGATTTATTCTTATCTATTGTATAAAAACTATAAGATAAATGTTAATAATTTTATAAAATATATAATATATAAATTTCATCAATATAATTCAGTAATATTTATTTTTTAAATTTATATAGGTAAAACATGATTATGTACCTATAATTTTTTTTCAGATTATAATTTCGTTTATTTTAAAATAGGTTTTGTTTTTATATCTATTTTATTGATCATAAAATAATTTATTTTATATACGTTTTTTGAAAATATATTTTCATAATTAAGTTAATAATATTCATAAGTTTTATTCCAATGTCTACGTTATAACTGTAATTTTAAATAATGATATTTTAACAGTATATCATGTTTCGTTTAAAATGGTGTTGCGTGTAATAAAATATAAATTCCGGGTTGTGTGTAATGAATAATATATAAATGTTTAATATAATTTTAATTTTTTCCATAAAATATCCACATGTTAAAATAATAGTTGAGTTATTAAATGTTTATGGTTAAAACATGCATATAATCAATTGATTGGTTATCAATTGATTAGAAATAAAAAAATCATTCTATTGAAAAATTAATATTCTTTTGAAAAGATGTTCTTATGCACAAACTGTTTTTTGTCTAAATTTATTAAATTAATCTCTATTTGTGAATTATTCTTATTGAATTATTTTATTTTATATATTAAATAATATGTTTTATCATTCATCTAATATTTTCTCAATGAATGTGATAAGATTAAACTCATTTTTCTTTGATTAAAACCATGTTTTTCTTAAAAGGGAATTCATCATGTTTTACATAAATAATATAATTATTTGATAAATTTTAAAAAACATTAATTTAAGAAATTAAAATTAATTTTGAAATCATCATTTCAGGATTATCTTATAGTGAATTTCGGATAATTTTTTGAAAAGATTACATTTATAATGAATAGTGAAAAATAAGGATTTTTTTGAAATATTTATTTAATTTTAAATGATTTTAATGTTATAATAAATTTGAAGATTGTTTTAAATGTATAAATATTTATATAAAGTCATAATTGATACAATAAAATTCTTTTTAATCAATTTAATCTTGAATTTTGTTAAAAAAATTGTTTACACTTAAGAAAAATTTTCCTTCGAAAAACATTGTTTTCTACAGACTTGTAGAATTAATTTTAAATGAAATTACACCAGTTATATGACTTTAATTTATAACTAAATATTCCATATTTTTAATAATAATAGTTTAAATTATTTAATTATATCTACATAATTTAATTCATAAAGAATAGTAAAATAAATAAAAATTAATTACCCCGGTTAATGTTAAAACTTGTTTACAGTCGGTTTAAACTAAACATATTTGGGATGAAATGACCTATAAACTTGTATAATTTATATTTTAGAAAATATATAGACATTATATAACCTTATGTTCCGGAATGATCTATTTTTAATCCTTTTGGTCAGTGTCAAATGTGGGTATATTTTATTCTTTTCAAAAATTCCATGTGTGTCCTCTCCCCCACTTGTAAAAGGATACCCACTATCCTCTCCACTCTATAATTCAATATCACTTTGGTTCCTCCTATAACAACACTAATACAATAAATAAATCCCTAAAAAATACCTATAGTCCATTTTTGATCAAAAAAACAGTTTAGGAAGGATTTATGTTAAAACTAACAAGGTTGTTCGAAGAAGAGGTATCATTATTAACAATGAACTTTTATTTTATTTCTTCTCATAGATTCTTTAAATATTACAAAAATAATCACAAATAATAAGAAAAAATATATTATATTTACGAAGATGTTATTATGTTTATTTAAAAACTATATCCATCCAATCATTCATCAAATTGAAAATGAAGTTGTTGATCATGTGTACGGTAGTCTATGGGCTCGCTAACCAATGTAAATAATTTTCCATCACCACCTCTAAACGATGGAATAATGATGGATTTAATTTATATATACATGATATTTATGACATTATCATACATATGATATTATATTATCACATTTAACTTCTTATATTCCAATCTATTGTTAAATGATAATTTCATCCGTCCGTACGTGTGGATTACCGCATCCATATAGTGATATGATGATTCTTTAATTTTATTTTGACATGGGTAATATTAAGGAAATATTTAATTAATATATATTATACATATTATATAACAATTATTTTTTAATTTTAAGATATTATTACCCACTTATTTATTGCATCCATTAAAAAATTAGAAACAATGTTCATGCATACGTACAACCTACCACATCCATGAACAGGGTAATTATTTTTTCTACATAAATTTGTTTAGATTATTATACACACAAATAAAATTGATATATTTGATACTAATAGACTTTATAAAATTCTGGAGATTATGGAACCCTGATTAGTGTACGTGGACCAAAATGACCAAAAAAACATCCATGAAATACAATGCAATTATTACCCAAAACATTGATTTTAAAAAAATTGATTATAAACATGTGATAAAATATTATATATAGATCAGATAAGGTGTGATAAAAATTAGTAAGGTTCATTAATATTTTTAAAGTAAATCTATAATTATTTAAATAATGTTTCTAAAACATATTATGTATGTTGGACTAGAGGTAAGGGTTTCATGTCTCAATTTTTCATCTAGAGACATATGCCATATTGAACACATATTTATTTTTTGTGGAATAAATAAATCTCATTTGATATATATTATCAAGAATATATTTATATTAATGGTATTTTATGTTTCATTTGATTTTATTTATTTCAGGGGGGCTATGATTTAAAATTTACCAAAGCGGTATGGGTATAGTTCACAATTTCACAATTATTTGGGATTTTTATTGTTAATGACTTCATTAGAGGAATTATTTTATCTTTTTATCTTGAAACTAATATATTTTTATCTCCTTTTGTGATTAATTATGGTTTTATTTAATATTACAATTCTCTTTTCTTTTGTAAATTAAAGGATTGATAAAATGATATTAAAAAAATCCATCATTAATTTTCTTTTTGGTTGAAAAATACATTTCTTCAATATATATATTTTTATGACAATATTTTAACGAATTTGGTTAATATTATCAAAATATTTATTGCTAATATTTTTTTTAAATTATTTACATTTTATTTTTTTAATTATTCTTCCTTTCATTTTCCAAATAAGGCATTTTTTTGACATTTTACGAGAAATGTTAAAAAAATATTTATTTTATCATATATGGAATGTAAAAAATATTAATACCATAATGAACAATAATTTCATTGAATTATCCTTTACATTTTTCTATGATTATTTTGAATAATATTTTTCCCTTATCTTCTAGAAATTTTTATTTTTTAAATGTGATTCTCAATATGAAATGTATATTTTTTAAAGAATGATTTTAATTTAATTTTTATTGTAATTACTTTCATCACTGAAAAAAACTAATTTTAAATATTATCCAATGGTAAAATGTTGTAATTATGCCATAATTATTTCATATGTCAACAATTTATGATCATTTAATTGGGTATGTACAATTTTGATTCCATTCTACATATTACCCTACTTTATGATTATGTGTATTGATTGGGTAAATTATTAACATTTCATATGCTAAATTTCAATAAATACATTTAAATTGATTTTTTTTATTGATTTTGGAAAGTATTATCATTTCATATGATATTTTTTAAATATAAAGCTTACATGATTATGTTTCTCCCCTTTCATATGATGAATTCACTGAACATAGTAAGTGATATGTGGGGCCAACTATATCCCCTCAAATACATTAATAGGTATCATGAGACAAATTATATTGTGTATTTGGATGCGTATATACCAATTTATGTAGGAAAACACGTAATTAAGAATTTAAGAGATGGTTATGGTGTATCTCATTATGAATTCCTTCATCGCGAGAGTAATAATTATGGTCAATATGATTTTATGATTTTTTACGTTATCCATGGATAAGTTTCAAGATCATGTCATTATTTATCAGGAATTAATTGATTATCATTTATTAATAATATATTATTTATCATGATCAATATATTGATTTAATTGAATGTTTTTTTTATTTATTAACCTCTCTATATTGGTTAATTACCATGTATTCATGACATATTATATGGTAGACTCACCATTATTGAGCATTTAAGCTCACCCCTATAATTTGTTTCATTTATACAAGATTCTATGAAATGTTTTTTTACTTATATACCAGAATATTCTAAATATAATAGTGGTGAACTCCAGGAAAATACAATTTAGAATTTTATGTTTTTAATTTTAATGTGTGATTCAAGTATGTGTTTATTTTTCCAATACTACTAAAATATTCGATCTGTTGGGATGTAATCACTTATATCTAGCATTGATGTAATAAAGTAAACATTAACTTTGGGATACTTGGGATGGGATATTTCCATTAATATAAATTATGATATGTTTTATATATAATAATTTAATTTGAATGAAAAAATTTCTTGATTGTGATATATATTAATCATTTTTATTAAAGATGAATTTTTATAAAAACTATTATTCATTTTTTTTACTCATTCATATTTATATTTAATTTTTCCAATTATAGAAACAGACTAATAAAAATGGATTAAATAAATGATATTACAAGTTCTAAATTTTTCAAATAGACCCCTTATATATTTTTTCATTACGAATACTGAACTCCAAAAATATCTATTGCCATAGTTAGGGTAAAATGGGTAAAACGTCGTTAAATCATTGGGACAATGCATTACAATTTATCCAACACTTTCCTTTATCCTGTATGATGAATTTTGTTTGACCATGTACATCATGGTTTTGAAAAAATGGGATTTTTTTTAAATATATATTTGATTTTTACCATTATAATATTTAATTAAATTATGAATTTAGAAATGTTAATTTCTTAAATTTAATATCAATAATATTTTCTGATAGGGATAAATAAAAAACATCTCCTGTTATAAAAGTTTATTTGAAATATGATTTATTTTTTAAATAATTTTAAATTTTTTAATATTTTTTTGATTTAATGATTATCTTTAATGTTTACAATACACTGACATAGTATTTATTCAATTAATGAAAATTTAAATTAAATGATTACAAAAATATTAAAAGTAACAAAATGTTGAATAATTATAGTGTTACATTAATACAATAGATATATTTGAAATTTTAGGGATATTTAAATGTAACACATCATACACCCATTTTGTCCTCATGTGTTTAATGTCAAAATAAATGAATACCATGAAAAATGACATTAATGTAAATTATAAAAAATAATATTTTATTAAATGATTTGAAATTCATAAAAAAATTTACTAAGAAACTGAAATAGGAGATGGTTTAAAACAACAATGATGATATAATTATGTGTCATTTTGTGAATTTAAATTGACATTCATGACCCTAAACTTATAGAATACATAAATTTTGAAGTAATTATCGAAAGGGTTAAGAGGGGTTAAAACTAAAAGATAAGGGTCAAAACATAAAAAAAGATAATTTTTTATGAGTTTTTTTACTAATAATCATCATAAATTAAAATTATATTAGTTTGGTATGATTAGGACATGGAAAATAATTTAATTTAATATAATGCATTATAAAATTCGAAAAAATACCCTCCACTCACTAATAAAAGGATGCACCATCTCTATTTTCATTAAATTAATTAAATCAATATTAATCAACCAGACCCCCAAAATTAACTTCCCAAAACCATCATCAATGTTTTACATATTCTTTTCCTTCCATAAGACCAATACTACATCCATTAAGTGGAGATATAAAGGAAGTCTACTGAAGAATAAGTAATCATATTTGTCAGCTCTTTCAAGTTTAATTATTTTCATAGTTTCTATTTATGTATTTTAACTATCCTAAAAAAATAAATTCATTATCATAAATATAAATATATTTATTTTATTATGATTATACCACTGTATTTCATCTATTTTCCATCTTATTAATCGAGAAAACATCACTCGTGCATATATGTGGATTACTGCCTGTAAGTAAGAGTGTAATTAATTTTTCATCACCACTTTACATAAATTATCAAAAATAAGTTACCAATGATTATAGGTATTAAATTTATCAAATTAACATAATTATCTAATTAAAATTCCATATCTATCAGCTTACCTTTCAATTATTTTAAAAATGATAACGCCACACATGAATACGTGTGGACTACCTCATACACAAAGAGTTGTGATTAATTTACCATTGATGACTTTCAGGCATAATAATAAGGATGGATTTAATAAATAAATATAAAATTTATAAAATTATTTATATTTTTGCTTCGATAGAAAAAAATCAAAGAAAATGGAATAGAACTACTAAAGTGAAACATATAATAAAAATCAAGCATTTAATACCCAAAATTATAAAAATAATTAAAGATTAACGACACATGGGACATAAATTTAAATGTACGGATCATATATGATATTTTTAATATGTATAGAGTAATGATATTTTGTTATAAAAATTTATTTTATTATACAAGTGGTTAAAAGTAGAAATGAGGAAACTCGAACGTGAGGAAAGGGATTTTATCTCTATTTATACTCAATTGAGATATATATGGTATTATGCACCTATTTAATTTTATTGTTGAATATAATACCCCATTAAATTATTTAACAATAAAATATATTTTCCATGAGTTGTAATTATTCAATTAATGTTACACTTTAATGAATAATATTTATAATGAAAAGATGATCTTATTTCTCTTTTTGATTTGGACAATTTTTCTTAAATGTCCATATTTTTACAAAATTGATTTTCAAATTCATTTTTAATTATCAAAATATTTATTATGAAGATTCTATATTATATTTGAATAATTACATGGTTTTAAATTAATATTCTAATGTTTCCCCAAAAGTTTCATTTTAAATCTTTAACATTAAAAGTCAAAAGGTGTGTTTTTTTAATATATACAACGTTAACGGACTTTACCGCCACCATAAAACTTTGGAAAACATTATCCTCTTCTATAATATTTCTATTATTTTGAAAATTAAAAAATTCAAGATATTTTATTTTAAATATATATGTTTTTTCAATTTTCCTCTATTATTAATAAGAATTGAGTTTACTATAAAATGTATTTTTTTATGGCCATCAGTCATCTCTTGATTAATGTTGTTGAAATTAACTTTCTGCTGAAACATTCACTATCTTATGATTATTCTGAATTAAATTTATCCTATATATACATATTTATTATATAATGTGTATGATTATTACATACTCTATATACCATTTCAATAAATGGTGTTTTAATTTTAATATTATTTTGATTGACTAGAGAAATGTTGATATGCTATATGATTTACTCAATATATATATTTTTTGGTAAGATATATTGTAATCAATAAAAATAAATATAGAGGAATAAACCAGAAATGAAGTGATGGGTTTTCCCAAAATTATATATCCCATTGAATAATTGATAGGTCTAATGAGAAAAATCATTTGGCCAAATTAAATGGATTTTTTTGTGTATCTATACACATAGATTAAATTATCTTGGAATATGGATCTGATGGTTAAGACATCATGTTTTCTGAGCTCATAATAAATAACTTTAATAATTTATTTTATTAAGACTTTTGTTATTATTATCCATGGGATTATTCCCATTATATTATCCATGTATAATTTTTTTACTCATGTTATTAATTAAATAGCATGTGTTTTCTATCATTTTCCATACCATATTTATTTTAAATTATTTAGTCATGATAAATTCTTCTATAAAGAACTATTAATGGGATGTTAATCTGTCTAACTATTTTTTTTCTTTACCCAGAATATTTATAAGGATATTATGAATAATATCATGGATTAGGGAATATTTCTTATGATATGTGTTTTTTAATGTAAAATGGGTCTCATGTATGTATTTGTTTTTACAAGAACACTAAACTAACTATTCATTTAGGTTTAGATACCATATATATATGCTAATGTAATATGGTTGATACCATCTCTGGGTCATTGGATTTGGGGTGTTACAATTTTTATCATAGGAATTCTAGTATAAAACTTTGTAACTAGTTTTTAAATAATAATAGTTTACTTTATAATAATGAAAATTAATGATAGTATTTTCAATTATTTTCCATAATGGTAATTTTATATTATGGCAGAATATTTTGATAATTTTTAGCTAACTCTGTATGTTCTATTCTTTATTGGTAGCACCTAATGGAATAATGTGAATAAGCACCCGTGGACAATGAAATTATTGAACCAATGAGTAAAAAAATATAGTCGATGATGGAAGTGAGTAGATCAAGGGAATATTATGAGAAATGAGTTTTGTTATGAAAAATAAATATGATCAAATTGAGAAACATATTATTACATTGTGTGGTTCACATATGTTGGATAAATGTATTTTAAAAAATCTTCTACAATTTTGTAGAACTACTAATTCATTGGTAGATGATATATGGATTAAATATTTTGGAAATATATTCCTATGTTTGTGATGTAATGTAATTGAAAAAATTATTCTGTAAATATATTATTTGAAAGTAGATTCTGATCTATGATGGTCATTGATCCTAAAAACTAATTGGTATGAAGAAATAGAAAGCATGAAATGTATAAATTTTAATGTAATATTCGAAGATAAATATTTACATTGATAAGAACAAATGAAAATGGAGATAAAGTAAATAAATTTAAATACAGAGGAAGAATGTGTGGTGGAATATGAGGCTAACTTGGAAATATTATCCATGCATTCTTTAGACAAGATACAAAACTTTAGTGAAAGATTGGAAACATATTTTATGGGAATATGACGATTATATAAAGGGCAATGGTTCCTAAAATATTTTCATCCTATGATGATTTTAAGAGAATAAGATTTAGGTTGAGCACAAATGAAAATGTAAAGTGTGAAATAAGAATAATGGAATAAAGTAACAACTATTATAGGAAAATTATGGAATGAAAAAATCCTTGAAATGTTTTGATGTGTTTGAGGGTTTTTTACAAGTTTAGAGATATGGCTTTTCTAGATAATGAGTTCAGGGCGAAGAAAACAATTAATGAATAATGTTTATTTGACTGTAGATAAATGGGGCATTATTTATACTAATATCCAAAACATAAAAGGATCTTATCAAAGAATAATTCATCTAGAGATGGCCATGTTTATGCGATCACTACAGTTGAGGTTAAAATTTCTAATGATGCGGTGGAAGGTACTTTATTTATTAATTCATATTTTTATATTGCTAAATTTTGTTTTGGGTGTTCATACACATTTACATGTTCCATGTTTTCTATGAAAATTAGATATTTCCATAGCACATTAAAAATTTATTATTTATTGAAAGACTCTAGTGTAAATCTCATTGTAAAAAGGATGTATTATTTTATTATCTTTATGGTTGATAAAAATTCTCTATTTATAATTTTTTTATTAATCATCTCGTAGATTTTGATATAATCGATGGAATATATAGGTTTTCAAAATATAAATAATAATTTATTTATAAGTGAGTAAAATATCAACTCTTTGTGTGGATATATAATTTTTTTATCATTATTGGGGGGAATTCATTATCAAAGTCAAATATAGACCCACATCCAATTGCTCTTCTGAATGTGATTCTAGGGGAATAATAGTAGATACAATCTATGGATGAAAAAAGAAATTTTCAAGCTGATGATGATCCCATTGTACATGAATACATTGATGTATTTCCTAAGGAATTTAATGGACATCCATAAAAATTTGAAGTTATTTTTTTCATTGATTTACTTCTTGATGGATGAAATATATCAGATACTCCATAGAGAATATCCACTATTGAATTAGTATATTAGAAGAAAAATATATAAGAATTGTGTGATAATGGATTTATACACCCAAGTGTTACACCTTGGGGATCCTATGATGTTTTTTATAAATAAAGATAGATCAATGTATCTTTACATTTGTTATATAGAAATCAATATTATTACTATAATGAAAAAGTATCCTCAACATTGAATTAATTACTTATTCAATAAACATCACATAACTCAATATTTTTCAAAGATATAAAATTATCATGGGTATCATCAATTATGATTAATTAAGGATGATATTCCAAAGGCTTCATTTCATATGAGGTATAGAAATTACATGTTTAAAATATTGATTTTTGGATTAACTAATAATCCCTTTATTACTATGGTTTTAATTGATAGAGTATTAAAGGATTATTATGATATTTGTTTTCTCTTTATTAATGATATCATTGCGGACTTTAAAATATTTTAGGATTATGAGAATAAATTTAGTATCATTCTTTAGGCACATAGAGAAATATATTTATGTGGTAAATTTATAAAGTGTGAATTGTGTAATTATAAAGACTATTTTTTCCATATTATCTCTGAGGATGGAATATTAGTTGAAACTCCAAAGAAATTAGAAGTTAAAGAGTATCCTTCCCCAAAAAATAACCGAGCTATGTAGTTTCATTAGATAGTTTTATACCAATTACTTTATCAATATTTTCCCAGATAGGATAATCAATTTACCAGTGTTACATTTAGAGGCATTAATTTCACATGAAAACATGAATGTGAAAAATGTTTTCAAGAATTGATGAGTTGATTGGAAATTATCAAATTTTGACTCTATAATTGGGAAATGATATATTAAGGAAATATAGTGACGTATGGAGGAAAATACATAGTTTCATCCATAAGAAAAAGGATAATGTCACTACCTATAACTCAAGGTAGTTATAAATTCATGAAAAGAACTATCTGACTCATGATATTGAGTTTGAAGATGCAATATTTTTATATAAAATATGGTGAAATTATTCTTATGGTGAATGATGTGAAACTCAAAAAGACCATACAATAAAAAAAACATTTTCATAGAATGAGCATAATATGAGAAAATTGAGAAGGTTAAAGATACTCAAGGATCATGATTTATTAATAGAGTACCACACATGGAAGGAAAATAAGGTAGCAGGTTTATTTTCCATAAAAGATCATTGATTCCTAACAAAAAAGAGGACTTGTAGGGACCCTATGTTCATGGAGTTAGTGAAGATAGATATTTGAATTATTGAGGAAGGGTAAACATCGTACTTGTTTCAAATGATTTAAAAATCATAATTAATATAAAATGTAAAAAAGTTATCATCCTAATGATGATAATTTTTAGGTTGAAATTAAAGCCACGAATGATGAGAAATTGGAAGACATCATATTTAAATATTGAGTTATGAAATTTTGAAATAGGTTATGTACTATATCTATAATTAACTGAAAATGTAATTATTAGATGATTATCATAGTTTTAATTTCTCTATATTCCATGGTGGAACCACGATGTATATATATTTGAACAAACATTTTTTTGGTATAATATAAAGTGTTAAATTATATATTATATTTCAAGATTATTGGGTTGTCAATAGGTGAAGGCTAAGAAATAACACCCAAGATGAGTCATGAAACCTCTATATATTCCAACAATTTATTAGGATCAAATTAGTATAGAACTTTTCCTTGTACTCACAAATTATACTTAAAATAATAAGGTAGTATTTTATATTGTTTACCACCTTATAAAACCATCAAATTTTCACTCTATAAGTGGAAATTTACTTATTTAGCACTTAAAATAAATAACAATTAATGTTGTCGTAAGAATTTATTGGGATATTCTTTCAATTTTGTTTCATCATAATCCATTATTTACATTAAAATAAGGAAAATGTATTGAGAATTCTGTAGATACTGAGCTTCATTTGAGCCCTTCCTTTCACAAGAAATTTATAGAAAAATTTAATGGAATATGAAAAAAAATTAAAGATAGGTTATAGTCATGATAACATTACATTCAAGGTATGTGGCATTAGTATTTACTTTAGTGGGTTTTCCTCTAATAGTATATTCCATTAATGATCTAAAATGTATCCTTATGGATCATTATATAGAAATATTTATCCTAACCTAACTTATTATGATGACGTAGATGAAATAAATCTTGTGGGACTAGAATTTGTTGAGGATACCAAGAAGAAGGTAATAACTATTGAAATAGATAGTAATGAAAATCATTACAGAAAAAAGAACTATGATGATAACTAAAGTCATTATTTAGAATTTCAAGTGGGTGATGATGTTTTATTGAATGTATCTTCATGGAAGGGTGTTACAAGGTTCAATATTAAAGAAAATATTTTCCAAAGGTACATAAAACCATTTTAAATTAGATAAATAATTGTATTTTTGGATTATCATTTGGAAATTACACCTTGGATCTCTAAAGTACATGATGGGTTTCATATATTCCATTTAAAGAGGTACATTTTATATCTAACACACGTTTTCACCATTATGGAAATAAAATTGGAAACTAATTTATCTTAATAAAAAATAATATTTAGATCCAGGAAACTAGATTAATAATGTTGAGGAATCAGACGAATCGACTGGTAAATATAAATTGGTGAAATAGTAGCCAAAATTGTGTCTTGGGATCCTAAAGAAGTTATGATAAAACACAACCCAAATATATTCACGAGGTTACATTTTGGAAAATATGGGGAAGAAATTTTTTGATGGAGGGGAGAATGTAATAATCAAGATTTATTTATAGAGATATGTTACTTTTAAACAAACAAAAATAAAATACACATAGTTTTACTCAAGAAAGTGCCTATAACAAAAAAAATTATGTTTTAAAATTTTAATACTATTAAATTATTTTAATTTTTGAAATCGTAATATCAAAATTACGTTAGGATAAAACAATGTAATTTTTCAGAAATAATTGATTTTATATTAAATAGTGAAAAATATATATTTTACAAAAACTATCATTTCTTTTCAATAGGTAAAGTCATTTAAATGAATAACTATATTTTATTTTTAAATTAACTAAAATATGATCCACATTATTAAAATAAATTAATTATAATCAACAATGATAATCAATTTTTTATAACCAATTTTTTATTCTGAATGAAATCATTTTTCGAAAAAAAATATTTTTTTCCGTTTTAAAATTTTAAATTAAAATAAATATACTCAATATATATGAATTGAATCATGAAAAATGTATTACAATTATGTAATCAGGATTTATAAATTTGGTAGAAAGTACCTTTTATTTTTGATCATTCAGAATAATAAACATAGTAAATATTTATTATAGTAGTTGGCCTAAAATAGACAAAACAAGGATAAAATATATGTATAAGGATTTAAAATTTACCTAAAAAATTTATTTATCATATTTGATTAATGGAGTGTATAAATTTACATCCATGTTTCGAAAATATGGGAACTTGGTTCCATATTTTAGTTTAACCTTTATAATATTCATGTGAAGGATAATGTTGAAAATGTTGCTTTCTTTATTTTAATACATATAATATTTTTTGATATGAATAAATAAAACGTATTTTTATATAATAAAGGTGATTTTAAATATGGATGAATTTTTTTATCTAATTAATTTATTTTACATTGTTTTTTACTATATTATTATTTTAAATTCATACGTAACACCAATATAATATTTATTCAATTAATAGAAAATAAAATAAAATATTTTAAAAATAATAGATGTAAAATTAAATGGATGGTTTATTGGGTTAGATTATTTTTATAGATATATATATAACATTTTTGGGACTTTAAATTATTATAATCTAATTTCCTTATTTATTGATGTATTTAAACTCAAATTAATCGAATAGTTCCAAAATGACATTAATGATATTTAAAATTGAATAATATCTTATTTAATGATTTAAAATATATAAAAATATTTTATTCATAAGAATTAATAGAATATGGTTTAAAAATAATCCATGTTCCATTTTTCATCTTTTATCCCTTTATAGAAACATTCAGGGCCCTTAAATTGAAAAAACATTAATTTTTCTATAATTATCAAGAGGTTGAATAGAGTGTTAAATATACAATTAATGGTAAAAACTTATGAAATACCGATATAAAACTTTTTTTATGAGTGAAAATAGATCCATACTCATCCTATCTTCGAATAGTATCAATTTTTGATCCATTTTGACATGAAAAATAATTTATTTTAATTTAATACTTTACAATATTCCAAGAATTCCAATACTTTTACTTATAAAAGAAATCCCATTCCCCCTTTTCTTGATATAATTTTGACCCATACCCTAAAAAACTCCATTATAAAAATACCAAAAACATTTTTAGACATTTTAGTTTTTTCAAAATACCCAACCTAGGTCCCTTAAGAGGATATCAAAACGGAGTCTACTGAATAAGAGGTAGTCATATTCAACGAATATATAAATTTATTTATTATTTTATTTACTATCAATGAGTTGTAGTCATCAAAAAATAATAACTATAGTATATTCAATATAATTAGATATTATTATGATTATTTTATAACCATATTCCATCTCTCATTTATCATATGAAATGTGAAGTCATCTCTCTTGCAAATGTGCAACTTACCATCTCCATGTATTAGTGTAATTCATTTTTCATCACCAATTTACATAAATGGTTAAAAATATGGTACTAAAGAATATATATATATATATATATATATATTTATTAAATTATAATACTTTTTTAATTATAATATCATTTCTACCTAATTCCCTTCCAATTCATTGGAAAACGATAACGTCTATTGTGCGTGCATGTGGACTACCACCTCCATTAGTAATATGATTCATATTTCATTTCAACTTTACATGTATGATATGATAGATACATTTAATGAATATAAATTATAAATATGTCATTATTAACATTTTGGATATTGTGGAACTATAATAAATGTACAAGGACAAGAACTCAGAATCAAAACAAACATTAAAAAAAAGCAATCAACTCCCAAAATAATGATATTTTATCAAGTTATTTAATATTATAAATGATTAAAATATGATATTATAGATATTTATGTGTTTATTTTAGGTTATTATAATAAATCTGAATTAACTTTATGTGAGGTTAAAAAATGTATGAGAAATTAAAAATATGTGGCAGGGAATTTCGTCACACTTTACACTCTATTGAGACATATTTGGTATTATAAATTTATTTAATTTATATGGTGTATATAATTACACATGAATTTATTATTCAATAATATATATTTATTCATTATGATTATTTATTCAAATCATGTTACTATTATATGTGAAATGATTAAAAGAAAAGTTGATCATATTTTTATTTTTTATTAGAATCATTTTTCCTCTATGTCATATTTTAAAATTTATATATAAATTTATTTTTATTACTAAAATAAATTGTTAAGGGAATTTTATGTTATCCATTAAATTTTTCATTATTTCAAATGAATATTTTGGTTTTTTTTTAAAAGTTTATGCTTCCATATTTTCTACAAAAATTTAAATGGAGTGTTCTCCATTTAATATACACAATGTTAACAGACATTCAAAATGCCATTAAATTTTTACACCATCTAGATTATTCTAAAATAATTCAATTATTTTATAAATTAAACTATTTATGATAAATTATTTTAAATTTTTTATATATATTTTCTTCTATTCTTCAAAGGAATTTATTTTACTAAAAATCTAATTTTCTAATGGTCATCTCTCATCTCTAGATTAATTTTGTAGAAATTAACTTCATATTAAAAAATTAACTTCATTGTAATCATTGGATATTATTTTTATCTTAAATATCCATATTATTGTTATCATGTGAATAATTTTTTCTTAAATTGTATACCTATTTTATATATTTTTCATTACATTTAATATTATTTGAATGATTTGGAAAATTTTTATATTCATTATTATTTAATCAATATAGTTATTTATTGAAAATATGTATTGTTATGGATTATATTAAATACCTGAGGAATGTACATGAAATTATACGGCATGTGAGGATAAGAATTATATATCCCATAAATGAATCAATAGGTCACATGAGGGAAATTATTTGACATAATTAAATTGTATTTCTATTGTGATTCATGATAATTGTTTAAACTGTTTGGGAGTAAGGATTAAATGGTATAGATATCATGATATATAATATCTTAATGTACAACATTAATAATTTCCTCCATTTATAATTTATTTTACATTTTACTTGATATTATTTCATTTATAATATCCATGGATGAATTAAGTCATGCAAATGTAAATAAAAATGTCCGTGTTTTCAATTATAGAACATTATATAATGATTATGAATTATTTAAATATGATTTAATGTGCTATAAATAACCCCTTCAGAGATACTGTAGCTCCCAATAATGATAAAGGGTCCAATGAATACTTGATATGACTCATGGTATCAAGGTTAACCTTTATTTTCGGGAGGCTACTTGATTTGAAATACACAATTAATCATGCATTTCATGTAGTTTTAGTCCAGATGGGTGATCTTCTAGGATGTTTCCCATGATGTTTCTGATTAAGGACAAATAACATTGTAAAAACCATTTTTTGGCATATCGGGACAATACTTTGTGAGATGAACTATTTTGTCTTATGGGTGGGACCGAGAGAGGGAACCAATTATCTATTGGGAAACTGGTGGAACCTGGTTTTCTAGGACCTAAATGAAATGCTATTTTGAGGTGTCTATGACCAAAGTAGGTCCTCATTGTAATATTAGAATTTGAGTAGAAACCTAGACTTTATTGTGGTGGCACTACTTGAGATAAGATTAGGGTAAACAATGAAGACGCTTTGCTATGGAGGGGTGGGGTGGTGAATATAACACACTAAATGATAAAGGGATAGATTAATAAGTGATGTGAATCATGTCAACAAGGTGAACCTTTAATTTTGAGATCCTAAATGATTAGAAATCCACTATTAAGTGTTCTTGTTATAGAGTAGTGATCAAGATGGGTGGCCTTCTTGGAAGTTTCCCAAGGTTCGTGTGCGTGAGGACACATCACACTGGAAATAACATGTGATTTCCTATGGGGATAGTTATTAGTCATATGAGATGTTTTGGCATGTGGGTGGGCTATAGAGAGGGTTCCACGTGTCTACACGGCAACTGGTGGTACATAGCGGGACTTGAACTGACGACCATGTTACGGAGGGGTGTATATGCAATCACTAGGGAATAGTTGTTACAAAATCTCAGCTCACCCTTTTTTTACATTCCCCATGATTTGAAGAAGGATATTAGAAATAATATCAAGGATACACAAATACTGAATATGATATATATTTTAAACTCCCAAGATAATTTGGTATCATGTATATGTTTGGTTCTCTAAAAATACTAAACATATCAGTCCTTAGAGATTATATCCACTGTATTCATATTAGTGAAATTAACAAGACATCAAATCTAGGGTAATGCAGTAAGGGTGTTACACATTCTGTGTTATTTTAATTTGGGTTTAGATTTATGATACATGACTACAAATATTTATTTGTATTTTTTTGACATTCATTTGTTCAAGGGATCACTAAGTATTATTGAGTCATAGTGGGTTCCAACTGGGTCATCGATATCACCAATTAACAATGAGAATGATATGAGATTCAATTTACATTGGTATAAAATAAAATTTTCTATTAGAACATAGGTATCTATTAAGTATGGACATGTATAATAGTTCTAGTTGTTCACGGAGGATATAGTTGTGAGTGGACGATATGTGAGTTGTTTTCAAGGATATTGTATTTATTTTTAGTTATTGTTCAACATGTATAGGTCAGTTTTCCTTTTAGTTATATATGATTCCTGTATATCAACTATAAATTTTTTATCTATTCATAAAACATATATTCTTTTACATATTTCAATTGATGACTGTAGATAAGCATGTATGTACCTATGTTATGTTTAGAGGGTATTGGGAATTCCAATATACGGCTAAGGCTTGTTGATTTTTTGGTCTATTTCTTATAGGCATTTGGATTTGTTTTTAGGTAATGTTTCTAAAAAAATTTTAGTCCCTCGTTGCTATCCGGCAACCTCAAGCTTACAAAGATAACAAATTAAGGTGTTTTGGTGGCCTCCACTTGGGTGTCGTTTAGGTGGCTCGAGGAACAGATTTGGTCCTTCAAGGCATAAGGACTTTTGGCCTCCATTAACCATTTGGCCAAAGGGCGTCCAATACCCTAAAAAGAAGAAGGTGACCTAGAGTGACCAACTGATCGATGAAGTGAATCAGGTAGGTAGTCCCACTTGGCATCATGCAGTATTAACAGGTGGGAAACTCAAAAGAGAGACATGTATATTTGAACATATCAAATGGTCATATAATCTCTTGGGAAATAGAGGCTGTTCTCCATAAGATTGTAAATGGAAAACCAAGGTGACAATTTTTGGCACAAGGGGTGACACGTTGTGTGAATGATGAAGACCAAAAAGAGGAAGTGACACTTCCTGGCATAAAAAAAAGCATAGCGACATACATGGGTTACAAGGTGGTTGGATCAAAAGATCCATGTGTGCATTGGAACCTATCATTTCCCATCTACCTAGGTGTGGGTTAAATAGGGGCTATTTACTATTCTGTCATAATCATAAAGTGCAATAGAATGGATAATTTTGGTGTAATCAAAAAGGGAAACTGAGATCATTATGCTATTGTTGGCTGCATTGCATGGGACGTTGACACATAATGAATTTATTCCATTAAATTATATTGGGGATTCAAGCACTGAAGCCTTCGATTCCTGTATGGATTAGGTCTAAACCCTGTTGAAAAGAGGGCACGATTTTCTTAATTAATGGGAAATTTTATTCTACTAGTTAAAAAAAATTATATTTCTAATATCTAAATGTTAAAAAATAATTATTTTTTAATATACAATCCATATAATACCTAAATATATAATTGGTAATAATAAAATATATGTTTATATATATTTCAAAAAACGTATTTACAATTATTAAAATACTTCTTTTTAATTTTATTGGTTGATTATTAATGATATATCTTGAAAAAAAAATATTCCAATTATTATTATTTATATATTAATATTTATAATATATTTTTTGAACATTTAATAATTTAAATAAATAATAAATATTTTAGTTATTATTAGAACAATCCAATGGAAGATTCCAACTTATGTAACCCATTTATCAGAAGAGATGAAAATACAATAGAAAGGAAGAAGACATGGTCATACATGGAAACAGAGCTCTCATCGAATGATCACACAAAGTAAAAAATAATATTTTTAATTATAATTAATTCATTCACTACTACAAAAATAAATAAAATATTTTTATTACTAATACATGTATCATGATATTAATATATTTTTAATATATCTATAATAATTAATGTTGTTTATTAAATTTTAATATTTTGTAATTTATTCATTTTCAATTAGGTATATATTAAAATATCATATACATGTACTTTGTAAATAAATATAAAAATAAAGAAAAAGAAACCTTATAATACTATTTAATAGAATAAAAATAAAAAAATCTAGTAAGATAAATATATAAACACATATATTAATTTTTATTTTATTTTTTAAGTTATATAGTTAATTTAATATATTTATAAGAATATTTTTACATAATATTACTATTTATACATTTATATGTAACATTATTAATGTCCATATTATTAATATATTTAATATATATTCATTTTCTATATAAATTCATTTTTATTTTAATATTTTTTAAAATGTTGATACATTTATTTGTCTGTTCATTTTTAATTATAAATTTAGTATAAAACTTTTTTATTTTAAGGTAACATTTAGTATTTAATCATTTTTAATATTTATAAAATTGATATAATTACTATTATGAAATGATTTTTAATTTTTTCTTTTAATTTATGCAATTTTTATTAATTATTTATTTAATTCATATATAAAAATATATATTTGCAATGTTTTAATATTTCCAATATGCTTTAAATTTATACAGTAAATATTTACCGATTTGTATTTATTAATTTTAAACAATTTAATTTTTTTTAAAAAAATATATAATTAATTTATAAGAACAATTTTTTTGTTACATTAGTAAATTAAATTATAAATATATTTCATTTTTAATAATTTATTATTTTTATCATTAACATTAATTATTTATAAATTTTTTATATATTTGTAGCAAATGTAATTAATGTTATGAATTAATTTTTTTTAAATATATATTTTTAATTTAGTTATTTTTTTTTCATTCTATTATTATTTAATTTAATATTTAAAATTTATTTTTATTATATATGATTTTTTTATTTTCTTGAGGTTTAGTTATATTTTGATATTTATTTATACATTTTTAATTATTAATTTTTAATATTTTCTGAATGATTTTAATTTTTATGATTAATATTTATCTTATTCTAATTTATCCAATTGTAATATTTTTAATATATATTTAATTTATATACTTAATTTATTTAAAGTAATTATTTTTTTGAAATTTCTATAATTTAAATTGTTTATATATTTATTTTCAAATATTTATTTTATTTAAATAATTAATAATATATATTAAATCATTATTATTATTTATTTATTATTTTGATATTATATAAATATTATCATTAAATGAATTTCTTAAATTATTTTGAAAATATGTTCAATTAAATTTAATCATTCAATAGATTTAATTTATTCATTATTAATAATTTTTATTTATTAATATTTTTGGAATTTAATCATTTTGAATATTTATTTATACATATTTTTTTTATTACATTTTATTATTTTCAAAATTTTTATTATTTATATTATTTGTATTTAATCTTATTTATTTTTTATCTTTTAATAATTTAAAATTTTTCCAAAGTATACAATTAATTAATTTAAATATTTCTTATAATATTTTTTATTTTAAATAGATAATGTAATAAATATATAAATTCATTTATTTGTATACTTAGTATTATTTAATTATTGATTTTTAATGATTCTTTTATGTATTTATCAACACTAGATGACTAGTAGAAAATTATATATTTTAAAAGTTTTAAAAAATAAGTGATCAAATGTATTTCTTTTATTTGTGCTAAAAAGAGTTGAAAAGGAATTATTCAAGAGAAATGAATTTTTTAATACTGATAAAATGGTATTTCATCAACACTTTTTTGGTTAGCACTGACAATACCGTTCTCCCACTTTTATAAAGATCCCAATCCAACCACTCCTTTCCTCGTTCCTTGCTCAAGACCTAATGGAACATAACCTCTAAAATAGCTGAATACTTTTTTTAGAAAAATAAAATCTCAAAACTAAAGGTGTTCTTTTAAAAACATGTTTTTATCGATTCTCAATCCATCTTTCATGTGGCTTACTAGATTTTTGGAGTTTATCTTCACCAATTTTTGTGTAATAGTTCTTCCCCTACATGCTATCATGTATTCTATTTTTTTATTTTTATTTGTTATATTTTTGGATGATTTTACCATTTATGGGTTATTTCCATTTTGGTTCACCAATGTTTCTTGATATCTTTATTTTGGTTTTTTATTCATATTTTTATATGTGAATATAGACTATAGTTAGGGAATTCCAACAATATAACAAAAATGTTATATTATTTGATGTTAATTGAAAATTGTAATTGGATTCACTATAATGAAAAATGTTTTTATTGATTAAATGACATCTAGAAGTGCCCCATGGGGCGCAATTCTATGGTAACACCCATGTTGTACCTTTGGGGGTGATTTGAGGAGGTCCTGGCTTCGAAACTCTACATCTATAGATTTTCTTTCCTTTTTACCCCAACCCTGGACATACCATGTAAATGAAATTTGGAATCCATGAAATAATGAATTAATTGTAAAATTTGTTGGTGAATTAATATATTGAGTAATTTTAAGATAATTAATTAATGTAATAAATTTTATAAATAATTTTGGGTCTTATAAATTTTAATTGGTTTATGATTATTCCTTCGGTTATGGTTTGGATCAAGGTGTAACAATATTTGAAATGGGAATGATCAAAGATTATGATTAATAGTTTTTTATTGAAACATGACATGATATATGATATTTTCTTATATATATATATATATATATCTTTTTATGGGTTTCATTTAATTTATATGTATAATTAAAATTTTATATATTTTTTATTTATTTGTAGTTTAGAATTTGTATATCTATATGTGTTTTTGTCTGTGTATATATATATATAAACTTTTGTTTATAATATATTTCAATCCTTAAAATTAAATGAAAAAATCAGCCAAATACATAATGTTTCTTACATCACACAAGTACAATTATACACACCAAGAGAGAAGTCATAATTATTTAAAAAACACAGAATTTAAAATATGTATATATATTTCACTATATTATAAAATAGTGGATTTATATCAATTTTTTTATAATCAACATATTAATCTATTATACATTATTCGAAATTATTTAATTTTATACTTTATATAATTAAATTATCTAAAAAAATGTTACATTATATTCATACCATGAGTTTATTAATTTGTTTTGTAAAATATGAATATTTTTAAACCTAATAGGATGGATATGAATAAAAAATGAATGGATTCAAATTGCAGAAGAAAGGATAATGAGTATGGGGATAAGGATTACATCATGTATGTAATAGAGCCTGCATATGGCCATTATTAGATCATATGTCCGTCTATACAATGTTGTTATTAAATAAATAAATTTCCAAATTAGTTTAAATAACCTTTTATATTTTTTAAAATATATGAAATATCTAATTTTTTTACAAAAGAATGTGATGAACTGAATGTGGATTTTGACTAGGATGAAACTATGATTTATATATCACTTAATATGATTACATGTGTAAATGATGATGTAGATCAAGTAAAGAAATGAAAATGGAAATTGAAGTTGTCTTTCAAAACTCTATAAAGCTATTTTAGAAGTCAAATATATTTTTAAATAGACAATTAGATATCATTTGTACAATATATACTACATATTCAATCTAACTGAAGCTATATAATTTGAACGTTGACAATGGATTAAGGGATAAAATCTTTAATGAACTACTTTTTATCCTGAATGATATGATATGAGAAGAAAATTTATGTCCTTGTTGAATATATGATGGTTAATAATTTTATATTCCATAGGTTTGGTCACTAAAATAATACAGGTCTATCCAAACAATCGTATATTTTTTAAGGATCATTAATTACATAATAAATTGCTTATGTGTGGTGCATCACTATGTAAGAAAGATATATATATTACTCTGATTATTTTATGGAACTTTGTAGTCATTCCTTGTTTTAGAAATCAATATGCAATTGAGTAGATCAATAAAGAAATAACATGGAACATAGATGCATTAATTTTTGTGGGATAACTTTTCCACCCATCAAATTCTCCTTAGTAGAAGAAAAAAACCATGAGTATTCTGAAATTGTAAATAATTCAAGAAACCATCATATTGTGCATTTAACAGATGGAATAATCCCTTTAGTGTACAAATTAGTATCTATACTACATGGATAGATACTTTGGTAAATTATAACTGACCTCCATGGTTATGTATGGAAAGAAAATAAATTATGTTGTATATATAAATATATATATATATATATATATTCGATCGAAAAAAACATGTCAATGATATTTAATTTTATTTGGATCGATTAATTGATGATTTGAAATTGTCGTGGGACACATGTGTTATATAATATGATGATCTTAGAATTATAGCTTTCAAATTAAGTTCTGTGTTGTATGGGATGATAAATAAATTTTTTACTTACGGAAATCTGTCAGGATATGAAATTATTTGCTATTTGGGATGTTATATCCTTAAATATGGCACACACTTAGTTAGGTTGGGACATTCATCACAGACTATATTTTTTGAACATCATAAGTTTTTACCCTGATGAGGTAATTATTGATCTAATAAGATATATTTGGATGATAATATAAAACAAAATATAACATTATCTCTATTAATTATTGATAAAAAATATAAAAAATTTATGGATTCTTTCATTACTAATGGGAAATATTTTTTAGAAAACCAACACAAAAACTGGTTGGAAAATGTGATAAGTTTTCGTAACACCGTACTATAATTTTTTGTACATAAAAATAGTTTTTGTTTTCAATAATTTTTAGAAAAAATGTACGTGATAGTGTTATTGAAATTTTATTAAATACATAATACAAAAAATATTAATAATGCAATGCTAGAGATGATAAATATTGCAATAAGGGAAGGAATCGCACTAGTAAAGGGTCGATGACTTAATTTTTTTTCTAGTGGTATACTATCTATCCAACCATAATAAATTTCATTTTTCTAACTCCTTTAGTTTTGTAATCATTCTGGATGGGGTATTCATAAAGAATCAATAATGTCGGGACATTAGCTAATTTGATGTTATGAGGTGTAAAATTTCACCACTGTCATATTTTGATTCAAAAATTCAATATTGTGGAATTTTATTTCATTCAATCTCTAAAATTTTGAGAATATTTACTATACATTATAGATTTTTTGAATCCAGAAAATGTAATGTTATACACCCAATAATATTTCTAGACAAAAATAAGTATATTACAATTATATTATCTGAATTATTGATTTTATTCTTGTTATAATTCATTTATATATTGGTTTACCAGATTTTTCAATTGTTTAGATAAAAATGACTACGTGGTGATGTAAATTACATATGGATGTACCCCATTGATTGATATATAAATATTTTGAAATGGTACATCAGGAATTAAATTTGGCTATAATGTTTTATTATATAATAATATATTGTTAAAAATTTACTAGGTTTTACTGATTTTTTATCTGATGTTGATTTCACTGGTCTCCCAAAACTACTTCTTTGAGGATGTATTATTGGTTTACAGATTTATGAAAGAGAAATTATTATAATTTCTATTATTGAGATAGATAATTAATACATTTATAGTAAAAATTATATTATAGAAGTTTCCCATATATGTCCAAGAACATAATGAAATTAGAAGGAATTTATTTCCATGATGGGTTGAAAGTTCTATATAAAATACATCTAATCAGTAGTTTATAATATGGTTTTGAGATTATATTTTTAAGGAGATAACTAGAAATTTGAATATAATTCCAAAAAAGAATTCGATGGAATTTTATTGGACCAAGTGTTCAAGTATTAACATATAATTGTTATATAATAAATTATTCGAATTTATATAAAAAATAACACGATGAATGCATTATAATGAAAAATAGCACAATTACTCTTATAGAGAAAGTGACATATGTATCTGATACCAAGGAAAGTAGTATAATTGATGTAAATATATCTAACCTTTTCATCATGTTATAAATATACCGGATTTATTATAAATAATTCCCTAAAGACCCTAATGATCCATAAACTAGAGTTAGTGGTCAATTTATTTCATTAACATAAGATATAAGAAATAACATCCCAATGAAAAAAATTGTTCAGTATCATTGAAGAACATGATACATATATGATTCCATTTTTTATATTGGAAAAAATATAATAAATAATAATAGTAAATATTTTTCTTTATTGAAATAATTCAAATATTACTTCTTCATAAACTGGAGAAATGAAAAGAGAATTATGTTGAGCTGCAATGCTTCGTATGAGTTATATACATTGTAATATTTCAGGATTGAATAATATATAATCAACCATGAAATATTAATAACTAAAAACACATTCCATTTAATCAACAACATTATCATGAAATGTATCTATGGATAATATCAATGTAGTAATCTCATGAATAATAATATCTAAATTCACAATGAAGGAAATCCTTAATATTGGTTATCATGATCTCATACATCATGATATCCTTACAATGAAGGACCTACACCCAAAAAACATAATATATGGGTATGTATACACTAAAAAACTATTTGATAAGGATATCTAGCTAATATAAATATTGACACCTATCCATGTTTTAAGGGGATGTAAAATTGTGATCCCCATCCATCAATTCATGTCTAATGTAGTCCTCATATATTGACTGCTAAATTTAAATTTATAAATTATATTCCTTATCAGAAAATATCTATACTGATTAAAGGATACCAAATATAATGGTTTTCATAGTTGATTAAATAAAGTTCATGATTTAACCTAATATGTAGAAATGGTATAATGTTTAGGAAATAAGAATATCAATGATAAAAAGAATATGGATATTGAAGAGAAATGTAATGTCCCTTAAAAATTGATCACAATAAAGTGAATTTTCCACGGGAAATTTAATAACAAAAATATTAATAATTGATATAATATGACCATCAATTAATTATAAATATTTTTTTATAATAAATTCATATATTTTTTAGATTAAAATAAAACGAAATAAAATCATTAAAAAAAGTATTCAATAAATAGTATTAGTTTTAAAACTATTGATATTTTTTAAAAGTTTCTAAATATTGTAAAGTTTTTATGGTGGTGTGAAGGTCTATTAACATCTTATACATTAAAAGTAAAACATTCATTTAGAATCTCTATAAATAATTTTGGATATGATCCTTTTATAGATAATTATAAATATTCCATCCAAATCCTATAAAATGAAAAGGATAACAGAAAAGGTCCTTAATAAGTCATTTGAAAAAAAACTAAAATGAATTTTTTATAATAATATTCAAAAATATGGACATTGAAGAAAATATATACATGGTCGATAATTGAAATAAGGTCATCTTCTTTATTTTATTATTTCATTTCTTAATTAATGTGAAAAAGAGTTACAAATGGAATAAAAAAAATGATAATGCTTAAATATTACATGGGTAAAGAAATATGTGAATTTTAGTATTGATATATTATAAGATTCCTTCAATGAAAATAAAGCAAATCCAAAAAATAAGATTATTAAAATAAATCCTCACAACATTAGTAACTTTTAAATTGAAACCCCTTGAATGTGTAAAATTTAATTGAAACATTAATCACAATAAATAAATATATATTAATGTTAAATACATGATTGGGTAATTATATAAACCCCATAACATTAAATGGGTTTGTAATAAGAAATATTTCCCAATAGAGTATAAATTTTAAAAAAACCTTAAAATGTTCATATCATTGAAGTGAGGATTAATCAATGAAGTGATTATGTGTAAAAAATTGAAATAAAAAACAACAAGTGGAAATTTAAAATAATATAGTAAAAGGTAATTTGAAAAATATTAATCTAATAACTTTTTCAATTAGGTAAATGTGTAACCCAGTGAAAGTAAGTTGGGTTATGAAATACATTACAAAGATAATACCATTGAAGTGATAATTAGTGAGTGGATAAATTCATGTTAAAAATATAAATCCAAAAAATAAACATTGAAATAAACATAGAGAGTCTAAAGGTAAAATATCTCATTATAAAAAAAATATATTTTAAAATAAGAACTTTTTTGATATGTTATTTGACATGAAACACTGAGCTTAAACAACCTATGAAATATATATTCATTAAATTTAATGTCTTAAATAAATTACTGAATACTCTACCATGATTTGAAATGAACCAAAAAATATAATTTTATATAATTTTATTTAAATTTTAATTTATTAATACTTATAAATAAAATAGGAAAATTATGGTTACTAATTTAATATAAATGTTTCATTTATTGATGAATAGTGAAAAATACTAGATTTTAAATGAAGACTCCATTTCTGTTTAATTTATTTATAATGTAAAATTATATGTTAAATTATTTTTGAACTAAAATTAGATCAATTATATATGTATTCATCAAATTTAGTCCATTTAAATTCATTTCAAATTGAATTTTGACATTAAAACATTTTAATATTTTAATAATTTTCCTTATGAAAATGCTATTTCGCATCACATCCGTGAGATTAATTTTAAATTAAAATATTCCACAAATGTGAATAGATTTTTAAAAAATTGATTTAATATTTTTAATAATCAAAATTTTTATTATCTAATAATGATAACTTAATTTTTTACTAACATGAATAGTAAAACAATAAAAATTATTTAATGCGGTTAAGGTAATAAAGGATTTATCAAGGGATAAACTTAAACTATTAAGGTTAATATGATCTAAAAACATGACTAAAATATATTATATAGCCACATGTAAACCATATTATGTAAAATTATTTATAATACTCCATTTTTAACTGTCTAATAGTTTGAAAAATGTGGTTACACCTTTTTTACTATGATAAAAGTACATATTTTCCATGAACCTCAATTATAAAAGGCCACCCACTATCCTTTCCTTATCACAACATCAAAATGTTTTGGTTTAGAAAAAACCTAAAAATATAACTTCTCAACATCCCTGACGTCATCGTAGAATAATTGTTTTGGTCATAAGGCCAAAAAGGAGTTATTTTGGGCAAACATAAGGTGGTTACATGAATAATAGGTAATGTTCTTCAACACACACTTTTTTATTTCATCCTCTAAATAATTTAGTTATTATTAAAACATATTGATATAATAAAATCATTATAATTCATATAATAAATTGTTTTATTTGTTAAGTTAGTGACCTATAACCATCCCTACATCCATAAAATGGGTTATGAAATCACCATTCATGTGTATGGCACACTACCACCTCACTAACCGATGTTATCCATGTTTACTGTACCACCTCTCACAGATTAGAATTATGATGGATATAAACTATATATATATATATATGGAATTTATAACATAATTTTATCTATTTATTCATTATATCATATATAAATTTTTATATCCCATTAAATATGTTATACGATAACATCGCTCATGTGTACGGTGGACAACCGCCTCGCGAAAAGACGCGATTTATTTTTCACTAAATATTTAAATGAAAGGTAATAAGTAAAAAGATACTAATTATGAATTATATAAATGAAATTATTATTATATTAATGACGTATATACAATTATAAAAATATAATATATCATTTTATTTCATACTTTTTCAATCACCTAAAGTCGATAACATCATTCGTGTATATGTGGAATACCTCATTCACGAAGAGATGTGACTCTCTTGGAATCCCCAAACCACATGGAATATATATATATATATGTATATTTTACTAAAAAATATGTTATTCAGAACATTATTATAATTATTTAATGATAAAATATTACATACTTTCTTTCCAGAATGATTTCTGAAAAATTAAAATCATACCCATGCGTACATATGACCTACTGTATCAATAGTCGTAACCGACATCATTTATCAAAGATATATTTCATGATTTGTATTAAAACTATAATTAGTGTATAAAAATGGTAATTATTTCCTGATTATTTTTATTGACACGATGGAACACTATAAAATGTCCAGGAACCAGATATTTCATGAAAAACACGACTGAAAAAATATTGAAATTAACACCCGAAATAATGAAAATAATGATTGATAAATAATGAATGTGTGATTAGATATTATTAAATAATTATATATGATATTATAAATATGAATAAGGTTATTATATAGAATAATAAAATTCTTAATTCCATTATACATGTTGTAAAATTAGGCTAAAAAAGGTAGCATGAGGTAAGGGATTTTATCTCAATTTCATTTAATTGTGGAATATTGTAATGTTATACACCTCATTTATCTTACATAGGGTAATTACTACCCCTTTTTAATTTAATATAAATAATAATTCATACTTACATATATTTTATGTTTAAATTTTAATTATTTCATATAACAGAATTTTAAATAAAATTTTCAAAGTGGTAAAGAATTTCAGAACTCAATTTTTTTCATGGGGTTATATTATTCTTTTTTTGTATTTGATATTATAATATTATGTTTGTAATGAATTTTTAATATCAATTTTTTATTTACAATTATTTAATGGAAATGTATAGATCATACACATAGTCGATTCATTGATTAATCCTTAATTCAAAATTATGACCTTTGTAAGGGTTTATTTCACAATCTCATAATAATTGGGATTGTTTATAATTAAATTTACATTGATGGTAATTATATGATTATTGGATAATTAAACCATAAATTTTTTATTCTCTTTTATTAATCTATATTTCTTCAAGTAATGGTGCTATTTGTTTCAATATTTTCTAATTAAAATAAATGAAAATTATTTTAAAAAAATCTATATTAATTCCACTCTTTTGGAAGATTTCCATTCTATTCCAAAAATATGTTTTATAAAAATATTTTAGAATTTTTTTTAACCTTTTAAAAATGATTTATTAATTAATTTTTAACCCATTTTTACATATTAAAAATGTTCTAAAAGGAATATTCACTTCATTTAACAAAAACGTTTTTCTTTTTCTTTTACAAAAAATCCTAATGGAATATTTGTTTCAACCTAATCATCATTTACCTAATATCATGTCATAAATAACAATATTTTATTAATAATTATTTATAATTTTCAATGATTATTTGTTTTTTACTTTTAGTTTTATAATTTTATTATCAGTATGAATATTATATTTTCCTCATAAATGATTTTAGGGACAATTTCATGGTATTTATATTTATTAATGAAAAAACCCGTTATTATTAATCTATTGGTATGTATTGGATTGATGATACCCTTATTATTTCTATGGATATTTTATGATATTTTTGTCCAAGGAAAGTATCTAAATTATGTTTCATGATTCATGTTTATACCCTTAACATTCATTTTCAATATTATCTTTCCCATGATCATTAAAACTTCAATTTATACTAAATATACATATTATTTATCAAGGTAATGTTTATTACATAAATAAAATCTCATTTCTATATATGGATGAATAATTTGAAAATTATTCAATTCGATGGGGAAAAATTGATAAATATATATTTCTTACTCATTACAGATATTTGATGTCAAGGAACATTTTTCATTAATTTAACCGATTACTAAATAGATAATGAGTGGTTTGGAAATTCTTACATTGGTGGGGACTGATTGTCTAAATCCCAACATTGAATCGGTATTCTCACGATACAAATTTGTTGGATAACCTTTGTTAAATGGGTTATGGTGTATACACACCCATCAGTTTTAATCTTTCTTGAAGAATGTACATGATGGTATATGTATCATGATTCATGAGATCATGGTGTCAAATAATCATGATTTTCGTTTAAAAGAAAATTCCTTGACTCAAACAGACAATGTACAAAATTTAATAAAATAATTTTTAAAAAAGTCTAAAGTACGAGATCATATTAAAATCTTTTTCATAAAAGGGAATAAGAGAAATGGAGAGGTCTTTACACCAGGTTATATCTTGATTAACTTCCATGTTGTCCAAGCCATCAAAAACCATGCTTTCTTCCCAATAAACATGCATGATGATGTAGTTCAGATCAGCGAGCGAATGGTTTCATTCCATCCAACGGGTAATAATCGGCCAAGATAGATGAGTTACACCATTCAAAATTTCTTGAATTATGGTCACTGAGTCACTTTCAATCTAATGGTTTTTCTAACCAAAAACCGTGGAAAATTTAACTGTATGAATCAAACCCATCATCTCAGCTTCAAGGGAGGTGGCAATGCCACGTTGACCCACAAAGAAACCTAGAATTTGACTGAGAGAATTCCGGAAGACAACACCACACCCTTCAAATCCTGGATTTCCCTTTGAGGCTCGAACAATGTTGACTTTGATCTATCTAGGGAGATGAGCTCTCTAGAACACCTCCAGAGCACGATGTAGATAATAGAAATTTCCGTTAATCGGTAGACGTTTCAAGATTCCAATGTTGTGTACAGGGTTATGGAATTTTCCTTTTTGTATCAAAGAAACTTCCTATATGGAAATGAGGATCTTGATCTCGCCTAAATTAAGATTGAGTGAGTAATTGTTATGAATAATTGCATTCCGATCTTACCAGATCACATGGTGAAGTTCAGCTACTACATCAAGGAAAATGTTCCAGATTTTATGAGAGCCTTCCATATCTATAAATTTCATAAGTTGATGTTAGAAAGAGTAAAGTATCAACCATTTGAAATCAAAGATATCAAAAATATAGTTCTAAAGACCAGAAGTAGTAGAACAAGAAAGGAAGACGTGGTTATGATCTTCTCTGTGTTTATTATAGATTTTATATTTAGAGAAAAGCTGAATTTCAAATGATTGTAGGCGAATATCAATAGGAACACTGTTGTGAGCAAGGCACCAGATGAGACTGAATCTCAAGGAATTTATCTGAGGTTTTTTTGAAGTGTTTAATCCAATTGTATTCATGATGGGTGTTATAAAAATATGATTGTTTTAATTTTTTAGGTAAGTATTGCATTGTTGGAAGGCTCCCAAATTAGGAAATAATTATTTTAAGTGAAAGGATAGTTTTCAAGGAAATTGAAAATAATATCTTAGATATGATCTCGTTGAGAATTTAAAGTATCTTTGATTGCGCTCTTGGTGTTTTCAGGTGTTTTATTAGGAGAAATCATAGAGAATAAAAGTATTCAAGTGCAGTAATCTAGCCCTAATTTCATGGGGGAATCTCTGGAGACCATCTATCTAGAATTATTCCTAATGATTGCAATGGAGTGCTTGATGGCATGACATATGAAAGTGTTAATAATGCTTCAATTTCCAGTCTTATTTTTGACATGAAATCTATTTTTGAGAAAATGGATAGATTCAGAATAATTGTGCAAGAGTTTTCAAGTAAGCCGAGATTGAAGAGATTCATTAAAGTACTTTATGTTATTTATAAAAACTCCACCATTGTCAATAGTCTTGCAACAAGATGACCAAGGGACCATCATAAGCATTCTTTCCAGAATACTACCGGTCCAGATAATGTTTCTAATATTTGTGTTCATTTTTTGATAAGACTAATAGGCTATTTGTAGACCATCATGGAGTAGACCATCTAGGAGACAATATTGGATTTTACAAGGAAAGTCATACCTGCTGTAGAGATAGATTTACACTTCAAAGAGGAAATTTGTTTTAGAACATGATTAAAAATAGTTAAAAAATAGGAAGGACTTGGGTCTACCCAAAATATGGGGGAGCCATGGTATGTGAAGGGGTTATATCCTTCCTTAAGACATAATTAACTAATAATGTTGCATTTTACGTTGAGGGGAAGGTTCTTCCCAAAGAAGATGCAGGATTTATTCCATCCTATGGCTTTCCCAAAAACCTCCTCATAGAGAGAGAGAGGATTTTTGAGGTTAAGATTGTTTATTTTGTCACCTTGAAGGAAAATGATGATTTCATCAGCAAAAATGAGGTGAGTGGGAGCATTTAAATTCTAGGAGTCATGAATATGTTTTAGTTTATGTTGATCCAGCAGATGATTGATCAGACCATTGAGTTTATATTCCGCTATTGGGAAGATAATTATAGAGAGGGAGTCTCCTTTTCTGACACATTTGGTGAATTTAAAGTATATATTGGTAGGTCCATTTATCAAAATGGAGATAGTGGTCGGGTTAAAGAGTCTTCTGATAGCAGTGATAAAAGGGGTACTAAAACAAAATATTGGAAGGATTGTAAAGATAAAACTCAAATCCATGATGTCAAAATCATTTTTGATGTCATGTTTAATAGCTATGTTACCTCCTGTGTTAGTTTTACTCATGTTATTGGTACACATAGAGGAAAGATAGATATTGTCTTGAATGGATCTACCCTTTATAAAACCAAATTTGTTCCAAGAGACAATTTTGTCAGTAATAGTTGAGAGCCTATTAACAATGATTTTGGTGATGATTTTGTAGAGAGTGTTGATAAGAGAAATGGCTCTAAAAAGGTAAATATCAGAGGAATTATTCACTTTAGGGATCAAGGTGAGGAACGTAGAATTTATATCATGAGGAAGCACCCCATTGGTGAAAATGGATTTTACAAGATTACTAACATTGATATGAACCACATCCCAATAATGCTGGAAGAAACCATTGTTAAAGTCATCAGGACCTGTGGCACAATCATGATTTAAAATAAAGACAATGTATTTGATTTTATGATCCAGTGGAGGGGTAGGAAGGAATGTATTTTCTACATCGGTGATCAACAAATAAATGACCTCTTGAAGGAGGTCTTTATCGATGTTAGGGCCACTGAATATGGTCTCATAGTAGGAGACTATATGTTGATTTGTATGATCTTCGTTATCAAATATCTTATCCCAATCATTTATAAAGGTGAGATGTATGTAGGCTTTCTCGATTCTTTAGAGAGAGTTATAGAATTTGGTATTTCTGTAACTGTCAGTTAACAATTTAAATTTATATGCTTTCTTTCTCATATTGTCCTGAATTGCGAGCAAGGAATTAAGTTTGACCACAATGTTTATTTCTTGCATAAGATCAGTGTGGAGGTCATATTTGGTGGTTTTTTTAGATCATTGAGTTCATTCTACATAATTGTAATATCATTGTTAACATATCTAGATTTGGAGTTACACCAAGATTTGATGGTCTGTTTGAGGTGTTTTAGTTTGAGGTTGCAATTAAAGGCTTTATTGATATGAGACATTGAGGACCAAAAGTTTTGAATGACATGATTGAAAACTTCATTAGAGAGAAGCACATTATTTAAACAAAAGGGTAATCGAGGTTTCATGACTTTGGAGGAAATTTTTACCATGATAGGGTCATGAGTACAGTTCAGTCTATGAAGAGTGATTCTAGAGATAATGTCCCATTTATCTAAAGCATGGACATTCCAAAAGGATCTGTCTAATTTAAAAGCAACAACTTTATTGTAATGTCTTCTATACTAGATGTATTTCACACCAGTGAGATAAATTTTGATAAGGTTGTTGTCCGTGATCGGGGATTTAAATACTCTTATAGAGATAGAAGCATGGGAAGGGCCAATTTTCAAACTATAGTTAAGAATAGAATTAATGTCTCCCATAAGTAACTAGGGGCATTGGTGTTAGTGCCTAAATAAGAGTGGTCATTTAAAATAATTCTTATTTCTTGGTATCTATTATTAGAATAAAAAAAGGAGTAGAAAATATGTGTTCTATCAATAGTAAAGGTGTAAGTGAGAATCTGACCAGAGATACTAAAAACTCTAAAATCTTGTAAATAAGATTGCACAAAGATCCATTAATAATCAACACTGATATATTTATTGATTGAAAGAGAAAACATATAGTTGTGTTGAAACAAGTGAAAATATTTAGAGGAGAAAGTGATTTTTGGTTCCAAAATAGAAAAAATAATAGGTTGATTTGTGTTAACCATTATTTAGAAAACATTGAGGGTGTCAGAGTTTGCAATACCCTGAAAATTCCAAAAATGGATCATTATTTAAACCTGAATTTAGAGTTAGAACTCAATTTTTTTATATCCTTTATCTCTAGAAAACCTTCTAACCTATTGATTATTAGTGGTCTTTTCCAATTAATTGTGAAAAATGACATCATTCTTATTTTTAGGATCTTTTAATTGTGCAATCATAGTTGATTCTGTGGATTCATTTGAACCTAGAAACAAGTTATTGGTACTTTGAGACACCAGGTTTTTAGAAATTATTGGGTAGTATGAAATTAATAAATTAAAGGGATTAGGATTACCTAGAGCCTTTGTATCCATCGAGGAAAACAGCTTGAAAAATTTAGGTGAGTTACTTGGTTTCTATTTTAGGGGTTCCTTATTCTCCTGCATATGGATCAGTTCTAGATCAATAGATAGACTATCATGTAAAACATGTTCTAATGTCACATTAGCATATGTAGTTAACTCAATACTTAATGTATGTATCTCAAGTTGAACAACCCTGTTAAGAGAAACAATGTGAGTAGAGGGAGTTGATTCATAGTCATATGATTTGGTTTCATTCCCCTTTTCAATATTGGTGGCACTTGGAGTTAAAACCGGGTCACTGTTCCTAGGATAAGAATTTCTTTATGAAACATTAAGGGATGGGTTAGTGGTTTTCATATTTCAGGATTTAAATGAAACAAATTCATAAAGCAATGCTTATCCTAGGAACAGTGACCCGGTTTTAACTCCAAGTGCCACCAATATTGAAAAGGGGAATGAAACCAAATCATATGACTATGAATCAACTCCCTCTACTCACATTGTTTCTCTTAACAGGGTTGTTCAACTTGAGATACATACATTAAGTATTGAGTTAACTACATATGCTAATGTGACATTAATTGCTACATGAATTGCTACATGAGTTTGTGGAACACATAGAAAAAGGACATAAATTGCTATCATTTTAACCATATAGCAGGTTTCCTGACATCATAGAATATTCTTCACTATCAATTAGATGGGTAGGAGTACCTGGGAAAGGTCTTTCCATAGTAGAATACTTTTTGATAGACTTCATATGATTGTGATTTTGCTTCGGGGAATCATTATAGACCTGCATATGTTTGGGTACTAGAATGTAATATAAATTTTCATTTAAAACAGGTTATGAGTTCTTTTTCATGTCTATCCCATCTTTTACGATGGGTAGAAATTTATTGGTGGATCCAGTTGGGGTGTCATCCACTGTTTAAAAAGTTTCTTTGTGGCATACACCATAATTATCGGTGATAGTACATCTATTATAGCCATTTTCTTTCTCAGTGGATAACCTAATTGTGTCTAGGACCAGATTTTCAATTTCAATTTCGAAGCATCGATCATTAATATATTTTTCTTTTTCATCAACATCATCTTCTCTATTAGTGCCTAAACTATCCCTTATGTTTGTAATGTTGTGTGTTTTTAACCTAAACTTTTTTTTGGAAGGTTCAGGTATGTCTTTCATTGGGTTTTTGTATTTTTTAGTTCTCCTTATTTCCTTCGAATCATTCTCAGTTAGTTGGATTACTTAATTTTTAATCACCCAACATTTGTAGATAGTGTGACCAATTATTTTACAATGATCACAAAAGGGGGGTTTCCTCTCATATTCCACTCTAATTTCAGTTTTTTAATCATTTTCATTGATGTTAATTGAGTTGGGTAGCTTTGAGTAAAGATGTATTTCTACCAGAACTCTTACAAAGAGACCCAAGTCAACATCTAATGTCCTATGATCATTTTTGAGAGGAGTTCCTATGGAGGATTAAATTTCATATAGGATTTTTGGGTGCCAAAAGAACCAGTTATGTCTAAGAAATTTAATCCAGATATCTTCCAATGTGTTTCAGTGTGTCTGTGGGTTGAAAGTGGAGTGCCAATCTGAAATTCTAAGTAAACCCAACTTGGGATTAAGATTTTCACTATTCCAAACTCTTTCTAAATCTTCTTGTGTTTCTAACAGGATGTGAAAATATCCTGAAAATAATCAAGAATTTATTTCATTGATAATTTAGTAATTATTATCTATGATATTTATATAATGTTATTATCTCTTGATACATTTCATTGCCTGTTTATTGACTTAATGGAACATGTTTTTAGTTATTTATCATTCCATGTTTATTAGGCCTTACCTCAATATAATATTTAAGTTGTTTAAATGGAATGTGTGTTTAGTTATATACCTTTCCATATTGATTATTCCTTTTCTAGTTATGATAGTCATGTTATTTATTAAATGGAGCGAGTTTTCTATTATTTAACCTTCCTTACCGATTCTTCCTTATCCGGTTATTATAGTCAAGATATTGATTAAATGGAATGTATGTTCAGTTATTTAGTTTTCCATATTGATTATGCCTTTTATAATTATGATAGCCATGTTAATGATTAAAAATAATATTTATTTAGTTATTTACCTTACGATATTTATTATTATTTATTGTTTCATTACAGAGTCCATTCTAAATAACCATTAATTATAATTCCATATGATATTTATTTTATTTATTTTTATAGGATACCGAGATGTGTACTATGATTGATGTGGATGGATATGCTATAGGGAATAATGTTATTCTAAAAATAATATTATGTTGTAATATGTGTTTTCAAATGTATTATGAGAATTTATATATATATGTTTTTCCACAAATAGAAAAATATTTTTCCCCTCAGGTTATACTTCCTTATATATTATTCGAATATATTAAAGAGGACACCAAAATCTGGATACTGGATTTGGGATCACTATAATTGGTATCAATGGAATATTTGTGGAAGCTATGGTAACTAGAATAAGGAAAACATGGACTAGGGAACATAACCCTACGATATACTTTAATGTAATGTATATAAGAGAATCCTAAAATTTTTGTAATGTAATGATTATACAATTTTTCATTAGAAATATTCTTGTTCTGTATAATAAAAGTGGATGTTGTTCTGTAATATATTGACCTTGGGGTAATAACTCTGAAAAGGGTGAGTTGTTCTTGACATTATCTTAATTTGGGGCATGAAAATGGGCCTTACTATGCACCTAGTTTGACACTCTTGGGAGATATACAAAAGATAATCCACATTTTCATTAAAAATCACTATGAATTATTTTATTAGAATATGAGAATGATAATTCTAGGTAAAACTGAAGGTGTTTTTGTAAAACCCCAATATTTCATAGTATGTTATTTCTTCAAAGTAATTAAATAACTTGCACAACACGCAACACCAAGTTTAAGCGAACCACGACATACCAAACTAGCCGTTCAAAAGTGGTTATGTATAATATTAACTGAATTTTTAAATTCATATAGTCCTTATAATTTTAGAATCTATATTATATGTTTCTTAGACATAATTTAAGATCAAACTCATTTTTTTTCAGATAAAAGAAGTATTTTTCAAAAAAATTAATTTTACCATCTTTTGATGGAAAACCTTATTAAATATAGTATTTGAAACATTTATATATCCAATTTGAAAAAATAAAATTTTTCTTTAGAATCGAGACATAAACATTTAGTTTCAATAAATTTTTGGTATTTTTCTGATAACTTTCATATTTGTGTGAATAGTGAAAATACTATATTTTAACTGAAAACAAGTTTTTTAATCAAAATAATTTATAGTGTTCAATTATTTATTTTAATGTTTTGGAAGTATAATTAGATTATATTTTACCATTTAACCCAATGTTATTTATTGGATATAATTTCACATTTAAATTGGACATAACCAAGTGTAAATATTTTGAGAGTTATTATTTCTTAAAAACTCGCTTTTTGTTTAAACAATGGGAATTAATTTTAACTTAATTTATGAAACTTATGTGTTTTGAATTTAGAAAAGTGGATGCCATATTTTTAATCAGGATATCCAAATTTTGTAAATAGGTAACTTTTATTTTTAGACATTTTGAATAATTACTTCAGTAAATATTTTATTTACCATGGTTAAAGGGTAAATCCATTAAATAAGTATAAAGAAATGAAATTATAATAATACTAAATTACCTTAACACGTGTCATAACCATATTGGATGACACTTTTCAGACCATGGTCATCCTTGGGTTGAATTTGGGACACCATGGAGCCACTTGTAAGTGAAAATGACACTTTATAATAAATAAGTTAAGATAAATATAAAAAATGACATAATCATATATCTTTTGGTAAAACAATTTTTACACAGAGTTATATATGTTATCTATTAGAATATAAATATTAATTAGAAATACAAAACAATTTCCTAAATAATGTTATTTTATTTATAATTTTTATACATTGAATAATTAAAGTTATTTTTGACATAAGGACGATGCAGTATTTTTTTATTTAAGAAAGAATCAAATAAATGGTATAATAAATGTTAAAATAAATATAATTTTAAAGTTTTTATGCCATACAAGAACTTTTATAGGTTAATATGAAATTTTATAATTGATCAAATGAGTTTATTTAGAACTAATAAAATTTTTAGGGCTTTAACTAAAATCAATTACCAAATAGTGTCATAATTGACTTAAAAGAGTTTAAAAAAATATATTATATTATTAATTGATATTAAATTCCTAAAAGTCTAAGGTTCATCCAAGAGACTTATATAATGATAGTTGTATCATTAATGAACCAACTATGGTTCTATTCTTTGTATATAGTATGTTTATTAAGAATATAATTTTAAAATACAAAGAGACATGGTAAATATCAAACCATTTAACTAAGAGTTAAAACTAAAAGATAAGGTTAATATAGTGACCCAAACCTATCTAAAACCAATTGGTTGGGTGGTTTCGACCCATCCCCACCGTATCCTATAAATAAGACACTTTTTATCTATTATAAACCAAATATGAATTTATTATAAATTAATATTTCTAGCTTTTCCTAAGGTGCCACTCACCCCTCTTATAAAAGGGCACTCCCCCTCCTCTACAATTCACACCTTCAAAGCCTTTTATCTCATCCAAAACCTGCCCAAATATTCTCTAGACTTTCCTAAATTCAACATAGAGGCCTTAGTTTGATCCGAAAGCCAACCTAAGGAGCCCTTTTGATCAAATATAAAGGAAGAACCTGAAGAAGAGGTAATGTTTTCACCACCCGCTTCCAAGTTCCTTTCTTCATCCACTTCATCTTTCTTTGTTATTTCTATTCTAAAATAATAACTCCAGTATCTTATATATACTGTGATGTTATTTTTAATATGGTACAACCATATTAAATATTCTATCCATCCTTTGAATGACATGTCACCATACGTGTGTGCGTACGACTTACCGTCTCCACGTCGTGGTGTAATTGTTATTCAATACATTATTAATTATATGGGTATAATAATGATGTGTAATTCATATAAATAATAAATAAAACATTATAATTATTCTGTATATATGATACACCATCCAATTATATATTATTTTAATGTCAAAATAATGATATTGTCACTCGTGCATACGTACGGAGTACCATCTCCACGAACGTGATAAGATTCATTACCCATCGTATTCATTCAAGAATAATTTTCATTTTATGGTTAAAAATAATTTTTAAGGACTTGATATTATTTTATATATGAATAAGATACAACATATGGATAAAAAAACAACTTATTTAACAAAACATATAAAAGAAAATGAGTAAGTGAACACCCAAAATGACAATAATACTAAAATATTATTAACAAAGCAATATTAAAAGATCATATATGATATCATATTTATGTATATTATTATTGTATAATTTAATAACAATGATTTAACTATTATAAAAGAGTTTAACCTACACTCGACCAAGGAAAAGTACAATGTAAGGGGTTTCTTATCTCACTTTTAATTCCGTGAGATTTCCACTGTTCACAACTTATTTATTACATGTGGTGTATTTTATACTTCCATTTGATATATATTATCATGATTAATTTTATATTCATGATATTATGTGATTCATTTGGTGGTTATTGAAAATTGTTCATAGGAAGTGATTGATTACAACGAGTTAATGTTTAATTCTTCAATCTCATTATTATCCGAGATTTTTTATGTGTAAGTATTTACTGGGAAATTTTTATCATCCATGCCCATTTTTCAAAAAAATGATTTCAAAATGAATATTTTAAGGATTATTGAAAGGTACTCTTTATCAAGAACATAATTTTAAATGTTCCAAATATTTATCTTTCAAAATGTTTTTAATTAATGTCCATGTTTTCAAAATGATTTTAATGATTTATTTATATGGGCATGAATGTTTTGAAATGATAATTCATTTAGAAAGTTTCAAAGTGGTATGGGACACTTTGATTCAAAAATATCTTATAAATTACTTCGTTTATAAATGTGTGACTATTCAATGATTTCAAAAAAAAGTAATTTTTATCTCAAATAGTTTTGATTTCTTCTATGTCAACATCCTTTGATGGATTTTAAGCCCATTTGAAGTTGATTTATTATGATACAAAACTTCCATATTGTATTGAAATTTTTGTGATATGTTTGAATGTGGATGTGTTATTGTTATACAATTCATGGTTTATGGAGAAAGTATTGACATTTCGTATGCTAGTTTTAATAAAAATGTTTATGTTATGTTTAAACATGTTCATATGAGTAATGCATTTGACTTAGCAAGTGACGGGTGGAGCCCACTATAGCTCCTCGATGCATCGGTAAATCTCATGAGACAAACTAGTGTCTTGGAACAAGCCTTTGAAAAAATATTAATTTTAGTCCTGGAACAAGGCCTTGGTTATGTGGTTATGACAGTCTGGCCTTTTGTATTTCATCATTATGAATGTTGTTATTGATATTGCATGTGATTATTTGACTAGTAGAATATCCATGTGAATAAGTAAATTTAATTATTTCACTGTATATTTTCTATAGTATGCTGAAGTTAAAGTTTAAAAGAATTTTGTTTTAGTTATACATTGCCTTAAATGTTTATGTTTACTTATGAATGTTTCCTCGATATTGTTATCCTTACTGAGCATCTAAGCTCACCCCTTTCAAGGTTTTAATTTTTCCTGAGATGGGAAGAAGTATTATATGAATGACCTGTAGGGATAGTATGAGGGGATATGAAGACAATATGTTGTTGTAGTTTTTTTTCACTTTATGATGTAATATAATACTTTTGAATATATCTAGTGTTTCCAAGGCTACTAAACTAATCGGTATTTTGAGACTTGATCTTTTGTGATCATGACAATGTTATGTAATAATGCACCGACACAGGGTAACTAGGTTCGGGGTGTTATAGTTGGTATCAGAGGAAGTTAAGTAAAAACCTTGGAAGCTAGATTTAGATAGTCTCTGATTAGAGCACATAGACCAAAGATGGACATTGAGTATTAGTATAGAATAACATCCTCGAATTTTGGTTTTGTAATGATTTTGTGAGTTTTCCATGAAATACATCCCTGTCTAGATACGAGCAGGTAGAGGCGGTACCGGCACAGATGTACCTAGGGGTAAAACCCAAAAACACCTCTTTGAGCTAAACTCGAATAGGAACTGGTGCACGACAACAGGCCTTGCTGCACTCTTGGTTATGACACTCCTGGGGGGATATGCTTAAGATAATTCTCATTTTATTTACAAATCATTATGAAGGGTTTATGAGTATTTAATTCCTCAATGTAAAAATATTTATGATTATAGATTATATCCATAAACCGTTCAATTCACATTAGGTATTTTACAAGTTTGGAATTATTCATTTCAATTCATAAACTGACCTAGTTTATGCCATTGTATATAAATGGCATCGAGTAGATGGAATGTGAACTCTAGTAATACGTACGATCAAAGAGTTATAAGGATCATATCTTTCATGGTATTGATCCATCATTTAGAAGGGAAATAGTCTCCCATGTATTCTCAACATGTGAAGAAATAGTATGATGTGTTAATTAGATATGTAAATAATTATCTATGTCCTATGTCTTTGAAGGGAAGAAAGAGAAGAAAATGATGGAAGATAGAAATATTGAAAAAGGGAAGAGGGAAAAGAATAATATTCCCATATGTGATAACTATGGGAATAAACACCCTGGAACTGGCCTGAAGGTAATGGGATTTTGTTATAAGTGTGGAGAAAAAGGATACTGATTACCTGACTGCAAGTGTATGAAAGAGGTTTCAAATGTACAATGATTCATCTGCAAGAAGATCGGACACTATGAAAACCAATGTCCAATTCATCAGAGTATGCCCCCAATGATGCTACTGGATAATAATCAAGTTATGATATTACCACAGATGAGGAGGCATGATTGAAGTTCTTATGTTGTTATTAAAGAATTATGTCATTTGAGTGTTGTATCAAAGATATACTAGATATAATAATTATAACGTATAAGGATTGTACTACAGTCCTATTTCATTAAGGAATAGAGATTGTTTGGAACCAAGAAAAGTGACTCAATAGCAGGTTAAATTTTAGGAAAATATATGGTTAAGAGAAACATATACCATAATATGGTTCTGATACCGAGGTAGTGATTTTGGAATAATACATGATTGATTTGGATAAATTATATTGGTTATTCTTGACTCCCTTGAAACTGATTATTGATTTTTATATTCCATCACTGTTAGAGTTTATAACATTTTTGGAAATATGGTGTATATCCGGTATTCTATAAGGAATAAAGGAGCATGAATGTAATCAATAAGGTTTTATGGTAATACAAGATGTTGCAGTGTTTTAAAAGAATACATGATGAAGGTGTTCACATGTTATTACGCGGAAAAAATGATCTTCATTATGTTTACCTTCCTTATAAATTTTGGACTATGAGTTTGGACAGAAGTATTTTGGATAATTCTAGTTTGATATTATTTTTGGATTTCCATAAAAGGAAAACCCGAAGGTTGGGCGGCAACCCGTCGCGTCCGGAAAGGCCATGAGACTTGAACCTGCAACGAAGGGTGACAAGAGTGTATCACCTACCACTGGACCACGTGATGTCCTGGATTGAATAATATAGTTTTTTATAAAAAATTTCTGGAATATAAATTAGAAATTAATTTTTTTGGAACCCTATACGATAGGATAAATGGAATATATTTTTTAGAGTGAAAGATGAGTTTGTGGAAGAAATTAGTGAATAGATGGAACTATACTTGTCAAGGATAGTTATATATATATATTATTCTATTATTCTATGAAGAAACTAATTATTAAACATTAGGTAAGGGATATTAATACTAAAAATGTGTTATCCTAATACCTTATGTTTTTTTGAACCGATGATATTTTAAATTATCATAGATTGATGGCTTTGATGCTCTCAATTTTACACTTGTTTGTGAATAACGATAATAATTACTCCCTATAAATATTTACGTTTTCCTCCAATTATGTGTCTCTAATTTCAACCAATGTTATTCTAATCAAGATCATAATTTGGTGGTGACCCTTTCATTTCTTTTTCCCTCTTGTTAAGACTACATTTTATTAACCCAATTTCCGATGTGGGGTTTCCATAAAGTTGTTTTCTATTTTCAACCATTTATTTTCAAAGAACTATTTCAAATTGCGAGGACAAAATTTATTGAAGTAGGGTAGAATGTAACACCCCAATATTTCATAGTACGTTATTTATTCAATGTAATTTGTTAACTTGCACTACACACAACAACGAGTTCAAGCAAACCACGACATACCAAAATAGACTTTCAAAAGCGAATATGAATAGTATTAATTGAATTTTGAACTTTATATAATCCTTATAATTTTATAATCCATATTATGAGTTTCTTACACATAATGTAAGAACAAATTATTTTTTTTTCTGATAAATGAAGTATTTTTAAAAAAATGCAATTTTACCATCTTTTAATGGAGAACCTTTTTTAAATACAATATTTGGAAAATTTATATATCCATTTTGACAAAATAAACTTTTTCTTTAGAATTGAGACATAAAAATACAGTTTCAACAAATTTTTGGTATTTTTCTGATAACTTTCATATTTGGGTGAATAGTGAAAATTACTATATTTTAACTGAAAACAAATTTTTTATTCAAAATAATTTATAGTGTTAAATTATTAATTTTAATGGTTTGGAAGTATAATTAGATTATATTTTCACCATTTAACCCAATTTTGGTCATTATAAATAATTTCACATTTAAACCGGACATAAACAAGTGTCAATCTTTTGATAGTTATTATTTCTTAAAAACACGCTTTTTGTTTTGACAACACGAATTAATTTTAACTTAATTTATGCCACTTATGTGTTTTGAATTTATAAAAATGGATTCCATATTTTTAATCAGGATGTAAAAATTGTTTAAATAGGTATATTTTATTTTTATACATTTTGAATAATTACATCGGTAAATATTTTATTTAACAGGGTTAAAGGGTAAATCCGGTAAATAAGGGTAAAGAAATAACATTATAATAATACTAAATTACCCTATCACGTATAATAAAACTATTTTATGATACATTTCCAACCATGGGAATCCTTGGGATGAATTTGGGACCCCATGGAGGCACTTGTAAGTGAAAATGAAACTTTATAATAATTAAGTTAAGATAAATACAAAAAATGACATAAGTATATATCTTTTAGTAAAAAAATTATTACATAAATTTATATATGTTATATCTTAAACTATAAATATTAATTAGAAATATAAAAATATTTATACCGAATGCTATTTTATTTTTAATTTTTATACATTTAATAATTAATGTTATTTTGGACACAATGATGATGCAGTATTTTCATTATTAATGAAAGAATCAAATAAATGGTATTATAAATGTTAATATAAATATAATTTGAAATTTTTGATGACATAAAACAATTTTCTAGGTTAATATGACATGTTATAATTGATAAAATTAGTTTATTTAGAACTAATAAATTTTTTAGGACTTTAAAAAAATCAATTACAAAATAGTGTCAAAATTGACATAAAAGAGTTTTTAAAACAAATAATATATTATTAATTGGTATTCAATTTATAAAAATCAATTGTTCGTACAAGAGACATATATGATGATAGGTGTGTCATTAATGAACCTCTTGGGGTTATCTTGGATGTATATAGTATGTTTATTAACCATATAATATAAAAATACAAAGAGACAAAGTAAATGTCAAACAATTTAACTAAGAGTTAAAACTAAAAGATAAGGATAATATAGTGACCCAAATCTTTCTAAAACATATTGGTTGGGTGTTGTTCGACCCATACCCACCTTATCCTCAAAATAAGTCACCTTGTAGCCATTATAAACAGAATAATAATTTATTATAAAATAATATTTCTAGGTTTTCCTGAGATGCCCCTCACCCATATTATAAAAGGGCACTACCCCTTCTCTCTAATTCACACCATCAAAGCATTTTATATCAGCGAAATACTGACCCAATATTCTCTCAAATTCCCTCAATTCAACCTAGAGGCATTAGTTTGATCAGAAATCCAACCTAAGGAGCCCTTTTGATCAAATCTAAAGGAAGAACTAGAAGAAGAGGTAATGTTTTCACCACCCTCTTTCAAGTTCCTTTCTTATTACACTTCTTCTTTATTTTTTATTTCTATTATAAAATAATAACTCTAGAGTCTTCATTATAATGTGTTGCTATTATAAATATGGTATAACCATATTCAGTATTCTATCCATCCTTTGAATGACATGTCACCATACGTGCGTACGTACGGCTTACCGTCTCCACGTCGTGGTGTAATTGTTATTCAATACATTATTATTTGGATGGGTATAATAATGATGTGTAATCAATATAAATAATAAATATAACATGATAATTATTCTGTATATATGATACACTATCCAATTATATATTATTTTAATATCAAAAGAATGATATTGTCGCTCGCGTGTACGTACGGACTACAGTCTCCACGAACGCAATGAGATTCATTCCCCATCATATCCATTCTATACTAATTTTGATTTTATGAATACAAATAATGTTTATGGACTTGATATAATTCTGGATATTAATAGGATACAACCTATGGTTAACAAACACGGCTTATGTAACAAAACATATAAAAGAAAACGAGTAAGTGAACACCCGAAATGACGATAATACTAAAATATTATTAACAAAACAATATTAAAAGATCATATATGATATCATATTTATGTATATGATTCTTGTATAACTTAACAAGAATGATTTTTCTATTATAAAGGAGTTTAAACAACCCTTCACCAAGGAAAAGTACAAGGTAAGGTGTTTCTTATCTCACTTTTAATTCTGTGATATTTCCACTGTTCACCTCTTATTTATTGCATGTGGTGTATTGTGTACTACCATTTGATATATATTATCATGATTCTTTTTATATTCATGATAATATGTTATTCATATGGTAGTTATTCATTATTTTTCAGAGGACTCGATTGATTACAACGAGGTAAGGGTTAATTCCTCAATCTCATTATTATCCCAGATTGTTTATGTGTAAGTATTTAGTGGGACATTTTTATTATCCATGTCCATTTTTCAAAAAAATGATTTCAAAATGAATATTTTAAGGATTTTTCAAAGGAAACCTTTATCAAGATCATAATTTTAAATTTTTTAAAGATTTATCTTTCTAAATCTTTTTAATTAATTTCCATGTTTTCAAAATGATTTTAAGGATTTATTTATATGGACATTAATGTTTTGAAATGATAATTCTTTTCAAAAGTTTGAAAGTGGTATGGGAAAATTTGATTCAAAAATATCTTTTAAATTACTTCCTTTATAAATGTGTAACTTTTCATTGATTTAAAAAAAGAGATATTTCTCTCAAATAGTTTTGATTTCATCTATGTCAACATCCTTTGATGGATTTTAAGTTTATTTGAAGTTGATTTATTATGATACAAAACTTCCCTATTGTATTGAATATTTGGGGAAATGTTTGACTGTGGATGTGTTATTTTTATACCATTCATGGTTTATGGAGAACTTATTGACATTTTTTATGCTAGTTTTAATATGAATTTTTATGTTATGTTTAATCATGTTGATATGAGGAATGCATTGGACTTATTATTTGATGGGTGGAGCCCGCTATAGCTCCTCAATGCATCAGTAGGTCTCATGAGACAAACTAGTGTCTTGACATAGGGCCTTAAAAAAAATCTTATTTTTAGTCTTGGCCCAAGGCCTTGACATTGTGGTTATGATAGTATGGCATTATGCATTCCATCATTATGAAAGTGGATATTGATATTTCTTGTGATTATTCAACTAGTAGAATATCCATGTGATTAAGTAAATGGAATTATTTCATTGTATCTTTTCCATATTATGCTGAAGTTCAAGTATAAAAGGGTTTTGTAAGAGTTATAAATTTCCTTAAATGTTTATGTTTATTTATGAATGTTTCCTAAATATTGTTATCCTTATTGAGAATCTTAGCTCACCCCGTTCAATATTTTAATTTTTCCCATGATGTGAAGAAGTATTATATGAATGACCTATAAGGATTGTATGAGGGTATATGAAGACAAGATGTTTTTGTAGTTTTTTTTACTTTATGATGTAATGTAAGACTTTTTAATATATCTAGTGTTTCCATGGCTACTAAAATAATTGGTCCTTCGAGACTTGATCTTTTGTGATCATGCCAATCTTATGTAATAATGCACCGAATCGGGGTAACTGGGGTCGGGGCATTACAGTTTTAGATTGGAAAGAAGTTACTTTAATGTAATAGAACAAACATTTATCCCAAATGTAAGGTCATAATGCAATGAATTGCCTATAAAAAATGAAGAGTACAGTGGAAGTAAATAAATATCATCCTAGGGATCTATTTACAGTTTACTGAATTAAATATTTTTAACTTATCTGAGTTAACTCCCTCTTCTAAAGTTTAACCCCAGGACCATTGAAGGACCAATGATTAAATAAAATTATTGATTTATGTAGGTATTGTGAATCAAGAATTAAATTTCATAAGTATCTTAAATAAAGTTATTTTGATTATAATAATCATGAATGATCTGAGGTTTTTTATTTTAAAATCACAAATTTAGTCTTTAAATTAAGTGTTATGGATACCATCATGGGTTTATTATTTTATGTTTGATCATAAGTTAATAACACAATATACCCCTTTTGATTTTTTTGTTATAGGAATATAACATGATTAAGTATATTTTTGAAAACCATTAACTAGAATACAACCCATTGGTTTAACGTATGAAAAGTCATTTGATAATGAATGATTTTATATTTTGGACTTATGTTTAATGGTAGTGGTAACTTTAGGGGTCATATTATCTTTGAAATTGAATTAATTAGGGGTTATTAAACATTGGGATGGTAATATAAATTATATTAATACTTTTTTTGAAAAGGAAAACCAATAAAATGAGTGAGAAACCACCATGTCTGAAAAGGCTACGGAGCATAAACCCACAAACAATGGATGATAAGGCTTTAATCCCTATAACTGGCCTACATTATTTCCTAGATAATATGTATTTTTAAAGTTAATTTTTTTGAAATATAAATAATAAAGGCAAACCAATGGTGTTACTAATGATGTTTAAAAATTAATTTAATATATTGGATTACTTATTATTACTCTATTGGTTTTGGAAAATAGTTACAGAGAAACGAAAATACTCGCTACACTTTTGTGAAACATATAGTTAGGTAAAATGGAATTTTATTGATTATATAATAAAAATAATAATTTTTTGATATTCATTTCACGGATTATGTGATGAATTTAAAATTGATCAATGTATAATGAAAGGGTGAAATTGTTTTTATGGAATAAAAATGCATCAACTATGTATATTTACATATAAACTCCAAAATTAAAAAAAATCCTTATATTTAGGTACATAATATTGAAAGAAAGTTATCCTGGTACATCAATTATAGATGAATCAAATGGTCCTTTAATACATCAACAATTTATGTTTATGTAGTCTTTAACTATATATTAATTACACAATTTCTAACGATTAATGATCTTTTATCGCTTTCTTTTAATACTTAGGCGTTAGTATTATATTATATGTACATTCTTTCATCTACAACCTATGTTATTTAACATGGAAACCTAGTTATGCATTATTCCATATTAACCTCATACTTCCCTATCTATATTATTAGTAGGATGTTTTTAAACTCTTTTTTATGATTTGGGTTTTTCAAAAATGGTATTTCTAAATGTGAAACCCATGATTATAGAGATCAATATTAAATTACGAGGAAAAAATTTATTTAGGGTGGGGAAAATGTTACACCCCCCATTTTTTAATGTATGAATATGTTTTTTGTTATAATATGTTACCCACAACACCAATATTAATCCATACATAAAATAAATTTCATTAAATTTAATCTCTTTAATAGCTTTCACGACACACAACCCTTAGTCAAATTAAATTGTAATATAGTATATCATTATACCCAAAATATGAAATTGGATATTATGAATATTTGTAACTAAATTATGAAAAATATGGCTATATATTTATTAGAAATAAAATAATAATAAATTTAGATAAAAAGAAATGTTTTTTTGAAAAACTATTTTTTTATGAAAGTCCGTTTTGTCATGTACATTGAACATATTATAAAATTATTTTTGACCACTTTTAGAAAATATATTTTAGAAAAATAAACTTATTTTTTTAATGAATCATATAAAAATTAGCTTAAATATAATTTTTGGGATTTTTCAGTAATGTTTTATTTTTTAATGAATAATGGAAAGTACTGAATTTTAATTGAAAACATAATTTTCATTTAAATTAGTTATCTAGATAAATTATATTTTAAATTGGATTTAAAGTTACATTACATCAACTATATTTATATTAATCCAATTTATGTTAATTAAATCAATTTAAAATAGAAATTTGATTTTAATACCTTTTAAACTATTTAATATTTTCTCTATGAAAACTCAGCTTCTCATCACATATGTTAGATTAATTATAAATTAAAAATATTCAAATTATAAAAATGAATTTTAGAAAAATTGATTCTATATTTTTAAATAGAGTAATATATATTATATAATTGGGTAATATTAATTTTTGACAAAAATTAATAGTAAAAACAATAAAAATTAATTACCACTCCTAATGTAAAAATGGATTTAGTGAGGTTAAAACTAAAAATATAATGGTTAAAATTTTAAAAAAAATTCATTAAATATATGTTACAGCCAATTTTCAACCCCATAATTCTTTATACACCATAATATTCTATTTTGGACCCTTTTGGCATATGAATAACTTGGTCACACATTTTCCCTTTCTAAAAATTAAAAGTGTTCCACTCACCTCACATAAAAAAGGCCGCTACCTATCCTCCCTTATTCACACCATATAACCCTTTTATTTAACCCATACATATCCATGTTTCTTTAAAACTTCCCTAATCTCATCCTAGATTTCATATTTTAGAATATGAATTGCCTAATTAGTATATTTTGTGAAAACCAATGGAGGTTACATGAAGAAGAGGTAGAAATATTTAAAGAGTATTTTTATTTTATTTCCTCCTCCACCACCATTAATTAATAATTAACATTGATTATATAATAAAATAAATATATTATATATAATTAGATGTATTAATTATAGGGGAATTAACTACAAAAATATCTGCATATATCAAGTGGGTTATGAAATCATCATTATTATATATGGCGTATACCACCGTATGAACTGATGTCTATCATTTTTCCCTTAACAAATCTCTCATTTGGGTATGATGATGTATCTTAATATCTTTTATTTATAGAATAATTAATCATATCCATTAATTATATCATATATACCATTTTTACTTCCAATTTCATAGTGTATTCGATATTGTCACTCGTGGGTACGATTGAATACCTCCTTGTGATAGGATGAGATTCAATTTTCAAAAAAGCATTACACAGGAGGTAATAAGGATAAATATATTGACTACATGTGATATATATGAAATAATTATGATAATAGGTAATTTTTATTTTAATCTTAAATGTTAATTTGTCATTTTATTTCTTAACTTTCCACTCACTTAAAGATGATAACGTCATTTGTGTATGCGTTGAGCACCACCTTCATGAAGTGATGTGACACAATTTGAATCACCAAAGAATGTGGAATATATATATATATATGTATATTTAATGAAATAATACATTATTAATGACATTATTATAATTATGCAATGTTAAAACATTACATATATCCATTCAATAATGATCACTGAGAAAATTAGAATGTTACCCATGCAAAGGTATGGTCTACAATCACTGTGATTGTACCAACTCTTCATTTATCAAAACCAACTTTCAATATTGGTATTAACTATATAATTAATATATAACTATGATAATTACTACATTTTTATTTTTGTCTATATGATAGTTCTAAATAATATATATAAGATATTTGACGATAAAATAGGCATGAGAAAATAAGGCTATTAACACCCAAAATAGTGAAAATAACGAAACGAAATTTATAATAAGGTCACATATAATATTATAAGTATGATTATGGTTATTTTTTTAAAATTATATAATTCTAAAAAACATTATAGATTAGGTTAAGAAACATTAAACCAAAATTAAACGTCAGTTAAGTGTTTTAATCTCAATTTTCATTATATTGAGGCCTATTGTAATTTTACCAACCTAATTTCATTTATATACTCTATATAATTCCCCTTTATCATATAATATTCTTTATAATTCATAATTCAAGAAATTTTATGATCAATTTTATTATTTTATCTAAGGGTATTCTACTAAAAAATTATTAAGTGGTACAAAATTTCATAACTCAATTTCATTTCATTGGGTTATATTACTCTTTCTTTTTCTTGGATATTATAATATTATGTATATAATGAATTTTTACTATATTATTTTATTTAGAATTTATTTATTTGTATTTAAATTTAATATACATAATCAATGAAATGTTTAATGCTCACTTCTATATTATGGCCTTTGTAAGGGATTATTTTACAGTCTAATTTTAACTAGGATTGTTTATACATAAATCTAAATTGAAGGAAATTAATTGATCATTGTCTAATAGACCCATTTAATTTTATTATACATAAGTTAATAAATAATTTTACATATAATAATTCCATTTTAACACTCAATTATTCTTAAAATAATTGATAAATACATTTAAGAAAATCCGAACTCATTTCTCTCTTCAGTCAGAAATCTGTTTTCTTCCAAAACCATAATTTTTTAAAATGTTTTAAAATTTTTTATAATTTTTTTTCAAATGTCTTATTAAAAAAAAATTAATCATTTTTATTTAAATTTTTTTTGATGTAATATTCATGCCATTTGAAAAATAAATCCCCAATGGTTTTTTTAAAAATATGAATGGAATATTGGTTTTAACATACTTGACATATAAATAATTTTCTGATGTCCGGTCCACTAAATGTTTTAAAGATTCCTTTATAAGTTTGAAAGATTATTTTAAATTAAAATTATCTCCAATTTGTTTTGTGAAAATTTAGTTTAAGAAAGGTATTTTCAATGTGAAAAGAATATTTTCAATAAGAATGTATTTAAAAATATTTTTATGGAATTCCAATTATTCAATGACAACAACCCTTTAATCTTACCCTAGTGGGTGTATATTGGATTGATACAACCAATATTTTTTTATGAATGGGTTATGATAAGTTTGACAAAGGAATGTTTTGATATTCATTTTATTGAATAATTTTTGTAGTCTTTAACCTTCAATTGAAATATTCACTTTCCAATGACAATGGGAAATTAAATTTCCCATAAATATTCATATTATTTATCATGGATATTTTTTTTATTAAAACATATATCATCTACACATTTAGTGTTATACTATAAAAATTATTCTATTGAATGGGGAAATATTGATACTCCAAATTCTTTAATTAGTACAGATATTTGTTGATAAGGGACATTATTCATGAATTAAATTAATTAGTCAATATATGTGGAATTCTAAGAACATGTAGATAAAGTTGGATCTTTCGTATAGATATCCTCTGTATACATTAGTGGTCTCATGAGACGAACACACTAGCTATCCTTGGTTATATTTGTAGCTTATTTATACCTACACATCTGTTTTAAACATTATTATGGATTGATATTGATAGAAGAGGCATCGTGATGCCTAATATCAATATGTATAATAAATAATAATTTTAATCATTGAAAATTTATTAATTATTATGAATTATATTTTCATAGTAAAATTATCTCTCAATGAATTTTATACTTATTTTATTGAGCTAATGGAATTTGTTCTCATATATTTACATTTCCACATTGATTATTCATTTTCTCAATATGATAGTCAGGTTGTTAAAATGACAGGTGTTTTAAATTATATTCCATTACATATTTATCATTCCTTACCCAGTTATGATAGAAATGTTATTGATTAAAATGAATATGTTTTTTAGAGATTTACATTGCCGTATTGATTATGAATTGTCCAACAATGATGGTCAGATTAATGATTAAAAAGAATATGTGTTCAGTTATTTAACATATTATATTGATTATAAATTATCTAGTTATGATGGTCATGTAATTGATTAAATTGTAGGTATGTTCATCTATTTATATTTCCAAATTGATTATTATTTATTGATCCAATATATCTTTCATGTACTTAACCCTTTCTAATAATGTGATCTCAACCATATTTTATTCACTTTCCATAGGAATCCTTGAAGTGTATTGTGATTTATGTTCTGGGAAATTATATAGAGAAAAATGTTATTCTAATTTTGTTGTAATTTGTTTTTCCAAATGTAATATTGGAATCATGTACGTATCTAGTTTACCAAGACTAATAAACTATAAGATCCTTCGGGATGTGATTCCTTGAATATTAACCAAATAAATAAAGAAGAGATATGCTTTGGGATACTAGAGTTGTGGTGTTTACACTAATAATATTATAATAACCTAATAAATGACTATTTGATATAACATAGTGAATGGAAATTGAGTTAATAAAATCCATATAAAGATTATATAATTGTATTGAGAATTAATCAATGGATATATTATGTATAAAAGTGTAAATCCACACATATACAATTGTACATACATAATAAATCATACAATATTATCTGACACATAATATTGTCATCATAAAATCAATTAATAACCTATTTAATCCAATGAATTCATAGGGAGTTATGAAACCCCATATAAGGATTGTATCATTTATGTGATAATTAATCAATGAATTGATTGTGTGTCACCAATTTACATTGAAAAAAATAATACTATAAAATAATAAAATAAAACGTTTTTTCACACATAATCATTGCATAAAATAGTTATTATATTAGATGTATAACCTAAATAATAGAAATCGAGATAACAAATCACTTACCTATAGTTCAATGTGATTTAAATGTGATATGACCCCCCATATTATAAATTTAAATTTATTATAATACATAAAAAACTATATATATATATATATATGTATATAATATCATAAATGATATAGTTATAACATCTTATCACCCATTTTCTAATAATATTTTTTTATCATTGTATCAGATGTTAACTACTTCATTTTTCTTAAGAAGTTAGGTTCTATAGTTCCATTACTCTTAAATTGATTATGTTTCCATCATCAATATAAATTTAATAATGAAATAATAATCATATATATACATTATATATAACTAAATTCATCCATAAAATCCAACGAAATAAAATTTAATTACTTCTTTTATGGAGACTCCATGCTATATGTAAGCATAAATGTTATCTTCATATTTCAAAGTATGGAATGATAGAAATTTAAATAATAATTCCGTTTTAAATAATCATTATTTTATAATATATATTCTTAAAATCCATAATAATACCCATTCAATAAAATTGGAGATAGAAAATGAATTATACCGCTATGTAGAGATGGTAAGTCAGACCAGCGCAAAAGAGATGTTTATTTTTTGTATGAAAATAATGTGGATAATCGTTATTAAATATTCATAAAAATAATTAATTATATTTTAGGTAATTAAATTATTATTTTATAATGGATTCTAGGGATTTTTAGGAGGTATAAGATGAAAAACATTGTGATAACTCGGTTAAGATTTATAATTTTTTTTGAGAAAAAACTCTTAGATTAAACCTTAAAACATGAAAGGACTGTACTATAGAAATAATATAAAATATAGGATATATGAAAAGAATATTGTAAGGTATTATTTATGGTATTTGATGAGATATAAGGCTAAAAACATGTGAGGAAGAGAGGATAATAGAATCCCTTTTATAAATGAGGGTAAGGGCACTCTTTGAATTACTTACTGTATTAAAATAACATAAAATATTTTTTATAATCCACTAAATCCAAATTAAAATATTTAAAATATTGAATGATGATATGTCTGAATCCTCTAATGTAATAAAATTTTGAAAGGTTTAGGTTCCATTTTCCCACATATCTCTTAGTTTTTATCCCCAATAATCATTTTGAGAATTACTAAAAGATCAAGGATTTCTACTATTTATGGGTAATGAATGTTGTCATGAAAAGTAAAGTGGAACATAATTGTACCATGGTCCATATACCATTCACATGGATAAGGATATTTTGTTTCTTAATTTTAAATAATTTAATAAAATATTGTTTGTTATAAAATATCATTAATGTCAATTTTGGAACTATTCATTTACTTGGACCTTCAGGCCATCATGATAGTTTTGGAATTTAAATATACACAATTCACATATCACTGATATTTTATATTTATCTAAAAAATATTAGTAAAGTCATTATTCAAAAAATTATATTACTTATAATAATATTAAAATAAATTATTTCATTTTTCTATTAATTGAATAAATACTATGTGATTATTGTGTAATCATTTGAAGTAATTTTTCAATAAAAAAACTAAAATAAACATCCATAGTAAAAATATTAATCTTTATTTCAAAAAAATTGTACTGAACATATCCTAGTTTTATCCTTATTAAAAAATATTAGAGATTCTAAATCCATGAGAATGGAAATTGTTATTTAATAATCTCTTAAAATAACATAATGGTCATAGTGAAAGTAATATTGAACTTCATAAAATGAAATTAAAACATAAGATATTATATAGTTTGAATAATCTCAAAAAATTAATGTTGGGAAGGTTTTAGGTTTATTTTCAGGCTTACCTTCAACTTAAGCCACTTTAAACCCACATAAAACTTAACCGTAATAAATTACCTTTTTTACAATCATAAAAAATTATAAGCGAATAATATCGACCTTGTTAAAAAATTTGAAATAAGGATTCAATATTTGAATTAAAATTTATCAACTAGAATTTAAATATGTTCCAGAAATTAATTTTAATATAGGAAAGAAAAACCATGAAAAATAATATCTATGAAAATTTCTGATTTAAGAGTAAAAATCGTCTCACCATAAAATAAGTAAATGAATTATTTTAAATTATTATTTTGGTTAACTAATAATTTTTTATACTTCTAGAGAATTCTAAAATAGAATAAAATCTTCCAACCATTCCATTAATATAAAGGACTCCAAATTATTTTTTTAATTTTAATGAAATATAATTTAACTTTCAAAAAATTCATGTTTCCATTCCCAAACTCAATATATTATTTTAAAATACATTATTTAACTCTGTAAATATATATTTGGTCAAATTAAACACATTTAATATGATTAATCAAATCATTAAACACTGTCTTTGTTTTACACTATAGTATAAACAAAGTTATAACACTTTTACCTTAGGGAAAAATCCTTACAATGGTCACCTTTGATATTGAAAAAAACTAGTTAATCCTGTTAAATTATATCAATTTTGAAAAACCAAAATATGGAATCCATTTTATCAAATTAAATTAAATTAACATGATTTATTTTATTTAATATTAAACTATCATTACATGATGAAATGTGATATCCTAAAACAAAGTGTTCTTACATTTAAAAAATTATTCAATATTTAATCATAAAATTGATTTCATTAAACTTAATTTTATTATTCATAATAGAAATGAACTAATTTTTCATTGAAAACATTTGAAAAACAATTATCTTTTAAGATTATTGAAATAAAAATATATTTCTCAATCAAAATAAATATTTTGTACTACTCACTAAAAAAGTTATTATTTTAGAAACAACCCAAACTTTTATGATAAGTTAGCTATGATATTCTGAATCTAAAATTGATATCCATTTTTTTCAAATAAATTTTGTATTAATTATAAAATTAATTACAATATTTACATACTAAGTTCCATAAAAGACAATTTTTATAAATGAAATTTTTGGAATCCTAAAATGAATTTACTAAAAAAAGTATTTCTTTATTATAAAATAATTAATTTTTTTCATTATGTTAATAATGTATACATATTATTTTCATTATGTTGTTATTCCAATACATACCACCAATTATAATGGCTAGGTTATAATGATCACACATAAATAATAATATTTAATTACGATATCATGGTTCGTTTAAAATTGTTGTTGTTTTTAAAAAAAGGAATAAAAAATTAAATTTATATAAATATAAATATATTTTATAATCTCAAGGTGTTACATTCTAGATTTAACATCCCAAAATTTTACAATATAAGTTTTTTTTAATAAATTTATATTCACTAATATATTGAGTTACACACAATATATTTTTTAGATTTCATCACACATAACAAAAAGTTTTTATTTCATTGTATGAAACATCGATTATCTCTGATGACTTTTGTTACACATAAGACCATGTCTTACCAGAATGTAATATACTATTAATATTAGTTATTTAACATAATAGTTATTTCAAATCCATTGAAATAGATAAAATGAATATGACCAACTAAATTATAAAATCAAAGTTTAAACATGTTTATAAAATGAATTCATATGTTATCAATTAATTATAAATGAAAATAAAAACCAATTGAATATACAGGGTGTGTTTTTTTGAAAAACCTTTTTACTACCAGAATAGTTTTTTATCATAATAAATTAAATTATTTAGTATTTGTGAAATAAATTTATAAAATTAATATTTCATGTATTTAATTTTTTTTTTGAATTCATCGAATAATTTTTAAGGAAAATTTTATATCCTTTTAATGAAGCACATATTTGAAATAATAGTTTTGGACATTTCATAATTTTTATTTAAAAAATAAATAATATTTATCAAAATCTGAATATAAAAATTTACTTTGGGTGAATATTTTATATTTTTCTAAGAAGTTTAATTTTTTGACGAATAGTGAAAAACAATGAATTTTAATTGGAAACAGCTTTTTTATCTAACTTTTTCATATAGTGAAATTATATTTTAAAGTGGGTTTATAGTATAATTAGTTCAATAATAAATCAGTAAATCCAATTTAGTAAAATAGTATCAATTTCACATTGAATTTGGATATAAAAGAATTTCAATCTTTTTGACTTTTCTGCAAAAAACCATTGTCTCACAGCGTCCGCGGGATTAATTTTAAATTAATATTGGAAACTATTTTGAATTTAATATTAAAAGATATATTTATTTATTTTGAATAATAATTATTTTTTTCTTAATATTATCAACTTTATTTTTTGACACAAAATATTAGTGAAAGTAATTATAAATAAATACAGTGTTTAAGTAGAAAACAACCATACCTAATAATCAAACTTAGAATATAAGTCGTATAGATGACCCAATTATTTTCCAAAACACTTTATATGTAAATATTTATACCCTCACCACATTATTATATATTTTATATGTGTTATTGGGATACTATTATATGAAGGAGACCCTTATAATAAGTTAAGTGAGAGAAAAGACAAAGAAAGACCATCCCTGTCATTAACACATATAAAGATTTAGAGTAGGGATAAAGCTACACTAGTATGGTTATAAATATTACTTTGGAATTTAGATAAGTTAAATTTTTATTATAATTTATATTTTTTTTATAAAACATATAATTACATTAAATAATTTTGATATGCCAACACATGGATAATTTAGATAATAATTTTAAAAAAATAAAATATATTTTATTAAATGATTTAAAATTACTAAAAATATTATTTATTCCAAGATATTTCAAGTGATAATAAATTTAAAATAGGGTTCATTTAAGGGGAAATTTATCTTATATAATGAACATATTGACCCATAAATCGTAAAAACATCCCTAGTAAAGTCAGTGTCAAAGTATTGTTTGTTCACGTCACATTTACTTTTGTTAAAAATAATATTATAATATGGGATTCTTATTTTATAAATTTTATTTAATATTTCAATATTAGTAGGTATAAATTTTATAATATTTATCACTTTAATTTATTATTAATGGGGGAATTATATTGGTTATAAAACTCGATACCCAGATGAAAATCCAAGAAAAACACAAATAAAGAAACATAATGACTAAGGATAAAAAGTGACAAAAATGATTTTATGTTTATGTTTTGTGAGTATTTATTTTAAATAACTCAAATTTAATACATTATTTGTCCATTTTTAATCACATGAGGTAAGAGATACCTCCCAATCATGTTTACCTTTTGGTATTTACTAGAATTACACTTCATCTATAGTATAAAAGACACTCACCATCACCCTCTCTACACAACTCTCAAACCATTTTGGACCCTAAAAACCCTTAACAAATAAACTAACAACTTTAATCATTTAATATTATAGGCCTAAATCTTTTATGAAATAAAACCAATGAAATCATTTGGTGTAAACAAAAAAGAGTTACCTGAAAAAGAGGTTACAATTTTCAACGATCACTTTTGTTTTCTTTCTTTCTCAAAAACCACAAATTAAAATTATTCAATGATTATATAGTAAAATAATAATCATAAATATAATAATATATTATTATTTTAAGCGTTTTACATACACCTACACATATTTCCGTCTAAGGTGTAATGAAATTACCATTTGTGTATGGAAAACTACCACCTTGCGAAGCGAGGTCATCCACTTTTACTTTACCACCAATTGTGGTGGAGATTTATCATTGACACCATGTGTTTATATGAAATATAAGATATTTATGTTTTATAAATACTTATTTAATTTTTGTATAACACATACCTTTATTCATTACATTTTGTGTAAATACGACAACATTGTTTGTGGACATGTGGACTACCGCCTCCTCAAAGCGATGTGATATGTTATCACATTACATGGAATGCATTAATGTTGAGTTTAGTTAAAAATATGAAAAATAAATAAAATATATATTATATTAATTACATAATTTACTTTCTAGAAATATAATATATCATTTTATGTACTACCCTATCACACACTGAAAAAGTGATAGTGTCATTAGTGGGTGTGTGGACTGTCCCCTCCTCAACATGATGTGATTCATTTTAAAACACAAGAATTATATATATAAGTATATAGGATTAAATAATATGGTATATATGATATAATTATTATTATGTAAATAAAAATTTTACCTACCTTCTTTGCATAAGTATCATTGAAAAACATAAATGTTGCTAATGAGTACGTACGACCTGCCGTCTTCATGATTGTTATATTAATTAAATTTTGAGAACCATGTTTCATGATATATTTTAAAATTATAATTGATGTATAATAATGATAAATATTTATTAATTATCATTATGGATTTGTTTTTGTAATGTCCTCTTTAATCATATTATACCAACCAAAGTCGTTTTGGACACATAATCTGAATAAAGTCATAACACCCAAAATAAAATTAATTGTTATTGTAGTTGTTTACATTAATGTTGTAAGTGAAAATAAAGTACTAATAAATTTGGAAATTATTCTCAACAAATTAGATAATTCAAATAAGTATATTATTCAGAATATTAAATACAAATTTTGAAAGTCAGATTAAAGGAAAAGAGTTTTCTCCAAATTTACGTTCTATTGTGACTTAATTGTTATTATGTACCTAGTTAAATTTAAATGGTTTATCCAATGACCTATGATTTTTTTATCATGAGTCTAATTTATTTCATGATATTATATACTTCAATTAAAATTATTATTTCATGGACCACATGATTCAAAAGTTACTCATGTAGTAAAATATTATTGTCTCACAGTCACTTCCATGAGGCATACATAATAATCAAAACATATTTCTTTTGTGTGGTGTATCTACATCCCCTTTTTAAGTATTATTTCATGAATTATTTTACTTATTTTTATGTAAATATTTCAATTGATTATTCTTAATTTTTGGGTTTTCATTTTAGATGTTACTGTAGTTGTAACGAGATTTCTCATCTAACTATTTTCTCTACAAGGATTATTTCATATTGACCACTTATTTTTTTGTATGGGGTATCTACTAAACACAAATTTATTGGATGATTATTATATTAAAACTTCTGGAGATTTAAATATCCACTTTAGTATCAATATTCCACTGGGTTTATGGTTTCGATGTTACCAATCCAGTAATAGACTTTGGTCACAATTTTCCTACTTTGAGACATTTGTTATGTTATACACCTATCATCATTTACAACGTGTATATAAATTTACATTGTTACGCCCCGACCCTAGTTACCCGGAGTTGGTGCATTATTACATAACATTGGCATGATCACAAGAAAGATCAAATCATGAAAGACTGATTAGTTTAGTTTCCTTGGAAACAATAGATATATTCATAAAGTTTTATATTATATCATAAAAATTAAAACTACAACAACATAGTCTCCATAGTAAACACTCTTATCCCATCATACTATCCCTGCAGGTCATTCACAATTTACTTCTTCACATCTTGGGAAAAATAAAACATAGAAAAGGGGTGATCTCAAATGCCTAGTAAGGATAACAATATTGCGTATACTTTTATAAATAATAATAAACATTTAAGGCAATGTATAACTAGAACAATAGACTTTTAAATTTGAACTTCAACATAGTATGGAAAAAATAAAATGAAATAATGCCATTTAATTATTCACATGGATATTCTACTAATCGAATAATCACATGCAATATCAATAACCACTTTCATAATGATGGAATGCATAATGCAAGACTATCATAACCACATAGCCAAGGCCTCGTGCCAGGACTACAAATAAGATTTTGTCAAGACCTTGTTCCAAGACACGAGTTTGTCTCATGATACCTACCGATGCATCGAGAAGCTATAGCGGGCTCCACCCGTCACTTATTAATTCTAATGCATTCCCATATGAAAAGGTTTAAACATAACATAAACATTATTATTAAAACTAGCATACAAAATGTCAATACTTTCTCCATAAACCATGAATGGTATAAAAATAACACATCCACAATCAAAAAAACCACAAAACCTTCAAAACATTATGGAAGTTTTGTATCATAATATATCAACTTCAAATAAGCTTAAAATCCATCAAAGGATGTTGACATAGAAGAAATCAAAACTATTTGAGATAAATATCCCTTTTTTTGAAATCATTTAAAAGTCACATAATTATAAATTAAAACATTTACTTAGAAAATTTTCTTATAAGATTGGAATAGAAGCTTCAAAGATTTTATAATGGCGGAAAAAAGATGCACCCGCCGTATAAGTTAAAAAAAAATTCTTACCTTAATTTTGTTGAAAAGGTTGAAAATGAACTTGTTTGGAAAACGACATAAAGATTCCTTTATAAAAATCTTATAAAAAGTCAACAAGGGTATAAATTACTTTATCCCACATTCTTTAAAATAGTAAGAATGATTTTAAATTCATTTTCAAGAAATATGGATGTGGATGATAAAGAGGTCCCAGTAGATAATTACATGTAAACAACCTCAGATAGTGAATAGATTGTGAAATAACCCTTAACTTGTACTTTTACTTGGTGGAGGGAAGGTTAACCTCTTGTATGTTGGTGAAATAATTGTTATTAAATTATACAGGAATCATATACAATAATATGATATCATATATGATCTTTTAACATTTATTTGTTTATAATATCTTAGTATTATCGTTGTTTCGGGTGTAAACTTACTCATTTTCTTTTATAAGTTTTGTTACATAAGACGTTTTTGTCTTGGATAGTTTTTATATTAATCATATCCAGAATTATATCAAGTCCTTAGATACTATTATTTATCAAAAAATGAGAATTATACTTGAATGGATATGATGGAGAATGAATCTCATCGCGTTCGTGGAGACGGTAGTCCGTACGTACGCTCGAGCGACAATATCATTATTTTGATATTAAAATATTATATAATTGGATGTTATATCATATATAAAGAATCATTATCATGTTACATTTATTATTTACATGAATTACACAGAATTATTATACCCATCCAAATAATAATTTATTCAATAACAATTACACCACGACGTGGAGACGGTAAGCCGTACGTACGCACGTATGGTGACATGTTATTCAAAGGATGGATAGAATAATGATTATGATTGTACCATATTTATAATAACATCACAGTATATAAAAGATATGAGAGTTATTATTTTATAATGGTAATAACAAAGAATGAAGAAGTGGAAAAAGAAAGGAACCTGAAAAAGGGTTGTGAAATCATTACCTCTTCTTCGGGTTCTTCCTTTTGATTTGATCAAAAGGGCTCCGTAGGTTGGATTTATGACTAATGTAATGACTCTAGGATGAATTGAGGAAAGTTGAGAGAGTATTTGGGTAGAGTTTGGCCGAGCCAAATGGATTTGATGGTGTGAATTACTGAGAAGGTGGAGTGACCCTTTATAAGAGGGGTGAGGGGCACCTTTGGAAAAGCTAGAAATATTATTTTATAATAAATTAATATTCGGTTTCTAATGGCTCAAAAGTGGAATATTTAAAGGTTAATGTGGGTATGGGTCGAAAACCCCTCAAAAAATAGAATTTAGACAGGTTTGGGTAATTATATTAACCTTATCTTTTAGTTTTAACCCTTAGTTAATTAATTTGACACATACCATGTCACTTTGTATTTTAATATTATATAGTTAATAAACTTACTATATACCTCCACGAGAACATCAAGTGGTAAATTAATGATACAACTATCATGATATAAGTATCTTGGCCGATCCTTAGATTTTTTGGAATTGAATATCAATTAATAATATAATATTTGTTTTAAAAACACTTTTTTGTCAATTTTGACACTATTTGTAAAATTGATTTTTGTGAAACTCATAACAAAATGATTACTTCAAAAAATGTTAATTAGATCATTCCTAACATGTCATATTAACCTATAAAATAAGTGTAATTTATAAAAAGTCTCAAATTATATTTATTTGGGTACTTATAATATCAATTATTTTAATTTTTCACTATTATGGTAATAACTGCATCATCATTGGATCATAAATAAATTAAATTATTTAATGTCTAAAAATTATAAATAAAATACAATTATGTAATAAATATTTTTAGATTTCTAATGAATATTTATAATCGAATTTATCTTATGTGTAACCCTATATTAAAAATAGTTTAGTAAATAAACATTGATTTTAACTCTTTTAACTCTTCTTTGAATTAAATAATAATAAATGTCCTAATCTAATCCATGTGCACCTAAATGATAATATTTTATTCCTAAGGTTGTTTCTGGCTGAGATACACTTGTCCAATAGAATTAAGACCTGTTTTAGGGTAATATTAATATCATTTATACCCTTAATTACCCTATTTACTTTTAACCGTGGTAAATAAAAGTAAATAGTTACTATTCACCAACAATTATTTTCATCTCAATGAACCACATTATACTCCTTGATATTAACCATGTCTCTTGGATTTTCTAAATTCCACTAACAGAAGTGGTAAAATTAAGTTTTATGAAAAAATCAATTTTTTAACTACCACTTAGAGGTTTCACAATTCATCCAAAAATGATGTTTTTCAGAAAAATTCCAAAAATTCACCCTAGGATAATTTTTATATTCCGAATCCAAAAAATAAGTCCATTTTATAAATTTCAAAAATTGGGTATTACTATTCATAATGGCTAGTTTGACTGGTTGTGGTGTGTTAGAACTCGATGTTGCATACAACACACGCTATTGCATTATTCAATGAGAAGTGTACCGTAGAAGCTTGGGGTGTTACATTATCCACTCCTTAAAATAATTTCATCCTCAAAATTTCTAGAATACTACCGCATGAAAAGACTCAGGTGGTTCTTCATCATAAGTTCCTCGGGTTACCACGTTGCCTCTTCTATCTTATAGTTTCTCCACAAGACTTTTAGCAGACGAGTCGTCCGATTTCTCAGTACTTGTTCTCTCATATCAATAATCTTGACGGGCTCTTTGCAATAAGACAGATTGGGTTCCAGTTCTAATTCCTCATACGTGAGTACATGCGTTGGGTCAGGCATGTATTTCGTCAATAGTGATACGTGGAACACATCGTGAACTTTGTAGAGACTTGGTGACATTGCCAATCAGTAAGCCACATCCCCAATTCTTTCTAGAATTTCGAAAGATCCGATGTACTCGGGACTCAGTTTACCTTCCTTACCAAAATGTATGACTCCCTTCCATGGAGATACCATCAAGAAAACATGGTCACTGACTTGAAATTCCAAATCCTTCCTTCGATTATCGGCATAACACTTCTACCTACTTTGAGCTTCATTGATATGGTTTTGGATTACCTTCACCTTTTCCATCATTTTCTCCAGCAGTTCTGAGCCTACATGTTTTCATTCACCAACGTCATCCCAACAGGTTGGTGTGCAACATCTCTTTCCGTATAACGCTTCATATGGTGCCATCTGAATACTCGAATGGAAGCTATTGTTATAGGAAAATTCTACCAGAGGTAAATATTGATCCCACATACCCTGAAAGTCAAGTGAGAAGGATCTCAACATGTCTTCTAAGATTTGAATAGTTAGTTCTGATTTCCCATCTGTTTGAGGGTGGTAGGCAGTGCTCAAATGAAGTTCAGTATCCAAGGCTTTCTGAAGACTTTTCTAAAATCTTGAAGTAAAACGGGGATCATGATCAGAAACAATCAATAGGGGTTCTTCATGAAGTCTCACCACTTCATTAATATATAGTCATGCTAGACGTTATAGTGGTAGATCTTCTCTTATAGAAAGAAAATGTGCTGACTTAGTAATATGATCAACAATAACCCATATTTCATCGTTCATTCTAGGCGTCTTTGGATTCCCCATGACAAAGTCCATCGTAATATTATCCCATTTCCACTCTGGTATGAGAAAAGGTTGCATGACTCTTCCAGGCTATTGCCTTTCAGCTTTCACTTGTTGACAAACCATACATCTTGACACAAAATCAGCAATCTCCCTCTTCATGTTGTCCAACGAAAAATGTTCCCTCAAGTCTCTATACATTTTGGTTCTCCCAGGGTGTATAGAGAAATTGGAACTATGAGAATCATCAAGCAATTCCCTTTTTAGATCAGGTATATTGGGAACACAAATTCTCTTCCCAAATTTCAAAATTCCATCTTTGTACACAAAGTCTCTCAATCTCCCATCATTCACCGCTTTAATCTTCTTTTTAAATTCTTTATCATCGGTCTGAGAACTCTTAATAATTTCTAGTAAAGATGGTTTGGAAACCATTTGAAAAAGCATTGATGTTTCATCTTCCCTGGTTATTACCATGTCCATATTTACTAGATCTATGAAAATTGTATCCCTTTCAAATCTCATATTGTTCAAAACTCCATGATCTTCTCTACTCAAAGAATCTACCACCTTTTTTTCTTTCCCCGAGTGGTTGTGTATCGTGCAATCATAATCCTTGAGTAATTCAAGCCATCTACTTTGCCTCATGTTGAGTTCTTTTTGTGAGAAAATATACTTCAAACACTTGTAATCAGTATAAATCTCACATTTTCACGATAGAGGTAGGGCCTCCATATCTTCAAAGAAAAAATCATAGATGCTAACTCGAGATCATGAGTAGGATAGTTTTGTTAATGAATTTTCAACTATCGTGATGCATAGGCAATAGCTCTATCATTCTGCATAAGGACACAACCAAGTCCTTTCTTTGATGCATCACTATAAATAATGAACCCATCATTCCCCGATAATAGAGTCAATATAGGAGCATTGACTAATGTTATATTCAGTTCTTCAAAGCATTCTTCATAATCATTTGACCAAAAAAATTTAACCCCTTTACGTGTGAGCTTTGTTAATGTGTTTTCCAATCGGGAAAAATTCTGGACGAAACGTCGATAATAACCTGCCAAACCAATAAAACGGTGTACCTCAGTTATACGCATAGGTTCTGGCCATTCTTGGAATGCCTTGGTCTTAGAAGGATCAATAGAGATTCCATATTTAGAGACAATATGTACAAGAAAAAAATCTCCTGAAGCCAGAATTCACACTTGCTATAAATCCCATATAATTCATGTCTTCTCAGAGTTTTCAGGATAATGCAGAAGTGATTTTCATGATCTTCGTAGATTTTGTAGTATACCAAGATATAATCAATAAATACCACCAAAAATTCATTGAGATATTCCTTGAAAACTCTATTCATCAGATCCATGAATACAGAGGGGGCATTAGTCAATCCAAAAGTAATCACTGTAAACTTGTAATTCCTATACCTAGTTCGAAATGTTGTCTTCGAAATGTCTTCCTTCTTCAAACACAACTGATGGTATCCAGATCGAAGTTCAATCTTTGATATGTATTGAGCTCCATTAAGTTGGTCAAATAAATCATCAATGCGAGGTAGGGGATACTTGTTCTTTATTGTTATAGCATTGATCTCCCTGTAGTCGATACATAACCTCATAGATCCATCATTCTTTTTAACAAAAAGAAAAGTGGATCCCCATGGAGAAACACTAGGGAGAAAAAATCCCTTATTACTCAATTCCTCTAGTTTTTTCTTTAGTTAAACTAATTATATAGTGTCCATTCTATAAGGGGTCTTCGATATAGGCCTTGATCCAGGAATTAAATCAATGGAATGCTCAACTTCTCGTTCGGGAGGATGTCCAGATTAATCTTCCAGAAACACATCTACATATTCTTTCACAATAGGTACATCCTCTATTTGAACATTCCTTTCCTCACCCATAGTCATTTCATCCTCTTCCTCCCCAATAATTGAATTTAGTTAGATACTGGGGGTGGATCAAGATAAGAATTAGGTGGTGAAGATTTTTCTCTAATTATAAGGTGTTCCTTATCATCATCATCAAAAATCGTAACCTCCTTCTTCTTATAATAAATCTTCACATAATGGTCCGAAATCCAATCCATAACGAGGATTATATCAAACTCAATCATGGGTATGACAATGAGATCAGCAGATAAAGAACATTTATGTGCTCTAATGGGGACTGATTCACAAAACTTTGTTGCAATGATACTTCCCTTAAGAGTTTTAACTGACAACTCTCTTTTTATATCAAATTGGAAATATCTAATTTTCTTAGCAAACTAGGAAGATATGAAACAATACAATGATCCAGAATCAAATAATGCATTTTTTAAACTTGAGGAAACCAGTAAATTACCTACCACTACATCTTTCAAAGCTTCTACCTCAGCAGTAGTGATAGCATAAGCATGGCCTTGATCCCTTGGTCTTTTCTAAGGTAAGTTCCCCTAATTCTTAGGACATTCATTTGCATAATTTCCCATCTCCCTGAAATTGTAGCACTGAGCATCGGTAGATTCTTTCTTCCCTTTGCAATCACGAGCTTGGTGGCCTTTTTCACCACACTTGTAACAGACACCCATTCCCTTCAAGCAAGTACCAGGGCGTTTCTTCCCACATTTTCCACAATATGGATATTCAACCTTTCCCTTCTTCCCCTTATTTACATTACCAGATTGATCAGAAGATCTCTTCTTCTCTTGTTTTCCTTTAAAGTAATAAGACGTAGAGAATTCCCTTTCTGTCTTAATAGCACATGAGACAATGTATTTGTACGACGAAAAGGATTGTGAGACTAATGCTCGACGGAGAAATGGTTTTATCCCATCAAAGAAATGATCAATACTACTTCTTTGGTTACGTATATAATCTCCAGCATACCTTTCTAACCTTATAAAGTTAGCTTCATACTTTGCGACATTCTCATACTCCTTTTGTCTCAGACTCAAAAATTGTCTTTCCATATCTGCTCGATGGTCACGAGGAAAATATTTTTTAAAAAACAGATCTTTGAACTCCCTCCATTCCATATTTGATACTTCATCATCTTCCTTCGTGTTTTGAATCAATGACCACCATTGATCAGCATCTCCGGTGAGGCGGTAAACTGCCATGACAACTTTTTCCCTTTCACTACACCACAAAGCCTGAAATATTTTTTCTAGGGAACTTATCCATTGCTCAGCTACAAATGGATTTGTACTCCCATTGAATGTTGGTGGTTGTTGCCTCATGAAGAGATCTAACATTGATCCTCTATGCTATGGATCATGATGCTCCATAAGGGTAAGGTTATTATTCATAACCTGAGTGAGTCGTCCCAGTATGGTGATTAGCTGATCAGCACCAGTTGCATCACCAGCTCCACTATAATTATCTTGAGTAGGACAGAAATCCCTACAAGGAGTTCGTGCATTGATACGGTTTCCATTTCTTCCACTAGGTGCCATTTCTAAACAATGGCATATACTAGATCAGTTTAGGAATCAAAATACATAATTTCACACTTATAAAACACTTAACATAAATTGAACTATTTGTAGATATAATCCATAATCATAAAAATATTTTCTTTGAGGAAGTATATACTAATAAACCCTTCATAATGATTTGTAAAGAAAGTGGGAGTTATCTTAAGAATATCCCCGGGAGTGTCGTAAACAAGAGTGCAACAAGGCCCGTTGTCGTGTACCCGTTCCCATTCGAGTCTAGCTCAAAGCGGTGCTTTTGGGTTTTACCCCTAGGTACATCTGTGCCAGATCTGCCTCTACCTGCTCATATCCAGACAGGGATGAATTGCTCGGAAAACTCACAAAATCTCTACAATACCAAAATTCTAGGAAGTTCTTCTATACTAATCCTCAAAGTCCATCTTAGGTCTATGTGCTCTAATTAGAGTTTATCTAAATCTAGCTTCCAAGGTTTGTACTAAACTTCCTCTGATACCAACTGTTACTCCCCGACCCCAGTTACCCAAAGTCAGTGCATTATTACATAACATTTGCATGATCAAAAGAAAGATCAAATCTCGAAAGACCGATTAGTTTAGTATCCTTGGAAACACTAGATATATTCATAATGTTTTACATTACATCATAAAAATGAAAACAAAAACAAAATAGTCTCCATAGTCTACACTCTTATCTGCTCATACTATCCATGTAGGTTATTCATAATTTACTTCTTGATATCCTAGTAAAAATAAAACATAGAAAAGGGGTGAGCTCAATTGCCCAGTATGGATAAAAATATAGCAGAAACTTTAATAAATAAGAACAAACATTTAAGATAATGTATAACTAGAACAAAAGCCTTTTAAACTTGAACTTCAACATAGTTTGGAAAAAATAAATTGAAATAATTCCATTTACATATTCACATGGATATTTTACTAATCGAATAATCACATGCAATTTAAATAACCACATTCATAATGATGGAATGCATATTGCAAGACTATCATAACCACATAGCCAAGGCCTCGTGCCAAGACTACAAATAAGATTTTGTCAAGGCCTTGTGCCAAGACACTAGTTTGTGTCATGAGACCTACCGATGCATCGAGGAGCTATAGCGGGCTCCAACCATCACTTATTAAGTCCAATTCATTCCCATATGACAAGGTTCAAACATAACATAAACATTAGTACTAAAACTAGCATAAAAAATGTCAATACTTTCTCCATAAACCATGAATGGTATAAAAATAACACATCCACGGTCAAACAAATCAAAAAACTTTCAAAACAATATGTAAGTTTTGTATCATAATAAATCAACTTCAAATAAGCTTAAATTCCATCAAAGGTTGTTGACATAGATGAAATCAAAAATATTTGAGAGAAATATCCATTAATTTTGAAATAAGTTAAAAGTCACATAATTATAAAATAAAACACTTACTTTTAAAATTTTCTTATAAGCTTGTAAGAGAAGCTTTGAAGATTTTATAACGGCGGAAAATAGCCACACCCGCTGTATAAGTTAAAAAAACATTCTTACCTGAATTCTGTCGAAAAGGTTAAAAAAGACCTTATTTGGAAAGAGACATAAAGATTCCTTTATAAAAAACTTATAAAAAGTCAACAAGGATATAAATGACTCTATCCCACAACCTTTAAAATAGTAAGAATGATTTGAAATACAGTTTTAGGAAATATGGATGTCGATGATAAAGAGGTCCCAGTAGATAATTACATATAAACAAACTCAGATAATGAATAGAATGTGAAATAACCCTTACATTGTAATTTTCCTTGGTGGAGGGTAGGTTAACCTCTTTTATAATGGTGAAATAATTGTTGTTAAATTATATAAGAATCATATACATTAATATGATATCATATATGATCTTTTAACATTGATTTGTTAATAATATCATAGTATTATCGTTGTTTCGGGTGTTAACTTACTCATTTTCTTTTATATGTTTTGTTACGTAAGATTTGTTTGTCATTGATAGGTTGTATCATAATAACATACAGAATGATATCAAGTCCTTAGATACTATTATTAATCATCAAATGAGAATTAGACTTGAATGGATACGATGGAGAATGAATCTCATCGCATTCGTGGAGACAGTAGTCCGTACGTACGCTCGAGCGACAATATCATTCTTTTGATATTAAAATAATATATAATTGGATGATATATCATATATAAAGAATAATTATCATGTTTAATTTATTATTTACATTAATTACACATCATTATTATACCCATCCAAATAATAATTTATTGAATAACAATTATAGCACGACGTGGAGACGGTAAGCTGTATGTACGCACGTATGATGACATGTTATTCAAAGGATGGATAGAATACTAAATATGATTGTACCATATTTATAATAACATCATTCTATATAAAATATACTTTAGTTATTATTTTAGATTGGTAATAACAAAGAATGAAGAAGTGGAAGATGAAAGGAACTTGAAAAAGGGTGGTGAAATCATTACCCCTTTTTCGGGTTCTTCCTTTTGATTTGTTCAAAAGGGCTCCTTAGGATGGCTTTTTGACTAACAGAATGCCTCTAGGATGAGGTGAGGGAAGTTGAGAGAGTATTTGGGCAGAGTTTGGCCGAGCCAAATGGCTTTGAAGGTGTGAATTAATGAGTAGGGGGAGTGCCCTTTTATAAGAGGGGTGAGGGGCACCTTTGGAAAATCTTGAAATATTATTTTATAATAAATAAATATTCGGTTTCTAATGGCTCAAAAGTGGATTATTTAAAGGTTAAGGTGGGTATGGGTCTAAAACCACTCAAACAATAGAATTTAAACAGATTTGGGTCATTATATTAACCTTATCTTTTAGTTTTAACTCTTAGTTAATTAGTTTGACACTTACCATGTCACTTTGTATTTTTATATTATATAGTTAATAAACATACTATATACCTCCAAGAGACCCTCAAGTGGTCCATTAATGATACACATATCATTATATAAGTCTCTTGGGAGAACCTTATATTTTTAAGAATTGAATATCAATTAATAATATAATATTTGTTTTAAAAGCTCTATTATGTCAATTTTGACACTATTTGGAAAATTGATTTTTGTAAAAATCATAACAGAATGATTACTTCGAAAAAAGTTAATTATATAATTCCTAACATGTCATATTAACCTATAAAATTAGTTTAATTCATATAAAGTCTCAAATAATATTTATTTGGGTATTTATAATATCAATTATTATAATTTTTCACTATTATGGTAATTACTACATCATCATTGGGTCATAAAAGATTTAAATTATTTAATATCTAAAAATTATAAATAAAATACCATTATGTAGGAAATCCTTTTATCTTTCTAATTAATATTTATAATTGAATTTATTTTATGTTTAACCCTATATTAAAAATGTGTTATTAAATAATCTATGATTTTAACTCTTTTAACTCTTCTTTGAATTAAGTAATAATAAAAGTCCTAATCTAATCCAAGTGGACCTAAATGATAATATTTTATTCCCAAGGTTGATTTGGGTTGAGATACACTTGTCCAATATAACTAAGACATGTGTTAGGGTAATATTAATTACATTTTTATCATTAATTACCCTATTTACTTTTAACAGTGGTAAGTAAAAGTAAAAAGTTACTATTCACCAAAAAGTATTTTCATCTCAATGAACCACATTTTAATCCTTGATATAAACCGTGTGTCTCAGATTTTATAAATTCCACTCAAAGAAGAGGTAAAATTATGTTTTATGAAAAAAAAAGTTTTTTAACTACCACTTAGTGGTTTCACAATTCATCCAAAAATAATGTTTTTCAGAAAAATACCAAAAATTCACCCTAGGCTAATTTCGATATTCCGAATACAAAAATGAAGTCCATTTTATAAATTTCAAAAAGAGGGTATTACTATTCATAACAGCTAGTTTGATTGGTTGTGGTGTGTTAGAACTTGATGTTGCATACAACACACGCTATTGCATTATTCAAAGAGAAGTGTACCGTAGAAACTTGGGGTGTTACATACATTTACATGATATATCATGAATTTAATTATTCCCATGATCTTCTAAGTTTATTTTAAGGTTATTTATTTTTGGGTCTTATAATTTAGTTGTTTCAATGTGGAATTGGATGCTTTGGAATGTTTAATGGTTATCATCCTCAATAATGTTTTTCCGGATATTTTAATGTCATTTCCATTCATCAAATTCCACCGACCATTCTATTACTTAACTAATATGGGGATAATTGGTATAGATACCATATTAATTCCTTATATTGATAAATTTTGTTTGTTTCAATGATAATTTTGTGAAACATGATTCTCTACCATGGGTTGATTATGTCGTAAAAATATTTTTTCAAAGCCAGTTTCTTTTGATTGGGTTGATTATGTCCTAAAGAGATTGTTTTTAAACCTATTTTATTTCAGTAGATATATTTTGTACTAAAGATGTTTTTGTAAAAGCAATTTTTTTCCCTGATTATATTTGTCCCTAAAATGAATCTTGTGAATACCCCTTCATTTCCATTGATTGATTATGTCCTAACAATATTATTGTCAAAATGTTTTCATTTACATTGGTTGATTGTATTCTAAAGATATATTTATTTAAACATTTCCGTTTCCATGGGGTACTCAAGTTTCAAGGATATTTTTTTTACCCATTCCGGATATATGGGTAACTCATGTTTCAAAGAGACCTTTATTTAACCCATTTTTTCAATGGGCTAATCACGTTTCAAAGAGATTATTATGGAAACTATTTAATTTCCATGGGTTAAATTTTTTTGAAGAGGCTGTTTTGGAACCCATTTCATTGCCACATGTTAATCATATTCTGAATAAAATAAAAGTTGTTTCAATTTTTTTGGATGAATTTTTTATGTATTCAGTTCTTTGAAATTAAATATCATGGGTGTTCCCATATAGTACTAGATGAGATTTATATATCATATATGATGGGTACAGCCATATAACAATCCAATTTATTGGATAATGATTATTTTCTCTGGATAAATATATTTGAATTCAGTTGTACGTTTATTCAAATTTTTAATAGTTCTTTAAGTGTTCAATGAGATGATGTTACAAAATACCATTATGTTTTATTATTTATTACTATGGGTTTATAATGCTTCTAGTTATCGGGATTGATAACATGTGGCTCATGATTTTTGATTTTGAAGAATCTTTCCTCTTCCATGTTTTCATACTTTATGATCCATGTATTTATGCGTATGAGTTATTTTATGATTCCTTCATTCAGTTTTATTATGTCATAAGTCCCTTATGCACTCTTATTCTCATCGATTCTATTTAATTGTCTATGTCTATAGTTATCTTTTTTGGGAATTTGATCCCACCGATCGTTTGTTTCATTTTCTACTAGTTTAAAAGAATGACATTGAAGGATTTATAAATATAAATTATTTCAAAAGGATGATATGGATAACGTACAGTGAAATATGAAAACATTGGTGAAATGGTGATTTTTTTTGAGGAATTATTATTCCGTGTTGATATTAGTTGTTTATGTAAGTGTTTTTCCTAAATATCTAAAAAGCAAAACCAAAAAGGTCTTTTAGGTTTTACATGGTCCATATTTTTCTTTTAATGTTGGTAAGTTCACATGAAATATTTTTGGTCACATTTATTGGCATCAAATCCAGAAATGTAATGTCATAAATATCAACACATTATCCCGGAGTTTGACTTATAGGTAGTTATAGTGGGTATCAAAAGTTTATTTTGATAAATTCAGAGATTAGGCTGTTTTCATGTGAGGATATATTTAGATTTATGGATAACATCATTGGTCTATAATATTAAGGACTATAGTAAGTTCAATGCATTAGTCACCCCATTTGTGTTTTAAGCGATGCGATCTTAATGAGATTTTTGGAGTTTTTTTTGGGGATACAGTTTTTTTACCACTTGGATCAAAATGAATAATTATTTTTTATGAATTATTTTAAAATTTAAAGAAAAAAATGGACAACCCGTATGCCTGGTGATATGTTGTCTTATCTGGAAAATCGGCGGGGTTTGAACCCATTACTGAAGGATGATAAGGGTTTCACACACTACCACTAGCCTACATGATGCTCAGGTTAGTATGATATTTTTTTTTCAGGTAATGATTATTTTATTTGTAAAACATATGGTATTTTATTTTATGAATAATGGTTTACTTATAATGGACGAATATATGATCAAAAAATTCTTATATTTTTATTTTGAACTTAGTCATTAAATGTTTGATGGATTTTATAGAATTTTATATGTGTAATAATTTTGTTTGAACTTAGGGTATTATGTTTTAATTTTGAATATTAGTGTTTTATTTTAAGGTTTATTCATTTTTGAAATTCACTTACCATTTACTAACAATATAGGTTTTGGTTAATGTCTAAATATAAGAGGAATAGCTTGAGTATCCATTTTATGGATATTTGGTCTTCAAAATATGATTTTAATACTTTTGGAATTAAAACATAATATAGAATATTCAGAATTTTTAATAAAATGATTACAATATTGTAGAAATAGATTAAAGAATGAAATTATATTCATCAAATATGTATATTTTTTATTGTAAAATAAAATAATTCAATTATTTAACATTTGTAAAATAGTAATAATATATAAGGTTACCATATTAAAATATTTCCTTATGACATATATTAACTTTTTCAATCCAATTTTTCTTGTGATTTTTTTATCATTTAGTTCCTCTTGACCACGTTCTATATTAATCAGTATTATTCCTTGGGAATTGGTGTTTCCTTCCAAATCAATCATCTAATTTACCTCTAATGTTTTCTTATTGTGGGATCTTAGTTATGCGCATGTTCTGATGACCTTTATATTTTTCCCATTTAAGGAGATGCTTTATTAACCCATTATAATCTGTGGGATTCAATAATGAATAATATAAATTATATTAATTTTACAATGAAGATGATTTTTTATGGAGCAATTCATTTTAGGGTGGGTATGATGTACCATCCTCAAATTTTCTGAAATAAATTTCTTCTAACAAATATACATTATTAAATAGATTAAATTAGATAAAATACATAACTTATATTGAATCACATGAAAATATAAGATTAACTTTCATTTCATAAATTTTATAGTCCATTTTATGACTTCTGTTACATGTAAGGTCGAATCTTACTGGATAAAAAATAATATTAATACTATCTATTTAACATAATTGTTATCACATAGACCATAGAATGGTGGAAGTTAATTAGATTAAATAATTTATGATATCATAGTTTAAATTTTTTTATAAAATTAATTCAATTGTAACCAATTAATTTTAAATTAAAATAAATAAAAATATTATATAAAGGATGTGTTTCTATGAAAACTATTTTTATGACCAAAATGATATTTTCTTAATAAAATGAATTATTCACTATTATTGAAAAATAGTAATGAAATTTATATGTTATATACCTAATATTTTTTTTTAAATTCATACAATAATTTTTATAGTTTTAAGATAATAATAATACTAATTTTATGCATAAAGAGGTGTATATTTTTTAATGGTAGTTTTACCGCCCTTTAATAGAGAACCTATTTTTAATATAATATTTCGAAATTTAAAAATTAAAATTTGAAATAATAAAAATCATTCTCAATGTAATAAAAACATAACTTACTTTGGGTGAATTTTTGATATTTTTATAAGAAGTTTTATTTTTTGATGAATAGTGAAAAAAATGCATTTTAATTGAAAAATGCTTTTTCATCTAATATATATATATATATATATGTATATATAATTAGATATTATTACCAATTTTTTATAAAGATAGTAATTAAATAAATCTTATTTAGGTCAAAATATTAAATTTAACATTGAAATTGGATATAAAAACATTTCCAACATTTTGACTTCTGTCTTAAAAAACCCACTGTCTCGCAGCGTTTGTGACATTTTTTGAAATTAATTTTTGGTAATTATATGAAATGAATTTGGAAAAATAGATATACATATTTGGAATCATTATTATAATTTTTTATGATAATATCAACTCTTGGTTTTGAAAAAAAAGATTAGTAAAAGTAATTAAAATTAATTACACTGATTAAGGTAAAACAAGATTACATAATGATTAAACTTAGAATGCAAGGAGTATAAATGAACCCAGACTTGTACAAAACTAATCAGATAAACATATTTATACAAAAATAAAAATTTTATTTCTTTATATGAGTTATTTGGATTATATTCCATGAAAGAGTCCAATATTATATGTTAAGTGAGTAAGATGACAAAAAAGGAATCTTCCTTGCTGTTAACAGTTATAAATCTTTGGAGTATGGAATAAGCTACATAGGTTTGGTTATAAATATTATCATTTAATATAAATTAGTTTTTTATTATTATAATTCAAATTCAATTTTGATAGATGATATAATTACATTAAATGGTTAAGAAACACCAACACATTGATTATATTGTTAATAATTAAATAAAATAGATGAAATTTTATTAAATGATTTAAAATTAATAAAAATATAATATTCTTTCATGTGATTTAAAAGAGTAAATAAATATAAAATATGGCCCATTTATGTTGAAATATATCTTTTATAATGAACATATTGACCAATAAATAGTAAAAAAATTGTTTGCATAGTTATGGATAAAGTAGTGTTTTTGGGCATTATGTTGATTTCTATTAAAATTAATATCAATAAATAGGGTAATTTTATTTTATAACTTAGTTTTAATATTTTATAATTATTGGGTCTGAATTTTATAATTTTTATAACATTAATGTCTTTTAAATGGATAAATTTCATATGTTAGAAAACTAGTTACTTAAATGAAAAGCCAAAAAATGGAAACTTAAAGTCTAAAGAAAAAAAATGATAAAAATAATTTTATTTTTTTGTTTGGTGTGTGTATCTACCATAACTACCCTTTATTCTATTATTTTTTACATTTTTAATAACATGGGGTTTAATAGATCTCCCAATATTTTTACCTTTTGGTATTGGTATGAATGCCACTCCCTCTCCACTATAAAAAGACACTCATCCCCCCTCCATTGACCCCTCTCATGCCATTTTTGATCATAAAAAATCACACAAATAAGCTCCCAAATTCTCTAGTATCATACTATAATCCTCACTTTTGAAGAAATATATAATAGTAAGTCTTTTTTTGTAATATAGTAAGAGTTACCCGAAAAAGAGGAAACATTCTTGAATGATCACTTTTGGTTTCCTTCTTTCTCAAAACACTAAACTTATATTTATTCCATGATTATATAATAATATAGGTATCATGAATATACTTATATATTTTTATGTTATTTTTTATCCCAACATGTACACATTATTCCCTTAAATGGGTAATGAAAGTACTGTTTTTTTCAACGAACTACCGCCTCATGATATGATGTCATTCATTTTTCCCTTATCATCTCTTATGGTTGGATTTTTTGTTTGAAAACCTTTTTTTTAATTTATATATATTATATTTATTTTTTTCATAAATTTTGGTCTTTTATATAACACATAACTTTTTGATTTCAATTTTTTGTTAATACAATAACATCATTTATGGACGTGTGGACTATCACATCCAAAAATTAGTTTGATGCGTTCACACATTACATGTCATGCATTAAAGATTGGTTTAATTAACCATATGTGACATAGATAATATATATATTACATTAATTGCATAATTTAATTTCTATAAATATAATCCATAATTTTCTTGTTTATCCTTTCACACACTAAAAAAGTGATAATGTCGTTTATAGATGCATGGACTACCATATACTAGAAGCGGTGTGATTCCATTTACATAAATATATATATATATATATATATATATATATATTAGTTAATATCATTAAATAAAATTATATATGTGACATAATTTTCATTATTTAAATTTAAATTTTACTCATCTTCTTTCTATAAGGATCATTAAAAAACGACAACATTTCTAATGCGTCGGTACGACCTACCATCTCCATTATCGTATGGTTCATTAATTTATCATAATGCTATTTAATGATTGGTTTTAAAAGCATAATTTACATATAAATATTATAATTATTACCTAAGTATTAATATAGATATTTTTATTTAATTACCTCTTTATCCTTTCTCAAGCAACCAAAGTCGTTTTGGACACATAAACCAAATATGGTGAAAACACCCGACATAAAATTACTTTTTTAAGTAGTTGAATAAAAAAATGTATTATGCGAAAAAATTAATTATAAAATGGAAAATATTTTCAATAAAATATATAGTTAATATAATTTTATTATTCCGGAAGATAAAGACATACATGAAATTTTAGACTAAAGGTAAGGGGTTTTGGTTCAAATTTACATTCCATTGAGATTTAATCATTATTATGCACCAAGTTGATTTTATATTCTACATATAATTCCATATTATGTGTAATATATTTATTTTAATTTATTTCATGATATTATATGTATAAATTGATGTTATTCAATCATGAACATAATGATTCAAAATTTACTCAAGTCATAAGAGATTATTGTCTCACTTAAACTTTTTTGTGGCATATGTAATAATGACCAATTATTTCTTTTGTGTGGTATATATACTTACCCATTTGACGTATTATATCATGAATTATTTTATATTAATGCTATAAAATTTTTTCATTTGATTATTATTACATTTTGGGTTTTTGATTTCGATGTTACTATAGTCGTTAGGGGATTTCTAGTGTCACTTTTGTTTCTACAAAACATATTCCATATTCACCACTTATTTTGGTTATGTGGTGTGTCTACTAACAATGAATGTATTTTATTATTCTAATCCATAAATTTATTGGGATTTAAATATCAATTTGATTATCTCAATTTCATTGAATTTAGTATTTTGAAGTCACCAAAGTGGTAATAGATTTTTTTTCTTCATAATTTTCATTCTTTAAGAAATTTATTATGTTATAAAACTATCTATGTTTTAGAGATGTATATACTTATAATTTAAATTGATTTATCAAAAATCAACATATTCTAATGATATTATTAGTTTTTTATTGTTATTCTTTCATGGGGTATATGATTCAAATGTTTCAAAGTGGTATGGGATTATTTGGAATGTTTGAGGGTAATTTTATTCATTAATGTTCTTGATGATATTTTAATGTCCATTACATTCCTAAAATATTGCAAAAATTGTCGAAACATATGCCCCATTAGGGATATTTTTTATTGATACCATCCTCATTAATTATTTTAATGAAATATGTTTGTTTCAATGAGATTATTGTGAAATCTATTTCCTTTCCATGGTTGGTTATGTTCTTAAGTGATTTTTGTGAAGCACATTTCTTTTCCACTTTTTGATTATGTCATAAATAGATTATTGTGAAATAAATTTATTTTAAATGGGTTGATTATGAACTAAATATATTATTTTGAAACCCATTTATTTCTCAATATTAGATTATGTCCTTACTAGATTTTTTTTTGAAATTGTTTCTTTTACATTAGTTGATTTTGTACAAAAGAGATTGATGTGAGAACCGTTTCTTTTACATTGGTTGATTATTTACTAAAGGTATTATTATTTAACACCTTTAATTTAAATATGTTAATCATGTTTTAAATATATGTTTATTTAACCCATTTTATTTTCAAGGGTTACTCATGTTTCATTGAGATTGTTATTTAAACCATTTCTTATACCTAGGATAATCAAGTATCAAATAGATTGTTATGGAATCCATTTCATTTCCACGGGTTAACCACATTTCAATGAGAATGTTGTGGAATTTATTTCCTTTCCATTGGATAACTATATTCTAAAAATAATAATGTTTGTTTCAATATGTTTTGTTGAATTATCTAAGTATTTTGTTCTTCAAAATTTCAAATGAAGGTCTCACCTTGATAGTACTCGGTGAGCATGATATAGGTTAAACGATGGGTGTTCCTAGATAGTGCACTAATTCATTCAGTAAGGATTATTTTCTACAAATAATTATACTATCAGTTGGCCATATGGTTATTAAAATTTACAACGGTTATTTATGGGTAATATAAGGGTTTAATGAGATGATGTTCCAAAATAACAATATGTTTTATGATGTCTTCTTATAGGTATATAATTTTTCATGTGGTAAATATTGTTATCACAACACTCGTGATTATTGATTTCAATGACTCATTCATTTTCCGTGTATTCATATTATATGGTATAATTATTGATGGGTATGAGTACATTTATGATTATCTCATGCACTTTTATTATTTCTTCACACCCATATGCATTCTTATTCTCATTTATGATAATTAATTGTTCATGCTTATTCTTACCCTTATTTATAATTTGTGATCATTTTTATTATTTTTCATTTTCCACAGGTTTTAAATAATAATTTTCATCAATCATTGTATATAAATTATTTCACAAGTATGATATTTATGGCCTATTTTGAAATAATAAAATATGGGTAAAATGAGAGAAATGAACTTTTGATGGCTTATGAGTCCAACTTGATATGATTTGTTTATGTATGAGATTTTCCATAATCTCTAAAAATATAATCCTAAAAGGTCCTCAGGGTTGAACATGATCAAGGTTTTCCTTTTTATTATATCAGGTTTAGATGAAAAATGTGCTTCACCATGATTGACATCAATGATGGAAATGTAATGTTAAGGATTTCAACACATGATTTGTATTTTTGATTTCTAGGATGTTAAACACAACCCCATAAATAAATTTTTCCCCTTCAATTTTATCTTCTTCATAATGGGGTCAACATTTTAAAATAACTTCATTGAAAATCCAAATTAAAATAGAGATAATAAGAGTTCTTTTGAAAGTAGTACATCTGAAAAATACTTTTTATTTAAATAACCCATAATCAGGTTTCCAAAATGTTATTTTTTAAAAGATTTATCTAAATTAACCCAAAATATCGTATTAAACATATTTTTTTAATTCCTTTCAACTTATGTCAAAATATATAAAACCATTCTTCCTAGAATAAATTTTTTACTAAAATAAAAACTAAACTAAAAGGTACTATCATATAAATGTCACTAAAAAATATTCTTAATCATCTTAAACCAAAATGAAATAAAACCTCAAATAGGAAAAACCGTAAATTAAATCTACTTTCAACCATATAATTAACAACCAATGAGACTATCGTTCATACCATTTCATTATGAATTTTTTTTGTTTTCATGGGTTATATTCTCTCTCTCAATATATTTGTATATAGTGAGAATGAAACTCAATAATAATATTTCATCTTTGAGTGTTAAAAAATGTGTGTATTAAGGGTAAAATAACTATGCACTAGAATGAAGGTTGATATGTATTCAACCAAATATTTTCAGTGTTATTAAACTGAAATGAAATTATGCCAAAACTCTATCCACTTGTAGTATCCAGTCAGGGATGAGTTTCATGGACAACTACATATTCTAAAAAATACAAAAAAATTATGATTTTATACATTAGTCAGAAAAATCCTAAAATAAATTGATAGGTTTTGTTCCCTAATATATGTTTTCCATAATTTAGTTCCCATGGATTCTACTAAACATGGTTATAATACCAATAATAGTGGACATAAACATTCGTAGCTCAGATTCAGTGGTTACTTTATTACAATGGAATACTATACCAGTGATCATATCCAAATAGACAAGATATTCCTATGTCCTTAAAGAACTATATACATAGATGATTCAAAAAAATTTATATTTGGAAAAATTATAAAATATAGGAACAGTAAATATTATGTATCCTTGAACTCATTCAAGGATTAATTCTTCATAAGACGGGACAAAGAAAAAAAATAACAGTGAGATCAAATACTCATAAAGTTTAAAGTAAAGTGGAAGATATCATGAATGAATAATATATAACCATCATGGTATGGTCAATATCTAAAAATATTAAATTAAATCAATAACTTGATCATGAGTATCATTGACAGATAATATCAATGCAAGAATCTCATGGATAATAATAACTAAATTCACAATGATGCAAATACTAAATTATTGGAGTCATGGTCACACGAATTACAATATATTTTCCATCAATTCATTATTCCTTAATATATTAATTGATAGGTAGGTATACAACGAATTATTTTTTTAATAAGGATATCCAAATGATATGTCTAATGAGACTATCAATGAATTTAGGTGATATATAATTCCTGACTCCTCCATTCAAAACATGTCTAATGTATTCTTTATATATTGAATTATCAATTTAAATTTAGGCATAATATCCCATATTAACAAATATCCATATTCGTTAGGATACAAAAAAAACATGATTTCCCCATATAATAATATAAATTTCATAATAAAACACAATATTAATATTCAGTATACTATTTTGGAAATAAGTATTTCAATGATAATGTGAATATAGTTATTTAATAGAAATAAAATCTCTAATGAAAATTTACTATTATAAAGTGAATGTTCCAAGAGAATGTTAATTATCAAAAAAAAAATTAAAAAGATAAAAGCTGACTATCAATTTATCCAAAATATAGGTATTGAAAGAAATTCACATAATTTAGAGAATAAAAGAAAATATAAGAAAAAATTTGAAAATAACTCTCATAAAACATTAATATTTTTTAATGAATTTAAGAAATTTATATGAAGATAAATAACAAAGAAATGTATTGATAGTGGGAATGTCGGTCAACACTATACATGTTAAAAAGAAAAAAAAATCCATTTGACTTTTGTAAGAGAATGTTGAAAATGAAAAACTGGGTAAACATTATAAATATTCATTTAAATAAATAAAAAAAGATAAATTATGACATAAAAGATTCATACTGAATTGTTTTATTAAATAAAGATTTATTTTTAAAAAAATTTCAGAAAAATTTGGACATGGAATAAAATTATACCCAATATAGAAGATAAATAAGATTATATTTTTAGAAAATTTAATTACTTAATACAACTTTGAAGGAGAAGAATTTTTTTATGGAGGAAATTTAACTCCTTTAATATCACAATGATAAGAAAATAGAAGAATCATTTGAAGGATAGATTATATGATTTCTTCAATGAATATAACTGAAATACCAAAAAGATATTTTTAAAATAAATCAATATATCTATGGTAATTTTAAAATGAAACTCCTTAAAATTGTAAACATAAATAGAGTAATTAATCATCATGAATTTCCATATATTTATTTACATAACATCAACTGCTCCGTATTAACACCATATAAAAGTGAATAGGTGCATAATTCAAAATATTCTCTTATGGAGTGGAAATTGAGATGAAATAACGTACAAATATAATTGCATTGAAGTGAGAATAAATCAATGAAGTGAATATTTTTAATAAATTCAATTCCACAAGAAACAAGTTTAAATATAAAGTAATAATATAAGAGGTAATTTCACACATAACCATGGAATAAAACTGTCAATGAAGTTAAAGTACAACCCAATAAATTGAAATTGAGTTATGAAATCCCTTATAAAGATCATAACATTGATATGATAATTAATCAATGAATTCATTATGAGTGAAAAATTAAAATCCCACAAATAAAATTGGAATTAAAACATAGAGAAATTAAAAGTTACATCTCACATAATACTGTAATAACAAAATCAATTAATAACGGATAGATCGTAATGAATGTAAATATAGTTCAAAAATTGATCACCTTAAGTATAAAATGTTTCAAAAGAGATCAAAACTTTATCATAATATATTTATAATTATTATAATTGGATAGAAAACCATATACTTAACTATAATATCATACATAATCCATTTAAAACATCTTACAACCCATTTGATAACAATATTTTATTATTATAATTGTTTTGGGTGTTAAATTCTTTGTTTTCAAGAGAATCTATGTTCGTAAGTCTCAGTCATTGAACATTTATTATTCTTCCATCACCTTGATAATGTTAATAATGATATAAATATCATATATATATATATATTTATTATCTTCTATAAAAGGTAGAGATAAAAAAAGACTTATATCATCCACGAAGATAATAGGTCATATGTATGCATGAATGTCATCTTAACTTTTCCAGGAATGGAATGAAATAAATCTAAATGATAAATCAAATTTAAATAATATTTATTCTGCAATATATATCATATATATTCATTAAATCTATAATTATGACCATTTAATCAATATAGTGATGGAAAAAATACACTACGATATCGAAACAATATTCCATACAAATGTAGAGGTGATGTTTTTTAATTCTATAGGAAACAATTTTATAGTGGTAGTTACATGTTAATAATAATTATATATTATATTTAATAAACTAGAATCATATGGTATGAAAAGGATTTAATAGAGGTATAATAATTACTAAAATATAAAACAATTGGTTAAGAGTTATTTCACATTATTGAGAAACCACTATTTGGTTACAACATAATCCTCGACGGTATGGTCTTTTTGAAAGAACATAAGATGTAAGGAAGGTAATAAGTTATTATTTAATTTATTTGGGGAGATAGAATGATTAAATGGTTTGATTAAGAGAGGAGAAGAGGCAACCATCTGTAACTGAGGGTAGAGACACTCTTAGAATATATAAATTATAAAATATATATAAATTAATTTTTATAATAATGTTAATCCAAATTAATATATCTAAAATATATTATTATTATATATCAAAATAATCTCATCCAATAAAATTTGGGTAAGTTTATGTGATTTTTTAAACTTATATCATAATTTTCCCCCATTAATCCTTTTGTAGATTACCATTATACCAATGTATTCTTCTATTTAAGGGTTAATAATGATACCATGAAAAAAAAGTGGCCAAAAAATAGACAATGTTTGACATGATCAACTATATACTATGAAACTTTATGACGAAAATGTTTTTTTTAATTTTAAATATTTCAATAAGATATTGTTTATTTTGAAATATCATTAATGTTATTTTTATAACTATTCAATTAGATTAAAATTATTGTCTTAATGATAGTTATGGAATTAAAAAAATAAAAGTATAAAAATATATAATATTTTATATTTTACAAAAAACCAATGGAACCCATTAAATCATCCAAATTGTTTTACATTTGATAGTTTTAAAATTATTTATTTTTTTATTTAAATAAACTGAATAAATATTGTGGCATCATTGCATACAAATTTAATGCAACAAATCAATCAATAATTTCTTTCAAAAAAATATATTTTCAAAAATAATTTATCTACGAGTAAAATTTAAAATGATCAAAACATATTATTATCCTAAAGAAAAATATTATAGACATTGTAACCTTATCTTGGATAATTTAAATTTTTACAATGATAAAATAATAATATGAGCAAAATTAAACGTAGAATTGTAAAAATATATAAATAAGGGTTCAATTTGTTTTAATGAATTTTAGTGTATTTAATTTCTATAGTTATAGGAAGTTAATTTTAATATAAGATCACAAAAGTTTTAATTTTTTAATGAAAATATATAATTTTAGATTAAAAATAATTTAACACTGATACAAAGTAATCAATTGTATTACATAAGTTTTTTTGGTTAAATAATAATCAAATTTCATTTTTTATACATTTTGATAAATCCATCACTGAATGTAATAGTCCAACCATTCCATTAATTAGAATGACTAAAAACTAGTTTTTTAATTTGAATAAAATATGACTTATATTTCCACAAGCCAAGAATGTGTTATGAAATTGAAAATAATGTTTTAAATTAAATTATTCAACTAATTAAACATATATATGGTCGAGAAACACTCTCCCAATAGGATAAAAGAATGTCTTAATGATATTTTAATGTTTTTCCCCAATGTTTTATCCTATTTTTTTCCACTTTTACCATGGTGAAAATTCATTACTATTATCACTGTTCAAAATGAAAACAAAACTACGTTGATAAAATTAAAATATATAAATTATGAAGATTTAGAATATTGAATATTTATTTTCAAAATCAATTCATAGATGTGGATGAATTGAATTGAAAATTAATAACACAAAACAAAATGAAAAAACTTTTTATATATTTGTTTCCTAATTATAAAAAGCTTTCATACCAAAATTCAAGAATCAAATTGATTTAATTTTTTTTAATTTGATTATTAATAATATAAATTTACAAATATATCTTTTAGTTAATTTGAAAATACATATAAATTTTTTTCAATTCCTGATCCAAAAAATTAGTTTTGAATAAAATTCTGTATTCTCTACCATTCACTAAAAAAATATGTTCAGAAAAAAATCTGAAATGTTCCTACAATGATAATTTTGATATTTAAATTAAATAATATGTATCTATTTAAATAATAATATATTTAATAGGGGTAGAAATTTACTACAGTATTTTTCATAAAAGTCCTTAATCATTGATGCACCCTCGATTTTAAGTAAGTAACCATTTATTCATTATTTATAAGTATATAACATATATGGGTGATGTTTTTGAGAGATTAGAGAACTTTTGGATTTATTTTGGGTTTTTTCTAAGGGAGAACAATTGGTGCTTGGTTTGGGAAAACCATGAAACACTTACAAGAAAATATACACAATGAGAGAGGGACTACAGGGATGTTGCACGGGCTACGCACCATCTTACCAAACCATGAGGAATACTAGGAATACTTGTGCCACATGAGAAAATGGACCTGGGAGTGGATAGAACATGGTTTGGATACTATATGATCAAACTGTGTACATTACATCCTTAAGGCAGTTGCTTGTACACTGTTAGCCCGTAATTTGTCTGACTGTGCAACTAACGAAGAATGGGTTAAAAGTAAGATCCTAAAATTATGGATTATAATGCCCAGACCCCTGTTACCCAGAGTCTTTTCATTATTAAATAAAATTATAATTACACAAGGAATAATATCATAAAATATCGATCAGTTTAGTAGACTTGTACGTACTAGATACATACATAAATTTTACATTACATTAAGAAAAAAACAGCATTGTGTCCCCTTTTAACACTCTTATATACCTAATCCTATTCATGCAGGTTAATCATAATATACTTCTTTGAATCCTAGTAAAACTCAAACATAAGAAAGGGGTGAGATGAAATTCTCAGTAAGGATAAAAATATAGCGGAAACTATCATAAATAAGAATAAACATTTAAGGAAATTTATAAGACTAGAATACAAACCATTTAAACTTAAACACCAGCATAATATGGAAAAAAAAATTCAATTAATTCCATTTAATTATTCACATGGATATTATACTAGTCGAATAATCATATGTGATATCAATAGCCAATTTCATAGTGATAGAATGCATAATTCTAGACATTCTGAAACATCTTGTCAAGGCCTCGACAAAGACATTTAAAAATGATTTAGGCCTCGGCCAAAACCATATATAAAAATGGGAAAGGCCTGAGCCAATTCCATGTCTAATGGTCTCATGAGACCTACCAATGCATCGAGGAGCTATAGTGAGCTCCACCCATAACTTACTATGTCCAATTCATTCTCGATATGATAGGGCGAAACATAATCTAAACATTTGTTTTAAAACTAGCATACAAAATGTCAATACTTTAACCATAAACCATGAATGGAATAAAAATAGAACATCCACAGTCAAACATAACTCATTCAATACAATATATAAGATTTTATTATAATAAATTAACCTCAATCGATAATAAGGAAGGATATTAACATAGATTAAAATAATCATCAAAACTATTTGAGAGAAATATCCCCCTTTTTCTTGAAAACATTTAAAAGTATCAATATTCATCAAGAAAAAGTTTAAAATAGATTTTTGAATCAATGTTTCCCATAAAAATTTGAATCATTTAAAATTAATTTTAATTTTAAAACATTAATGTTCATATAAATAAATCCTTAAAACAATTTTTAAAACGTGGAAATTAATGAGAAATATTTAGAAGAATGAATTTTTGAAAACATTTAAAATGATATTGTTGTTAGAGATACAAACCAAATGAGATACACTTGAATAAAAATAATTGAGGTAATAACAACTTAATAATATCATGAAAATAAAGGGATACCTGATATATTATGTCAATGTATACTATATAAACCAAATAAAAGTGAATTGGCACAAAACAATAAAAAAGTCTCAATGAAATGTAAGTTGAGATGAAATCCCTTATAAAGACTGTATCCTTATGTTAAAGATAAATCCATGAAATAATTATGTGTGAAAAATATAAATACACTAAATATTATTTGATATTCAGTGTAAAACAATCATAGGACATTTTCACATATTATTGTAACAACAACACCAAAGACTTGGATGTTTAACTCAATGAAAGAAAATTGAGTAAAGATTACTCTTATCAAGTTCATATCGATGACTTGATAATTTATCAACGGAGTGATTATGTGTATCAGAATAATAACCACAGAAATTGGAGTGGTAATTACTACATAAATAAATAAATAGTGATTTCACACATAATCTTGGAGTAAAATAATCAATGAAGTTTGTGTAAAACCCAATGAGTGGAGATAAAAATTTGAAATTCCCTTACTAATTTGGTGAATTATAAAACATAAACCCCATGAAATAAAGTTCATTAAATGAAGATGAAAATATGCTAAAATTAAAGTATTTTACATAAGGAATATAATCAAGGGCAGTACATACACCCCACAATAGAGAATAGTGGCAACATAGAATGAATTTCACAGAAATAATAAGTGAGATGGAAACCCCTTACTGGGTTGTAATCAATCGAGTCGTATGACCATGAGTTAATAACCACAAAATAAATCACAAAATACTATGATTATAAAAATAATCATGATAATATATATCAAATGGAAGTACACAATACACCACATTAAATAAATAAGTGGTGAACAATGAAAATATCACATAATTAAAAGTGAGATAAGAAACCCCTTAACTTGTGATTTTCCTTGGTCGAGGGTATGTTAACATCTGGTAAAATAGTTAATTAATTTTTATTAAATTATTCAAGAACTATATACATAAATATTATATAATATATGATCCACTATTATTTCTTTGTTAATAATATTTTAGTAGTATCATCGTTTCGGGTGGGAACTGATCTGTCTTCCTTTATATGCTCGGTTACGTAAGACATGATTGTTATGGATAGGATATATTTTATTCATCTCCACAATGACATAAAGTTCTTAAAAACTATTTTAATCATTAAATGAAAATTATTTTACAATGATTACGATGGGGAATGAATCTAATCGCGTCCATGGAGATGGTATTCCGTACATACGCACGAGCAACAATCTCATTATATAGATGGAAAAATCGTATGTAATTGGATGGTATATCACATATACATAATCATTGAAATGTTTTTTATTATTTAAATAAGTTATACTCATTATTATACCCATCCAAATAATTATGTGTTTGAATAACAAACTACACCACGACGTGGAGACGGTAATCCGTACGTACACACGTATGGTGACTTTGTAATTTATAGAATGGATAGAATGATGAATATGGTTGTACCATTTTTAATAAAATCAAAGTATATAAAAGATGATAGATTTATTATTTTATAATGGAAAAAACAAATAAATAGGAACTGGAAGAAGAAAATAACTTGAAAGAGGTGATGAAATATTTATCTCTTCTTCGGGTTCTTACATTTGATTTGATCAAAAGGGATTCTTAGGTTGGCATTATGCCCAAATAAAAGGCCTATAGGATGAAGGGATGAAATTTGGGAGGATATTTGGGAAGATTTTGGCTGATCCAAAAGGCATTAGAGGTGTGAAATTAAGATATGGGGAATTTCCCTTTTATAAGCGAGGCGAGGGTCACTTTAGGAAAAGCTTGAAATATTATTTTCTTATAAAATAACATTTGCTTTATAATCGCTCAAAAATGAATTATTTAAATGATAAGGTGATGATGGGTCGAAAAACTCTCAACCAATAGGGTTTATATATTTTTATGTCATCATATTAACCTTATCGTTTATATTTAACTCTTAGTTAAATAGTTTGACATTTACCAGGTCTCTTTGTATTTTTATATTATAGGGTTAATAATCATACCATAACAAGCCAAGATAACACCATGTGGTTAATTATTAATATATATGACCCTATATATGTGATTTTTAAGAACCTTATATTTTTATGAATATTATATCAATTAATAATATAATATTTGTTTTAAAACTCAATTATGTCAATTTTGACACTATTTTAAATTTGATTTTTTTCAAAGCCATAAAACTTTATCTCTTCGAATAAAATTTATTCAACTGACCTTAACATTTCATATTTACCTATAATATTAGTGGAATAAATCATAAATTTGAATGTAAATTTATTTGGATATTTATAATATCAATTATTCTAATATTTCATTAATAAGGTAATTACTGCCTCATCATTGTTTCATAAATAACTTAAATTATTTAATGTCTAAAAATTATAAATAAAATACCATTATTTAGGAAATATATTTATATTTATAATTAATATTTAGAGTCAAATTTATATTGTGTGTAATGCTATATTAAAAATTGTTCAGTTATTAAACATAGAATTTAACTCTTTTAACTCTCCTTTAAATAAAATAATAATAAAGCTCATAATCTAATATAAGTAGACCAAAGAGGTTCATATTTTATTCCAATGCTTTTTTTGGCCGAATTATACTAATACCAAATAATTATAACATGTTTTAGGGTAATTATGATATCATTTTTACCCATAATTACTCTATTTACTTTTAAACATGGTAAGTAAAAGTCAAAAGTTACTATTCATAAAAAATTATTTTCATCTTATTGAACCACATTTTACATATGGATATTAACCATGTCTCTTTAATTTTTGAAATTAAACTCACAGAAGTTGTAAAATTATGTTTTATTCAAATTTAAAAATGCTTATAGGAGGTGGGTAAAAGATGGTAAAAAGTTCAATAAAATTTTATACATCTAATTTTATTATAAAATGACAACAAGGAATTATATTGAATTTATATAGGTATTTTATATCTATTTTGAATTAAAATAAATTTAAAGAGAATAAATAATTATTTAAATAAAAAGTTCGTTTTAAACTATGAGAGAGTGTTTTTCATTATTCATAAAAAAATGGAATGTTTTCAGAAAAATGCCAAAAATTTACCCAAAGAAAATTTTGATATTCTGAATTCAAAAATGAATTGTATTTTACGAAGTTAAAAAAATAAAATTTTCATTAAATAATTTAAAATTAATTTTCGTTGTCAAAACCAAAATGTGGTTTTTTAAAAAGTAAAAACTATCAAAAGATTGACATGTGTTTATATCAAATTTTAATGTGAAATTAATTATAATAACCTATATAGTATTAAATGATAAATATAAAATCTAATCATACTTCCGAATCATTCAAATACATAATTTAACACTAAAAATTATTTCAATTAAAATAGTTGTTTTCAATTAAATTTTTTTATTTTTCAGGATTCATCAAAATATGAATGTTATCAGAAAAGTAACAAAAATTTATCAAAAATAAATTTTTATGTACCGATTCTGAAAAAGAATTTAATTTCATTAAATTTATTTCATAAAAGTTTCAAATATTGGTTTTAGAAAGGGTTTTTTATTAACAGGTTAAATTTCATTTTATTGAAAAATACTTCTTTTATCTAAAAAAATGATTTTGTTCTTATATTATGTCTGAGAAACATATAATATGAAATCTAATATTATATGGAGTATATAAAATTCAAAATTTAGTTAATACTATTCATAACCGCTTTTGAACGACTAGTTGGGTAAGTCATGGTGCGCTCGAACTATGTGTTGTGTGTACCTCAAGATATTGAATTATTTTGATGAAAATAACTTATTATGAAATCTTGGGGGTGTTATATTATTCCCCCCTTTTGGAAATTTAAACCCCGCAATTTTAAAATTGGGCTTGGGGAATTCATTGAAAGTCCCACCTCCGAAAATGTTTCAATAAAAATATCTAATTAAAAAATAAGAAAGAGAAGTACAAAGGTCACCCGAGATAACCCATAATAGGATTCCATGTAAGAAAACATGCATATGGAAGATTACCAAAGTGTTCTATTTTGGTGGAGAGTGATAGAAAACATGATTGGGAGAAAATTAACAACAAGAAAACCACAAACTTGTGATGGGATAAAGAGTCATTAGTTTCCTAGTAGGAAAAGTAAACAGATAATGTTTTTTGTTTTAAGTTCCATTTCATAAAGTTTAGGAATTTATTTATGATATTGTCTAAGAACATTAAGAGATATACTTACTTTTTAAGAAGAGATTTATAGTATAATAAATTTCTGTCACTAACTCATCTTTTTTTTCAAACGATGAGTATTCAAGATGATTTCGTCACACCTGAAGCGCTAAAATAATCTTCTAGAGAATCACATAATCCACAAAGGATAAACTATATATATTTACCTTGTCTTTAGATATTAACCAAAACCAAAATGGTTAGTACAAGATCAGATGATCCCAAAAAAGGATAACCCTTTAGAGAAATAAATACTAATCTTAATTTCTAAAATTAAACCAACAATACCCAAAGTTCAATAAATACCATTCAATAAAAAAATTTCCTTAAAATCCTTCAATATTATCTAAACCAATATTGAATCCCAAAACATAGAAGAATTTTATTACACAGTCTTCCACGTTAAATTGTATCTCCAAATAACATCGACTACTCTTAATGTCACATACTTAACCTAATCACATATTTTCTATGATAGGTTAATCATTTCCATAAATAAACTAAATCGCTATAAATCCACAATAAAAACGTAGATACAAATTCACCATTACTCCAAAAATTCAATCCCATAGTATTCTATTTTATTTGGCATATAGTGTTCCCAACAGAGCGAACATCTTCCAAAATAACATCTATCACTTAATCACAAAATCATTTTATTATACTAAGGACATCAATTTTATAAGACATAAGATCCAAAATCAACGTATTATTGACCAATAAAATCATTTAACTAAAAAGAATTAGTCCCACTAACCAGGGACTTCACGTATTCTAGTGGTAGATGATAAATCCCTATCTTACTATGGTTGTGGGTTTGATTACCATAGCTTTGTCCGACACAGCGAGATGCCAAACGGTCTGCTTGTTGTCCTTTTTAAAAAATTATATTTTATAATTTTCCCAAAATTAGATACATTCTTCAAAATAACTATAACATAATTTCACCAAAATTTTATCTCATACCTCGCTTTTTCATCCCAAAATTTAATAACTTGTAATTTCCTCAAATTCAAGTATCATATAAACCTGAATGGTTTTTTATAACTATATCAACAATAGAAAAAAAAAAATTCTTCGATAAATTGATTTTTCACATAAAAAACTGTAGGGTTACACATACAAGAGAAAAGTCTTCCAACGTAATACAATCAACAAAGAACACTAATAGTTTAAAACATTTCACCATCCATTTATTTCCACATAGGTACTTCCTTGACCAAGAGGTTATCTAATAGAATATGGCATTCACTTGGGTAATTCCCAAGTCCCCTACATTTACGGCAAATGACTGTAAATGGATTCTTAGGATCATTTTTATTTTCTTCCATAGTACTCTTCAATTTTTCTTAGAAATTATTTACTTTATGTCCTTCTTTCCCACACATAAATCATTTCTTTGTTCCACTGAGAAACTTCCCTAGGTGTCTCCTTCCACATTTCCTACATGATAAAAATTGAGCTTTCTTTTCTCTTTGGTCTCCACTGTTGGAGCACTTATCATTCACCAAATTTTCTTCTTTGTTGAGTCTGGGAGGAGGTTAATATATATGTTTTTGATCATATTTTTGGAAAACTGATTTGACATGAACATGATATCTTTTACACCTATCAACATTTCATTTCATTGCTCATTTCCACCACTGTTCCCACCTTGTACATCATGTTCAATGTTACTATGACTTTCTTGGAATCGATCCATTGACTAACCTAAGAAATCAGAGTGTGAGTCATACAGTAATTTAGAGAATATAATAACACATTATTTTCAATCTAAACCACCTTAGGATTAACCAAAGTTATTTATTCTCATCTTATATTAAAATCAATCAAATCAGTTTGAAAAGAAAATGTGAATTATCCTAATCATATCCCCAGGGAGTGTCATGACCAAGATTGATGCATATCCTGTTGTCGTGTACTATGATACAATGGGTCAAGCCCGAAACTCCTTGTTGGAGTTTTCACTCTTAGGTACATCTGTGTCAAAGCTTCTTCTACCTGCTTGTATCCAGACATGAATGTATTTTTTTGGAAAACCCACATAATATTTCCATTACCAAAATTTTTGGATGTTCTTCTATACTATTCCTGAATTTCTATCGTAGTGTAGTATTTTCTAATCAGAGTTTTTCTAAATATAGCTTCCAATGTTTGTACAAAAAATTCTCTAATACCAATTGTAAAGCCCTAACCTCAGTTTACTAGAGTCGGTGAATTATTACATAACAATGGCATGATACAAGGAATCATGTCTTAAAAGACTGATTAGTTTTAGTATCCTTGGATGTATATGATACATACATAATTTTTAGATATGATTATGAAATAAATAAACTACATTGTGTCCACTTTGAACACTATTTTATCCCTTGGCTTATTCCTACAGGTTAATCGTAATATAATTCATTGCATCTTGGGAAAAATAAAACATAAGAAAGGGGTGAGCTCAAATGCTTAGTAATGAAAACAATATAGCATAAACTGTTATAAATAAGAATAAGCTTTTATGGTAATATATAATACAAGATCACAATCCTTTTAAACATAAACATCATCATAATATGGAAAAGGTAAATCAAAAAATTCCATTTACTTATTATCATGGATATTCTAATAGTAAAATAATCACATGTAATATCAATATCCAATTTCATAATGATAGAATTCATAATTCCAGACATTCTGAAACATCTTTTCAAGTCCTCGACCAATATTTCTACAAATGATTTAGGCCTCGTCCAAAACCATATATGAAACTGGGAAAGGCATTGGCCAATTTCACATCTAATTATCTAATGAGACTGACTGATGCATCGAGGAGCTATAGTGGGCTCCACCAATCACCTAATAAGTCCAATTCATTCCTCATATGAAAGGGAGAAACATAATCTAAACATTCAAATTTCAACTGGCGTACAAAATGTCATTACATTAACCATAAACCCTGAATGGTATAAAAATAGCACATCCACTGTCAAACATAAATCATTCAATACAATATAAAAGATTGTATTATAATAAATTAACCTCAATAGAGAATATTGAAGGATATTGACATAGATGAAAATAATCATCAAAACTATTAGATAGAAATATCCCCCTTTTTCTTGAAAACATTTAAATGTATAACTATTTATCATGAAGCAGTTTAAAGTATATTTTTGAATCAAAGTGTCCCATAAAACTTTGAAACTTTTAAAATAAATTTTAATTTTAAAACATTAATGTCCATATAAATAAATCTTTAATTTTTTTTTAAAACATGGACATTAAAGAGAATGATTTAGAAGAATAATTTTTTTTTAAAACATTTAAATTTATATTTTAGTTAGAGTTCCTTACAAAATGAGAGATTCTTGAATACAAATAATTGAGGTAATAAAAATATAATAATATCATGAAAACAAAGGTATTCATGATATATTATGTCAAAGTACAGTATATAAACCAAATAAAAGTGAATTGGTGAATAACAACGAAGACATCTCAATGGAATGTAAGTTGAGATAAAATCCCTTATAAAGACCATATTCTTAGGTTAGGGATAAATAAATGAGATATTTATGAGTGAAAAATATAAATACACTCAATATGATTGGATATTCAGTGTAAAACTATCAGAGGACATTGACACAAATTCTTGTAACAACAACACCAATGACTTGGATGTTTAACTCAATAAATGAAAATTGAGGTATGATTACTCTTACCAAGTTCATATCAATGATTTGAGAATTTATTAATGGAATGATTATGTGTATCAAAAGAATAACCACACTAAGGGGAGTGAGAATTACTACATAAATAAATAAATTGTGATTTCCCACAAAATCATGGAGTAATATAATCAATGAAGTTTGCGTAAAACCCAATGAGTGGAAATCGAAATTAGAAATTCCCTTACCGATTTGGTGACCTACGAAACACACAACCCGTGATAGAAGGATCATGGAATGAAGATGTAAATTCCCATAAAATAATTTATTTTACATCATCAATACAATCATGTGTAGTACATACACCACACAAAAGAATATAGTGGCAATATAGCATGAATATCACATAATTAGGAATTGAGATGAAAACCCCTTACCATGTTTTAATAAATCAAGTCGTATGACCAAAATCTAATAACCTTAAAATGAATCACTGAATACCATGATTATAAAAAGAATCAAGACAATATATATCAAAAAGAAGTACACAATACACCCCATGCAATAAATAAGTGGCGAACAATAGAAATCTTATAGAATTAAAAGTTAGATAAGAAACCTCTTACCATGTACTTTTCCTTGGTCGAGGGTACATTAACCTCCTGTATAATAGTTATGTCATTGATATTAAATTATAAAAGAACTATATACAAAAAATATGATATCATATATGATCCTCTAATACTTATTTGTTAATAATATTTTCATAGTATCATCATTGTGGGTGTCAATAGATCTGTTTTCTTTTATATGCTCGATTACATAAGTCATGTTTGTTATAGATAGGATGTATTTTATTAATATCTAGAATTATATGAAGTTATTAATTTTTTTAATCATAAAATGAAAATTATCCTTGAATGATTACGATGGGGAATGAATCTCATCACGATCATGGAGACCGTAATCCGTACATACGCACGAGTGACATAATCATTATATTGATTGCGAAATCATATGTAATTGAATGGTATATCACATATACATAATAATTAACATGTTATATTTATTATTTACATTAGTTATACTAATTATTACACCAATACAAATAATTAAGTGTTTGAATAAAAAACTACACCACAACATGGAGATGGTAATCCGTAAGTACACATGTACGGTGAATTTTTCAATTATAGGATAGATATAATAATGAATATGATTTTACCATTTTTATAATAACATAAAAGTATATATAAGATAATGGATTTATTATTTTATAATGGAAACAGAAAATGAAAGTGGATGTGGAAGAAGAAATGAATTAGAAAGAGGTGATGACATATATACTTCTTCTTTGGGTTCTTGCTTTTGATTTGATCAAAAGGGGTCCTTAGGATTGATTTCTGACCAATGGAAGACTCTAGGATGAAGGGAGGAATTTTGGGAGGATATACGAGTAGGGGATGGTTGTGCCAAAAGGCTTTGGATATGTGAAATTAAGAGAAGGGGATGTTCCCTTAAGAGATGTGAGGGTCACTTTAGGAAAATCTTAAAATATTATTTTATAATAAAATCATTTTGGTTTTCTAATGGCTCAAAAATAAATTATTTAAATTCAACAGTGGGGATGGGTAGAAAAATTCTCAACCAATAGGTTTTATATAGTTTTGGTCATCATATTATCCTTATCTTTTATATTTAACTCATAGTTCAATTGTTTGACATTTACCATGTCTCTTTGTATTTTTATATTATATGGTTAATAAACATACTATAACAAGCCGAGAGAACCCCATGTGGTTCATTATTAGTACACATATCCTTATCTAAGTCCTTTTTCAGATGCTTATATTTTTAATAATATTATATCAATTAATAATATAATATTTGTTTTAAAAACTCGATTATGTCTATTTTGACACTATTTAGTATTTGATTTTTTGAAAGCCAAAAAACACTATCACTTCGAATAAAATTTATTTAACTAACCTTAACATGTCATATTAACCTATAAAATTAGTGTAATTCATCATAAGTATCAATTTACATTTATTTGGATATTTATAATATCAATAATTTTAATATTTCATTAATAAGGTAATTACTGCATCATCATTTTGTCATAAATAAAATAAATTATTTAATATATAAAAATTATAAATAAAATTCCATTATATATTAAATCATTATATATTTAAAATTAATATTTATGGTCTAATTTATATTTTGTGTAACCCTATATTAAAAATGGTTTAGTTAATTAACTTTGAATTTAACTCTTTTAACTCTTCATTAAATAAAATAATAATAAATGTCCTAATCTAATCAAAGTTGATCAAATAGGTTCATGTTTTATTTATAAGATTTTTTATTGTCCAATTATACTTATACAATATAATTAGGACATGTGTTAGGGTAATTTTGATATCATTTTTACCCTTAATTATCGTATTTACTTTTAACCATGGTAAATAAAAGTCAAAAGTTACTATTCATCAAAAATTATTTTCATCTTATTGAAACATATTTTACATACTGATATTAACCGTGTCTCTTGGATTTTTGAAATTCCACTCAGAGACATGTTAATATTATGTTTTATGCAAATTTCCAAATGGTCCTAGGAGGGGGTAAAAGACGGTAAAAAGATCAATAAAATTTAATACCTATAATTTTATTATTAAACGACTTCAATGAATTACATTGAATTTATATAGGTAATATATATCTATTTTGACTTAAAATAAATTTAAATAAAATAAATAATTATTTAAATAAAAATTCATTTTTAAACTATAATGGAGTGTTTTCCACTATTCATAAAAAATAGAATGTTTTTAGAAAAATACAAAAACAAATTTACCCTAAACTAATTTTTATATTTTGAAATAAAAAATGAATTCTATTTTATCAAATTTAAAACATAGAAGTTGAATTAATTAATTTAAAATTATTTCCCATTATCGAAACTGAAAAGTGGGTTTTTAAAAAGTAAAAACTATGAAAAGATTGACATGTGTTTATGTCAAATTTAAATGTGAAATTACTTATAATGACCTACATTTTATTCAATGATAAAAATATAATCTAATTATACATACAAAACATTCAAATACATAATTTAACCCTATAAATTATTTCTTTTAAAAATGTTGTTTTCAATTAAAATTTAGTATTTTCAGTATACATCAATGTATGAATGTTATTAGAAAAGTACCAAATATATATCAAAAAGAAATTTTTATGTCCCGATTCTAAAGAAGAATTTAATTTCATTAAAATATTATATAAAAGTGTCAAATATTGGTTTTAAAAAGGTTTTTCCATTAAAAGGTGGAAAAATTACATTTTTTGAAAAAAAATTCTTTTATTTGAAAAAATGAATTCGTTCTTATATTATTTCTAAGAAACACATAATATGCTTTCTAAAATACTATGGAGTAGATAAAATTCAAAATTCAGTTAATAATATTCATAATTTCTTATAAACGGCTAATTTGGTAATTCTTGGTTCCCTCCATGTCGGTGTAGCATGTAGCGCAAGCTATTGAATTACTTTCAAGAAAATAACTAATTATGAAATCATGGTTTGTTACATGGATATCACACATTTTGACCTCTAAGGTCCTCCTTTTCCCTTCTATGTGGCCTTAACTCAATATTATCTCTTCCAAAAATCTATGAAAGATTCCCCCATCTATACAGAGGTGATATGAAGGCTTCTCTCGATGATTTTAAGCCGGATTCTCATTGTAAGTAGTTGTTCTTGGTTGTTATTAGTGGGTTATCATAGATTTAATTCTCTATATCTATTTTATTCTTTGATATACATCTGATGTGGATAAATATAATATAATTGATGCCAATTAATATTATATTTGTCCCTATAAATGACTAGATATGAGATCTAAGGAAGCTTTTTGGAGTTTTGACCTGGTCTATGGACGTTTTTTCATGACTTTTATCTTTTCCCCAAATTCATGATGTATGTGGATTCCTTATCAAATCCAATATTTATAAGATTAACTATTAGTTTCAAATTTATTAAATTTATGTAAATTTATTGTGAAATTGGTGTGGAATGTATGGTAGAAACCTTATTTAATGAGGGTTTGTGGATTTTTGTGAAATTGAGGAATTTTTTTGCAAGGTGCTTTGATAAATGATTTTAAAATAGTTTCTTTGTTTGATTAATGGAAAATAGATTACAATGAAAATTTTGTTATATTTAAATAGTGTTGGTATTGAAATGTATTTGGAAATATTGTATTGGTATGGTTTTTGGGAATACATGGTTGTGTGTGATCATATTGCATTACAAGGCTTGGTTGAAATATGACATTATTCTCGGTGCCAAAGGTGAAATGGCACATAGGATTTAATTCCCTGGTGATGGTTTTATATTTTGATAGGAAACCGATCTTGATTATGGATTGATCATAAAAATCATTCATGTTTAGATGTGTGGATTTGTGGATTGGTATTAGATATTCCAAAAAGAAATATGAAGTGGTTGGGAAGAACATGTTGGGTTGTTTTACATTGAATTTTTTATTGTTTAAAGGTAACTATTTTATATTGTAAATTGTTTATATTTAGTTATAATAACATTATTAATTTTTTTTATATAAACTATTCTATAAAATGTGCTAACATGTTCTATTATGGTGGCGTGAACAAGGGAGTCATAGTGGAATTTTTTTTTGTGTTTCATTACTCACCGCAGACTTTACACTTTGGTTCTTTTTCAGATGTTTTGTATCATGATATGGGAAAATTTAAAGTACCAAATGTCTCTGGTGGTTCTTAGTGAAACATGTGATGTTTTGTGGAGTGGATAATGGAGTAGGTTATAGCGGTAGAGCCATGATTGTCATTGAGTTTTGTTGGTTTGTCTTCTGATGAACACTTAGTTGTTATGTAGTCTCCTACTGTGGTACTTTTTTAGGTGGTTTTGATATAAATTAAATTCTGAGTTTTCATATATTGATATAATGAAACATATAGTGTGTTATTCGGTTTTTGAATGTTTGGATGGATATGTTATTTTCAAAGGTAAAATCGTCCCACACATGTATTGAAGGGCTTCGACATTTATTACTATCCTCTGGTGTCTTGGGTATGTTGCTAAAGGGAATGTAACATACTTCCACCTTCTTAAGACAATGATTAGGGGCAGGAATTTACTAGTGGTATCAGCTTGGTCAATATGAATTTGAAGTGGAACAAGTGGTATTAGTCCTGGTTGGTATTTGACATGGTATTGGTTTTTAGTTTTGGAGTTGAAATTCATTTTGATTAATTCTCTATGCCTGGTTCGTTGACAGAAGAAGGATTGATGGGACACGAAATTTATAGTATAAAAATTCATAGATAAATTTTGGATGTAGAATTTCATGTTACTTGGGAGTTTGTTAAATATGTATTTTGGAGACACCTATAGGATTTGGAATCTCATTATCACGAGTTTAGGCAGTGAGACGAACATGACATGCATGATTGAAATGGAATCCCACCAATAATGCATATTTCATTTTGCTTAATGATTTTCTGCAATGTGTTGAATTTTTAAAAATGTTGAATTTTTAGTCAAATGTCTAATTTTGAATAGAGCTTGATTGTTATATTTTGAAAATGATTTCATTTTCAGAATCATGTGATATTTTTTAAAAATAGTTTAATGTGTAAAAATGATGATTTTGGAATTTTTTTTGTGATATTGTGTTGTGATTGAATTTGAAATACTGGGAATTCAGTAAATAGAGAGTGAAACTTATAACGTAGATTTTGTTTCCAGAAAACAGAACTTGGTAGGAATCCTAGAAAACAACCAAAAGAGGCTACTAATAATGTGATCGCACCGAACCCATATGTGAAACTATTGCTGGTTTTGAGTATTATCCATGCATTTCATGCTGTGGACAGTGGTAATATGAATGATGATCCAAGGTAAGTGGATAATTCTTTCTAGTTCCAAAAATATAATCCACCCATATTTTGGGGTGATTCATAACCAGAAAAGGTAAAGGATTGGATGAATAGGATGAATCATGTATTCTATTTTATCAACAGAATAGTGGAGATGAATGTCAATCTAGGAAATTATATGCTAGAAGATCTTACATGCTAGGGGGAATTAGTTATACAAGCTAAACTGGATCAATGCACTGGTTCTGAGGATTCTGAAGAATTTTTCAACAATAAATTGCATTCCCATACCTTTAGAATTCAATGAATGATAAAATACTTAATCGTGAAGTAGATAAATATTTCTATCATGTAGTATGTGTCTATAGTTATGAATTATGGTCACATCACACATGAGGTTTCTTATAGTGAATCTTGAATGCCACACATATTTGAATCAGATCTGAGGTAGGAGTTTCTCTAGAATATTGTTGTAAACTACATTAGGTTTGATACAAATATAGTCAATAGAGTGATGATAAAGAAAAGGGGCTTCATAGGAGCTATGGGAGGAGGGTTTATATTGATACCCATGGAAAATGGTGGAAACTCTAATACTAGGAGAAATCAAATGAGGAACACCTATTTCCAAGGAGGAAGCATAGAGAAAAATTAGATGGCTGGATTAGTGAATATTTCTCTGAGATCCACAACTAATGTAGGATATTTACAATGTGGTTCTTTTATCCACATTAACCGAGAGTCTACCACACCACTACGACCATGTCACATTTGGAACAAGATGAGACATCTTCAGTGCTATTGTTTTAGTGCTTCGAGGTTAGGTGTTCGTGACACTTATTAGGTGTCATAGGTGTCATATTATTCTAAGAGACCAGGGAAGAAGAATAAATATCATCAGTAGAGAAAATATTTCCCCGGTGAATTTAGGAACACTATGACTCCTCAGGTAGTACAATCTGAATAAAGAAATAAGGAGAAAAGTGTAGCGACAAAAAAACTATATGTAGTTGAATCAAGTATTGTGGATGATCAGTCTGGACTCTCTATGGTGTGAGGTATTATTTTGTAAAAATATATCTGTATGAAAATATTTTTTTGGATATAGGTGATTCCCATTCATTTATTTATTCCCATGCTATTGATTTGTTGAATTTAAATGTTGAGATGATCTCTCTTTTTATTAAACTTTAAACTCATCTTGGTCAAAGTCAATGTCATGCCTATGTTTGTTGAACATGTTCAATAACATTACGGTATCCGAGATAACAATGGATTTCTCTATGATAGAGATGGACGTACTATAAATAATCATGTGTATTGATTGGTTTACAATGTACAAGGATCACATTGATTTTTATACCAAAAAGGTCAGTTTGAAAACTAAATATTGCCTCAAGCATCTCATTCGAGGAGACCAGATTATTAGGTTGGTGAAATGGGCTTGTTAGAACCTGTAGTTATAATGATATCACACCAATTTCGACATTATCTTTTTTATCAATGGATGAGATAAAGAAGAATAGTGTTCTTGCAGTAGTTGATCAGTTTCTAGACAATGTTTTTTTGAAATTTTTTAGGGTTGACACCTATTTGAGAAGTGGATTTTATGATTTATATCCTTCCAAAGAACATTGATATTTCCATTATATATTACCATATAGAAAAAAAATAAATAATGTAATTGAATGAGTGGATGTAATAGTAGGAACCAAAAGCGTTCATTCGGCCTAGCACGTCTCTATGGGAAGCACCTGTCTTATTTTTCAAAAAGAAGGATGAAACTAATTGATTGTGTATGGATTATCGTAAGCTTAACCGTGTTATGATACAAAACTGGTATCCACATCCATGGATTGATGATCTATTTGATCAATTCAGGGGAGCTAAGTGGTTCTCTAAAAATGAAATTTGATTAGTATTTCACCAATTGAGTGTTCATAAAGAGGAAATTCCAAAGACAATTTTCATGAGTAGATATGGACATTAAGAATATGTGGAAATTCTTTTCAGTGTGTACGAATGCATCTGAGGTATTTATAAAATTTAGGGATCATATATTTCAATGATATCTAGATTCATTTGCGGTGGAATTTTTGGATAACATATTGGTGTATTCAAGGACAAGAGATGAGAATGGGAAACACTTGGAGATATTGTCGGGAATATTAAGGGATAATTGTATGAATGACTAATTATCAGTGTTTTCTTTCTAGATACAAGATTTATGTTTTGTTTTCTATTTAATTTCTAAAATAGGAATTTCTATGGAACTATAAATGATATTGGCCATTAACACTTTGAAACCACTGAATAATGCCTTTAAGATAAAATGATTCCTTGGTCTAGCTGGTTATTGTTGATGTTTTGTTCATGAATTATTAAGAAAAGAATTATATATGAACATTTTAAAGAATAATGTACCATTCCAATGGGATGGTGATTTACAAAAGACTTCACAAGAGTTGAAGGATTTAATCACATTAGCACCAATATTTATTTTTTCCAAAATCGGGACAAGAGTACATTGTGTATTATGATTCTCTAGAATCCAATTTGGGGAGTGTTCTCATGAAAAAATATTATGTTGTAACATATGCCTCAATGATTCTATGATTTTATGAGAAGAATTAAAAAACACACTATTTGGATTTATCTTCCATAGTCCATGATTTGAAGACATTGAATCATTAAATTTTTATGAGAAATTTACTATGTTCACTGACTATAAGATCGTAAAGCATATTTTCACACAATGGGTTTTTAATGTGAGACAAAAAGAGGTATAAAGTATATCAAAAATTTGACATGATGTATACACTAGGAAAATTAAATTTGGACACAGATACATTATGCATAATGTAATATGAATACTTGAAAAAAGAAGCTTCAGATGAGTGAATGTTGATTTAAGTCCTAGATGCAACACACATGGAATATGAAGACTGAGGTGAAGTTGTTTCCTTATTTCTTGTTTTTTTTGTTCCTGATTTGGTAAACATGTTTAAAGAGTCACAAAAGTTCGACGAAAAATATATGGTTATAAATTCAAAATTCCATGGTGGGGAGACCATTGATGGATGAAACCTAGATGAGATCTAACGCCCCGACCCTAGTTACCTAGATGCAGTGCATTATTTTAATACATTGTCAAGATTACAAGGAATCAAGTCCCAAAGGATTAATCTGTTTAGCAGTATTGGAAACTAGATTACAGAGATGAAATTTATATTATATTAATTATAACATAGATAATCCTTTGATAATCCCATTATTCTTCTTACTTAAAACTGCATGTAAATAATAATACACTTCTTGGAATCATATGAAAAATGAAACATAAGAAAGGGGTGAGATCAGATTCTCAGTAAGTGTAAATAATCTAGATGAAGCTATAAACATTTAAGGAATTATGTGTAATAAAAAGAATAGCCTTTTTAAACATAATGTTGAACATAATATGAAAAACATAAATCAATCATTACCATATAAAATTCACATGGATATTCTACTAGTCGAATAATCACAGGTAATAATTAATTTCATAATGAGGGAATATCTAACACCTAACATCATTACCACATAGTCAAGGCCTCTTTCCAAGACTAAAAATAATATTTTTTCAAGGCCTAGTGACAAGACACTAATTTGTCTCATGAGACTAACTGATGCATCAAGGTGCTATAGTGGGCCCCACTCATCAATTAATAAGTCAACTGCATTCCTTATATAAATTTTTTAAAACATAAAATAATTTTTTTTAATACTCGCATAAGAAATATAAATAATTTAACCATAATACATGAATTGTATAAAAATATCATATCCACATTAAAACATATCATAACACATTCAATACAGTATATAAGATTGTATTAAAATAAATCAACCCCAATAAATAATAATATCTTGTAAAAGATGTTGACAGTTGAAAATGATGAGTAAAACTTTTTGTGATAAATATCCTTTTTAATGAAATCATTTAAAAATCACAGATTTATAAAGGAATACATTTAAGAAGGATTTTTGAATCAATGTTTCCCATACCACTTTGAAACTTTTGAAATGAATTAACATTTTAAAACAATCGTGTCTATATATATAAATCCTTAATTTTTTTTAAACATGGAAATTAATGAGAAATATTTAGAAGAATAGATATTTAAAACATCTAAACTGTTTTTTTAGTTATATATGAGCTTAAAAGAATCATTTTGAAAATTCATTTATGAAACATGGACATGGATAATAAATATGTCCCATAAAATACTTACACTTAAATAATCTCGGATAATAATGAGATTGAGGAATTAACCCTTACCTTGTAAATTCATTTAGTCGAGGGTACCTTTAACATCCTATATAATGACCATAGTATGTTTTTAAATTATACCAGTACCATATTAATATTTATTTTATCATACATGATTTATTTATGACATTATACTTCCCATTAATAATAATTTTCATGTTAAAGTAACATTTCTGGTAACAATCACTTTCTTAATCGCATTTGTTATATCTTTTAATTCTTGATTGTATCACATAGATCATTATTTACAAACTTCTATAACATAAAACATGATTTATATATCATATATATTCAGAATATAAATTTTTACAATAGTTATATATATGAGATGGAAACACCATTCATGAAGATAGTAGTCCGTACATACGCATGGACGTTGTTTCTATTTTCTTATTGTATTGAATGAATGTAAGTGATTGATATATATATATATATATATATTTATTTATAGTAGAATTATTATGCCATATATCACATAATTATTAATAATATATATTTTTATAATCATTTTTTAATAGTGAGTGTGGAAATGAATCTCATCGCGTCGTGGATACGGTAAGACATATGTACGAAGAAGCAACGATGGAATTTCCATAATGATAAAATCATATGGAATTGGATGGTATATTAATTATAAAGAAAAAATAAAATATTATATTTATTATTTACATCAGTTATACTCATTATTCTACCTATCCAAACAATGATTTGTTGAATAACAAACTACACCCCGACGTGGAGATGGTAAGTCGTACGTACACACGTATGGTGACTTTGTCATTCATAGGATTGATAGATAAATGAATATGGTTGTAACATATTTATAATAACATAACAATATTTATAAGGTAATGGAGTTATTATTTTTGTTTTCAATCAACAAAGAAAGAGGAAGTGGAAGAAGAAAATAACTTTGAAAGAGGTGATGAAATAATTACCTCTCCTTCGGGTGTTTCCTTTTGATTTGATCAAAAGGGTTATTTAGGATAGCTTTATGATTAATTAAAGGCCTATAGGTTGATATTAGGGTATTTGTTTGGATATTTTATCTTGGGTTGGCCAGGCCAAATGTCTTTGGAGGTGTGAATTTGAGAGAAGGGGAAATGCCCTTTTTAAGAGAGGGGAGGGGCACTTTAGGAAAAGCTTGAAATGTTATTTTATTATAAAATCATTATCAGTTTCTAGTGGATCCAAATGGATTTAATTCAAGGATAAGGTGGTTATGGGTCTAAAACCATTCAAAAAATAGGTTTTCGGCAATCTTAGGTCACCATATTAACCTTTTCTTTTAGATTTAACTCGGGGTTAATTTTTTTATCCTTTACCATGTCTCATAGTATTTTAATATTGTATTGTTGATAAACTCACTATAAAATTCCAAGAGATCCAAAATTGGTCCAATAATGACATATCTATTATAATATAAGTTCTTGGGCCAAACTTTATTTTTTGGGATTATTATATCATTTAATAATATAATATTTTTTTAAAAATGATTTTGGTCAATTTTCACACTATTTAGTATTTGGTTTTTTTGAAAGTAATAAAAACCTAACAAATTAGAATAAAATTTATTTAATAAATCCAAAAAATGTCATATTAACCTAAAAAATTCATGTATTGCGTCAAAATAGTCAATTTACATTTATTTTAATATTTATAATATCAATTATCTTAATCTTTTATTAATAAGGTAATTGTTGTATCTTCATTGTGTCATAAATAAATTTAAATATTTAATGTAAAGAAATTATAAATAAAATACCATATTATAGGAAATATTATTATCTTTCTAATTAATAATTACAATCAAAATTCTCTTATGTATAACCCTGTATTGAAATTGTTTCTGTTATTAACATTTGAATTTAACACTATTAACTCTTCTTTAAATAAAATAATCATAAATGTCCTAATCTAATCCGAGTGAACCAAAAGGATAATATTTTATTCCAATGGTTTTTTTGGTCGAAATAAACTTATTCAATAGAATTAGGACATGTGTTACGATAAATATAACATCATTTTTACCTTTAATTAGCCTATTTATTTTTAACCGTGGTAAATAAAAGTCAAAAGTAACTATTCACCAAAAATTATTTTTATCTTATTTAACCACATTTTACATAATTATGTCAACCTTGTCTCTCTTATTTTTGAAATTCATTTCACAGATGTGGTAAAATTAGGTTTTATGCAAATTTCCAAATGTGCCTAGAAGGTGGGTAAAAGACTTTAAAAGTTTCAATAAAATTTTATACATCTACTTTTACTATTGAATGACTCAAATGAATTATATTGAACATATATAGGTATTATATATATATTTTTTATTAAAATAAATTTATATAAAATAAATAATTATTAAAATAAAAAGTCAGTTTTAAACAATAACGTAGTGTTTTTCACTATTAATAAAAATTGAAATTTTTTTAAAAAATACCAAATATTAAACCTAACATAATTTTGATATTCAGAATTAAAAAATGAATTCTATTTTAAAAAATTAAATACATATAAGTTACAATAATTAATTTAAAATTAATTCCTGTTGTCAAAACCAAAATATGGGTTTTTAGAAAGTAAAAACTATCAAAAGATTGACATGTGTTTAGGTCAAACATGAATTTGAAATTACTTATAATGATCTACATTTTATTAAATGATAAAAATATAATCTAATTACAATTAAAAATTATTCAAATGCATCAATTACCACTATTAATTATTTCAATTAAATTTTTTTTCAATTAAAATTTTGTATTTTTCACTATTCATCAAACTATGAAAGTTATCAAAAAAGTAAAAAAAAAAATTATCCCAAATAAATTTTTATGTCACTCATCTAAATAAGAGTTTAATTTAATTTAGTTTAATATATAAAAGTGTCAAATATATGTTTTAAAAAGGTTTCTTTATTAAATGGTGGTAAAATTGTATTTTTTGAAAAATACTTCTTTAATATGAAAACATGAATTTGTTATTTTATTATGTCTAATAAACACGTAATATGGATTATAAAATTATATTGAGTATATAAAATTCAAAATATAGTTAATAATACTTATAACCGCTTTTTTAACGGCTAGTTTGGTAAGTCATGGTGCGCACGAACTCGGTATAACATGTAGAATAAGTTAGTGAATTAATTTAAAGAGATAACGTGCAAGAAAATATTTGGGTGCTACATTCTCCCCTCCTTCAATAAATCGTGCCCTCACAATTTGAAATTTTTCTTTGAAAATAAAAGGTTAAAAATAGAAAGATATTTTTGTGAAAAACCCACATCTTTAATTTGGTTAATAAAATATAGTATTAATAAGAGGGAAAGGGAAATGAAAAATTCACCACAAAAATATGATCTCTATTAAGAGAACATTGGTTGAAATTAGTGATACATAATTGGAGGAAAAAAATAAATATTTATAGGGAGTGATTATGTTCATCAATAAAAAACAAGTATAAAATTGAGTTCCTAAAAGCCATCAATCTATGATGATTTAAAATTGCATTGGTTCAACAAAACATAAGGTATTAGGATAACACATTTTTGGTTTTAAGATCCTTTCCCTAAAGTTTAAGAATTAATTTATTCATAGAATTAGAGGAAAACAACATACTTGAGAAGTAGAGTTTTATCCTTCAACTAATTCATACCACAAACTCTTCTTTCACTCCAAAATATAATAGAATTAAACAATATTCTCTTTATATTAATTGAATAGGGTTCCAAAAATAATGAATTTATAACTCATTTGTCAGACATTTTCAAAAAACTACATTATACAAACCAGGACATCACGTAGGCCAGTGGTAGGTTATGCACCCTTATCACCCTTCGGTTACGGGTTCAAGTATCACAGCCTTGTCAGAAGTGACGAGTTGTCGCCTGAGCTCTGATTTTTCCTTTTTATAACAATAAAAAAATTCTTAAGAAAATTTTTAACCTTAAATAATAGTATCTAATGTCCAACTTAATTGATTCCAACCTTTTGACTTATCTAAAATACTTCTGTCCAAACTCACAGTCCAAAATTAATAAGGAAGGTAAAAACAATGAAGATCTTTTTTCCACACAATAACATGTGAATACCTTCATCATGAATTCTTTTAAAATATAGTAACACGAAGAATTTCCATAAAACCATAATTATTAAATTTATGCTCCATTATTCTTTATAGAATACTTGAGATAATTCTTATATCAAAAAATATTGTAAACTTCAATAATAATTGTATAAAAAACAATTAATCAGTTTCAAAGTAGTCATTAATTTCGAATATAATTTATCCAAATCAATAATATCTTATTCAAAAATCACTACCTTAGTATCAGAACCATATTAAGGTTTATATTTCCTTGAACTATGCATTTTCCAAAAATATTATCTTGCTACTAAGTCACTAATATAAAAACCATATAATCTCAAATCCTCAATGAAATAGTACTGCAGTATAATCCTTATTTGTTTCCATAATTCATATAACCAATAAATCATTGATACAATAGTCAAATAAAATAACTCTTTAATAACTACATAAGAACACTACTCATTCATCTTCATCTGTGGAAGTATCATAACATCATTATTATCCAATAACATCATTTGGTACATACACTGATGATTTGGACATTGATTTTCGTAGTGTCCCAAGTCCTTCAAGATGAAGTATTTTACATTTGAAACCATTTTCTTTCCTTTTCTGTAACACCCTGAGCTTCCACGATACGCTTCTCTTTCAATAATGCAAACGCTTGCATTGTACGCAAGTTCGAGATTCTAACACACCGCGGCCAATCAAAGTAGATGTTATGAATAGTAATACCCAATTTTTAAAATTAAATATATTTCATATTTCAAAATGGACTTCATTTTTGTATTCGTACTATTGAAATTATCCTAAGTTGGATTTTTTGTAATTTTCTGAGAACTTCCAATTTTTTTATGAATAGTGAAAAATACTTAAAACAAATTTTTTAATCAAAATAATTTATAGAGATAAATTATAATATTGAGTGTTTTTAAAGTTTAATTAGAATATATTTTTACCATTTTATCCAATGGTGTTCATTAGAATTAATTTCACTTTGAAATTGGACATAAACAATTGTCAATCTTTCGATATATATTGTTTCTTAAAAACACGCTATTTGTTGTGACTGCGGGAATTAATTATAAAATTAATTAATGCAACTTATATGTTTTTAATTTCATAAAATATACATCATTTTTGAATTCGGAATATCAATTATATCTTAGGGTGAAATTTTGGGGTTGTTCTGAAAAACATCAATTTTTGATGAATAGTGAAACCACTAAGTGGTAGTTAAAAAACAGACTTTTCGTTTAAATGAAACATTACCACTTCTGTGATTTGATTTTCAAAAATCCTACATACATGGTTGTAATTAGGATGAAAAATGTGGTTCAATGTGATTAAAATAATTTTTGGTGAATAGTAACTTTTAAGTTTAATTAATTGCAATTAAAGGTGATTAGTGAAATTTAAGGTAAAAATGATATTATAAAAATATGAAAATACCTTTACACTTGTTATAACCCTATTTAATGTGTCATGGCCGACCAAGAAAATCCATGGGTCAACTTGGTGACCCCATGGAGCCACTTGGGTAGGAAAATGACATAAATAACTTTTATTTAAAGTTAAAATAAAAATGACACAAACATAAGTTGTTTTACAAAAACAATTTTTAAATAGGGTTATACAAGTCATATATTTGACTATAAATATTCATTATAAAGATAAAATTATTTCCTACATAATTATACTTTTTTATAATGTTTAGACATTAAATAAATTAAATTATATATGACACTATGATGATGCAGCGATTACCTCATTAATTAACGATTTTAATAAAATGGAAGAATAATGTAAAATCTAAGAATTACACTTGTCCAAAGCCTATTGGATGAGAATACTTCGAACCCTTATCACCTTATCCTAGAATTATATAAGTGTGGGACCTTTAGAATTGGAAAAGCATTGTATAATAAAGTAACATTTCATTACTTTCCAAGAGTGCCCCTCCTCTCCACTTATAAAAGGCCCCCACCACTACCACCTTACTCACACTATCAAAGAATTTTGGCTCGGCCAAACTCTATCCAAATACTCTCCCAAATTCCCTACCTTACTCCTACAATCCTCACTTTGGGAAGAATTAATCCCAAGGAAGCCTTTGGCTCAAATCAAAAGAGTTACCCGATTTTAAGGTAATGTCTTCTCTTATGTTATTTTGTTTTAATTTGCTTCTCCAACCCCCTAAACTATTTTTATAAATTTATTATGTAACAAAACCAGTATACTAAATATAATAGGATGTTGTTATAAGAGTTATTCGGGCTAAACTTACACACACCTACATCTAATGGTTAAAGAACCTACTGTTTCTGTGGATGGAGAATTTCTGGCTCACGAAATGATGATTGTTCAACACTCATATAACACCTTCAAAGGTGGCCATTAAGATGTCACTGTATTTATATATGATATATAATATGTTTATGTTATTCTTAAGCTTATTTATTTTTCATTTATGGAATAACTTTATGGTTTCCATTATGGGTAAACGCGATATTTTCATTTTAGAATGTGTGGACTACCGCCCCCTCAAAGTGATTTGAATCATTAATGCCATATGTGGGATGTATAAAGGATGGAGTAACAGGTATTATACATTATATTATACTTAAATTATATTATACCTTTATATAATTATATATTCATTCCATTAAATATTAAATTGAAATGAAAGTAGCGTCCATGCGTACGTACGGCTTACCGTCTCCATGAACGATGCATTTCATTTCTTACCTCTAAATGTTATATAATATTATAAATGAATGTATATACTAGATATATATGATGTATATGATATATATACATCATGAATATAATTATTGTTATAATGGATATATTACCACATGAACAAAGTGTAATTATAAGTTTATTTTTGACTCAAGTACCTAAGATCGTCAAAACGACCGTTATTAACATAAATAATTACATAATGTTCATGACATGGTAATAAGTGATATTAAAGGAATAATAAACCTGAAAAAGGTTCTTAAGAAGGTATATATTAACTCTAGTTTATTATTCAGGAGATCAAAGAAAGGTCGTGTGAATTCGGACACGAGGTAAGGGAACTTCTTAACCCGATTTCCATTCTTTGGGTTAATCTCCTACTTTCAAATTATGTCATGATATTATTATTTCCTATCTTGTATTTATACTTTATTTATGTGTACATATATTGAATTCACATAATAGATATATTTTATTTAAAAATTATCTTTTTAAGGGATATCGTCTCAATCTCCATTCATTGAGGCATATTTTGTTTTATACACAAATTTCTTTTATACGGTGTATAAACCCCTTTGACTTTTAAGTTTATTCAAAAGGAATCTTTTTTATACGAATAATTTTACTAAAAAACAAAAAGGGAATGTTTTTCTTGCCCTACATATGAGTCGACTACGACTTCTCCATCGTCGTGACCATTATTTGAGTTTCGACTTCCTTTACAAGCCATAACTTTTTTTAATGAAAAATAAATACAAAGTTTTAACTTTCTTTTATTTTGGTATTGAAAATGGTTTTGAAAGTGTTTTTATTATATAAATGTATTTTATTGATATATTATGATTGAAATGTGCAAATGTTATGTTTCCTTTATGCATGTTTTATGTGATATGATTATGTTATGGTTTATGATATGTTTAAACCTATTCATATGAGGAATGCATTGGACTTAATAAGTGACGGGTGGAGCGCGCTACAGCTCCTCGATGCATCGGTAGGTCTCATGATACAAACTAGTGTCTTGGCACGAGGCCTTGACACAATCTTATTGTAGACTTGGCACGAGGCCTTGGCTACGTGGTTATGATAGTCTGGAATTATGCATTCCATCATTATAAAAGTGGTTATTGATATTTCATGTGATTATTCGACTAGTAGAATATACATGTGAGTAAGTAAATTGCATTATTTCATTTTACTTTTGCCATATTATGCTAGAGTTCAAGTTTAAAAGGCTTTTTTTAGTTATACATTGCCTTAAATGTTAATGTTTATTTATGAAAGCTTCCGCTATATTGTTATCCTTACTGAGCATCTGAGCTCACCCCTTTCAATGTTTTAATATTTTCCAGGATGTGAAGAAGTATTTTATGAATGACCTGCAGGGATAGTCAGAAGAGGATATGAGTGTCGACTATGAAGAATTTGTTATTTTAGTTTTTCACTTTATAATGTAATGTAACATTTATAAATGTATCTAGTGTTTTCAAGGCTACTAAACTAACCGGTCTTTCGAGACTTAATCTTTTGTGATCATGCCAATGTTACGAAATAATGCACAGACTCTGGGTAACTGGGGTCAGGGCATTACATTTGAAATCACGTACATGGTGTCCTTTTTCTCCTAACTTATAAAAATCTCATATTCCCTTTAAACATTTACCATGACGATTCATTCCACAGTTATCACATATTGGAAAATCCTTTTCCCCATCTTCTCTTTATGCATATTTCTCTCTACCATCCTTTTCTTCTCTTGCTTCCCTTGAAAGCCATAGGACTCGGAGAATTATCTACTTATCTTATTAACACATGATATTATATCGTCATATGATGAGAATACGTGGGAGAATATTCCCCCTCTAAATGTTTTCTCAATACAATGAAAGGTAGGATCCTTCTTACTCTTTGGATCATGCGTATTGTTAGAGATCTCATTGCTTCTACTAGGCGCCATTTATAAACAATTACATACATTAGGATAGTTTTTGAATCACAATCCATAATTAAAAACTTGTAAAATACCTAACATAAAGTTAAATTATTATTCATATAATATTTAATCATAAAAAACGATTTCTTTTAAGAAGTATTTACTCTTAAATCCTTCATAATGGTTTGTAAAGAAAATTTGAATTATCCTAAGCATATCCCCCGGGAGTTTCGTTACCAAGAGTGCATCATGACCAATTGTCGGGTACCAGGATACCCCAAGTCAAGCCTGAAACTCCTTGTCAGTGTTTTTACTCCTTGGTACATCTATAACAGAGCTACCTCTACCTACTCATTTCTAGAAAGGGATGTATTTCATGGAAAATACTCTAAATATGTACATTATAAAATCTCTAGGAAGTTCTTCTATACTAATCCTCAAATTATATCATAGGGTAATGTCTTCTAATTAGAGTTTTCTAAATCTAGTTTTCAAGGTTTGTACTAAACTTCCTCTGATACCCACTATAACACCCCGATTCTAGTTACCCAGACCCGGTGTATTATTTTAACACATTGTCATGATTACAAGGAATCACGTTCAAAGGACCGATCAATTTAGCACACTTGTAAAATAGATTATATACATGAACATTAAATTACAATAAATACAACATAGATAGTCATTCAAGAATCCCATTATTCATCCATCATAATCCTACATGTAAATCATAATACACGACTTGGAATCATGGGAAAAATAAAACATAATAAAGGGGTGAGATTAAATGCTCGGTAAGGGTAAATAATTTAGTATAAGCTCTACACTTTTAAGGTAAGATGTGTAATAAAAACAACATCCTTTATAAAAATAATCTTGACCACAATATGGAAAAAATAAATCAAACATTACTATATAAACATGAACATGGATATTCTATTAGTTGAATAATCACATGTAATAATTAATTTCATAATGAGGGAATGCCTAATGTTGGACGTAATTACCACATAGTCAATGCCTCTTTCCAAGACTACAAATAATCTTTTTTGTCAAGGCCTTGTGCCAAAACACTAATTTGTCTCATGAGACCAACCAATGCATCGAGTGGCTATAATGGGCCCCACCCATCACTTACTAAGTCCACTTCATTCCTCATATGAAAATGTGGAAACATAACATAAACAATATTATTACAACTAGCATATAAAATGTCAATATTTTAACTATAAACCATAAAGGTATAAACATTTCACATCAAAATTCAAACATATCATAACTGATTCAATACAATATGGAAGATTGTATTATAATAAATCAACATCAATAAATAATAATATCTAGTAAAGGATGTTGACAAAGTTGAAAATGATGAGAAATATTTTTTGAGAGACATATCCTTTTATTGTGAAATCATTTCAAAGTCACACATTTATAAAGGAAGTATTTTAAAATATATTTTTGAATCAAAGTTTTCCATACAACATTGAGACATTAGAAAGGAATTAACATTTTAAAACAATCATGTTCATATAAATAAATCCTTAAAACCATTTCGAAAACATGGATATTAATGAAAAAGATTTAGAAGAAAAAATATATAAAACATATAAAAGGCTGTTTTAGTTAAAAATTACCTTATAATAATCATTTTGAAATTTATTTTATGAGACATTTACATGGATAATAAATATTTCCTAGAAAATACTTACACATAAAAAATCTCGAATAACAATGCAATTGAGGAATTAACCCATACCTTGTACTTTGCTTTAGTCCAGGGAACATTTAACCTGTTGTATAATAAAAACAGTGTGTCATTAAATTATACCAGAACCATATTAATAATTATTATATCATACATGATTCATTTGACACTTTATACTTACCATTAATAATAATTTCCATGTTAAAGTAACATTTCGGGTAACAATCGCTTTCTTTATCATATGTGTTTTAACTTGTTATTCAGATCGTATCACTTAAGTCATTATTTGCATAAATAAAAAATATAAAACAGTATTTATATGTTATATATATCCAGAATATAAAATTTTACAATATATATATATATATATATATATATATATGAAATGGAAACATCATTCATGGATATGGTAGTCTGTACATACGCATTGACGTTGTTTCCATTTTCTTATCATATTGAATGTGAGTAAGTGAATGAGATAAAAGTATATATATATATATATTAGAATTATTATGACTTATATTAAATACTGAATAATAATATTTTTTTATAATAATCTTCTAATGGTTAATGTGCAAATGAATCTCATCGCGTCGTGGAGACGGTAAGACGTACATACACACGTGAAACAATATCATTTCCTTAATGATAAAATGGTATTTAATTAGATGGTATATTAATTATAAAAAAATAATAACATGTAATATTTATTATTTAAATCAATTATAATCATTATTATACTCATCCAAATAATGATGTGTTCAATAACAAAGTACACCAGGATGTGGAGACGGTAAGCTGTACGTACGCATATATGGTGACTTTGTCATTAATAGGATGGATAGAATAATGAATATGGTTGTAACATATTTATAATAAAATCACAGTGTTTATAAGGTAATGGATTTATTATTTTGGTATTGAATCAACAAATAATGAGTAAGTGGAAGAAGAAAAGAACTTTGAAAGAGGTGATGAAATAATTACCTCTTCTTTTAGTGCTTCCTTTGGATTTGATCAAAAGGGCTCCATAGGGTGGATTAATGATCAATGTAAGGAATCTAGGTTTAATTGAGGGTTTTTGAGAGGATAGTTGTGTAGGGTTTTTCAGAGCCAAATGCATTTGGTGGTGTGAATTTGAGATTAGGGTAAATGCCATTTTATAAGAGAGGTGAGGGGCACTTTAGGAAAGATTTGAAATATTATTTTATTATAAAATCATTTTCGGTTTATAATGGCTATAAATGGATTTAATTTTAGGGTAAGGAGGTTATGGGTCTAAAATATCTCATCCAATAGGTTCTAGACATGTTTATGTCACCATATAAACCTCATATTTTGGATTTACATCTTGGTTAAATAGTTTAGCATTTAACATGTCTCCTTGTATTTTTACATTATATGTTTAATAAACACACTATAAAATTCCATGAAATCTCAAATTGGTTCATTAATTACATATATATTATTATGAAAGTACTTTGGGTGGAACTTATGTTTTTAGAATTATTGTATCATTTAATAATATAGTATTTATTTTAAAAACACATTTATATCAATTTTGACAATATTTAGTATTAGGTTTTTGTGAAAGTAATAACAAGTTCATCACTTAGAATAAAATTTATTTAATCCAACCTAACATGTCATATTAAAATATAAAATTCTTGGAATGCATCAAAAGTCTCAATTTATATTTATATTAATCTCTATAATATCAATTTTTTTAATCATTCATTAGTAAGGTAATTACTACATCATCATTGTGTCATAAATAAATTTAATTATTTTATGTATAAATTTTTTAAATAAAATTACATATTGTAGGAAATATTTATATATTTATAATTAATATTTATAGTCTAAAATATCTTATATATAACCTTTTATTACAAATGTTTTAGTTATTAACCTTAGAATTTAACACTTTAAACTCTTCTTAAAATAAAATAATAATAAATGTCCTAATCTAATCCAAGTGGACCAAAATAATAATATTTTATTCCTATGGTCTGTTTTCGTCTAAATACACTTATCCAATAGAGTTAGGATGTGCGTTAGGGTAATTATAATATCATTTTAACATTTAATTACCCTATTTATTTTTAACCATTGTAAATAAATGTCAAATGTTACTATTTAGAAAAAACATTTTTCATATTATTGAACCCCATTTTACTTATTTATGACAATTTTTTTATTGTATTTTTGAAATTAAAATCACAGAAGCGGTAAAATTACATTTTATGTAAATTAGCAAATGTTCCTAGAAGATGGGTAAAAGACGTTAAAAAGGTCAATAAAATTTTATTAATCTAATTTTATTATAAAATTACTCCAATGAATTAAATTTTACTTATATAGGTATTGAATATCAATTTTTACTTTAAATAAATTTATATAAAGTAAATAATTATTAAAAAAAATTGGTTTTAAATAATAACACATTGTTTTTCAGTATTAATAAAAATTGAATGTTTTCAAAAAATACCCAAAAATCACCCTGATCTAATTTTGATATTCAGAATTAAAAAATAAATTCTATTTTACAAAATTAAAAAAAAATAGAAGTTGCATTAATTAATTTAAAATTAATTCCTGTTGTCAAAACCAAAAGGTGGTTTAAAAAAAAGTAAAAACTGACAAAAGATTGACATGTGTTTATGTTAAATTTAAATTTGAAATTACATATAATGACCAAAATTTCATTAAATTATAATAAATATAATCTAATTATACATCCAAACCATTCAAATACATAATTTATCACTATAATGTTTTTTGATTAAAAATGTAGTTTTCAAAAAAAAAATTGTATTTTTCACTATTCATCAAAATATTAATGTTATCAGAAAAGTAATTTTATTTATGAAAACTAATTTTCTATGTCCCTCTTCTAAATAATAATTTTATTTCATTAAATTAAATATATAAAAGTGTCAAATACTGGTTTTAAAAATGGTTCTCCATTAAAAGGTCATAAAATTGCATTTTTGAAAAAATACTTCATTTGTCTAAGAAAATGAATTTTTTCTTATATTATGGCTAAGAATCACATAATATATATTCCAAAAATATAGAGTATATAAAATTCAAAATTCAGTTAATACTATTCATAAATTCTTTTTGAACGGCTAGTTTGGAATGTCGTGGTACCGTCGAACTTGTTGTTGCGTGTTGTGCAAGTTATTGAATAACATTGAAGATATAACGTACTACAAACTCTTAGGGTGTTATGCGAGAGTTTAGTGTAGTTATTCTGAAATCATATGGTCATACCAATGGATTTATAGGAACCAGATCTTTATGTAAACCACCATTCAAGTGGGTATTTTCATTATGGACTTCATAAGATGTATAAGGTGTTTAAAACATAGTTTTAGATGGTCAGTGTGAAAAGAAGGGTGGCTATGTTTGTTTCAAGATGCTTATCTTGTCAGCAAGTTAAGGTAGAACATGAGAAACTAGCAGGTATGTTGCAGTCTTTACCTATACTTATGTGTAAAAGGGAGAAGTTATCCTTGGATTTTGTAGTAGATTTCCCATGAATAGTTCATAAACATTATTCCATATGGGTTATAGTAGATTGGATCATGAATTCATCCCATTTAATTCCTATTCATGAATCTCATATGGTGGAAGACATGTCAAAAATGTATATCCAAGATGTGTTAAAGAGGAATGGAATACCAATTTCATCGTGTTAGACAAAGATCCAGGGTTTATGTCTTATTTTTGGAAATCCTTATAGAAATACTTTAGGACTCAATTGACAATGAGTACAGAGTAGCACTCTCAGATGGATAGGAAATTTGAAATGATTATACAAAAATTTGAAGAAATGTTTCAGGATTGTATAATGGATTTTGGTGGCTCATGGTAAGAACATACACCGCTAGTGGAGTTAACATATATCAACAATAATCATGCCGCAAAACACATGGATTCCTATGAATAATTGTATATGTTTCTCTGTTGTTATCCAATTTTTTAGGTGATAATATGTGAGACTTCACTTGTTGGGTTGACCCTTGTGAAATAAATAATTAAGGAAATTGAATGGATCAAAAAATGAATAGAGACGGCTCGAACTCATCAAAAATATTTTATGTATCATCATTGATGGATGTTTTCATTCACGGTGTGTGATCATGTGTTTTTGAGGTTATCTTGAAGGCATGGATATCAGATGTTTGGGAAGTAGTTCATGTTATCCCCTCAAAACATTTTTCATTTTGAGATAATGGAATTGGTTTGTGAGGTTTCATATCAGCTGGAGTTACCAATATGGTTTTGTGATGTTCATAATGTGTTTCATGTATGTTAATTCAAAAGGTATTATCTAGATACTAACTATGTGATTCTATGGGATCACATTGAATTACAGGTAGAAGCTTTGTTGGTGCACATGAAGGTACATAGTGTATATGGGCAAGAGAATGTCTTTCACATAAAATCCTTGGTATAATATGGGTTTCTTGGAAAAATAGTCAGATTACGAATGAGACTTGGGAATAGGATATGTAGGAATTATCATAACTCGTTTAGAAAAACAATAGTTTTTTACTTTCTATGGATGGAAATGCCAATGATGTGGAGAATGTTGTACTTTATTTTCATGTAAGTAACCCTTAATTTATTATTTCTAAGTATATAAATTATATGAGTGATGTTTGGGAAGGTACGGTGAACTTTTCAAGTGTTTTGAAGCCTTTTTAGATGGGCAAGGTTGGTGCATGATTTTGGAAAACCATGAAACACCTATAAGAAACTGTGGAAAATGAGATAAGGGATAATGAGAAGGTGCACGAGCTGAGCACTATTTGTCCAAAACATAAAGAAGCAAATGAAAGACAATGAACCATGAGATTGTGGACATTTGAATGGCTAGCGCACAAGGTGTAAACTATGTGATCCAACCATGTGAGGTCCATCATTAAGGATGTGGCTTGCACATTGTTTTTTCATAGTTTGTCAAACCGTGCAACTGACCATGCATGTGTTAAATGGGAGATCCTAAAATTATAGATATCACAAGTTCTGACCTCTAATAAATGATTTTTCCTCTTATATGAACCTAACTCTAGATTCTCTCCTCTCAATATCTAAGGAAGACATTTCCATTGATATAGTAGAAATTTGAAGGCTTCTCTTAGTGGTTTGAAGCTGTATTATCATTCTAAATGACAATTTGTGGTTTTCCATGATAGTTTGGATTATATAAACTTATTTATCACACAATTTTTACTAGATATATGTCAAATGTTGATACATATAAGATAGAGGATACCATATATGATTTTAGTTTTCTAGGATAAATATAGGATAGGGGATCTAGGTTGGGTTTTTAAAATTTCAACACGGTTTTGTTGATATTTTTCATGCCATTTATCATTTTCATCAAATTCACAAGGTCGGTGGCATCACCCTTGACTCTTAAATTTAGAACATGAAGTATTAGTTTCAAATTGATTAAATATATTGAAATTTATTGTTAAATAGGCATGAAAAGAATCGTAGAAAACTTCTTTACTAATGGTTTGTGGATTTTTATGATAATTACATGGATAAAACATTTTAAAACATTGATTTGGAAATAGTTTGTTGGTTTGATTTTTGGAAAAAAGGTTTCAATAAAATTGTTGTTTTATTGAAATTATTTCTTCATGATTGTATTATCATGGTTTTTGGTAATACATGGTGGTTTGGGTTAATATTGTATTAAAAGCTTTGGATGAAATATGAAATTGTTCTTGAGGCCAAAGGTCTAAGGCATATGGAATTTAATCACCTTCTGATGAAATGGTAGATCAATGAGAAACCGATAATGAATATGGAACGATCATGATAATTCACGCATGTGTAGATGCATGTATTTGTTGATTGGAATAAAATTTTAAAAATTGAAAATTGAAATGATTTTTATGATTTTTATTGGTTGTTTTCCAGGGAATTTTCTACTAATTTGAGAAAACAATATTCTAATGGAACCATTTTATATTTAGTTATAAACTGATTGTATGTTATTAATATAAACTATTTTATAAAATGTTCTAACCAGTTCTATCCTAGTGGTTTGATTAGGGAATTTATTGGGGAAAATATCCTGAGTTTTACACCTCCACACTAGTTTGGAACATTGGTTAATTTATTGATGTTTTTATCGATGCATGGTCCATGGTAAGGTATTAAACATCTCTAGTGGTTTTTTTGTGATAATTGGACTATTCTGTGGGGTGGATCATGGAGAAGGGTGAAGATTTTTGGGTTGTGTTTGTCTTTTAGTTTTGTTTAGTTGTCTTCAATTGTACTCTCAGTTATATTGTAGTACTCAACTGTTGTACTCTTGATGGTGGTTTTGAAATAAATGAAATGGTTAGTTTTATTTTATTGATATCACTCATCATATTGTCAGTATTTGGTTCTGGCATGTTTACTTGGCAATTCTCTTTTAAAATGGAAAATCATCCCCCAGGTGTATTTAATCTCTCCTACATTTATTTCAAACATTTTATATATTAGGGATTCCTCTTAAGGCCATGTAACATCCTTCCGACATCTCAAGACAATGAGGAGGTTCTATATGTTACAAAAAATACGTTTTTGGGGAAAATAGATTAAAAAATCCTAGAATTAGTTTACTAAAATAAATATGTGATTATTTATCATAATTTAGGCAGTATGCATTAATTATATCAAGACGTTATTCATATTTTATACATAATGTGTTTATTCTTATTAATATTGACAAATTTAATGGCTAGGTTATATTGATTAAGATTAACTAAAAATATTTTAATAATATATCTTAGTTTTTTAAAACATGATGTTGTGATTAATAGATGCTATCAGATAAATTAAATTTAATTAGTAATAAGTATATTATAAAATCATTTGTTTTTATATATTTCAAGTTCTAATTTTTATTATAAATGGGTGGATAGAAGTGGTTTAGCTAATATCGAGTAATTATGATTCACGAAGGTGAATTTTAGTGTGAAAGGGTACATGTATTTATCATTAGTAATGGAATCACTTGCTGTCTATTTATTTTATGTCCTAGATCCTATAAAGATAAATCATCAACTATTACATTGAACCATTTAAGAACTACATGGTAAGTTTAATTTTTTTAGGATAACCATTTCAATGGGACATTATAATCATTTCATGGTGGCCCCAATGTAGACCGTTTCTTGAATATCAGAAGGGACTTCATGGAAGGGATTTTAATACATGATAAGAGAGCCATATCTCATCAAAATCTAACAAAAAATATATTATAATGAATGAGTTATTGTATTTTATAATATTTTATTATTTTCCTCGTTCTATTAAATGAAATAAATATTTCGATAATTTACATTAAATTTCTAACCATTCATGTTAAAAAAGTCTTCACCACATACCTATGCTACCAATTTTACGAGAGAATACACTGATGATATTGAAACTAAGGAATTTTTAAGAGGTCTATAATACGTGGATGAAATAAAACAAGAATAATCATAACACCACTCCAATAATAAAAGTAATTAAATAATTAATAAAATGAATAAAATTTAATATTGAATGGAATAAATTAATTCTACCTATTGACCCTAACAGGTCAATTTCTATTAGTTTCATTAGGGTTACTAATCCAATGAATTTTATAATAGATATAGATATTTGGAATAATTTTTCAAACCCATTGATGACAATCAATCAAGAATACATTAGGTTAATGTTACAAGATACGTTTACCATTTTGACCAAATATAATATTATGATATGTTGAATTAATATTCATTATTTATTGAATAATATATTTATTTTTTAGTTTTTATGTATGTAATATTTATTAATGGACACTGAAAAGGTAAATAAAGCCATTCAGAAACTTTTGAAAAAAATATATCCCATGGATTCTGATTGAAAAATTAACCCACACCAACTTGATATATCACGACCCATCCTTAGGGTCCTTGCAATGACTACCCCATGCCCGCCTTCCATTGGCTAGGGGCTGGTGACTCGCACCAAAGGCATAAATCCATAATCTTGGAAGAAATTTCCTTTATAAAAGTAAACAAACAGAACATATTATGCAATAGGAAGTAAACAATAAGTAAAACTGAATACAAAAGAGTGTGCGTGAAAGTAAATGGGCCAGTATACAAATCCAACTGAACCACAAGTACAAGCAAAACGGGACAAACAACTGAAAGTAAAAAAAACTCCTAGATCTTCCTCTGGGGTTCGTCCCTGAAGGGTAGGTATATATGACCACCTCAGAACTCACTTACGTCAGTCTCCTTCATGTGTGGACTTGTCGCAAGGTCCACCTCCAGGTACCATCCAGTCGTGGCACTCTCGGTCTCCGTCAGCACTGTCTGTCGTCTGCATCCAACACAACATGGTGCAGGCATAGCCCGTGTAGGGGTGAGTATAATGATACTCACTAGGGACCCTCGAGACCCACAATGTCTCACAATATCCACTAATTATAAAAAATAGAAGAAAGATACAATCATGAAGTATCAACCAACCCTACTTAGGTATATTCCCATACATATGCCTAAGTTACCAATATTTTTATGGATCCAAATCTCGAGCCAAAGCACAAAGCAATTAAAAAAAGGAGGTAATGTAAATCAACATGATGATAATGGTGTAAAGACATAACTCAGATCACACAGGTCTTCCACAATAGTAGACAGATATATTTGATCAGATGTATCCATTGGATCATCTAAGCTGTCAGACCCACACAGGATACATGACCAGTTATAATTGATCTGAGCTGTCGGACACACACAGGATACAAGACCAGCTATTCAGTCATACCCACATAGGATACAGGAATAGATGTTAGAACTATCAAACCCACATGAGACTCTGGTATAGATGTCGTCATCGTCAAACCCACGGAGGATTCCAGTACAACAGTCGTCGTAGTCTCATCCAGCTCTAGGGTTCCTTCACAGAACACAGTTGATTTCGGGAGGGTCTTCTCCTCGATCAATGAGGTCGATATATCAACAATCACGAGGTCATGAGTTGATGTGTCTCAAAGTTTTGTCTCATCAAAAGAAACTCAACGCGATAGACAACACGTCAATTAGACACCTAGTCTGAGAGTTATTGGCTTTTCCGTTTCAGGGGCCCAGTTGGATTTATGCTCGATCAAAAACCGTCTGTTTTCCAAAGTCATCCAAAACTCACTTAGAGTATCTCAAAATGACTACCTCGTTTCAAGGTTCTCAGTGCCATAGACGATGCGTCGTTCGGACGCACGTTCTTGAAGAAATCCGCATTTAAGAGAAGTCATGCTCGGCCAGTCAATCCCAGTAGGCTGTGGCAGGTCGCCCAGAACTAGTTTGGCAGGTCTAATCCTGTGGGGCGTGACCCAATCATGGACACAGCCTGCGTTGCCGGCCAGTTCTGTTCTCCTAGAGGTGCCAAGCGGCGCCACCCCTCCTGCCCGGACAGTTTGCCCGCCGAGCGGCCGTGGTTGCGAGCCGCGTCACCTCTGCATGGCACCTACAGGTGCCATGGACCACCAGCCCGACCGACATTAGCCGACCAGTTATTCAGCCTGACCGGCCCGTAGATGCGGGCCACAGTTTTCCTCTATGCAGTCGCCGGCTCCGGTCTACGTCGACTCCGGTCACCGCCGCCTCTTTCAACCGCCAAGGCCTGTATGGCCGCGACCTCCTTCCTCCAACACGGTGCGACGGAATCGCGCCCTACCACCCATGCCTCCATTTTCAACGCAAATATGAACCAACAAAGGGTCTTCGGGCCGTGTTCATTCGGACCATGCCTTCCGCATTAGGTGATAATATTTTGGCCACCATCATTCCAAAATAAATTTCGAAGTTTGTGGATATAATTCTTACATAGAAATAAATATTCAAAATTCCCCCAACCTCACTTGTCATTCTTCCTTGACGAAGTCACAGAAACCGGGCATCGTTCCATTGAAATCAGAAAAGAAGAATCCAAGGATGACGTCAGTGTTCATCATTGATGATGCTTCCTTTTCCCAGTTCCTCCAGAATAAGGAAGAAGATGTCTGAGAAAGAAGTCAAAGAAGAAATCCAGCGTTCTTAATGTTCTTTGGTAGAAGAGTTTTAATCCTCCCAAGCCCTCAAGTTCCACCGAAGGATAGAGCCTACTAAATAAATACATGGTGTCTTATTATTTTATTGTTGGGACGTAAATTCAAAATGGAGAAAGAAAATTCCCTTAATAAATTCACATGCTTCGTCGAAAATAATCGTGACGCTCTTGGGCACAATTTATTGGCACACGCATTGGATCAATTAATTGGCACGTGCATTGGCACAATTAATTGGCATGCGCATTGGCACAATTAATTGGTAGGAGCATTGGCACGATTAATTGGCACGCGCATTGGCACAATTAATTGTGTGGTGGAGGTCGAAGGATCTCCCTCATTAATGAGGAATAGTGGAGAGGTTTCAACTTAAAATGGAGAGAGGAGTGGCTTTAATCAATCAAGGGGAGTTGAGGGGTTTGGTGTTCGTGTAGGCCCCACCACACATTATCCTCACAAGGGAGGTTATGTGGGGGGTAGTCCCCACCACCAACTTATCTTTGGAGGAAATAACCACCACCTAATAGAAAATTATGTAACACATAAATTTTATTTAATTTAATAAGAATCTCCAAAATTAACTTCCGCTCTCAACCAAACAGAACCGTGGTAGAGGTCTCTTTAAGCGAATACTGGCCTGCGAGTTCATTGGTGTCCTCATATTTCAATTCCACGCACCGGTTCAAATGATAGAATAACCCACACGTACGTTTACTGAACGTACCCAAATAAAACATTGGAATTTGATTCTGGGAACACCGGCCCACAGAATCAGGTGCCTTTAGAAACTGCGGACTCATAAAATTCCAAATAATATATGAAAAAAATTCCATGAAATTTTCGAGTCTTTACATTACCCTTAACTCAAGGATTTACATCTCCGTAAAACTATAACACACACTATGAAAACAAATGGGGGGTACTGAGCACGCATCTGTGCCTCCCGCTCCCATGTTCTCTCTTGTAGGTTCCCGTACTACCAGCGAACACGCACCAGTGGAATCAACCATCCTTGCAGGACCCGCTCTTGTCGATCATCAATATTGACTGGAACCTCTGTGAATGTCTCCCGGTAATCGATGTCCAGCTCTCCATGGTCAATGATGGGGGACGAGTCATGCACGTATCTCCTCAGCTATGATTCATGGAAGAAATCGTGCACCCGGTGCGAAAGAGGTGGAAGGGCCAGGCGGTAAGCCACGACGCCTACTCTACTATGGACCTGGAATGGCCTGATAAATCACGGAGATAGCTTGACGCCTCTGCCAAATCTCCATAGACCTCGTCCAGGTGAGGCCAGTAGGAAGATGTAGTTGCCATCCTCGAACTCCAGTGGTCTCCATCTCCTATCAGCATAGGACTTCTGTCTGCTATGTGAAATCTTCATCCTCTCCTATATGATCTGCATCTTCTCCGTCGTAGCCTGCACCATCTCTAGTTCTACATGTTCTGACTTCCCTAGGGAAATCTAGCACAAAGGTGATCTATAAGTTTGGACATACAATCCCTCATAAGGGGCCATCCCGATGGTGGTGTGCAAGTTGTTGTTTTACGCAAACTCCACCATTGGTAAGTGATCCTCCCAAATACGACCAAAGTCGAGTAAACATGCATAGAGCATTTCCTCAAGAGTCTGAATGGTACTCTCAGCCTGACCATCCGTCTGAGGATGGAAGGTGGTGCTCAAGAGAAGATGCATCCCAAAAGCCTCCTGTAACCCCTTTCATATCTGGGAAGTGAAACGAACATGTCGTTCGGAGATGATAGTTAGTGGCACACCATGAAGCTGTACGATCTCTTGAATGTAGAGGCATCCCAAGATCTCTACTGAGCCCTGCACTCTTATCGGTAGAAAGTGGGACAACTTTTTGAGCCGATCTACGATCACCCATATAGAGTCGTGTCCTTTGGATGTATGTGGAAGTCCCATCACGAAATCCATGGATATCTTGTCCCACTTCAAATATGGAACCTCTAAGTGATGAAACAAGACTACTGGGACCGGGTGCTCCGCATTCACTTGATGACAAGTGAGGCATCGAGAGACGAACTCTAGTACTGCTTTCTTCATTACGGGCCACTAATGCTGTCGTCTAAGGTCTGTATACATCTTCGCCACTCCAGGTTGTACCTGTAGAGGGGAAGTGTGGAACTCCTTCAACACTTTCTCCTGTAGTGTAACTGGTACCATGTTCAGTCCTCTGAAGAGTAAGACATGCTCCCCACCTTCAAAAAATCCATCAGGTGCTTGTCCTGAGGATATCTGAGCACGTTGCATCTCAAAGTCAATGTCCCCACGTTGTGCCTCTCTGACCCACTGAAGAAGTGGAGGAGTGACTCTGAGAGACTGAAGAAAGGCTGCTCCATCTCTACCTACAAAGGGTATCTAAAACGCAACCAGATGATCTGTCGCCTCTCCTACAGCTGAATGCCTGATCTTATGCTGAGAGAATCTGCTACAACGTTCCCCTTCCCAGGAGTATAGACAATATCAAAGTCATAGCCCTGGAAGAACTTGAGTAATCGCTGCTGTCTTAGGTTCAGGTCCTTCTGTGATAAGATGTACCTGAGACTTTGTTGGTCAGAGTAGACTGTAAAACGTTAGCCCATCAAATAGTATCGCCACATCTTCATGGAGAAGACCACTTCTACTAACTCCATGTCATGGGTATAATAGTTTTTCTCATGCTGTCTCCAATGCAGTGAACCATAAACGATCACTGCTCACTCCAGCATCATGACACACCCGAGTCTGGTCCCTGATGCGTCGCAGTAAACTACGCACCCAACTCCCTCCTCCAGTAGCCTCAAGATGGGCGCACTGGTCAACCTCTACCGCAGCTCATGAAAGATCTACTGGAATCTCTCTGACCACACGATGGTTTTCCCATTCTTCGTCAATGCTAAAAGCAGTGCTGCAACTCTGGAGAAGATTGGCACAAATTGTCACGACCCATACTCGGGGCCCGTGCCGTGACTACCCCAAGCTCGCCTTCCATAGGCCAAGGGCTGGCGACTAGCACCAAGGTGTAAATCCTGGTAAAAGGGAAGGAATTGCCTTTGTAATGTAAACAAGAACCTTAGAGTAAAAAAGCAGAAAAGAAAACACTAAGTAAAAAGCTGGTACAACAGTAAGTGCAGAAAAGTAAATGGGCCAGTATTAAAACCCAAACTGAAAGTAAAGTACAACTCAAAAAGGAAAACATCAACTGAAAAGTAAAAGCTGCTACGCCGAGCAGTCCACTGGGAATCCCACCTGAAGGGTGGGTACAGATAGCTCCACTACTCCTCGGGTCCAGCCGTCCGCTCCGAGTACGTCCTGCCCAGTTGTCCACCTTCAGGTACCGTCCTGCTCTGCAAGCCTCAACCACGATCAACGTTTTCCATCGTCTACAACCAACACAATGTAGTGCGGGCATAGCCTGTGCAGGGGTGAGTATAAGCTACTCAGTAGGGACCCCGAGACCCCCGAAGGTCTCCCAAAATCCACAATGGATATAGCACAAAGGAAAGATACAATCACGAAGTAACAACCGACAATGCTTAGTTATATTCCCATACATATACCTAAGTCATCATTTCCAATACGCTCCAACCTCCGAGCCCAAGTAAAACTCAGTCCACACAGGAAAGTAAACGTATTCCACACAGGAAAGAAAAACGTAATCCACACAGGATAGCACAACACAATCCACACAGGAAAGCAAACAGGATTCAGCTCACACAGGTATACTTCTTCGAGGACGATAGAGATGATCACTAATCCATCTAACTCGTCGGACCCACAAAGGATCGATAGGTACTAACCCCCGCAAAGACCCACACAGGATCGGACCCACACAGGATCTGTAGGCGCTAGTTCACATAGGACCGCTGAGCGCAGACCCACACAGGATCGGACCCACACAGGATCGGTAGCACTGATCCACACAGGATCGCTAAGTGTTGTAGTCATCGTCGTCGAATCCACTGAGGATCTCTGCACAGTCGTCGTCGCAGTCACAGTAGCAGTCGCAGCCAGCTCTAGGGTTCCCGCGCACAGCAAGCTCGTTCGGGAGGGTCCGATCCACGAGCCGAGAGGCTGATACATCAATTCTCACATAGTACAGAGTTGATGTATCCAAAAGTTCCGTATCATCAACAGGAACTCAACGCAACAGACGGTGCGTCAATCGGACGCCCGGTCTGAGAGTTATTGACTTTTTCGTTCCAGGGGCCCGGTTGGTTTTTAAGGAAAAACCAACCCGACCATATACCACCTACGTCCAAACCTTGGGGGGAGTATGCAAAAGATCCGTCTCACTAAGAGGAACTCAACAAAGCTGAAGGCACGTCATTCGTACGTCCATAGCTCAAGATATGATTGTTTCCGCTCCGAGGGCCCGGTTGGTTTCCTGTACGAACCGACTCGGCCAAACTCAAAGTATTCCGAAACCTTTAGCACAATATATAGTAACGACCGTCTCGATCCAAGGATCGTATATCCGCTGACGGGGCGTTGTTTGGAGGTCCGTTGCCCAATTTATGGGCATTTGAATCTAAACAGTTTGGTATCGGGGGTTTTCGGGCCCGGGCTGACCCGGCCCGAGACCCCCCGGCTGGGCCGAACCGGGTTGACCCGCCCCGGACAGGGTCGGACCAGCCCGACGCGGCCCGGCCCAGCTGGGCTAGGCATGGCCTGGCGGACCGGCCAGGCGCGCCGGTCTGGCTCAAGGCAGCGCGCTGGGCGCGCTGCCAGCTCGGCCTTCGGCCGAGCTGATTGAGAAACGGGGGGTGCCTGCCCCCCTTTTCTGAAACTGTAGCCCCCCTCATTACGGGGGGCCGTTTTTATGTTGGCCGAGGGAATTTAATTCCCTCGGATTTCCCACTTCCAGCCGGCCCGACCTGGCCGGCCGGTTCCTTCTCAACGGGACCGACAAAGGCCGGTCCCCTTCCGGCTTCCGACACCGGCGGCCCGGCTGGCCGCCGATCAACTTCAACCGTCGCGGCCCGGATCCGGCTGCAGCCTTTGTCGTCCGGCACAGTGCAATGGCACCGCGCCCCTCTGCCGCGGCCCCAGTCCGGCCGCAGCGCCTTCGACTTCCTTCGACACGACGCGATGGCGTCGCGTTCTTGAATTTCTTTCCACGGCACGGCGCGACGGCGCCGAGCAATACATGCCGTGAGATTCCCGCGTGGTGCGACAGCACCACGCCATCCCATTCCAATTGCAAAGAAATCAAACATGAACAAAGGAGGGGGGGTTCGACGGTGTTTGTGCGGTCTGGCCCCCCTCTCATTAAACGATAACATTTAATCATTTATCCTCGAAGTTCGTCATGCTATAATTAAGAAACAAAAATAAATAAAATAAAATCCCTACCTCGGTTTCAAGTGCGGAGCACGTCAACAAGCAGCGGAAGACAAGAATCGCGGAGGTCCGGCGTCGTGGTAATCAAACGTCGATTCCGTTGATGTCGTGGTGCATCCGAAGAGGTAGCGTCGCTGGAGAAGCTTCGTAAGCTGACAGAGAAAGTCCGAGGAAGAAACGACGTCTCCTTTCATTGACACGGGAAGAAGATCGAAAGAAGTGGCGTTGTCAATCTTCGGAAACACACTGGATGCGAAGAAGAGAAGAGACGGAACATCTTTCTCTTCTTATGGTGATGGCGTACTTCGTCAGAGCCTAAGTGTTCTTCGTGTTCTTCGTCGTGGTTGAAGAAGATGAAGTATGCTTCCCAAATTCTCTCAAGGTGGAAAACTAATAAAAATAAGCTTAAGCCTTATTTTATTTACATAACTTCACCTCTTTGAATTCCAAAAGTTTGAAAAACAATAACTCATCTCAATTAAAACTCAAGTTGTCAAAATTAAATTGAGTGGATTTATTGGGAGTTTAAAGGGGAGTTGAGGAGTTAGGGTTTGTGTGGCCCCCACCTCACATAATCCTCTCAAGGGAGGTTAAGTGGATGTGGGTCCCACCTCTAACTCCATTTGGGAGGATATAGCCAACATGGATGAAAATAAATTGTGTTTCCATAATTTATTTAACTTCATTTTATTTCCCCCAAAACTAACTCTCAACCCGCATAAAACGCAACCTCAGAAAAGGTCTCCTTAAGCGAATATCGACGCTACGAGTTTATCGGTGCCCTCAGAATTTGATTCTGGGCACCGATTCAAAAGTTAGAAATTCCCACTCGTTTGTTCACTGAATGTACCCGGGCCAAACTTCGGAAATTGATTCCGGGTTCACCGGGCCTCGGAATCAGGTGCCATCAGAAACCACGCTCTTGTAAAATTTCAAAGAAAATTAAGAAAATAATTTCCCTTGAATTTTATGGGTCTTTATATTACTCCCACCTTAGGTCTTTACGTCCCCGTAAAGATAGATCAAAACTAGGGAAACAAATGAGAGCACTGAGCACGCATCTGAGCCTCCCGCTCCAAGTACTCTCCAGGAGATTCCCGTGCTGCCATCTGATGCACACAAGAGGAATAGACCGTCCACGTAGGACCCGCTCCTGTCGATCCTCGATCTCCACCAGGACCTCCGTAAAAGTCACCCCATCATCAACGTCAAGCTCCCCATGGTCAATGATGTGCGTCGGGTCGTGCACGTATCTCCTCACCTGATTTACTTGGAAGACGTCATGCACCCGGTGCAACTGAGGTGGTAGAGCCAGGCGATAAGCCACATCGCCAATCCTGCTGAGGACCTGGAAGGGTCCGATGAAGTGCGGAGAGAACTTGCCGCCTTGGCCAAATCTTCGTAATCCACGTTGAGGTGAGACACGCAAAAAGACGTGGTCACCATCCTCGAACTCTAGTGGCCTCCGCATCCTGTCAGCGTATGACTTATACCGGCTCTGAGCTGTCCTCATCCACTCCTGGATGACTTGGACCTTCTCTGACGTGGCATGGACCATCTCTGGTCCCACAAGTGCTGACTCCCCAGGGTCTGTCCTGCACAAAGGAGATCTGCAAGGTCGGCCGTACAATGCCTCGTATGGTGCCATTCCGATGGTGGAGTGGTAGCTGTTGTTGTACGTAAACTCCACCAAGGGTAGGTGGTCCTCCCAGCTACAAACAATGTCGAGGACACATGCGCGGACCATGTCCTTGAGAGTCTGAATAGTCCTCTCCGTCTGACCATACATCTGAGGGTGAAAGGCTATGCTCAGATGTAACTGTGTCCCGAACGCCTCCTGCAACCCCTTCCAAAGCCGGGAAGTAAAGCGAGCATCTCGATCGGAGACGATAGATGATGGCACACCGTGAAGCCTCACAATATCTTGAATGTAAAGTCTTCCCAAGCTCTCCACTGAGACCTACTCTCTGATGGGTAAGAAGTGAGCCGACTTGGTGAGTCGGTCGACAATCACCCAGATGGAGTCATGACCTCTGGAAGTACGTGGAAGTCCAGTCACGAAGTCCATAGATATTCCGTCCCACTTCCACTCCAAAACCTCCAAGGGCTATACCAAGCCTGCTAGTACCTAATGCTCAGCCTTCACCTGCTGGCAGGTGAGGCATCGAGAAACGAATTCCGCCACAACCTTCTTCATGCCCGGCCACCAGTGCTGTCGTCTGAGGTCCTGGTACATCTTCGCCACTCCAGGATGTACCTCCAAAGGAGAAGTGTGAAACTCTCTCAGCACCTCCTCCCGTAAAGCGACTTGTACCAAGGTACGTCCTCTGAAAATGATGTCATGCTCTGCTACAAAGGAGAAAGCATCAGGTGCCTGTCCTGAGGATATTTGTGCATGCTGCGTCTCACAATCAGCGTCCCCACGCTGTGCCTCTCTGACCTATTGTAGTAGTGGAGGAGTAACTATGAGAGACTAAAGGAGGGCTGCTCCATCTCTATCCACAAAGGATATCTGCAAAGAGGCTAGCTACTCTGTCGCCTCCTCAAGTAGCTGTATGCCCGTCCTCCTACTGAGGGCATCGGCTACTACGTTCCCTTTCCCAGGAGTATAGACTATCTCAAAGTCATTGTCCTGGAGAAACTCGAGCCATCGTCGTTTTCTCAGATTCAGATCCTTCTGAGAGAAGATGTACCTGAGACTCTTATGATCAGAAAAGACTGTAAAGCGCTCGCCCATCAGATAGTGTCGCCATGTCTACAGAGCGAAGACCACTGCTGCTAACTCCAGGTCGTGGGTAGCGTAGTTCTGCTCATGCGGCCTGAACTGACGTGATCCATAAGCGATCACTACACACTCCTGCATCAGGACACAACCGAGTCTAGTCCCTGATGCATCGCAGTAGACTACGTACCCTACTACCTCCTCAGGAAACCTCAAGATAGGTGCATTGGTTAATCTCTGTCTCAACTCCTGGAAGCTCTGCTAACATCTGTCTGACCACAAGAAGGGTTTCCCCTTCTTCATCAAAGCTGATAGTGGTTCCGCAACTCTAGAGAAGTCTGGAACAAATCTCTGATAGTATCGAGCTAGACCCAAGAAACTCCGCACCTTCGTCACGCTCCTGGGTGGCTCCCAAGCTAACACTGCCTCAATCATCGCCGGATCCACTGCAATTTCCGCCTCAGAGATGACGTGTCCCAAGAAGTGGACCTCACGTATCCAGAACTGGAACTTCGAGAGCTTACCATAAAGCTGGTGCTCTCAGAGTGTGTCTAGTATAACCCGTAAGTGGTAGGCGTTCTCTTCCTCAGTCATCGACTAAATCAAAATGTCGTCAATGAAGACCATGAAAAATCGATTGACGTATGGCTGAAAGATCCTGTTCATGAGGTCCATGAACACTGCTGGAGCATTGGTTACACCGAAAGGCATAACCAGGAACTCATAGTGGCCATACCGACATCTGAAGGCCATCTTCTGCACGTCCTCGTCTCGAACTCTGAGCTGGTGATAACCTGATCTGAGGTCTATCTTCGAGAACCACCACGCTCCGTTGAGCTGATCAAAGAGGTCATCAATCCTCGGTAGTGGATACTTCTTCCTCACTATCACCTGGTTCAGGCGACGATAGTCGACACACAGTCGCAAGCTCCTGTCCTCCTTCTTGGCGAACAATATAGGGGAAACACAGGGTGAAACGCTGGGTCGGATGAACCCCTTGCCCTGCAAGTCCTCCAACTGTACCCGTAGATCTCGAAGCTCAGCTGGGGCCATCCGATATGCTGGAGTCGATATCAGGGCTGTCCCGGGGTACAATTCAATATAAATGTCTACCTCTCTGCGAGGAGGTATCCCTAGAACGTCGTCGGGGAAGACTTCTGCAAATTGATCCACCACTGCAGGAAAACCAGGACTCCGCATGTCAACTGCTCCTAGGATGAGGCTAGCCAACTGATGAGTGATGGGATGTCGTCTCCTCTGCGGAAGTCCATCCTGTGCTGCAAAGACTCCCTTCTCACCGGTGAAGGTGAACCTGCTCCCGTCGGTGCACACACATCGCACCTTGCACCTAAAATAGTCAATCCGTGCATGGACCTTAGATAACCAATCCATTCCCAAGATGACATCGTAAGGCCTCGACGCTGCTACAAGAAGATCCCAGACGAAGCTCTCACCTCCTAGAGTAAGCTCACACTGCCGGAACCAATGCGTAATCATCGAGTCTTCTCCCGTAGGAGTCTATAGCCGTAAGGATCGAGCCAATGGCTCTATCGGAATCTCCGAGCTCCGAAAAAGGGCAACGTCTATGAAAGAGTGACTCGCTCCTATGTCTATAAGTACTGCAGCAAGGGTGGAATAGACACAGATAGTACATAGAATCATCTCACGTGCACCGTGGTCGTAGGCCTCTGCTGCCTGGAGCTGTGTCTGTCTCTGCCCGCCAGATCCCTGTGGTCGGGGTGGACCTCCTGGTGGTGGTGGTAGAGCCTCAAAGCGTCGCCCACCACCTACTGCTCGGCCAGCTCCCCTGCCTCGTCCACCTCCTCCCTGCGGACCGCCACGGTCGACCCTCTGCCTCTGCCTTGGTGGTCCCTCAACCGTCTGATGCTCCTCAGCACGGCGGGACGGGCAGTCACGAGCCATGTGGCCCTGCCCGCCGCACGAGTAACACTGTCTGCCTCTCGAAAGACTGACTCTGCGCTGTGTGCCCCGCACTGCTGAGCCAGTTTCCTGAGGTCGTCTTCCTGAGGGTCTGGTCTTCCTGGACCCCTGAGTCATCAGTCGAATGCCTGCTACAGAAGACTCTGCTACGTGCCGCCCTACGGTGGGTCTCGGCGCTGGTGTAGACTCAGCAAGAAAACTCTCGATCAAAAGAACCCGCTCCAGTACTCCTTTCTATGTTGGTATGCTGAGGGAGATCAGCGAAGCCCTGATCTCGTGTCTCAAACCCTTCTCAAAGGTCCGGGCCTAGAAGAATTGGTCCCGTACCACGTCGGTCGAGTAGTGCGAGAGATCGGTAAATCTCGCTGAGTACTGAGCGACCATCATGCTGCCCTGCCACAGCTGAAGAAGCTCCTGAATACGCACCGCATGGAGGGTGGCTGGGAAGAACTCCAAGCAGAAGAGGCTCTCAATGTCTGACCAAAATATAGATGCCTCATCATGACCCTGGAGCATCAAGCTCCACCATCGGCCCGCTTCTGCGTGCAGTAGGCTCGCAGCGAGGATCACCATGAGGTCTGCTGGTGTCCTCACTAGCCTGAAAAATCGTACCACTGCCTACAGCCAGTCCTCGGCTTCCTGGGGGTCCGTCTCCCCATGAAACCTGGGCGGTCGCTGGCACTGAAACTCATGCAGTGCGCTGAGGCGACGTGCAACGTCAGCGGCTGGGGATGGAAGCATCGGTGGCTCGGCGGGTAGTGCTACCGCCGGTGCCACTGCTGATAAAGGGCCCTACACCGAGGCCTCGTCGCTCGGTGGGCTGTCATCACGCTCGACTATCGGAACCCTAGCTGGCTGCCATCGTGGGGCCATCTTGAAAAGGAAATAGGTGCGCCATGGTCAGAACAGTATACCTGGTGAGCTGATATAAAGTAATCACAAAGAAAACATTAAAACACACAGGCAATCAATGTTTTCATGCATTGAGTCGGAAATCAGAAGTCAGGGTCCTGGTGTACGGATACGTCGACCGCCACACCAACAATGGACTCCCTGGACTGATAACCACACTCAATACGCTAAAAACTATTGCTTCACATAGAAAAGATCAGTGTTCACGGTAGAACCGAACTCCTCTGATACCAATTTTTCACGACCCGTCCTCGGGGCCCGTGCCATGACTACCCTAAGCCCGCCTTCCATAGGCCAGGGGCTGGCGAATAGCACCAAGGCGTAAATCCCGGTGAAAAGGGAAGGCATTGCCTTTGTAAAGTAAACAAGCACCTCAGAGTAAACAAGCGGAAAAGTAAACACTAAGTAAAAAATCTGGTAAAATAGTATGTGCAGAAAAATAAATGGACCAGTATACAAACCCAAACTGAAAGTAAAGTACAACTCGAAAAGGAAAACAGCAACTGAAAAGTAAAAGCTGCTACACCGAGCTGTCCACTGGGAATCCCACCTCAAGGGTGGGTACAGATAGCTCACTGCTCCTCGGGTCCTGCCGTCCGCTCCGAGTACGTCCTGCCCAGTGGTCCACCTCCAAGTACCGTCCTGCTCTGCAAGCCTCAACCACGATCAACGCTGTCTGTTGTCTGCAACCAACACAACGTAGTGCGGGCATAGCCCATGCAAGGGTGAGTATAAGCTACTCAGTGGGGACCCTGAGACCCCCGAAGGTCTCCCAAAATCCACAAAGGATAAACCACAAAGGAAAGATACAATCACGAAGTAACAACCAACACTGCTTAGGTATATTCCCATACATATACCTAAGTCATCATTTCCAATACGCTCCAACTTCCGAGCCCAAGTACAACTCAGTCCACACCGGAAAGTAAACGTATTACACACAGGAAAGAAAAACGTAATCCACATAGGATAGCACAACACAATCCACACAGGAAAGCAAACAGGATTCAGCTCACACAGGTATACTTATTTGAGGATGATAGAGATGATCACTGATACATCTAAGTCGTCGGACCCACAAAGGATCGATAGGTCGTAATGACCTACAAAAGATCGGACCCACACAGGATCTGTAGGCGCTGGTCCACACAGGACCGCTGAGCGCAGACCCACACAGGATCAGACCCACACAAGATCGGTAGTACTGATCCACACAAGATTGCTGAGTGATGTAGTCGTCGTCGTCGAATCCACTGAGGATCTCTGCACAGTCGTCGTCGCAGTCACAGTAGCAGTCGCAGCCAGCTCTAGGGTTCCCGCACACAGCAAGCTCGTTCGGGAGGGTCCGCTGCACAAGACGAGAGGCTGATACATCAACTGTCACATAGTCCATAGTTGATGTATCCAAAAGTTCCGTATCATCAACAGGAACTCAACGCAACAGACGACACGTCAATCGGACGCCCGGTCTGAGAGTTATTGGCTTTTTCGTTCCAGGGGCCCGGTTGGTTTTTAAGGAAAAACCAACCCGATCGTACTCCACCTGTGTCCAAACCTTGGTCAGAGTATTCCAAAAGATCCGTCTCAGTAATAGGAACTCAACAAAGCTGACGACACATTATTCGAATGTCCGTAGCTCAAGATATGAGCGTTTCCGCTCCGAGGGCACGGTTGGTTTCGTGTACGAACCAACCCGGCCGAACTCAAATTATTCCGAAACCTTGAGAGCGATATACCGAAGCCACCATCTCGATCCAAGGATCGCATCGCCGCTGACGGAGCATTGTTTGGAGGTCCGTAGCCCAAGTTATGGGCATCTGAACCTAAACAGTTCGGTATCGGGGGTTTCGGGCCCGGGCCGACCCGGGCTGAGACCCGCCGGCTAGCCCGAACCGGGTCGACCCGCCCCGGACAGGGTCGGCCCGGCCTGGCACGGCCTGGATGGGCACGGCCCAGCCTGGCGTGGCTGGGCTCGGCCTGGCCTGGCGGACCGGCCAGGCCGGCCTATCCGGCACAAGGCAGCGCGCTGGGCGCGCTGCCAGCTCGGCCTTCGGCCAAGGTTATTGAGAAACGAGGGGCGCCTGACCCCCTTTTGTGAAACCGCGGCCCCCCTCATTATGGGGGGCCTTTTTCATGCTGGCTGGGGGAATTTAATTCCCCCAGCTTTCCCACTTCCGGCCGGCCCGACCTGGCTGGCCAGTTCCTTCTCTACGGGACCTGCAAATGTCGGTCCCCTTCCGGCTTCCGACACCGGCGGCCCGGATGGCCGCCGGTCAACTTCTACCATCGAGTCCCGGAACCGGTCCCGGCCTTTGCCGTCCGGCGTGGTGAGACGACACCGCGCCCCTCCGCCGTGGCCCCGCTCCGGCCGCGGCGCCTTCGACTTCCTTCGACACGACGCGACGGCGTCGCATTCTTGAATTTCTTTCCACAGTGCGGTGCGACGGTGCCGCACAATACTTGCCATGCGATTCCCGTGTGGTGTGACTGCACCACGCCATCCCATTCCAATCGCAAAGAAATCAAACATGAACAGAGGGGGGGGGGGGGGTTCGGTCGTGTTTGTGCGGTCCGGCCCCCCTCTAGTTAAACGATAACATTTAATCGTTTATCCTCGAAGTTCATCATGCTAGAATTAAGAAATAGAAATAATTAAAATAAAACCCCTACCTCGGTTTCAAGTGCGGAGCACATCAACAAGCCGTGGAAGACAAGCGTCGCGGAGGTTGGGAGTCGCGGTAATCGAACGTCGATTCCGTTGACGTCGAGGTGCGTCCGAAGAGGTAGCGTCGCTGGAGAAGCTTCGTAAGATGACGGAGAAAGTCTGAGGAAGAAACGGCGTCTCCTTTTGTTGACATGGGAAGAAGATCGAAAGAAGCGGCGTCGTCGATCTTCAGAAACACACTGGCTGCGAAGAAGAGAAGAGACAACACATCTTTCTCTTCTTATGGTGATGGCGTTCTTCGTCGGAGCCTAAGTGTTCTTCGTGTTCTTTGTCGTGGTTGAAGAAGAAGAAGAATGCTTCCCAAATTATCTCAAGGTGGAAAACTAATAAAAATAAGCTTAATCCTTATTTAATTTACAAAACTTCACCTCTTTGAATTTCAAAAGTTTTAAAAACAATAACTCATCTCAATTAAAACTCAAGTTGTCAAAATTAAATTGAGTGGAGTTATTGGGAGTTTAAAGGGGAATTGAGGAGTTAGGGTTCGTGTGGGCCCCACCACACTTAATCCTCTCAAGGGAGGTTAAGTGGATGTGGGTCCCACCTCTAACTCCCTTTGGGAGGATATAACCAACATGGATGAAAATAAATTTTGTTTCCACAATTTATTTAACTTCATTTTATTTCCCCCAAAACTAACTCTCAACACGCATAAAACACAACCTCGGAAAAGGTCTCCTTAAGAGAATATCGACGCTGTGAGTTTATCGGTGCCCTCGAAATTCTATTCCGGGCACCGGTTCAAAATTTAGAAATTCCCGCTCATTCGTTCACTGAACGTACCCGAGCCAAACTTCAGAAATTGATTTCGCGCTCACCGGGCCTTGGAATCAGGTTCCGTCAGAAACCGCGCTCTTGTAAAATTCCAAAGAAAATTAAGAAAAAAATTTCCCTTGAATTTTACATGTCTTTACACAAATCTCCGATAGTACCCAGCCATCCCAGAAAACTCTGCACCTCCATCACACTCCTGGGTGACTCGCAAGAAAGTGATTCCTCGATCTTCGCTGGATGCACTGCAACTCTAGCCTCCGAGATGACGTATCCCAGAAAGTGAGCCTCTCGAATCCAGAACTAGATCTTCGAGAGATTACCATAAATCTGGTGCTCTCAGAGTGGGTCAAGTACTACCCGCAAAGGGTAGGCATGCTCATCCTCGGTAGTCTAGTAAATCAGTATTTCATCGAAGAAGACTACGACAAAAAGATCGAGGTAAGGCTGAAAGATCCTATTCATGAGACTCATGAACACTACTAGTGCGTTGGTTACGCTGAAGGGAATAACCAAGAACTTGTCGTGGACATACCGACACCTAAATTCCATCTTCTGCACAACCTCATCTCGATATCTAAGTTGGCGATAGCCTTACCTAAGGTCTATCTTTGAGAACCATCGTGCTCCATTGAGCTGATCAAAGAGGTCTTCAATCCTCGGGAGTGGGTACTTGTTCTTCACGGTCACCTAATTCAGGCGACGATAGTCAAAACACAGTCACGAATTCCCATCCGCCTTCTTAGCGAACAAAATCAAGGATGCCCAGGGTAAAACACAGGTTCAGATAAATCCATTCCCCTGCAATTCCTCCATCTATACCCACAGATCGCGAAGCTCGGTGGGTGCCATCCGATATGTTGGAGTAGATATTGGTGTTGTCCTAGGGTACATGTCAATTTAGAAGTCTACCTCTCTACGAGGAGGTAGTCCTGGAACGTAGTCAGGAAATATATTCACGTAGTGATCCACCACAACAAGAGAACTCAGACTCCTCACATCCACCTCTCCGAGGATGAGACTACCCAACCGATGTGTGATCGGATTCCCCCTCCTCTGCGTAAGTCTATCATATGCTCCAAAGGCTCCCTTCTCGCCGGTGAAGGTGAACCTAGTCCCATCCATGCCGATACACCGTACTTTGTGTCTAATACAGTCAATCTGAGCATGAACTATGGATAACTAGTAGATACACAAGATGACATTGTAAGGCCTCGATGCCACTACATAAAGATCTCAATCGAAGCTCTCTCCTCCTATAGTAAGCTCACACTACCATCACCAGTGTGTAATCATTGAGTCTTCTCATGTATGTGTCTCTAGCCGTAAGGATCCAGACAACGACTCCATCAAAATCTCCGAGCTCCGAACAAGGGAAGCGACAATAAAAGAATGACTCACACCTATGTCTATAAGTACTGCGGAAAGGGTGGAGTAGACACAGATAATACCTCGAATCATCTCTGGTGCGCCGTGGTCGTAGTCCTCGACTGCATGGAGTTGGGACTACCTTTGCCTGCCATCTCTCAATGGTCGGGGTGGACCTCATGGTGGTGGTGGTGGTAGAGCCTCGAAATGTCATCCACCACCCACTGCTCAGCCAGCTCCTCTACCATGTCCGCCTGCTCCTAGAAGACCACCACGGGCGAACCTCTTCCTCTTCATGGGAGGCCCCTCTACAATCTTCTGCTCATCTACATGGTGGTTCGGGCAGCCATGAGCCATGTGGCCTTGCCCGCCACATGCATAACATTACCTGATCCTTTTATAGCTAACTATGTCTCGTGTGCCCCGCACAGCCGAACCTGTATACAGGGATCGACCATCTGATGGCCTAGTCTGCTTGGACCTCTGCGTTATCTTTCTACTTCTGGCTACAGAAGATTCCACTATGTGTCGCACAGTGGTGGGTCTCTCTATTGGTGACTGCCCAGCGAGAAGTCTGTCCACTAGAAGGGCTCTCTCCAGTACCCCCACCTGCGTCAGAATGCTAAGGGGAATCGTCGCACCCCTAATCTAATTCATGAGTCCCTAATCGAAGGTTTGGGACCTGAATAACATGTCTCATAACATATCCGTGGAGTAGCATGAGAGGTTGGTGAACCTCACTGAGTACTGAGCTATGGTAATGCTGCCCTACTGCAGATGTAGTAACTCATGAATCCGCACCACAAGAAGGGTGGCTAGAACAAACTATGCCCAGAACATGCTCTCGAAGTCCTCCTAGAGTAGTGATGCCTCATCATTCACCTGGAGCATCAGACTCCACCATCTACCTACTTCTACTTGCATGATACTCGCAGAAAGGATTACCATAAGTTCGGCTGGTGTCCCGACCAATCTGAAAACTCTCACGATAGCCTCCATCAAATCCTCATCTGCCTAGGGGTCTGTATATCCCCGAAACCGGGGTGGCCTTTAGTACTGGGACTCATGCAATGCACTCAGGTGGCGTGCACTCTCTACTACTAGAGTTGGTGGCATTAGTGGCCCAACGAATAGTGGTACCGTTGGTACCTCTGCTATGATGGGGCCCTGCACTGAGGCCTCATCGCTCGGTGGGCTACCATCTCATATGAAACTCAGAACCCTAGCTGGCTGCCTTCGTCAGACCATCCTAAAAAGAAATAGGTGTGCCACAGTTAAAGCAGTATACCTGGTGATATGACACAAAGTAATAACAAGGAAAACTTTTTCAAAGGAAACAAACACGCAATCAGTGCTTTCGTGCACTGGGTCAGTAATCAGAAGTCAGGGTCCTAGTGTATGGATATGTTGGATACCGCACCACCACCGGTTTCCCTAAACTGATAACCATGCCCAAAACACTTAACACTATTTCTGTTAAAATAATAAGAGTCTATGTTCTCCGATAGAGCCGACCACCTATGATATAATTTTTTCACGACTCATCTTCGAGGCCCATTCCGTTACTAACCCAATCCCGCTTTCCATAGGACAGGGGATGGCGACTAGCACCAAAGGCATAAATCCCTACCATGGGATGGAATTCCCTTTATTAAATTAAACAAACACAATACAGTACGCAACAAGAAGTAAACACTAAGTAAAACTGAATACAAAAGAGTGTTCTGGAAAGTAAATGGACCAGTATACAAACACAACTAAACAACAAGTACAAGTAAAAATGGAAAAATAACTGAAAGTAAAGAGAAGCTCCGAGATCTTCCTCTAGGGCTCCTACCAGATGGGTAGGTACAGATGTACACCTCAGCACTCAAGACCATCAGTCTCCTTCGTGTGCTGACTCGTCGCAAGGTCCACCTCCAGGTACCGTCCAGTCATGGAGCTCTCAGCATCGGTCAGCACTATCTGTCGTCTGCATCCAACACAATGAGGTGCGAGCATATCCCGTGCAGGGGTGAGTATTACAATAATCAGTTGGGACCCCAAGACCCGCAAGGTCTCACAATATCCACTAAGGATAAAAAAAGGAGAAAGAAACATTCAAGAAGTATCAAACAACCCTACATAGGTATATGCCCAAACATATACCTAAGATACCAATCTCAGTCCGTCTCCAAATCTGGAGCCCAAGCAAAAACCAATTCCACAACGGAATTAATTTCAATCACCATGATGATAATGGTTTGAAGACATGACACATCTCACACAGGTATGCCAAAATTGTAGAGAGATATAGATGATCAGATATAGCCGATGGATCATCTAAGCTGTCAGACCCACACAAGATACATGACCAGCTATGTTGTCAGACCCACACCGGATACATGACCCTCTATATCGTCTAAGAAGTCAGACCCAAACAGGATTCAGGACCAACAATAATTCATCTGAGATGTTAGACCCACAGAGGATACATGACCGACTATTCGGTCAGAGCCACACAGGATACAGGAACCGAAGTAAGAACTATCAAACCCACACATGATTCTGGTATAGTAGTCGTCTTCATCAAACCCACAGAGGATTCCAGTACAGTAGTCGTCGCAGTCGCATCCAACTCTAGGGTTCCGACACACTGCACGCTCGATTTCGGGAGGGTCCGCTTCTCGAGCAAAGTGGTTGATACATCAACTATCACAAAGTCTGGATTTGATGTATCCCGATGTTCCGTCTCTTTAGAAGATAACCAACATGACAGATGACGCGTCAATCAGACACCCGGTCTGAGAGTTATTGGATTTTCTGTTCAAGTGTCCAGGTTGGGTTCACACTCGATCCAAACCAGGCCATTTTGCAATGTTGTCCAAAACACACTTAGAGTATCGCAAAAGGCACACCTTGTCACAATGGTCCTAGTTCCATAGACGGCGCATCTTTTGGATGCACGGTCATGAAGATATTCGCATTTATGTGAAGTCGGGAACAGCCCGTCAAGCCCAGTGGGCTGTGGTGGTCCGGCCCGACCCGGTTTGGTGGGTATGACCCGGCTGGGGGTCAACCCATCCTGGTGGAGCACGGCCCAGCCACAGACCTGCCTAGCTAGTCCAACCCAGTTGGGGCGTCGGCCTAGTCCGGTGGGGCGAGACCCACCCGCAGACCCGGCACACATTATGGGTCAGTTCAGTTCACCCGGCGGCACCAAGCGGCGCCACCTCTCCTGCCCGGCCGACCATAGACAGCCGGTTCTACCCAGTGCACACGGACCACTGCGCAAGCTGCCATTCTCTTCTGTGCAGTGTCGTGGTCCTTCCACTCAGCCGACAGGCGCCCGACCAGTTTGCCCGCCGAGTGGCCTGCAGTTGCGGGCCACGTATCCTCCGCGTGGCACCAGCGGGTGCCGTGGACCACCAGCCCAACTGGCATTAGCTGGTCGGTTCTTTAGCCTGAGGGGCCCCCGGATGCGGGCCGCTGTTTTCCTCCACGTGGACGACACGTGGCCGGCACCTCCGGTCGCCATCGACTCCGGTCGTGGTCGCCTCTTCTGACCACCACGGCCTGCATGGCCGCAGCCTCCTTCCTCCAGTGTAGTACAATGGCACCATGCCCTACCAGCTCCGCCTCCATTGTCAATTCAAACAAGAATCAACAGAGGGTCGTCAGGCTGTGTTTTTTCATCCCACACTCTCCACATTAGGTGATAACATTTTGTCCACCATCATTCCAAAATAAACATCGAAGTCCGTGGATATAATTCTTACGTAAAAAGAAATAATCCAAATTACCCTTACCTCGCTTGTCATTCATCGATGATGATGTCTTGGAAAGTGGGCGTCGTTCCATTGATGTTGGAAAAGAAGAATCTGAGGATGACATTGGCGTTCTTCATTGATGACACTTCTTTTTCCTTGTTCCGCTAGAACAAGGAAGAAGTCGTCTGAGGGAGAAGTCAAAGAATAAATCCAGCGTTCTCGGGTTCTTCGTTGGGAGAGTTTTAATCCTCCCAAGCCCTCATGTTCCACCGAAGGAGAAATCCTATAAAATAATTTTAGGGTGTCTTATTATTTTATTGATGACACTTAAATTCAAAAAGGATAAAGAAACATCCCTCAATAAATTCACGTGCGTCGGCGAAATTAATTGGGATGCACTTGGGCTCAATTAATTGGCACGGGCATTGGAACGATTAATTGGCACGTGCGTTGGCACAATTAATTGGCACGGGCGTTGGAAAAATTAATTGGCACGTGCGTTGGAACAATTAATTGACAGGCGCGTTGGCACAATTAATTGGCACGTGCGTTGGCACAATTAATTGTGCGGTGGAGGTCGAAGGCTCTCCCTCATTAATGAGGGAGAGTGAAGAGGTTTCAACATTAAATAGAGAGATGAGTGTCTTTAATAAATCAAGGGGAGTTTAGGGGTTTGGTGTTTGTGTGGGCCCCACCACACATTATCCTTACATGGGAGGTTATGTGGGGGGTGGGCCCCACCTCCAACTTCCCTTTGGAGGAAATAACCACCACCTAAAATAAAATTATGTAACATAGAAATTTTATTTCATTTAATAAGAATCCCCAAAATTAACTTCCAGTCTCGACTAAACGCAACTGCGATAGAGGTCCCCATAAAAGAATACCGGTGCTGCGAGTTAATCGGTGTCCTCATATTTCAATTCCGAGCACCAGTTTAAAGGATATAAAAACTCACACGTACATTTGCTGAACGTACCCGAACAAAAGTTCAGAATTTTATTTCAGGCCCAGTGAGCCTCGGAATCAGGCGCTGTCAGAAATAGCGAACTCGTAAAATTCCAAAGAATTTATGAAAAAAAATTTCCTTCAAATTTCCGGGACATTACCTGATATGTATAAACACATTGTAAAATGACAATCATAGATTTAATTCAAAGTTAATTGTTAGAATTATTCATTTCAATTTCATTTTAATTATTATTTTTATTACAAATTATATTTATTATCCACTTTTATGAAATAAAATTATTTACAAAAATAACAAGTTCTAAAAGTAAACAATCTACATCCAAACAAATAACCCTAACCGTAAACAATGATGGGGTATTCTTCATTTGAATAAATAGTTTTTATTTTTAATGCATAATAATGGTTTTATGTGATGTTAAATAACAACTTAATTATTTTCTTTTTTAATATGTATATTGATAATTTAAAATCTAAATTCACATACATCCCATGATGGATGCGATGAAGGGAAGATATTATAAATAAAAAATGGATATATAGTATTTATAAACATAAAAAAGTTTTATAATCCGGAATATATATGATAAATTATTAATTTTGTATTCATTAAAATTATATTAAATAAAAATATCTACATAGATTCCTAAGTTTTTATATGGTTTAGAAATAATAATTACCACTAGATGCAGTGGAAGAATAAGTACATATAATATCATTGATGTAAATAGAATAATATGGTTGCACTAGTAGAGATTTTTTTGGAGTGTCTCCCTATGTATATATTGAGAGACCAAAGTCATAAAATGATGAAAATGAGAAAATGAAATAAATAATGGTAAAATAGAGTCATTAATTAAATTATTATGAAGTATATCTTGATGGATTTGTAAGTGAGTAGGGGTCAAAATGAGAAAATAATAAATCAAAAACCACTTTATGGAGAGATAAAGCATACTATATTTGAGGCTAGCAATTCAATTCAACTACTCACTTACCCAAGGTAATCTGTTTTTTCAAAACATTATGTTTCTAAATTTGAATAAAAAAACAAAAGATAATTTTATTATACTATAATTAAAGAGGGAAATGATGGTTAAAACAAAAAATATCCTATGATATATCTTTCATAATAAATAACCCCAAAAAGATCATTTGGGAATAGAGATTAAACCAGATCCAGAGTTAAGGACCGAGTTTCCTATTCCCCTTGATGATCTAGATGTTAACATAGTTTAACATGCTATTAAAACATTTATAGGATGATATATTAATATTTTATACAAACATAGCAAAAATATGGTTTGTACTTTATATCATTATTCATATAATAATCATTTAACAAATTTTTGAAAAGGTATGAAATGATTTATGTTTTTATAGATAGAGAAAGAGATAGAGAAATAGAAGGTAAGATCAAAATAATCTATTGGATCAACCATGAAATAAAAAAGAAAGTACAATAGAAACTTTACCACTCCAATTACACTACATTATTTAATAAAAATTTATATTCTTATTGATACAACTATGAATTATAAAAATATCACCTACATTTAATTTTTATAAAAGAATTTATGGAATGTTAATTATATTATTATTTGTTCTTGAGATTACAAAAAAATTATAAAGCATGAAATGTTTGAAATATCAATTTATAATGTATACATGAGGTTTTTTTTAAAATATATTTTCCTAAAAATGGATCAAATATGTTAAACAATTAGAAACTAATAATATTTTTTTATATGAAAGTACATCACTACATTGTAAATGGAATATGCTATAAAGAAATATTAGAAACCACTAATCCTATGATCATTTCTGTAGAAAATGATATTGGATAAAGAAGAAATTGAAATAAATTGATGAACTTGACACATCATTTGAATAAAAAATAAAAGACAATAAGCTCTTTTTGATGACTCAAATGTAGAAGTACAGATATATAGTATAATCAAATAAATTATATATATATATATTACTTATTATTTTTTATAGATAATTTGAAACTAATTGAAATTAATTTAGATATTACAAATGTTTATCTTTTGAATCGAATGAATGGATGACCAATAAATCATCCACAAAAGATGTACATTGTGAATTTGTAATGCAATACAAAAAACATTTTACAAAAATTTATATAGATTATATGATGTTTTAATTATTTTTTTATGATAGAGAGAACATTAAATAATGAAAAAATCATGGATTTGGGATTGTGGCTGAGCATAAATATCTTTTGGATTTTTAGACATGTATAAAAATTCCAGAATATGTAATAAAAATATACAGTCAATAAAAATATAAAAAACTAATTATATTGGTTATCTTTTTTAAAATGTCTGAAATAATATAATTAAAATTATTATAGATATTGAATTTAAAATTTTAATAATGATATCAAATTCGACCTATAAAATATTATCCCAGAAGATATAGTTCTTATTGCTATTATACTTAAATTTAATATATTTTTTAATATTTTGTTTGTTTTTATTTTTTTGGTACGACTAGGACTACATGATGATATACACATTCAAAATATTAGGTAGTAGTTTTTATGAATTGGGGAGTAGAGTACCTAATGTTATACTATTTTAAAAAACCATGGAGATGTTATTTCCTATTATGTTTGTAAAAATGTTTTAATTTTTTCGAGATAATAATCTGTTTATCATCATGAAGAAAATAATAGTTTAACCTATAATGGTGTTAAAACTATGAATGTGGGATTATATTTTTGTAAATAATTAGGAAACTTCTCCATGAAACATTTTTTTCTATTGGAATTAATTATGCATCAATCCAATTCATGGAATTCATTCTATGAACAAAATTACAATTTAACCATTATTTTTTTTATTAATTTTATAAATCACCCTTTAGAGTGTCACTACAATATAGAAAAAAGAGAAATTTATAAAAAATCATATAAAAATGATCCTCAAATAATTTTTAATTTGTAAGTATTAATTTTTCATTAATATGATTCCTTGAATGCCTGATGTGATGAAAAGTATGACTCAATATTGTTAACACTTATTAATAAAAAACAAGTCACATGTTTATGCCAACGAGCCTGTACGCTAGTGGTACAGGCTCCAGCTTGGAATCAAAAAGACCCAAGATCAAATCCGAGCAGGGACTAATTTCCAGGTACAATCGCAACATTGTAGTAGGGCACTGTATCATTACTGTAGCAGCGGTGGAATTGTAGCGGAGGCAATACTGTAGCAGGCACTCTAGCAGTCCAGGTACTGTAGCAGTACTATTCACCGAGGGGCTCTTTGGGCCAAAAAAATGGGCTTTCAAGCCCTGTATTCAGGACACTTGGCCTTGGGCCTTTGGGCTACGTAATGGGTCTCCCTCTACCTAGTCTAAAGAGGTCTTTTCTTTAAATAATTAAATAAGGATTCAACCCCAAAATTTTAAAGAAAAACAAGTCACATGTTTATGGTTGACAATTGAGAATAAAATATCATAATGGAATGATAAATTAGGAAAAATATATTTTATCCATTTTTGATATGTTGGAATCCACCATACATTAATCTAATACTCAAATTTAATAGCATGTCTGTATGTGTCGTTTCACCTTCTCAATATTTTAAAAGTAAAAGATCAACTAAAGGCTTCCAAATAAATATAAATGAGTTATTTTTACTTTAAGAACAATGAATAATGATCCTTCAGACATTTAGTTTTGATATTAAATGAAAACTCATCAATTTGATGGATATATTTCTCAGTATGATCCGAACAACCTTTTTACATTTTATAATATCAAAATGACATATCAACCATGATGTTGCAAAAATAAATAAAATGACAAATTATATAATTTAAAACATAATAAAATTACATTAGAATCATTTTTGATCTATTATAATCAATTTAGAAATAATTTTATGTTTTGATTTCTCGATACGATCTAATGTAACATTTCACCGTTGTATTTTTATTAATATTACAAATCACCCATAAATAGGAAGAAATAGATAAGAAGATCTCATATTGGCATGAAAACATAAAAAAATTATCCTTTACAAATTTTTTATTTCTAATCATAAATAAATAATCAATAAATTTTAAATATTACCAAATATGATGTAAAATACAATTTAAATTTTTATTTATATTAAAATAAAAAATCACCAACCAAGGGATCAAAATAAAAAATGTGAGTTTTTATTGGAGGATAAACTTAGTAAAATGATCTTCAAATACTTTTTATGTTTCTAAATTATTCAAATATCATTATGATTTCTTAAAATCATGGAATATTGGAAAATTGGATATTAAATTGTAATAATATATTAATAAATTACAAATCACCATTGTATAGTGGTCCAAACTAAGAAAATATATTCTAATTGTAATAAAGATTAAGGAAATAATCTTGAGGTCTTTTAGGATCTATATAAATCAAATATATATCAATTCGATACTTGAATTTCTCAATATTATCGAATGTTTTAGTTGACATTCTAATTTTTATTAATGTGTATTGTCATCGAAAAGGGATCAAAACTGAGCAAAAGAGGTCATACAACCATAAAAACATATCATCCCAATACTAAAATGATTTTATATATAATAATTAACTCCAAATAAATCTAATTATTTTATATATCCATATGGTCGAAATTAAAATTTAAGATTTCTTTTTCTATTAAAATGGAATATCACCCATCCCAAGGATAAAACTGAGAAGAACAGTTTATATTGATGTGAAATCATAGAATAATGATCTTTGAATAATTTATGAAATATAAGAAGCATTGTTTCATCAATACAATTGATTTATTACCCACTATAATGTAATGTATGATTTTATATTTTTAATTGTAATTAATAAATGAAAAATCACCTGAAAAGGGGCCACAACTAGGAAAATTATCTCGATTCAATATGAAAATATAGGAAATAGTATGTGTCTTATTTGTGATATATCTCAATCAAAAACATTTCAATCTAATTCCTGAATTGATCATCATGATAAAATGTGTTGTTTCAACATTGTGTTTTTAGTAAACAAATAATATAAAAGGAGTCAAAGATAAGAAAATGTCTTCTTATGTCACAAACCAGGTGATGCTTCCATTCAAATGAACACCTGACCTGGCCCACGAAAAGGACTGAGAGGCATTCAAAATTATCTCAGACTGGAGACTTGCAGCTGGAATAAAATATATGATAGTGGGAATGATTTAACCCAATAACTAAAAAGAACAAATAACCAAGAAGATCATGAAACATAAACCACCAACAATTATTATCAATAAATACTTCAATAGATCCAATGCTAACAATAGTAAAAAAATGAAACTATAAAAGTAAAGTAAAAAAAAAAATTTGGAATGAAATAATATCTTCAAGACCTCTTGGTGACTAACGACCATAAGAACTACATACTACAAAAGTAAACATTGAGATAGATGCTTGATCCTGCAAAAATGTCACGAACTAGCCTATGACATAGGTAACATGATAACGGAGACAATCATAACAAATCCTGAAGGGTTTTCCCAATCCCTACGAGTCGGAGAGTAACACATGGCATCAAACAAAGGGAATCAGCCAATAGTTTTTCTAAAAACATTATATAAGAATAAAGGAAAAATATATATATATACCAAAAGAAAATTCACTAGGAATAATTTATCCCAACTTATATAGGTATTAAAGCCCAATGTTCAATAGCCTATGTACTGAAACAAGTTAAAAACCGTAGCCCCAAGGGCACAACTAAACAAGTCCTAGGTTCAATAACATTATCTACCTCCAAGAGATCCTTTTTCCTTGATCGAACCTGGAGGGATATAATATAAAAATGGTCAAAAGCACAAGTATTATATGAGGAAAATCCCAATAGGTTTTCAATTGTGATTTCATAAAAATATTTCAATATCAAATTAACTAATAATGTGGTTTTAATTATTAAAAAAACAGGGTTGGCATTTACGAAAACATATTTAAACAAACTATGGTTTTATAATTTTGCAGATTCAAATACATTTTTCACTTCATGATTCATCTTTAAAATAATGGAAATATATTTCAAAAGATTTAATTTACCTTTAATCAAAGGGTGCTTCACAGAAATAGAAATTTTCACAAAATTTCTTAAATAAACACATATATACACACAACTTTTTATATAAATTAAAAAAATCACATAAAAGAGTTTACAAAAATTTAGTATATTCAATTAAAACACAAACAAGAGAGAAACATGGTCATATACCAACTAGGTATGATGGTTTAAGGATATAGAAATCGTAAATGTGAAATAGAAAATATGTACATATTTCCCATTAGGCTTAAAACAAAGGGGACTTATCATCATCTCCTAAGTAATGATGATGTGATGATATAATGTTTTAGAACATTATATGCCATAAAGTGCCACCAATAATAGCTTGCTTACTACATAAGGCTTTCATGTTCTATAGTACAAAATAATTATTGGAAACATATTTTAAGAGTATTTAAAATACAATTAAATCCTATTATCTATTCAAAATATGATAATTTTCCATCAAAAAACTATATTATTGTTTTAATAAAAAATATACCTATTAAATAAGATGAAACCCTATGATTTCCATCAAAATCATTATAAACCAGTTTTATAATATATGTATTCTAAAACAATTCATGAAATCTCACAATGCGCATTCATAAATAAAAATCAATAATATAATTTTCAAATAAATTACATCAATTTCATAAAAAACCAAAATTCTCTAGAATTGGTATTTTCACAGTTTTCCACCAAGTAAATTTTCCACAATTAAAATTAATAATTTAATTTAAAAAAAATCCATCAAATCCAAAATTTAAATTATAAAATTTAAATTTCCCATATGTCCATAAACACACATTCTAGTTAAATGTAATTCGGGGTTTTCCAATTTCGTTCAAAAAAATAATTTTTTATAAAATATTCAAATCATCACAATTGGGTTCTTCTGAAAACAAATTTAAATCCATATAATCCAAATAAAAATAATAGAATATAATTAAAAAAATTTAATTAGACAAAGTAATTATTGTTAATATAAAATGGGAATTATAACAGAACCACATATTGAAAACAACAGATCGTTCAATTCCAAACCCTAATCCAGTTTTTTACAAAAAGAATGATGATAAGGGAAATAAGAATAAAAAATATGTTTAATATCCCAAAATAGAGGGTGGTAGATCCAAAAAAATATGGAGATCCAAAAAATCATTGAGAGATGAAGAGAGACCGTGATAGTATGTGATCGAGACATGGAAACAAACCGTGAGGAGATCGAAGGGAATTCATAAAAGTTTAGATCGCTTATGGGAGGGATCCATGGGATTGATAAAACTCCATAGGATCTATGAGAAAGGTAGAAATGAGTTTGGGTTGAAGAAGGTCCATCAAGGGTAAAAAATTGGGGTTCATAAAATCTTAATAAAAATACCGATCACTTAAAATACCATATGCATAGTTTCTTGGGAAGACCCACACGGTTAGACCAATACATTTAACATAGCCTTGTGAAAATTTTAAATGTGTGTCTGGGTTTATACGAAGAGGGAGAACTAATTAACTAACCATGTTGAAACTTTGAAAATCCATGTACAATTTTCTCTAATAGGGCGCACAATTTTGGAAAACCGAGCCCCAACAATGTTGTAACACGGAATGTTTAAAACTTTTAAAAATATAACCATAAAAAATCCCAAATGAATCCTAAGATAAGTTAAATAAAAGAATTTTTGATGATTATATTAAATTAGGAACATGATGTTATATCCTCACAACCATAAAAATAAATTCGGTCCCTATAAAACCTATGAATAATCATCTAGGAAAACAATTTAATGTCGCTGCTCTCTCATTCGTGCCTCCCTCTCCCACATATCATGATTATCAGAACAATGATACAAAATATTTGAACCAAATGTGTCATATTACCATGATGAACATTGGTTTCACAATCAACTTTCTTGATTCAATGTTCAGTCATGGATGAATCATGTTCAACTTCACGATTACGCCAACTCAATACATAAGATTGATCTGATAGATACTTTCGTAGCTAAGTTAGATAGAACATGTTGTGTATCAATATCATCTATGGTGAATGTGATAAATGATATGAATCTTTTTACACCTGATCAACAATCTATAATAGTCCCCTAAATTGAGGAGAAATATTACTTTTCCTCCTTAGCCATCGATGACCCAATCGGGGGGAACCTTTCAAGAATACCAGGTCACAAATATAAAACTATGAAGAACTAAAATGACATTCGACATAAGACTTATATCGGATCTATAACATTAACATTATTTATCAAGACATCTAAATCTCTTTTTTATTTTGCACCAAACATAGCACTTCCATCAAACATTAACCAATATCGGACCAACATAATGACGAATTACAAATTCAGCCATATTGGGCCTAAAAAGATCCATCCAGAGCAGGGAATGGTAAATATTGTTATATAAAAACCAAAAAACCCGAAAATGATCATTCTAATCCACACTAAAGTTAATATCACACGCACATAGCTTATCGTCATGAAACATTATAGCTCTTTCTATCTGTCCATTGCCATGCAGATGGTATGTTATACTGAAAAAAACTTGAGATACCAGCGCCTCCAAAAGGCCTTTCAAAATAAGATAAGTGAACCAAGAATCCATACCAGAGACTATAGCAGGTTAGACACTCTGTAAAAAAATGATCTCTTTCACATAAGGATTTCCCAACGTGTCACCTTTGGTTGTATCACAAATAGGTATAAGGTGATCTGATTTAGTCAGTCAATTGATAACATCCCTTATCACACCCTTCTTTCTATGGGTACATAGCAAGCCCACCACATAATTTATAGAGATCTCATCCCACTTACATTTAGGGACAATAAGTGGATGAAGAAAACTCAAAGGATTTTTGTACTCAGCCTTTACCTATTGGCACATATTCAGATAATAGACAAACTCAGCAATGTTCTATCACATACTTAGAAACCATAACTTCTTCCATATATCATAGAATATATTCTTGGTTCCTTGGTGCATTACCTTGTTTAAATTACGACAATACCCTATCACATCCCTCTATGCTGCTAAAAGAACAATGTAACAATTCCGATAACACAGAAGAACCTATTTGGTGATCGACTATTGGGAAATTGTATTCCCACCAAAAAGAGAGTCTATTATGCAATGAAACTCATCACAACGCTTCTGATCCTAGAGAATAATTATTAGAAGAGTGTATATTAACTGAATATTGTTCAAGGAAACCTCTACTTCTTTCTCCTAAACTCTAATATAAAATAATACAAAAAGATCTATAAAATCCACACTTATGAAGATTCATTCACTGCATGGGTTGGTAGATTCTTACTCAAAGCATCCATGATGATAGACCCTTTCCCTAGGGTATAGGTGATGTCTGAGATGAATGATTTCAGGTATTTCACCCAACACCTCCAATGAATATTCAATTCTTCTTGTGATAAAATATAAATTAGGATCTTGTGGTCTGAATATGTGGTATAAATATCTCAGTAAATCTAGTGCTACTAAATTTTATGAGGGAGTATCACATGTACATGTTTAAGGTCTTGGGTAAAATAATTCTTCATAAGTGGACTAAGCTGATGAGAGAGTCATGTAATGAAAATGTTACCTTGGATAATAATTTAATGAAAACTTGAACTCGATGCATTAGAGAAAAGCACATAGCCTTTCCCGACCTCTAAAAGAGTCAAAACCAATGTAGTAGTCAAAATATATTTCTAGTAAATAAAATAAATTCTGAAAATTATCATTCCATGAAAAACTTACTCCCTTTAAAGTTAAATCATTCATTAGGGAAGCCATCTTTGAGAATTCCTTAACAAACCGACGATAATACCCAGCTAAACCCAAGAAGCTAAGAATCCTTAAAATTCCTCATGGTTGTTTCCAGGTTGTAAAAAATTTCACACACTCTTGATAAAAAGATATTCAATATTCTGACACCATGTGTGCTAATAATTTAACATACCAAATCCAAAAGTCACATTCCAAAATACTGGAATAAAGTTGTTGATTTCTCAGCAAACACAGAACTATTATTAGATAAGGAACAGGATCCTCTCCATACATAGAGTAAACATGGATTTCATCTATAAATACTACCACTCTGATGTTTTGATAATCATGAAAAATACTATTTATTAATTCCATATGGACTATAGGAGCATTGTTTAGACTAAATTGCATAAAAAGTACTCTTAATGACCATACCTACTCAAAATAGTGGATGTCTAATTATTAAATTCATTTATCCTCAACTAATGGTAACCATATCCATGTTCGATCATTAGAAACCACTTATCCTTTTTAAATTGATTAAACAGACCATCAATCCATGGAAAATGGTAACTTTTCTTTACCGTAACTCGATTGAGTTTTTGTTAATCAATACATAGTAAAAGGGAACCACCATCATTCATAGAGAAGAAAACTGGTGCCTCCCAAGTATACACACTCGGGTGTATAAGATCATTCTCATGAAGATAATCCAATTGGGAATTTAGCTCATTTAGTTCATCTAATGTCATGCAGTAAGAAGGGATATAAAGTAGCTGAGTACCCAACATTTAGTTGATGGAAAACACCCCCTCACTTATTAGCGGTGAACCAGAGAAGATAGAAAGAAACATGTTGGAAACTCAATGAAAACGTGAGGAGGATCTATACTAAACTATTCCCACACCAGATCAAAGGAATGAACTGATATCACTTTCCCTAGCTATGGATAGGAATGTATGAACATTCTCGACCTTTGGTCCCATTATCCTTAAAAGACACGAGACACACCACTTTTTGTAGTGATGGATACCCATTAGAGATAAGTATCAAGCAAGGGTTTATTAGAAATGAACCAATCCATACTTAATATAACACCAATATGTTAGATGTATATGGCCAAAAAGCTCCATGCATGCTTGAGATCAGATAGAAAGTAGACACGAGAAGGACTATGGAGACCCTGCTCTCTCTTTATACCAAGGTATATAGTAATATTCATTGCATAAGATAAAATATCTATAATGATATTAATAAGACTAAAAATACATGTCAAAATAAATGAATGAGATGCACAATTATAAAATAGAGTAGTCGGTAATGACAAAACTATAGTAATGTTACCTCTCACAGTCATTGGATTTGTATATGCTTCCTCTGGGGACTCTTCCACACAGTGACGTGGCATTGTTACAGATTCTTGTGGCTTAAATCTTTTGCACACGAATCTTCAGATTACCCTATAGTTTTAAGAGTATCTAACGATCATGTTTCACTACAAGGAGTTGAATAAACAGGGAAGAATATCTATAAGTTCTATAAACACCCATATGGGGCACAATTCTTGGGTGAATCTGTGAAGTCCCTTTTTAAGTTTCTTGTCTTTCCACACTAATAGAAAATCAAAGGACATATTCCTAATAATACAGGATGCATATAATTAAAATGTTTTAGGGAAATTCAATGAGAATCAGAATCATTCTGCTTTCCCTTAAAGATACTCATGTTGACATTGTGAGAAAAAGATACTCCTGATAATCCTAACATGCTAGACATGTATATTTATATCATATCTTCTTTATCCCTTAAATCAGTATAAGAAGGTAGATTCATCAAGAATAAATTAGAATGAATATCCTGATCATTTCCCAACTCAAACACTTTATTATTCATATTCTTATTCGATATAATATCTGGTGCAAAATGCACGGCCTCAGTAAAACAAGTTGCACAATCTGTTAGAGTACTTTGAGCTTTCTCATGTTTGAAAAACTCTTTATACCTGACCAACAATATCAAATCTTGATTGAACTGGTCAGTGGAAATAAATTTGAAGTATTTATGCAATAATCCCTATAGATTCTTCCCCATCACCCTAGTGTCCCACCATCTACTGCTCGGTCCTTCTAACATGAAGTAGGAACACTTCAATATGATCTCATAAAGTGTGTCCAAGAACCCAAACAAGCATTCCATACTACTCAACCATTCCTCAAACTCTTAAAGATCCTTTGAACTATTAAAAGGTGTTGGATTCCTATCATAGAACTCTTGAAAAAAAAACTATAAGAATATCCCTCTTTGGTTCTACATTTGGATCCCAAACTAGATGTTGGGGTGGTGCTTGTCTCTAAGTTTGGATAGTGCACACAATCACCAAAACTAGACTCATATCTACAAAGGTATTTTATTTATAAGGTTCAAAAATAGATTTCCCCACGATATTTTTTACACATATTCACAGAGGAAAGATTATAAAAAACATCAACAGATAAAAATAAATTCATTAGGTTACACAAAAAATATAGAAACAAGTTAAATTAAAACAAATATATCGAAAAAAGAATATTGGGATTTCGACATATCTAAATAAAAATAAGAAAAATACTAGAACTAACCCACAATATTTCTTTACCTAACCACACCTTGTGACATAAGGTTCATTATGGTGAGATATGGGTTGGAACTCAATCACAACTACCTCTTACGTGCAGTAAATATTGCACAATTTATTATTTAAATAATGGAAAGAAGAAAAACCATAACCTCTAATACCACTTTGTCATGAACTATACTAGGTATCCTGGTAACTCTATAACCGAGCTGGTCTTTACATAGCCTAACGGCCATTCATAATCCTTACAATTCAGTGACAGGCACATGAAATCATATAAACTGAATGTGGGAATGGTTTTTCTGATAACATTACAGAAGTACAAAAAAGAAACAAAAAAGTATGACTATCAAAAGAAAACACCACTAAGAGTAATATACCAAAAGTAAAACTGGAATTAAATCCAAATGTACTAAAAAAGATGTACAAAATTAGGTAAAACATCCTAATCCCTAAGGGAACAACTCACCAAGTCCAAGGTTCAACTGTTACATCCACCTCCAAGAGATCCTTTTCCTTCCTTGAACCTGGAAGGAGATAATATACAAATGTGTGAAGGCACAAGTAGGTTGTGATCCAAACTCTAACAGAATTTCTCTAATTACTCTATATCAAGATGCCAATATCAAATTAAATTATAAAGTTCTTTCAATTATTAAATCAATGAGGTTTTTCATTTATAGAATCATATTTAAAAAAATAATGCTTTAAAATTTAAAATATCGAAATACACTAATCAATTAATGATATATATTTAAAATGAAGAAAATATATTTCAAAAGTTTTAATTTATATTTAATTAAAGGGTTATTTATACCAATGGAACGTTTTACAAAATTGATAAAATACAAACATTTATATAAAATATTTTATATAAATTCACAAGGCATATAGAAATATTTAAAAAATGGTATATATTAAATTGAAATAAAAATATGAAATTAATATAGTCATATTCCAAATAGGTGTGCTATTTCAATTCTATAAGGATCTAAAAATATGAAATGAAAAATATATACATTCACCCCTTTTCACCTAAGGTAATGGGGACTCATCACCATTTCTTAAGGAATAATGATGTGAAGATATGATATTTTTGAATTTTGTAAGTTGTATTGTTCCACCCAAAATAACTAACTAACTAACTAAGGCTTACATGATCTCTAGTAGAAAGAAATGATGGGATTTTTTATGATTTCTTAAAATAAAAATAAATCCCATTATCAACTTAGAAAATACTAATTTACCATTTAAAAACATAATGGGGTTTTAATAAAAAGCATGTCTTTTCTTATATTTGAACTCCTAAGGTTTCTATAAAATCCATATTTTATAAATTTTTCCACAATATGGATTTGAAACCAATTTATGTAATTTCACAATACAATTTTAAAAATTAAACTCAATAGATTAATTTTCAGTCAAATTCCATCATTTTCATAACAAATTCCCAATTCCCTGGAATTTGGAATTTTTACAGTTTTCCATCAAATAAATTTACTAAATTAAATTAAAAAATTTAAATTAGAGAAATATTCCATAAAATACAAAAATTAAATTATAAAATTTAAATCTCAAATATTTCCCTAAATGAAAAACACAATTCAATAGAATTTGGGGGTTTCCAATTACATGAAAAAAAGCCATTTTTATAAAAACCCTAGTACATCAAGACATGATTTTTCTAAAAACCTATTGAATTCCACAAGATTAAAAACCTAAGAATTTATTTTAATTTTTACATGTGAAATTAAATAAATAATTTAGGGTTAATATAAATCTAGCATCAGGATGAAACAACCTACTGAAAACAATAGATCTCGCAATGCTAACCCCTAATCGGGATTTGTCCCTGAAGATGATGATCACAAAAATGGGAATCAAACCTAGGATTAAGAAAAAATATATAGGGTTTTATATCCATAATTCAATATAAAAATCCACATAACCCTTATGATAAGAAGAGAGACCACATGAGAATGAGATCAAGGTAAAGAAACTAATCATGATGTGATCAAAGTGAAATTCATCTCGATTTGGATCGCTTTTGAGAGGCATCCAAGGGGAAAATAGTACAACATGGGATCTATGGGAGAGGGAGAAATGAGTTTTTGTTGATGTAGGTCTATCAAGGACTAAAAATAGATGTTTGAGAAATTTTAATAAAAAATTAGATCACTTAAAATCCCATATGCATGGTTTCCTGGTTAAACCTGCACGGTTATACCAAATTGTTAGGAATGATTGTCTTCCGATTTTAAATGGGTTTCTCATTTTCTACTAATATGGACATAGGTTAAATAACATTGAAAAAAAATTACAAAAACACACTTCTTCTTTTTCACAATTTTTTCTGATTGGGAACACAATTTGGGGAAATAATGTGTCAATCGTGTACCAGCCCAGATTTAAAAAAAATCTAAAAATATTAATAAATAATAAACCCAATGAAATATCAATAAAATCAGGGTTTATGAATATTTAAAAATAGTAATAGTATGTTATAGAAATATCTCAGTTCTACTGACACTGAGTAGAAAAAGTAAGTTTTTATCATAAAAAACTCAATAGGTAAGCACCACAAAGTACATACATTTCCATTCCCTCTTCAGTCCATGAAAAATAACTTGAAATAAATTCATAAAATTGGTTATATGTATTTAGAAAACTAGTAATATCTTTCTAAAAATTCAATTTAAAAAAACACATACAACTTCTCTTTTATAAATAGTTTTTTCATTCCAAAATACACTATAAAAGACCAATACCAAAATAAAGAATCCAAACTAGATGATAAAAAGTGATAGCCTGAATAAGAGAAAAAAACAAGTAAGAAATAAAAAAAATACAATATATAGGTTCAACAGATTAAAACAACATATAGATAATAATAATTGGAATTTTTCAAACTTATCTAGAAGAAATCATTGGACGTACTCAGATCAGACTCACTAGCTGGTGTATGGTATAGCTCCACAGTCAGAAACCATCTAACATCTCTAAACTAGCCTCACCAATGGAACATTACTAATGGCCTTTCAAGATATCAAGGGGCTACAAGTCACCTAAAGAGTGTTGACAAGAAACCATCACTCAAAATTCACGTTGACACCCAAAAAAACCATGATAGTTATATATAGTAAATGAGGATGCCCTCACATGTTTGGCAGAAACCAATAAGCCACAAATTCCATCAATATTGCATATCCCAAAAATTAACACCACCTAGGTGAAAACCCTCTCCTAAGAGGGACCAACATAGAGGTTCCCCACACACATAAAAACAATAAAAAGATAAATGTAGGCGTACACACCGTATCAATTTAAATCCATAATCCAAAATTCCAGAAAGTTCTATGTAGTCCTGAACAAATACATTTCTGAACCCGTTTACAAACTATTTTTCCAAAACCTATGTTAAAACCTAAAATGTGCACAAAAGGTCCAAATCGTGACTTTATTTAGGAAATTCATTTCAACCCATATTTCAAATCTTTTATGAAACAACAAACCATTTGGAAATATTTGGGGTTTTAGAAGAATTATTAGAAAAGAACAGGACTAAGAAGGAAGAGTTAGATGGGTAGTATTAAAAATCTAGGTTCAAGAAAGGTATATTATATACGAAGCCACTTATCATTTTTTCCCATCCATAAGATCTTCTCTTTCACATATGGATGTTCCCAAATCAAATGGAACACTTTTTGGGAGGCATAGAATATGAAAGATTCAATTTATGAATAAAAAAGAGATTAAAAATCCTTTATAAGTGTTCACATATATACACCAAGCCATAAAATCCACCCATTACCATACAGAACACCCAATTCATGAGAAAACCAAATTTTATAAGATTAATAAAGGCTAAATACAACCCAAGGAACCAAATTTCTTCTTTAAGGGCCAATTTTCATTTTATCAAACACATTACATACATATAGATAGAGACATAATTGTAGAATTCCAATTAAAACCAATTTTCTCCCAATTAACTCTGTGAGAACAACATGTCAATTAAAAATAACACTATCAAAATATTATTAGCATATTTTAGAAAAACTTTAAGAAAGATCAATCATCAATGATATGTTCCTAAAAAGAAAATAATTCAAACAACCACCTCAATTGTGTGAAAACAAAATAAAAACATTAGATAAGGATGAAACTAGACTAAGGAACAATCCACCCAATATATTACCAAATACACACAAGCCAAACAAAATCCCTTTCCTCTATAGTTCATCTAAATGATAACCCATTAATAAAGAATAAAAAATAGAAGAGAGGAAGATATGAAGAAGATAAATTTGGTTCAAAAATATAATAACTCAACTTAGAACGTTATACAAGCATCCATGGAGGGAGGATAACCTAATTATAGGAGCTTGGGAATCCCTACAGTGTGTGAAAATCAACTAAGGTGAGGAGAAATGGGAAATGGGATAACCATAGGGAAGAGGAAATAGAAATTTCCACATTTTAAGGAACCAAGTAAACTCACAATGTTTGGATCCATGGTTTACAAAACATTGCACCAACCCTGCACACCCTACTATATAAGTGAGACACCGGAAGGATTTGGAATCATGATTGGTGAAAACATGTGCCAACCCAACAATTTAGCTCTATCAAATGAAGATCTATTTATAATGCATTATGCATGGTTTCCTCTTACCCTATCCAAGCTGTGCGCTTTGTCCTAGACACTATCTAAATTACACATATATTCCCTTAGGCCTTGCATGGTTTGGGACAAAACTTGCTCTGAAACCATGAATAGGGATAAAACCCCAAAAACCAATAAATCAAAATAACTATAAAAGGAAAATTTAACCAAACCTGAATGAAAAGATTCAACACCAAGAAAAGAATAAAATTAAAGAAAAACAATGTTGGGGGTTTAAAAATTATTCTGACCACAAAAAAATTATTCCCACAAAATGTCACCGGGATGAACAACGAACAAAACACAATCCAAAAAATGAATGAAATAGAATGAGACTAAGAACCTCAGTTTCACCTTTCACCCAAAACATCACTCCTAAACAACTCTAAGGAAAACCAAAATTATGAGAACAACTATTAATGAAAAATTAAGGGTTATCCCCACCATCAAAAACCAACTAAATACCTGACATCCATAAGTAAACTCCCAATAGGAGGAACCCCCCCCCCAAAATCATGGGGAAACCCATAGAAGGAACTCAAACAAAACTGATAAATGACCATGATTTATCATTTCCAAAAGACATGAGTATCTCAAAACAATTTCCACTCAGAACCAGAACCAATCCCCAATGCCAAGAAAAAAAGGGAGAACAACTAATCAAATTCTTATATCTGAAAAAGCATAACCACTATAATTACAAAATAACAATTCCAAAAATGTTTTTATAACAATGAGAAACATAAAACAACTAATATAACTACAATAGAGGAATTTAATCACTAAAATGTTAGAGATAAAAAATGCTAAAATACCCATATATCAGAAAATTAATAATTGGTTGGAGAACGTCACGCCAGGGAATATAGATGGATCGATGTTGTCATGAAGGATATAAATCTGTGCAGTCAGGAGCTGTAAACCTCTAACCAAAACATCCTTTTATGGAAACTACTCTTGGAGAACATCTCTAGAGAAACCAAATAACCACACGGATGAAAATACTTGTGTAGATTACGATTGGATTACTTTGACTTCCTAAACCGATCAAATTGGAATAAAATGATATAATGGTCCAGTGAATGAGAATTTTCTCTTGATAAAGGTAACTTACCTAGAACAAGTTCCTTTGGAATAAACCTCTCACTAGACGAGGAACCTTCACGAGTTCCATATGCCACCATATATACCTCAAGAACCAACTCATCTAGAAACACCACATCCAAAATCTTATTGAATATGAAAACCATGGATTAGATGACTCAATCCTATATCTCTTTGTTAAGACGCCAGATAAATAGATGAACTTTTAGCTGATCCACTAATGATATACTTGGAGGAAACAAAACTAGATCTTTGAAGTGGTCAAAATAAGCCTTCATACTCAGTAGACCTAGTTGAATACCAAAGAGCTCTTCCATATTTTTCATCCTCACCTCAGCAAGTATACCATCAGATAAAATCAGTTTTAAAGACATTATATGACATTCCCCATTGTAATGATGGATAAATGAGCACCTACCACTGATCCAAACATATACCTTAGGTCAAACACAAAACAACATGAACCCTCACAACATCATGAGTTCCCAAGGAAATGGAAGCCCCTTCAACTTCATCAGGAGAATGCACAACCTCAAAAGAACCTCGATCAAAAATGCAGATATGAAACAACTAAGAGGAACTTGACTCGGCCACTACATTGGGTGTTTGGGAAGGGCCATATACAGGAAGGGGAAATATATAAACCTTGGAAACATTTTTTGCAGGATACCATTAAAAAACGAAAATAAAATACCAAAATCAACACGCACTAAAATTTTAACAAAAAATGACATAAGCCAAAGAAAACCCAACTCGTGAGCCCAATATAAAAAAAACCAAATTTACTTTTCAAAAACAACACCATTTATTTTAAATTCCAACTAAATTTTTAATTTTAAAGACATATTCATATTACTAAAATCATTTTCAAATTCAAGTAAAAAACCAAATACCAATTTTTTCAAAACAAATCAATCCCCAGGAAATTTTTTCTTTTCTAAAATCAAAATTTTGAAAAACTACTATCCATTTCAAAATCAACACACACCAACCAAAATGAATCCAAAACAAAAATCACACCAAACACCTAATGGAGAACTAGTGATGATGCAAAACCTAGACACATGGTTTAATGGTTGGTGCCCTAGGTATGCAAGGACTACTAGATGTATCTTGAATGATGAACTCGATCTCTACATGGGTTAATACTCCATATAAACCCGTAGAAAAAAACCAATTAACACACATTACCATTACCCATCCATACACCCAAAACAAAAAAAATAATGAAATACCAAACCACCTATATAATATCAAGGATCAGAACAAGAAATAGTTAACAATGCCCTTACTTCACCTACAACTAAAGTCTCTATAGTCCTAATATCATACATCCAAATTCACTAAATAGAAATGATCTACTCTGATACCATTTTGTCAGGATTCCTCTGGGACATGTGGCTAGAACCAAAAATCAAAGACATCACTATGGGAATGATTTAGCACAACAACCACCAATATCAAATCCCAAACTGAGGACACCAAATTAGTTATTAATAATAAACTAAAAAAAACATAAAAATATCCAAAAAATACTATATAAAAAAACTGAAACTAATAAATTAATCTATAAAAAAATCTAAAACAACATGATTTCCTCATGACCTCTTAGTCACCACCAACCATAAGACCAAATTTCTCTAATATACATTGATCTAGAAGCCCGAACCTAATAAATACATTTGGTCTACCTATGTCTAGTGGCATATGTAGGGAGTGAGAAAAAATATCAATTTAGGTAAGAAAAAAACTGTCCACAAATTTTATCTCCTAAAATATTCCAAAAACACTAGTTTTAATTAAATTTATAAAATAAGAGTTATTCTTTTTATGGACAAGAGAAAACATTACAAAAATTGACATTTAAAAAAATACAGAAAAGTTTTATTTAGAAAAGGGGTTTCCATTCAAAAATCTCTTTACAAGGCCGAAACACAAATAATAATCCAAACTATATGATAAAAAGTAATATGATCAATGTAAGGATAAGACAAGAAGGAAATAGCATACAAATTCAATAAATAGGTGCTGAAGAATGAAATCGAACATATAAGTAATAATCCAGATCATTGTCTACGAATATCTAGAATCAATCCCTAGATGTAATCAGATCATATTATCCTTATAATATGTGATACAAATCCAAAATCAATAAACAACTATATACTTTAATCTATCCATAATAGTAGAAAATCCCGCCAAGACTCTCAAGAAATACATAGGGTATGAACCCATCTAATCGAGGTTGACTACCAATCTTCACAGAACCCTATAGATAATTCAAATGAATCCCATGATAGTATTACATAATGACTTAGGAGTTCCTCACACATGTGGAAAGAACTAATAAACCAAAGATACTAATATGATAGCATATCCCAAATACTGACACCACCTATTCGATGACCCTCTCCTCAGAGGGACCACCATAGTGGTTCCCATCAAATGTAATATCATTCAGAAGTACCAACTAGGCCTACACAATATATCACTTTAGAACCAATTTCCAAAATGTCACAATATACAAACCAGCCCTTAAAAATTACATGTCCATAACCTTTTCAAATCCATATTTGGAAATCGAAGGCAAAACATACAACATGAATGAAAGGTTCCAAATAGGTCTTTCTATAAGAAATATACTTGAAACCACATTTGAAATCATCTAGGAATCAATAAAAAATTTCCAAATCATTAAGGCTTTAAAATATTCATTTATAAATAAGAGGGATAAAGAAAAGATAATTGGGAATCATTTTTAAAATATGGATTTTGGTGAGGTATTTTCTGTAGAAGGAAATTATCAAATGTGATCCCATATATATGTTCACTCTGTTCACATATGGATGTTCCTACATCTAATGGAGTTCTTATTGTGAGATATATAATATAAGACACTGATATTTTGAATCCTTAAGAGCTTAACAACCCTTTATAATAGTCCACATAAACACCAAACTGTAAAAGCCATGAAAATCAACACACAACACCTAATTCAAAAACAAACCATATTACTAAATCTTAAACAAGGAAAATCAAAATCCAAAGAACCCAATTTAATTTTTATGGGAAAATTTAAATTTTATAAATCACTATACATACATATAAATATTTTCATAATTCTAGAAATCCATTGAAAACCCATTTATCCAAATTACAAATATTAAAACCCAATGTAAATATAAAATATCACCCCACAAGTAAGATTAAAAAAATTTAGAAATAATTTAGGAAATCACAAGAATCAATGTTATCTTCTAGAAAGTAAAATAATGGGAACACCCACCTCAGTACTGTGATAAGGCAAGAAAGCCTTGGAGTAGGAAGAACGAAGATTAAGGAATTGTTCGAACACCCAAAATCTAATGAAAATTGAGCCAAATGTCATCCCTTTCCACTAGTGGTTCTCTAGGAGATAACCCACCATGAAAGAAGAAAGAAAGAAAGAGGGGAAGATAATAAGAGGATATAATTAGCCTAATAATTTGAATAACTCACTTTATAACCTTAGATTAGGATCCATATAGGTAAGAGAACCAAAAGAGAGGTTATTAGGAAGCCATATCATATGCCAAAATCGAACAAGGCATAGAGAAACCCTAAATGGAATAAAAATACAGAAGGGATAAAGAGAAATTTTAATTTTTAAATGACCTTGAGAGACTAACACTATTTGGATGCATGGTTTTCCGAACTACGTGCCAACCATAAGCAAACTAATAAAGAAAGGGTAAATCTGCAATGTTTTTCTGCATATCTTGGGAAACCATGTGACAACTGTGAAATTAATATATATTAAATGATAGAATAATTTTTCACTCTTTCCACATGGTTTCTTATAACTTCATGCAAACCATGTGAATTGTACAAGAAAAAAACCATAAGCAACAAGGTTTGAACTATTCCTTATACAGTTTGAGGAAACAAAACTCAAACTGTGCACATGGAGAAAACCCCAAAAAATAACCAAAACTCAAAAATATCTCAAGATACATTACATAAGACACAATCAATGATCCAAATCCAAGAAAATAATATAATAAAATACAAACTATGGTCGGGGTTTGACATCGTCTTTCTACGGAACCAAATTATAATAATCCCTAAAGAAATGTTTATCTTTAGTGATTTACCATGTGACTATCAGACTATTAGATTTTTTGTATGATCCAATGTACCATTTAACCTTTTTATTTTTACATAAATTAAATATCACCCATCAAGGTGGTATAAATATGTAAAGTGAGTATTTATTATTATTTCATCATCATAGAATGGATAGTGGATAATTTTTTATTTTTAGAGATCAAACAAGCATCAATCTGGTGCCCAGATTTCATAGTATGATACAAAGTTCATTTTCACTATTTTATTTTTATTAAAATGAAATATCAGGAATCAAAAAGTTAAAATGTAAAAAATCCTCTCATTAACCCAAAAAATTGAAAATTGTCCTTTGATCATTTCAGATCTTAGAAATAAAGAATTATTTTAATTATTCAATTACTCAGTAAGATACAAATTAAAATGTAACATTTTAATTTTTAATAAAATGAAATATCTCTGATCATGGGATCAAATACATGAAGTCATCTTTATATTAGTATAGAAACATAAGATATTATTCCTTGAGTATTTTTAGTTTCTAAGAATCAACCTCTCATAAATATAATCCATAGATATCTCAATATGATAGAAAATATTTTTTATAATTGTTAACATATAATAAAAAATAAAGATTCAATTATGCACGAGTCAAAAAATAAAAAACATATTTGGACTATAAAAAAAATTTGGAAAACAATTTTTATGATATTTTGGATTTATGTGAATCAAACTGACATCAATGAAGCACCAAATTTTTTTGGTATGATCAAATGTTTTGTTTCTGATTTGTATTGTCATTTAACTACTGTGTTAACTAAAAGGGGTCAAACCCTTGGAAATGGGGTTGAATTAGGATTATTAAATTGTATAATTGTCCTAAAATCATTTTTATCTATATGAATTAATCATTCATCAATTTTGTGGAAATATTTCTCAGTATAATCGAACACAGTATTTAAAAATGCTATTTTTAATTAAAAAGACATGTCACCTATTATGTGTTCAAAACCAAGGAGTGAAGTTGAAATTGATGTGTAAATGCAATAAAATGACCCATATTCATTTTTAATCAATAAGAGTTAGTATCAAACCAATTGGATGTATGCATTCCCATATATGAAGGAAAGCATGATTTCATATTGTTAACAATTATTCATAAATGAAAATTCACTTCTATATGTTTTATAACCGAGATAAGAACTTATGATTTGTGTGAAAAAAGAGGAAAAAAATATCAGAGTAATTTATTATCTTTTTGAATCAACCACACACTAATCTAATACTTAGGGTGACTGTCATGATTAAAAGATCTGTTTCATGTTGCCAATGTTAATAAAGTAACAGATAACCTATAATTAGTAAAAAATAAGATATTTATTTGTATTTTTATTTAATCCAAGTATAATTATCCTTGAGACATTTTTTATTTGCAGGAATTTACAATTCATGAATCCATTTCTTATATTGGATGGAATAATCAAAAGAACAATTTTATTTTTTAATTTTTATTGAAATGAAATATAACACTTTAAGTGGGTAAGAACAATGAAATTTTTTTCTTAATTATATTTATGCATTGTATAATGATCCTTAAAAAAATATTTTATAGGAATTACATGAGAGTCAATATGATGCTCTGATTTATCAATATGATCCAAAGTATCAATTTACATTTATATTTTTGTTAAAATAACCCATCACCCATCAATGGGTCAAAATATGAACAAATATTTAATGACATGATGATGTATGAAAATGATACTCATGTAATTTGTGATCTATAAGATTCAATTGGGCTTCATTATGATTCTCATATTTCTTAGTATGAATTAAAGAAAAAATTCAAATTGATATTTTTATTAGAATGAAATATCAGTCATCAAGTGTTAAAAAGCAATAAATAATGGTCATGTTATCTTATAATCATATGAAAACAATCCACGATTCATTTTTTTATATATAAATAAAATGTTTATCAATATAGTTCCTAGATTTCTTGATATAATATAAAATATGATATAAAATTGTTAACACTAATTTTGGAAATGGAGAAGAACTACTGTTAGGATAAAATATGTCAAAATAGTCTTGGATTGGGAAATTAAATGGTAAATAACCTTAGAGTCAATTAATATCTATTGAATTCAAACACATTTCAATCTAATAATTAAGTTATCCATTATGATCAAATACGTCATTTGACTATTGTAGTGTCATTAGAACACTGGTTCACCTAAAATGCGTCAAAACAACGTAAATGAGTTCACATTACCCTGAAAACATAATTATATTATCCTCAAATCATTTGATATCTGCAAGTATTAACGATATGTAATTCCATTATCATGATTTGTTAATATGATCCAAATCTGTGTTTCACAATTCCATTTATAATAAAATTACATATTAACTATAAAGGGGATAACATCAGGTATATGATATCGGATATATTTGAAGGAATTCGAAAATAATCCTAGAATAAATTTTTATTTTTAGAAATTAATTGAACATTAATCTAATTTATGGATTTCAAAGTTTAATTGAATGTATGATTTCATATTGTGAAAACATATTAATAAATGGAAAATAATCCATGTAGGGGTACTAACAAATAATATTTTTTTTTATTTCCATGAAAACAAAAAACAATGATCTTCATGTAATTTTTAATCTGTAGGAATTAAATCCAAGATAATCTGATAATCAAATTTCTTGATATCATTGAATATTCCATTTGATCAAAATTTGAATTTGAAATTTAGCATTAATAATATAACATTAAAATTAATGTTTTATTTAATTTTTCTATTTACACTATCTAAAAAATAACGATTTTATTACAATAAATATTTCATATATAAGTTTAGGTTGATAATAAGAGAAATCTTGTTAAATGTGTTGTGTTTCATTAATTTTAATTATATTCGATTCTAATTAAATTTTTGTTGAATGTATTTTTTGTGTATTAAAAACTATTATTGTATATTATAAATTCAATTAAAGTTAGATTGTAAATTTAATAATGGTGAAATGTTATTATTCTTACTGTTTTATTTTATATCATTAATATATGGTATGATGTTATGTTCATGCCCAATATTTTTTTAATATTTGAATAATTTTTTTCTTTTTTTTTATGAATTTTTTTTATTTTAATATTTATTCTATAATTTTTCCTTGGTAATATTTTATAATTTTTTTATGTTTAAAAGTGTATAAAGATATAATTCAAGAACCATAACATCTCTTTAGTAACTATTCCATTTTTTAGTAATATAATGGAATTGATAAAATCCCCATCCATGAGTACTAAGAATGAAATGATAAATGAGTATTATATCAATATTTTTAGCAATAATAAGAGAATCTAGAATTTTCATCACTTAGAATGTTAGTTTATTTTTAGCACAAATGTGGCACCTCTTGATTCACATTTATATTCTATTTTATGGTTATTTATTTATTAATTCAATGATTTTCCAATAGTTTAAGTGGAAAAAAATTGGGTTTCATGGAAACATGCCATGGATTATTATTTTACATACCATGTGTCTCACTGTCTGTGTGTGTGGGGGGGATTTTCAGTGGATATTGGGATATTTTACAGTTTGAAAATAGTTTTTCTAATGTAATAGATTTCATTAATAATAGTACAAATTTTCTATAGAGAGATAATTTCTCCAAAATAGTTTTCACATGATTTTTCTTTCCAAGAGGCCAAACCATGTAGTGTTTCCAAGTCAATAAAATGGGTTTGACTATTTTACACTTTCATATTAAGGGTATCCCCCTCATTTCCCCCTCACTCATCTCAATCCTCCTTCCCACACCTGTTATATTCTTCCACTTCCATTTTGGTATATTGTGCTGGGATCCATGGTGTTCTAGATTTATCTATACTCCATTTTCTAATGTTTTTTCATTCATTAACCCATATCCCACCTTCATCTTACAATTACAAGGATAATAGAGACTATAGATTGGGTTTTGATAGAATTTGTGTTTGTTTATTGGTGGTTTTGGATTTTGTCATTATTGTTTATGTGTTTGAGTTCCCCTCATTCTTGATTAATGTGGTTGGCATTGAAGGAGAAGAATTTTATTTGGTTTTCTTATGGTGTCTATATTTAAAATAATGTTTCTATAACATTCCATAAATTATCGAATCATAAGGGGTATTGACATATAATTTTAGATATTTTCTATTATTATTAATTTTTTATCCATTATTGTAATGTTTCTTTGAATTTGTTAGCAATTTATTGATTTAAAATGTGATTCTAAAGGGAGATGGAATTGATACACTACATGTGTAGGTTAAAATTGATAAAAGGGACTATATGATAATAAATGGATTTAAAATATGGATTCAGAAAGGGATTTACCATCTACAATGTGTATTTTTTAAATAGGAATGTTTTTCCTTAATTAAATGGTTATAATAAAATGTAAAATATAGAATAATTTAATGGAATTTTAAATGGATATTATGATTGGAAAGAGAGAATGCTTTTTGTGTATAGATTTTAGTTTCATAAGGGCGAACATGGCAGAGGGTGTGTATATAATATATTCAAAGGGAGTTTCATCTGAGGGACCAGTTGTTTGTTTGGGTTGAAGACTGAGAATGTTTTTAAAATGGGGCAATGTGGATCAAGAGTGCCCATGGAATTATGGGTTCTCCTAAGGATTACTAAGAGAGATTATAAACATATTATACTTTGTTAGTTGACTATAAAAACTTTTTTTTAAGAATATAAAACTCTCAAACCTTATAGTAAAAGGTTGTGGTGTATATTATCTATGCTTGATTTTTTAATATATATTTTTTTGCATGGTGGTAATTCCTTATAAAATGGTGTTTATTCTTATAATCATATTCATTCTATTTGTGGGGGTGTTGATAATGTTTTACATGGTGGATTAAAATATTTTTTTATCCTTTTTTCCAAGTTTGTGTAAATTTTTAATTTGAGGATAAACAAAGGGATTTATATAGAATTGTTTTATAGTGGTCTTGTTTGAAAAAGTAAATTCAGTTTTGAAAAATGGGCTTTCATACAATATTTATTGGTCTTGATGAATAGATAACTTACATCCATTTATGGTGGCATCCTTTTGGGATTTATGGCTTATGAATATGCCTATATGCTTATGTTGAACCAGTTTTTTAGAACATCTATAAAGTACACAAACCATAAAATCTAGTGGATCTTTTTGATTATGAATGTATGTGGTGGTTTTGGGATTGCAGAGACATGTCCACATGTAGATTAGTCATAATAGAGATGTTTTTGGATTTTATATAATTAGGATGTTTTGTATTGGACATTATGGTATTATCGTTTTTTTTGAGTTATCAATATGGATATCATAGATATACATCTATTATGACTAGTGATGTTTTGATGTTATAATATATGTTATTGGTCATAGTTTTATTTACTCTTTTTAATATTTTTTACTATTATACTTATTGTTATAGATTAATGGTTTGTGTTTCTGTACATTCATAAATGGGGAATGCATGTTTTCTAAGGGAGAAATTTTACCCAAATGATTATTTCTAATCAACTAGATCCTTTCTCTGTCATATGGGAATCAAGAACACACTTAAAGACATATTGGGGGATAACATAGGAGACTGGTTGGATTGAACTTGGATGGTTGATTAAAATAATACATCAGATGCCACTTGTTATTTAGGGATCCATGGTTGACAAGATATGATCATCTAGTCTCATGAGATAAGTATGGAGAAGTGAATAGAAAACTATATATTATCACAAAAATTGTAGTTTCCTTGAGTGGTTGGACATTGTTATTATTATTTAGACCCATTTCAGGTTTTCAGAATGATTATTTAGATACATGAGGAGAATTAAACATGTGAATCTTGTGAAACCATCTCTATATCCTTCTAGTTCCATTTCACATGGTTGGTGCATGGTTTTTTTAATTATGTCGTCAAACTGATTGTAGTAGAAAAATGATTAAAATTTTTACATTTTTACACGTTCATCATATGCAAGTGTTTTTTATTTTAAATTTCTTTATTCGAAAAACATTTTAAGGGTTTTAGGTTGTTTAATTAATGTTTATTTAAATTTAACTTTATTTTTATAGATTTGGTGTAACAGCCCAAGATTTTATAAAAAATATTCTTTTTAATTTTATTAATGTCTTGTGTTGTACGCTACACCAAAAGGAGCTTGCACAACACGCATCCTTGACTTGCCTTGCATTACACGCAATCGCGACCTTCCTCGATAGCGTGTGTAATACGCAATACCGAGTTTCACTAAACAATGATATGCTATTAAAATATTATTAAAACTAGCCGTTATGAATATTAATAACCACTTTTTAAATTTTAGAAATTTTAAAATGGACTTCATTTATGGATTCGGAGTATCGAATTTAGCCTAAGGTGAAATTTTGGTACTTTTCGGATAACTTTCATATTCTGATGAATAGTGAAAATTACTAAATTATAATTAAAAACAACTTTTTTAATCGAAATAATTAATAGTGATAAATCATTAATTTGAGTGGTTTTAAAGTATATTTAGAATATATTTTTACAATTTAATACAATGTTGGTCATTGGATGTAATTTCACATTTAAACTAGACATAAACACGTGTCAATCTTTTGATAGATATTGTTTCTTAAAAACACGCTATTTGTTTTAACAGCGGGATTTAATTATAAAATTAATTAATGCAACTTTTATGTTACGAATTTGGTAAAATAGACTTCATTTTTGAATTCGGAATATGAAATATATCTTAGGATGAAATTTTGGCATTGTTCTGAAAAACATCAATTTTTGATGAATAGTGAAACTACTAAGTGGTAGGTTAAAAACTGAATTTTGTATAAAACTTAATTTTACCGCTTCTGTTAATGGAATTTTGAAAATCCGAGAGACACGGTTAATATCGAGGACTAAAATGTGGTTCAATGAGATGAAAATAATTTTTTGGTGAATAGTAACTTTTTACGTTTTTTACCGCGGTTAATAGTAAATAGGGTAACTAAGGGTAAATATGATATTACTATTACCCTAACACGTGTCCTAACCCTATTGGACAAGTGTATCTCGACCAAAAACAACCTTAAGTGTAAAATATTATCATTTAGGCCCACTTGGATTAGATTAGGACATTTATTATTATTTAATTCAAAGAAGAGTTAAAAGAGTTAAAATCAAAGTTTATTTACTAAAACATTTTTAATATGGGGTTATACATAAGATAAATTCGATTTTAAATATTCATTAGAAAGATAAAAGGATTTCCTACATGATGGTATTTTATTTGTAATTTTTAGACATCAAATAATTTAATTTATTTATGACACAACGATGATGCAGTAATTATCTTATTAATGAAATATTGACATAATTGATGTTATAAACACCAAAATAAATGTAATTTGAGACTTTTTATGAATTCCACTAATTTTATAGGTTACTATGATATATTAGTGTTGATTTAATCAACTTGGTTCGAACATATAATTCTTTTATGACTTTCACAAAAATCATATATCAAATAGTGTCAAAATTGACACAAAATAGTTTTTAAATCAAATATTATATTATTAATTGTTATTTTATTCCTAAAAATCTAAGGTTCGGCCAAATGACTTATATAAGGATATATATATTAATAATAAACAATTTGGGGTTCTTTTGGCATGATATAGTAAGTGTATTAACCATATAGTATAAGAAAACAAAAAGACACGGTAAAAGTTAAATTATTTAACTTAGAGTTAAATCTAATTGATAAGGTTAAAATAATATCTTAAACTTGTCTAAATTCTATTGGTTGATAGGTTTCGACCCCTCCCCACTTTAGCTTCGAAATAAAACCCTTTGGAACCATTATAAACCGATTTTGACTTTAATATAAAATAATATTTTGAGATATTCCTAAGGTGCCCCTCTCCTCCCCTATAAAAGGACACCTCCTCCCCCTCCTCCTCATACCAATTTGAGCTCTCAAGCTCGGCCAAACCCTGCCAAAATCTCTTCTCCACTTCCCTAGAAACATCCTAGAGGTTATGGTCTTCCTCAAAGACCAATTCTAGTTCCCTAAGAAGAGGTCTCAAAGAGGCACTTCAAAGAAGAGGTAATTACCGTTACCAATTCTTTCATTTTATTTCTTCTTCCACTTCTTCTTCTTAGGTTGTTTCATTATGAAGTAATAACATCAGTATCACTCATATACTGATATGTTATTATAAGTATGAAACAACCCTATTTCACCATCTATCCATCCTACGGAAAAAGAAATCACCGCGCGTGCGTACGTACGGAATACCGTCTCCACGCCGTGGTGTAATCTATTTTCCACCACCACCTTACATGGATGGGTATAATGGTGTATAGAATAACTATACATAGTTATTACAACATAATATTGATTCTGATATATTGTATAATCCACTCCAATTCAATTCAATATTTATAGAAATGATATCATCGCTCGTGCGTACGTACGGACTACCGTCTCCACGACGCGATGAGATTCATTCTCCATGTTAACCATTTAAGAATGATTATAAAGTATATATAAGAAATAATAATGAAATATATGACATTTTAAAGATACTGGATTTATGTATAAATATATATGTATGCCATCTACTTACTTCCATTTCAAGACAATAAGGAAAGTAAAACAGCGTTCATGCGTACGTACGGACTACCGTCTCCATGAACGGTGTTTTTCATTTTATTTATCTATCTATTATATATATATATATATACTGAATATATATGATATATAAATCATATTTTATATTCTGGAAGTAAGTAAATCATGATATAAGTAATAATGATGTCAAGAACAACAAGTCAAAACACCTACGATAAATGAAACGATTTTACCCAAAACGCTTCTTTAACATGGAATTTACAAAAGAACGGGTAATATAATGTCATAAGTGAACCATATGTGATATCATAACAATGAATATGATTCTGTAATAAGTCAATAACAAGATTTAAATAATTATACAGGAGGTTCGGACCCTTACGAAGCAAGTCGGACCTAAGGTAAGGGAAATATCACAATCTCATTTTTATTCGAGATTGTTTATTCGTAAGTATTTACTGGGGTGTATTTTATCATCCACATCCATGTTTAATCAATATGTAACATTACTTCCATCCACCCACAATTTTTTAAATCCATTTTTACCCTTCGGTGAGTTTTTAGTAAAGAATATGAAAGGAATCTTTTGTCGTTTTTCGTACGAGGTACTTTTTGACTTTTCCGACAAAAGTACGAAGAATGTTTTTAACTTATACGGCACGAACGGATTTTTACTATTTTATAAAGCCTTATTTTCATGAAGCTTACTCTAAAAGATTTCATGACTATTTTCAATAAAATCTCTTTCTTTTAAAATTGCATGATGTTTTATGAAAAGAAATTGATTTTGAAGAAGAAAGGATATTTTCCTCAAGAATTCAATTCAAGTGTTTTATCAAAATTATTTTCCATCTAAGATAATAAAGGGTTCTGTTTCTATCCATATTTTTACATTGATTTAACTATGTTGTGATGGAATTATGTTTATGAATTCCATTATCTTATATGAATGGTTTTATGATGTCATGTTGTTTAAGAATCCCATTTTTATTACATGGGTTATGTAATGATGTATGATTTATGATTTTGTGGCACACATAAGAAAGGATTCATTATAAGATGGGTGGGACCTATATCTCCCTCCAATGCATTGGGTAAAGATTTTATATCTCATGAGATAGACATGGCTGGAATGGAAGGTTATTTCGGTTCAGTGATACAGGACTGAAATGAGGAGTGAACTCGATTCAGAAAGGGACTTTGTCCACAAAGATAGTCTTGGCAATGAGTCATGACTAACAAGAAATGATTTTCCATGATTATGTGTGCATGCCACAAAGTTTCATGTTTTATGTTATGATTATGGGGATCTCATTTTCACTTCTATGATTTATCCCATGATAAGATATTATGATCTCTTTTGCAGGTTAAGATTTCCAAAAGCTATGTTCTTATGTATATGATGTGATTGATATTTCTTTTGTTTACCCTTACTGAGCATTTGAGCTCACCCTTTTATGTTTTCTTTTCCCCAGGATATAAAGAAAGGTTTTAGGTATAAAAAAGGGAAGATCTTTATGGGAGATATTGAAGATCTTTCATCACGATTAGAAGATTACGTTCCGAGTTTCCAAAGACACTAAACTATTACGATCCTTTAGTGTGTGTTTTTTTATGTACTAAGTATTCCGCAAATGTAATGTAATGTCCATGTACATCAGGCTTCGGGTCTCTACAGTTGGTATCAGAGGAAAGGTTTAGTCAACCTTTGGAAACTAGGATGCGAGAACTTTAATGAGATCCCTAGAGATATTTCTAAGGTATGTCTAGGGATGCCCCTAAGGATAAGTATACGTATAGGATATAGTTCTAGAACTATGGTAACGATATTAGATTAAACCAAAGATGATAGATATTTAAGTTACTCCCCCTTTATTACGATTTTTGCATCTAACACTATTCTGTTTGGGTTTTAGAAAATGGCTGGAAACAAGATGATTCACAATAATGGAGGATATGATGGACAATGGAATGATATTCTTCTTGAGCAACCAAATGAAATGGGATTTGGATGTCCAAACATCATTATTATGCCGAATCAGCAATCTCACAACATGATCAATAAAGTAAAATTTGGTAAGTTTCCTGACTCGACTAATAAGAGAAAGATGGAGTTCCATGATGATCATAGAGGAAAGAAAGTTCAATTTCCCCTATGTAAATCATGTGGGAAGAGGCATCAAGGAGAATGTTTCAAGGGAACTTGAAGATGCTTTGGGTGTGGAAAAGAAGGACACAAAGAAAGTAAGTGCAAAGGAAAAGGGTCGGTTAACACCATGGATGAGGATAATGGTGTTGCTATGACATCAAAAATGGTTAAGTGTTTTAAATGTGGAATGTATGGGCATTATGCAAACAAATGCCCTTAGGGAAAGACTCATGAAGAGAATCAGTATGGTCATATGGGTAGTATTTATGTGGATGATGATGAAGAGACTACAAATGATATGTGAGATGAAAGAATTGTTGAAGCTCGGTCAATGGTTTAAGAATGTTGTGGAATGATTACATGTTTATCATGTGTAATGTTGTATAAGAAATCTCATGGTACTATGGAATAAAGAGACATCTGAGGATTGTTACACTGTTGTCCTTCCTTGAGTTATGAAAGTGTATGATTAATGGTACCACTATCCATGAAAGGTTATTCAGATATTTTTGGAATGTAGATGATATGCGCATAATGAAGGGATAAGGAGAAAATTAAATGTTTGATAGTATTCATGAGCTCATGATTGATATAAGGACTAAGTGATATCATGGTTTGAGTATATACAATTTTGAGGATTTTGGTATGTGGAAAGTGTTAACTTTTAACTGCACTCATGTTTTCACTAAGGTATTCAAGAGAATAGACGATTAAGGACTTTGAATGTTTGGAATGTGACCAACAAGACATATCTTATGATATGTGGGGATCAACGACAGTATTAAATCTCTGGTAATCGTTGTCACTATATTATGAGAGTGGACTGCAGTATTATGTATAAGCCTAAAGATTAGACTGGATTATGTTGTACATAAGTTATTATTGATTAAGGATAGAAGTTCTCTCGATATTATTGATGGGATGTTATAGTAATATAGTTTTAGAAAAAGGACAACCTGTAGGACGGGCGACAGCCCATCGCTTCGGATAAGGCTGTGGGAATCGAACCCACAACCGAAGTGCGACTGGCCTTTATCGCCTACCACTGGCCTACAGGAAGTCCCTGTTTAGTAGAAACTAGTTTTATTATATTAAGCAGTATGATATATGAAGTATAAGTCCATTTTAGGAACTATATATGATTAATCTCACTATAGATCGACTTATGTATATAATTTTTGCTAACCTTTTGTTTGAGACAGATGGAATGACCCGTCATTCTATCACATGATCTGCTAACACTTCACGAATAACAAATTCAACTTCATTTATTTAAGAGATGAAGTGGAAATTGTTTTAGGCACGAACAATAGTGAGATTGTACCAAAATAAAGAAAGTAATTATTCCAATTCAAATTTTCAACTTTAGGGAAATGATCTTGAAAACCAAAAATGTTGTCCTAGCGATCTTATACCTGATGAATCGGATGGTACCTTAGATCGTCACAAATTTATGGATTTGTGATTATTGGATTTTCCATAGCCATGTTCTCTACCACTCTCCATCAGAACATGATGGTTAGATTTCTCTTCCATATCCATATTTTCACCTATGTGGAAACCCAATGATTAGTTTATTTGGGTAACCGTTACGTTTCATACTTTTGTTTTTAAAGAATGGTTTTGATATTCCTTTTTACGATGTGGGTTTCTATTAAAGAAAATTTCAAATAGTAAACCATTTATAACCCCGACGAATTTTGAGGGCGAAATTCATTTTAAGGGGGGTAGAATGTAACAGCCCGAGATTTTATAAAAAATATTCTTTTTAATTTTATTAATGTCTTGTGTTGTACGCTACACCAAAAGGAGCTTGCACAACACGCATCCTTGACTTGCCTTGCATTACACGCAATCGCGACCTTCCTCGATAGCCTGTGTAATACACAATACCGAGTTTCACTAAACAATGATTTGCTATTAAAATATTATTAAAACTAGCCGTTATGAATATTAATAACCACTTTTTAAATTTTAGAAATTTTAAAATGGACTTCATTTATGGATTCGGAGTATCGAATTTAGCCTAAGGTGAAATTTTGGTACTTTTCGGATAACTTTCATATTCTGATGAATAGTGAAAATTACTAAATTATAATTAAAAACAACTTTTTTAATCGAAATAATTAATAGTGATAAATCATTAATTTGAGTGGTTTTAAAGTATATTTAGAATATATTTTTACAATTTAATACAATGTTGGTCATTGGATGTAATTTCACATTTAAACTAGACATAAACAAGTGTCAATCTTTTGATAGATATTGTTTCTTAAAAACACGCTATTTGTTTTAACAGCAGGATTTAATTATAAAATTAATTAATGCAACTTTTATGTTACGAATTTGGTAAAATAGACTTCATTTTTGAATTCGGAATATGAAATATAGCTTAGGATGAAATTTTGGCATTGTTCTGAAAAACATCAATTTTTGATGAATAGTGAAACTACTAAGTGGTAGGTTAAAAACTGAATTTTGTATAAAACTTAATTTTACCGCTTCTGTGAATGGAATTTTGAAAATCCGAGAGACACGGTTAATATCGAGGACTAAAATGTGGTTCAATGAGATGAAAATAATTTTTTGGTGAATAGTAACTTTTTACGTTTTTTACCGCGGTTAATAGTAAATAGGGTAACTAAGGGTAAATATGATATTACTATTACCCTAACACGTGTCCTAACCCTATTGGACAAGTGTATCTCGACCAAAAACAACCTTAAGTGTAAAATATTATCATTTAGGCCCACTTGGATTAGATTAGGACATTTATTATTATTTAATTCAAAGAAGAGTTAAAAGAGTTAAAATCAAAGTTTATTTACTAAAACATTTTTAATATGGGGTTATACATAAGATAAATTCGATTGTAAATATTCATTAGAAAGCTAAAAAGATTTCCTACATTATGGTATTTTATTTGTAATTTTTAGACATCAAATAATTTAATTTATTTATGACACAACGATGATGTAGTAATTATCTTATTAATGAAATATTGACATAATTGATGTTATAAACACCAAAATAAATGTAATTTGAGACTTTTTATGAATTACACTAATTTTATAGGTTACTATGATATATTAGTGTTGATTTAATCAACTTGGTTCGAACATATAATTCTGTTATGACTTTAACAAAAATCATATATCAAATAGTGTCAAAATTGACACAAAATAGTTTTTAAATCAAATATTATATTATTAATTGTTATTTTATTCCTAAAAATCTAAGGTTCGGCCAAATGACTTATATAAGGATATATATATTAATAATAAACAATTTGGGGTTCTTTTGGCATGATATAGTAAGTGTATTAACCATATAGTATAAGAAAACAAAAAGACACGGTAAAAGTTAAATTATTTAACTTAGAGTTAAATCTAATTGATAAGGTTAAAATAATATCTTAAACTTGTCTAAATTCTATTGGTTGATAGGTTTCGACCCCTCCCCACTTTAGCTTCGAAATAAAACCCTTTGGAACCATTATAAACCGATTTTGACTTTAATATAAAATAATATTTTGAGATATTCCTAAGGTGCCCCTCTCCTCCCCTATAAAAGGACACCTCCTCCCCCTCCTCCTCACACCAATTTGAGCTCTCAAGCTCGGCCAAACCCTGCCAAAATCTCTTCTCCACTTCCCTAGAAACATCCTAGAGGTTATGGTCTTCCTCAAAGACCAATTCTAGTTCCCTAAGAAGAGGTCTCAAAGAGGCACTTCAAAGAAGAGGTAATTACCGTTACCAATTCTTTCATTTTATTTCTTCTTCCACTTCTTCTTCTTAGGTTGTTTCATTATGAAGTAATAACATCAGTATCACTCATATACTGATATGTTATTATATGTATGAAACAACCCTATTTCACCATCTATCCATCCTACGGAAAAAGAAATCACCGCGCGTGCGTACGTACGGAATACCGTCTCCACGCCGTGGTGTAATCTATTTTCCACCACCACCTTACATGGATGGGTATAATGGTGTATAGAATAACTATACATAGTTATTACAACATCATATTGATTCTGATATATTGTATAATCCACTCCAATTCAATTCAATATTTATAGAAATGATATCATCGCTCGTGCGTACGTACGGACTACCGTCTCCACGACGCGATGAGATTCATTCTCCATGTTAACCATTTAAGAATGATTATAAAGTATATATAAGAAATAATAATGAAATATATGACATTTTAAAGCTACTGGATTTATGTATAAATATATATGTATGCCATCTACTTACTTCCATTTCAAGACAATAAGGAAAGTAAAACAGCGTTCATGCGTACGTACGGACTACCGTCTCCATGAACGGTGTTTTTCATTTTATTTATCTATCTATTATATATATATATATATACTGAATATATATGATATATAAATCATATTTTATATTCTGGAAGTAAGTAAATCATGATATAAGTAATAATGATGTCAAGAACAACAAGTCAAAACACCTACGATAAATGAAACGATTTTACCCAAAACGCTTCTTTAACATAGAATTTACAAAAGAACGGGTAATATAATGTCATAAGTGAACCATATGTGATATCATAACAATGAATATGATTCTGTAATAAGTCCATAACATGATTTAAATAATTATACAGGAGGTTCGGACCCTTACGAAGCAAGTCGGACCTAAGGTAAGGGAAATATCACAATCTCATTTTTATTCGAGATTGTTTATTCGTAAGTATTTACTGGGGTGTATTTTATCATCCACATCCATGTTTCATCAATATGTAACATTACTTCCATCCACCCACAATTTTTTAAATCCATTTTTACCCTTCGGTGAGTTTTTAGTAAAGAATATGAAAGGAATCTTTTGTCGTTTTTCGTACGAGGTACTTTTTGACTTTTCCGACAAAAGTACGAAGAATGTTTTTAACTTATATGGCACGAACGGATTTTTACTATTTTATAAAGCCTTATTTTCATGAAGCTTACTCTAAAAGATTTCATGACTATTTTCAATAAAATCTCTTTCTTTTAAAATTGCATGATGTTTTGTGAAAAGAAATTGATTTTGAAGAAGAAAGGATATTTTCCTCAAGAATTCAATTCAAGTGTTTTATCAAAATTATTTTCCATCTAAGATAATAAAGGGTTCTGTTTCTATCCATATTTTTACATTGATTTAACTATGTTGTGATGGAATTATGTTTATGAATTCCATTATCTTATATGAATGGTTTTATGATGTCATGTTGTTTAAGAATCCCATTTTTATTACATGGGTTATGTAATGATGTATGATTTATGATTTTGTGGCACACATAAGAAAGGATTCATTATAAGATGGGTGGGACCTATATATCCCTCCAATGCATTGGGTAAAGATTTTATATCTCATGAGATAGACATGGCTGGAATGGAAGGTTATTTCGGTTCAGTGATACAGGACTGAAATGAGGAGTGAACTCGATTCAGAAAGGGACTTTGTCCACAAAGATAGTCTTGGCAATGAGTCATGACTAACAAGAAATGATTTTGCATGATTATGTGTGCATGCCACAAAGTTTCAAGTTTTATGTTATGATTATGGGGATCTCATTTTCACTTCTATGATTTATCCCATGATAAGATATTATGATCTCTTTTGCAGGTTAAGATTTCCAAAAGCTATGTTCTTATGTATATGATGTGATTGATATTTCTTTTGTTTACCCTTACTGAGCATTTGAGCCCACCCTTTTATGTTTTCTTTTCCCCAGGATATAAATAAAGGTTTTAGGTATAAAAAAGGGAAGATCTTTATGGGAGATATTGAAGATCTTTCATCACGATTAGAAGATTACGTTCCGAGTTTCCAAAGACACTAAACTATTACGATCCTTTAGTGTGTGTTTTTTTTATGTACTAAGTATTCCGCAAATGTAATGTAATGTCCATGTACGTCAGGCTTCGGGTCTCTACAGTTGGTATCAGAGGAAAGGTTTAGTCAACCTTTGGAAACTAGGATGCGAGAACTTTAGTGAGATCCCTAGAGATATTTCTAAGGTATGTCTAGGGATGCCCCTAAGGATAAGTATACGTATAGGATATAGTTCTAGAACTATGGTAACGATATTAGATTAAACCAAAGATGATAGATATTTAAGTTACTCCCCCTTTATTACGATTTTTGCATCTAACACTATTCTGTTTGGGTTTTAGAAAATGGCTGGAAACAAGATGATTCACAATAATGGAGGATATGATGGACAATGGAATGATATTCTTCTTGAGCAACCAAATGAAATGGGATTTGGATGTCCAAACATCATTATTATGCCGAATCAGCAATCTCACAACATGATCAATAAAGTAAAATTTGGTAAGTTTCCTGACTCGACTAATAAGAGAAAGATGGAGTTCCATGATGATCATAGAGGAAAGAAAGTTCAATTTCCCCTATGTAAATCATGTGGGAAGAGGCATCAAGGAGAATGTTTCAAGGGAACTTGAAGATGCTTTGGGTGTGGAAAAGAAGGACACAAAGCAAGTAAGTGCAAAGGAAAAGGGTCGGTTAACACCATGGATGAGGATAATGGTGTTGCTATGACATCAAAAATGGTTAAGTGTTTTAAATGTGGAATGTATGGGCATTATGCAAACAAATGCCCTTAGGGAAAGACTCATGAAGAGAATCAGTATGGTCATATGGGTAGTATTTATGTGGATGATGATGAAGAGACTACAAATGATATGTGAGATGAAAGAATTGTTGAAGCTCGGTCAATGGTTTAAGAATGTTGTGGAATGATTACATGTTTATCATGTGTAATGTTGTATAAGAAATCTCATGGTACTATGGAATAAAGAGACATCTGAGGATTGTTACACTATTGTCCTTCCTTGAGTTATGAAAGTGTATGATTAATGGTACCACTATCCATGAAAGGTTATTCAGATATTTTTGGAATGTAGATGATATGCGCATAATGAAGGGATAAGGAGAAAATTAAATGTTTGATAGTATTCATGAGCTCATGATTGATATAAGGACTAAGTGATATCATGGTTTGAGTATATACAATTTTGAGGATTTTGGTATGTGGAAAGTGTTAACTTTTAACTGCACTCATGTTTTCACTAAGGTATTCAAGAGAATAGACGATTAAGGACTTTGAATGTTTGGAATGTGACCAACAAGACATATCTTATGATATGTGGGGATCAACGACAGTATTAAATCTCTGGTAATCGTTGTCACTATATTATGAGAGTGGACTGCAGTATTATGTATAAGCCTAAAGATTAGACTGGATTATGTTGTACATAAGTTATTATTGATTAAGGATAGAAGTTCTCTCGATATTATTGATGGGATGTTATAGTAATATAGTTTTAGAAAAAGGACAACCTGCAGGACGGGCGACAGCCCATCGCTTCGGATAAGGCTGTGGGAATCGAACCCACAACCGAAGTGTGACTGGCCTTTATCGCCTACCACTGGCCTACAGGAAGTCCCTGTTTAGTAGAAACTAGTTTTATTATATTAAGCAGTATGATATATGAAGTATAAGTCCATTTTAGGAACTATATATGATTAATCTCACTATAGATCGACTTATGTATATAATTTTTGCTAACCTTTTGTTTGAGACAGATGGAATGACCCGTCATTCTATCACATGATCTGCTAACACTTCACGAATAACAAATTCAACTTCATTTATTTAAGAGATGAAGTGGAAATTGTTTTAGGCACGAACAATAGTGAGATTGTACCAAAATAAAGAAAGTAATTATTCCAATTCAAATTTTCAACTTTAGGGAAATGATCTTGAAAACCAAAAATGTTGTCCTAGAGATCTTATACCTGATGAATCGGATGGTACCTTAGATCGTCACAAATTTATGGATTTGTGATTATTGGATTTTCCATAGCCATGTTCTCTACCACTCTCCATCAGAACATGATGGTTAGATTTCTCTTCCATATCCATATTTTCACCTATGTGGAAACCCAATGATTAGTTTATTTGGGTAACCGTTACGTTTCATACTTTTGTTTTTAAAGATTGGTTTTGATATTCCTTTTTACGATGTGGGTTTCTATTAAAGAAACTTTCAAATAGTAAACCATTTATAACCCCGACGAATTTCGAGGGCGAAATTCATTTTAAGGGGGGTAGAATGTAACAGCCCAAGATTTTATAAAAAATATTCTTTTTAATTTTATTAATGTCTTGTGTTGTACGCTACACCAAAAGGAGCTTGCACAACACGCATCCTTGACTTGCCTTGCATTACACGCAATCGCGACCTTCCTCGATAGCGTGTGTAATACGCAATACCGAGTTTCACTAAACAATGATTTGCTATTAAAATATTATTAAAACTAGCCGTTATGAATATTAATAACCACTTTTTAAATTTTAGAAATTTTAAAATGGACTTCATTTATGGATTCGGAGTATCGAATTTAGCCTAAGGTGAAATTTTGGTACCTTTCGGATAACTTTCATATTCTGATGAATAGTGAAAATTACTAAATTATAATTAAAAACAACTTTTTTAATCGAAATAATTAATAGTGATAAATCATTAATTTGAGTGGTTTTAAAGTATATTTAGAATATATTTTTAAAATTTAATACAATGTTGGTCATTGGATGTAATTTCACATTTAAACTAGACATAAACAAGTGTCAATCTTTTGATAGATATTGTTTCTTAAAAACACGCTATTTGTTTTAACAGTGGGATTTAATTATGAAATTAATTAATGCAACTTTTATGTTACGAATTTGGTAAAATAGACTTCATTTTTGAATTCGGAATATGAAATATAGCTTAGGATGAAATTTTGGCATTGTTCTGAAAAACATCAATTTTTGATGAATAGTGAAACTACTAAGTGGTAGGTTAAAAACTGAATTTTGTATAAAACTTAATTTTACCGCTTCTGTGAATGGAATTTTGAAAATCCGAGAGACACGGTTAATATCGAGGACTAAAATGTGGTTCAATGAGATGAAAATAATTTTTTGGTGAATAGTAACTTTTTACGTTTTTTACCGCGGTTAATAGTAAATAGGGTAACTAAGGGTAAATATGATATTACTATTACCCTAACACGTGTCCTAACCCTATTGGACAAGTGTATCTCGACCAAAAACAACCTTAAGTGTAAAATATTATCATTTAGGCCCACTTGGATTAGATTAGGACATTTATTATTATTTAATTCAAAGAAGAGTTAAAAGAGTTAAAATCAAAGTTTATTTACTAAAACATTTTTAATATGGGGTTATACATAAGATAAATTCGATTGTAAATATTAATTAGAAAGCTATAAAGATTTCCTACATGATGGTATTTTATTTGTAATTTTTAGACATCAAATAATTTAATTTATTTATGACACAACGATGATGCAGTAATTATCTTATTAATGAAATATTGACATAATTGATGTTATAAACACCAAAATAAATGTAATTTGAGACTTTTTATGAATTCCACTAATTTTATAGGTTACTATGATATATTAGTGTTGATTTAATCAACTTGGTTCGAACATATAATTCTGTTATGACTTTCACAAAAATCATATATCAAATAGTGTCAAAATTGACACAAAATAGTTTTTAAATCAAATATTATATTATTAATTGTTATTTTATTCCTAAAAATCTAAGGTTCGGCCAAATGACTTATATAAGGATATATATATTAATAATAAACAATTTGGGGTTCTTTTGGCATGATATAGTAAGTGTATTAACCATATAGTATAAGAAAACAAAAAGACACGGTAAAAGTTAAATTATTTAACTTAGAGTTAAATCTAATTGATAAGGTTAAAATAATATCTTAAACTTGTCTAAATTCTATTGGTTGATAGGTTTCGACCCCTCCCCACTTTAGCTTCGAAATAAAACCCTTTGGAACCATTATAAACCGATTTTGACTTTAATATAAAATAATATTTTGAGATATTCCTAAGGTGCCCCTCTCCTCCCCTATAAAAGGACACCTCCTCCCCCTCCTCCTCACACCAATTTGAGCTCTCAAGCTCGGCCAAACCCTGCCAAAATCTCTTCTCCACTTCCCTAGAAACATCCTAGAGGTTATGGTCTTCCTCAAAGACCAATTCTAGTTCCCTAAGAAGAGGTCTCAAAGAGGCACTTCAAAGAAGAGGTAATTACCGTTACCAATTCTTTCATTTTATTTCTTCTTCCACTTCTTCTTCTTAGGTTGTTTCATTATGAAGTAATAACATCAGTATCACTCATATACTGATATGTTATTATAAGTATGAAACAACCCTATTTCACCATCTATCCATCCTACGGAAAAAGAAATCACCGCGCATGCGTACGTACGGAATACCGTCTCCACGCCGTGGTGTAATCTATTTTCCACCACCACCTTACATGGATGGGTATAATGGTGTATAGAATAACTATACATAGTTATTACAACATCATATTGATTCTGATATATTGTATAATCCACTCCAATTCAATTCAATATTTATAGAAATTATATCATCGCTCGTGCGTACGTACGGACTATCGTCTCCACGACGCGATGAGATTCATTCTCCATGTTAACCATTTAAGAATGATTATAAAGTATATATAAGAAATAATAATGAAATATATGACATTTTAAAGCTACTGGATTTATGTATAAATATATATGTATGCCATCTACTTACTTCCATTTCAAGACAATAAGGAAAGTAAAACAGCGTTCATGCGTACGTACGGACTACCGTCTCCATGAACGGTGTTTTTCATTTTATTTATCTATCTATTATATATATATATATATATACTGAATATATATGATATATAAATCATATTTTATATTCTGGAAGTAAGTAAATCATGATATAAGTAATAATTATGTCAAGAACAACAAGTCAAAACACCTACGATAAATGAAACGATTTTACCCAAAACGCTTCTTTAACATGGAATTTACAAAAGAACGGGTAATATAATGTCATAAGTGAACCATATGTGATATCATAACAATGAATATGATTCTGTAATAAGTCCATAACATGATTTAAATAATTATACAGGAGGTTCGGACCCTTACGAAGCAAGTCGGACCTAAGGTAAGGGAAATATCACAATCTCATTTTTATTCGAGATTGTTTATTCGTAAGTATTTACTGGGGTGTATTTTATCATCCACATCCATGTTTCATCAATATGTAACATTACTTCCATCCACCCACAATTTTTTAAATCCATTTTTACCCTTCGGTGAGTTTTTAGTAAAGAATATGAAAGGAATCTTTTGTCGTTTTTCGTACGAGGTACTTTTTGACTTTTCCGACAAAAGTACGAAGAATGTTTTTAACTTATACGGCACGAACGGATTTTTACTATTTTATAAAGCCTTATTTTCATGAAGCTTACTCTAAAAGATTTCATGACTATTTTCAATAAAATCTCTTTCTTTTAAAATTGCATGATGTTTTATGAAAAGAAATTGATTTTGAAGAAGAAAGGATATTTTCCTCAAGAATTCAATTCAAGTGTTTTATCAAAATTATTTTCCATCTAAGATAATAAAGGGTTCTGTTTCTATCCATATTTTTACATTGATTTAACTATGTTGTGATGGAATTATGTTTATGAATTCCATTATCTTATATGAATGGTTTTATGATGTCATGTTGTTTAAGAATCCCATTTTTATTACATGGGTTATGTAATGATGTATGATTTATGATTTTGTGGCACACATAAGAAAGGATTCATTATAAGATGGGTGGGACCTATATCTCCCTCCAATGCATTGGGTAAAGATTTTATATCTCATGAGATAGACATGGCTGGAATGGAAGGTTATTTCGGTTCAGTGATACAGGACTGAAATGAGGAGTGAACTCGATTCAGAAAGGGACTTTGTCCACAAAGATAGTCTTGGCAATGAGTCATGACTAACAAGAAATGATTTTCCATGATTATGTGTGCATGCCACAAAGTTTCAAGTTTTATGTTATGATTATGGGGATCTCATTTTCACTTCTATGATTTATCCCATGATAAGATATTATGATCTCTTTTGCAGGTTAAGATTTCCAAAAGCTATGTTCTTATGTATATGATGTGATTGATATTTCTTTTGTTTACCCTTACTGAGCATTTGAGCTCACCCTTTTATGTTTTCTTTTCCCCAGGATATAAAGAAAGGTTTTAGGTATAAAAAAGGGAAGATCTTTATGGGAGATATTGAAGATCTTTCATCACGATTAGAAGATTACGTTCCGAGTTTCCAAAGACACTAAACTATTACGATCCTTTAGTGTGTGTTTTTTTTATGTACTAAGTATTCCGCAAATGTAATGTAATGTCCATGTACGTCAGGCTTCGGGTCTCTACATTTGGTATCTTGTGCAATGTAGAAAATTATACCTATAATGCACTCTTCTAGATGAATGATGTGTGATTTTGATTATGTTCCATATAAAAGTCCATTTTATCCCAACATTAGTAGAGTCGGTGGTCTGCACCATCAAATCTCCTAGTGAAGAAGGTTAAAGTTGTCTTACATAGATAATTTACCTTGCTCATGAGTTTATAATGAATAATGAACTAATTTTTCATTATGATAGACGTGCCAGTGATCCTATGGAATTTATTGATAGGATATATCAAAACCATATCATTATAATGACCCTTAGGAACATACCATTGTGATTTTCCACTTATATATTGAAAGGGTTGCATTTAAAATTGTGGAAATCCATGGTGAATGTGAGGAGGAGTGAGGATCTTACCTGGGATTCCATCAAAGGGTTTTTAATCAGTAGCATTATCCCAAGACATTGAAAGATGTGAAATCCCAAGAGGTCATGAAATTGGAATAAAGGGGGAGTCTATATAAGATCATTAATTTAAACAATATATAAATTAAATCATTTGAAAAGAATTAACTTTCATTCATTTTGAGGATCATTTTTTACTTTTGGAGAATTGAGAAAAACAGTTACATATCACACCCTTATAAAAAATGTGCACAACTACACTCAATATCCATTTCCCCCAAAAAAGTGTACGTAAATTTTAAATCCATTTTTTTTAAAACAGTTTCATTTCATTAATTTTGAATCCCCATAGGGTAATGGTAAACCGTTATATAGTTCTTAATCATCCTTAGGCCCTATGCATCGGATGGGTGCAACAATATTTCTAGGGGAAACAAAATAATAATAAGAAATAAAAATATTATACTTTGTTCAACACCATGAGATGTTAAAATATTGTTTTTATTTATCATAATTAAGAAGTATCTCAAATAGTAATTTACAAACACATGAAATTAGCATCACTAACCAAATATTTTAAAAAAACACTTTATAATAAATCATAATAGTAAGATCATAATAATGATGCCTTCTTATAAAACATGAGATCCCAAGAAAATTATTTTCAATGAAACATAAACTTTTTATCTATAAATGGGTAATAATTCATTAAATAAAATATAATTATCTAACATTTTCAAATCAAATGTTTTCCAGGAAAACAATTTACCAAGATTAGAAATTGTAACATCCTAGTTATTTATAGAATAATACATTTTTCATATATATTAATATTTAGAAATAATATATTTAATTTAAATTAAAGAGTAAACTTTTTGAGATATCATAAATGAAACGCAATAATGGGTATCTATAAAATCTTACGTTGCACCCAACATTGAATTATACCAAAAAATAAAACAATAAAAATCATATTAATTTAAATTGTAGTTAATGCCTAGCCGTTTTATTAGAAGGAATGAATAGAAAAAACTAAAATATAGTTATACATGTTTGTTAAATGTTTTTGCATTTATATAATAAATTTTAGGGGATTCAAATGAAAATGAATCCAATATTAACCATAAAGTACTCTAATATTTTTTTAAAATCTCTTTTTACCCCCTTTTGATGGTGATCCCTTTTTAAAAATAGGTATGTAACTTTTATATGTGATATTTGATAATAAAAACATATTATTTAAAAGTGGATCATCAAAATTTACTTTTAATGAAATTTTCATATTTTTCTGATAAAATTCATATTTTAATGAATAGTGAAAAAATACAGCTTTTTTAATTAAAAACTACATTTTCCTAAAATTTATTTATAGGGTTATATTTTACTTTTAATTAGTTTTATATTGTAATTGGATTATATTTTTACCATTTAATTCAATAATTTTCATTGGAAGTTTTTTCAAATTGTAATTGGACATAAACAAATCTTCATCATTTGAATGTTTTTACTTCCCAAAAACTCACTTTCTGGTTTTGAAAAGAGAAATTAATTTTAAATTAATTTATGATAATTTTATGTATTGAACATGGGAATATGGATTAAATATTATGAATTAGAAGGTATAATTTGGTTAAATAGGTACCTTTTATTTTAGGTCAATATGATTCGAAACATCAGTAATTATATTTATTTACTATGGTTAAAGGGTAAATCTGGTAAATAAGGGTAAAAAATAATATTATTATAGTATAAAACTAAACTAACACACGTAATAATCCTATTTAATGGTATATGGATAATCTTGGGAATAATATTTTTGACATTAATTCCCCATGGAGCCACATGGTTGTGATAATGACATGTTATAATAATTAATTCAATGTAAAGAGAAATATAAATAAACATGTATCTTTTACTTGATAAATTTTAATATTGGGTTATATAAATGATCTCTAAGACTATAAATATTCACTAGAAAGATAAAAATATTTTATACATCATTGTATATTATTTATAGTTTTTATACATAAAATAAATTAATTTATTAATGAAACAATGATGATGCAGTGATTACCTTATTAATGAAAGATTCAAAAAATGATATTATAAATATAAGAATAAGTGTAATTTGAAAATTTAGATTCCATCAAAAAAAATTTATGGATAGCTATAAAATATTATATTTTGGTTAATTCTTTTTATTCAATGTCATCAAGTTGTTATGACTTTAACAAAAACCAATTTCTAAATAGTGTCAAAAATGTCAAAAATGAGTTTTTATAACATGTATTATATTATTAAATTAAATAATAGTATTAAATATATATGATTAGGAATAATAACATAGATAATATAAAAAATTTCATTAGTGACCCACTTGAGGTTATCTTGTAATTTTATAGTAACTACAGAAACCATATATTATGGAAATACAAGAAGACATGGTAAGAGATAATGTTTTTAACTAAGGGTTAAAGTTAAATGATACGGTTAATTTTGTGACCTAAACTCCTCTAAAACCTATTGGTTTAGAGTATTTCAACCTATATTAGTCTTATCATTGAAATATAACTCTTTGTAAATATTAATATTTTAAAATCAATTTTTAATAAAATAATATTTCAAGACTTTTGTAAAGTGCCACTACTCATTCTAATAAATGTCCACCAACTCTACCCACTTAAGCACACCCCTCCTTCCCCTCGGATTGGGAAAATTATGCCCAATTAAGATCCAAATATCCCTCCCTTACACCATTAATACTTAACATGGGTATAGGGAAACTCAAAGAGGCCTTTTGGCTCAAATTAAAAAAGTGTTATCCAATTCTTCAGAAACATCTTCTCTCATGGTCCTTTCAATTAGTTTCCTTCTCCACCCCATAAACTCTACTTATTCCATTATTTATTTGAAAAAAAGTATCTTATATATTCTAGGATGTTTTTATTCTAATATTTTGATCTAATCACACACACATCCTTCAAATTGATATAAAACATACTATTTCTGTATACAGTGAACTACTACTTTATGAAATGATGATTGTTCAATTTTATCCTACAACTTCTCATGGTGGCCATTAAGACAGAAATATATTTATATATGATATATATAAAATTTATATTGACACTATGCTTATATGATATTTATTTACAATATACATTGTTTATTTCCATAATGTGTAAATATGAGAATTTCATTTGAGGAAGTTTGGACTACCAGACATTCAAAGTGATACGAATCATTTAAGCTATACACAGAATGTATAAAGGATAGTTTTATTAAAATTATGAGACATAAATGAAATTAATATAATACTGGTATTATAATATACTTTTATATCATATTATTATTATTCTTTTAATATGACAAATAAATGAAGGAAGCGTTGATGCGTACATACAACCTACTCTATCCATAAACGATACAATAAATATATTATCTCAAAATATTATGATATTAAAACTACATATATACTGGAAATATATTATATTTAAATTAGGAACAATATTTTAGATATGATGGATTTTTACCACATAGACAATTTACATCAAAACAAGCTCATTTTTTACTTAAGTACCTAATATCAAAAAAATGACTCATATGAACATAAATAATTATATAATTTTTATAACATGATAATAAGTTATATAAAATGAATAATAAACTTGGAAAAGGATTTTAAGTAAGTAAAAATTAGGATATGTTTATTACATAGGAATATAAAGAATGAACAAGACAAGCCAGATTCGAGATAAGGGACTTCGCCTCAATCTCCTTTCATGGAGGCATATTTTGATGTTATACAACACCTTCTTTTATACGGTGAATAATAAACCCATTTTACTTTTAATTTCATTGAAATTGAATATTTTTTCTATGAAGAGTTTTACTAACGACAAAATGGAATTTTTTTATCATATGTGGAGACAATGACTTCTATGCTGCCATAAACATTATTTGATATTTGGATTCCTATATAAGCCTTAATGTTTTTAAAAAGAAAATAAATAACTTATTCAATTTTTTGGGAGTTTTTGTGTAGAAAATGGTTTTGAATATGTATTTACTATTTAAATATGGTGAAATGATCCCTTGGGATTTCACATGAAATTTATTGAGTTAAATGATGATAATTGCAATCTTTTGTGTTTTATGATTATATAATAGTACTTGGAAATTTTACAGGTGGTTACGTGATAAACCAATGAATGGTGGTTACATGAGAAACCAAATATTGGTGGTTCTGTGACAAATCAAAAATGGGGTGTTTCATTATAATCTCCAATGTAGTGGTTATGGAAGTTGGTTGTATGGCTATTCCATTTAGTGATATGTGTGGAAGTCGATCGTATGGTTATTCCATTTAATATATTTTTATGTCAAAGGTTACAATTATATATTATATGTTTCTTTATATGGGATTTATGAAAATATATTGGTTTACAAAGGGTAATCAATGAGATTATATTCAGTGAATCATATTTAATACTTTTTAAAGGTAATAATTATTACTTTTTGATAAAGTATTCATTGTTTTCATATTTTCCAAAGACTCACTATTTTCCTTCTTTGTGTATCCCTTAACGATCTATTTATGGTCATCCAATGTTTTGAATTTATTTAATAGGACTTAAATATTAATATATTCAAGGATGGTATCATAAAAAGTATTTTCTATTAAATCATGTAACAATACCATATTTATTTTTAAAGAGTTTTTGTTTTATGAAGAAAATGGATAGTGACTAGAAGTGTCTACTTGTAATATTTTTGTTCCTATGTGTGAGTTATGAGTCAATTATCTAAATACATAAACATAAAAATATCCTCAAAGTTAATTACCGTCAAATTGTAGAATTATCTTTAGATTATGTAATGTTTAAGGCTAGGGCCTTATAGTTTGTATCAGAGGTTAGTTTAGATAACTTTATGAGTTAGAATATTATTAATAGAATATCCATAAAATAATTTTTCTTTATGTTCGAATTGGAATGATATAGATTTTAATGATTACTATATTTCTACATGTATGATATGTTCGTTATGAATGTCTTTCCATAGAGGAAATAGGGCACCTGTGCTGGGAAGGCTTACAGATAGAAATAACCTTAAAAATCATCATCATGAGACGGTTGGAATCATAAATGAATGGATTTTTGTTGTGATGGCTTAGTGGACTGGGGTGGTAAATGGTCGTGGTGTCTGTGGATGAGATCAACTAGACCAACCACAGAGGAAAATTTCTATCATAGAACATTTTAGGAGCCAACGTCCCCCAACATTCATAAGATCATCTGACCCTATGCAAGCTGAAGGGTGGATTAAAGAACTAGAAAAGATTTTTGATTTAATGGGGTGTTAAGACAATTAAAATTTTTGTCATTGTATTTATCATTTTGAAGGTGAATCCGAGATGTGGTGGTCTATGATTAAAAATATCTGAGGAAGTGATGATGTTGACACTGTGGAATGAGATGAATTTAAGAATGTATTCCTAGAGAAATATTATCCTCTAGGTATTTCAATTAGGATGGAAAACCAATTCCTAGAATTAAGAAACAATGAGGATGATTCAGTGGATATATATGAATAATATTTCACCCATTTTTGAAGGTACATCACAAATTTTAGCCGGGCCATTGTTAGTAATATTAATCAGTTTTACTCAGGATTCATGCCAAAATATCGAAGGGCAATAGCATCACACGAGTTAAAAAGATAAGAAAAACATTTTTGATGTGATGTGAATGTAGAACTAGAGTTTTCTGATGAGAATTTATTCTATGATAGAAAAAAAGTGAAATAGTTGAAAAGAAATGGGAATGAATTTATCAAATAATCCTAGAGTTAAGAAAACAAAATTTCCAACTTATGAGAAGTGTGGAAAAAATAATCATGGAGAATGTCTCACAATGTATGGGAAGTTCATCTGATGTGGTATGACTGGTCAGATTTCTTGTAACTATAAGTAATATGATCAATATGGTAATGACAAACCAGTGCTAGGATGTTTTTGTTTCAATGAGATAAGAAATTATGCTAATGTGTATCCAAAGTTGATAACCTAAGGTAGAAACCATCTAGATCGAATGTAGAAGAGCATGTAAAAATCAGTTTTAACTACTACGGTTGATGTGGGACTATCAAATGATGTGGCCATAGGTATGTTATAAGTTTCTTCAACATATTCCAATACTATATTTGACTCTGGATCTTCATATTGTTTCATTTCTGAGATCATTGCAAGTAAATTGGAAATAACACCTCATGAATGTGATATATAACATTTTGAAAAGACTCAAGGTGGAAGTATTAAAGAAGCCATTATTTATAATAATATTCCTATTATCACTAGTGGTATTCACTTTCCAGTAAATCTTGTTGAACATATCATAGTGGAATTTGTTATTATTTTTGGAATGGTTTGGATTTCAGTTTATCATGCTAAAATTGATTGTAATTCCAATAATTTTTTACTCAAAAAACTAATATCATTGACAGCATACCAAGAAGATTAAAAATTGATTAAAAATTGTAGTGAATGTTATTTGTCTCATGTTATTTAAAAGAAAGAAATAGTTTTGATTAGACACATTCTAGTAGTGAATAAATTTATAGATGTTTTTCTTAATGAATTTCTTGGTATTGTTCCCAATTAAGAGGTTAAATTTACTGTGGATTTAGTTCCTGATGCAAAGCCTATTTCTAAACCCCTTATCTAATGGCTAAATTATAACCTGTGGAGTTAAAAAATAAGTTGTAGAAAATTATTTGATAATGGTTTCATTCGACCTAGAACATCACCATGGGGTGATCCAGTTTTATTTGTGAAAAATAAAGAAAGTTATATGAGAATTTGTATTGGTTATAGAACCTTAAATAACATCACCATTAATAAAAAGTATCTGTTGCATCGTATCAATCGTTCTTCTAATCATCTCCATGGAGATCAATATTTTTTGATGTTTGATTTGCGGTCTGGGTACCATCAATAAAATGTGAAAGAGAATAACATTCCAAAGATAGATTTCTGAATGAGATATGGAAATTATGAGTTTTTAGTTAATTTTTTGGGTTTTCTAATCCACCTTATGTATTTATAAATCTCACGGTGGGAGTCTTTCATCAATTTTTGGATTGTTTTGGGGTTCTGTTTATAGATGGATTTTTGGTATATTCTAAAAGCTAGGAGTTACATGAAAGTCACATTAGGATTGTTTAGAAAATAATAAATAAAAGAAAACTGTATGGATATTTTTGTAAGAGTGAATTTTTATTGCAAAAAATTCTTTCCTTGGTCATTTTGTTTGTAAATATGGCATAACTGTTGACCCTTCTAAAACAAAAGTTGTTTATGAATGGCCAATACCTACTATCCCTAAGATTCATAGTTTTATTGGATTAGTGGTTTATTACCGACGGTTTTTAAAAAATGTTACATAGTTATAAAGCCCACTAAGTAAGCTAAAATGTAAGGGAGTTAAATTCATTTGGACAAAGGAATGTGACAATTATTTTCTGGAACTAAGAAAGGATTGGTAAATGATCCAGTTTTGGACATACCTTCCTTGAATGGTGAATTTACAATATACAGTGATGCATCAATGAAAGGACTTGGTTGTGTATTAATATATAATTAGTAGGTAATTTATTATGCTTCATTTTATTTGAAAACTAATGTGTTAAATTACCCTAAAAATGATTTCGAATTATCTGTTCTTGTTTTCCATTAAAAATTTAGAGGCATCATTTGAATGGCATAAAGTGTTAAATATATTATAATGAAAAAAGATTAAAGAATATATTCACTCTGAAATAATTAAACATGACAGAGTGGAGATGGTTGGAATTAATCAAGGATTATCATTGCATGATTCATTACCATCTAAGAATGGAAAATAAAGTGGATGATGCTTTGAGTCAAAAGCGTAATTATACATTAACCATATTACATTTGGATCATGATTTTTTGGTTTCTAATTTGATGAATTTTTTATTGGATGTTTTTGGTGTAGGGAATTAATATTTTTTGTTCCATGTGTAAGTGAAATCATATATAACATATATAATTCAGAAACAACATAAATAAGAATGTGACTTGTAGAAAAAGGTAGAATAGGTTCATGAGGGTATTTTAAATGAATTTAACATTGGTAAATACTGTGTTTTGAGGTTTTGAAAGAGACTATGTGGGCCGTTTGTTTCAATGTTGAAGAAAGAGTTATTATGTGAAGTTTATAGTTCACTGTTTTCATTTCATCCTGGTAGTGATATGATGTAAAGGGGTCTTTAGTATTATTACTGGTTGGAGGAAATGATAAGTCATTTTGTTAACATGAACCGGAAATGTTTGACTAGTCAATAGGTTAAAGTAGAGTATTAGTTATTTAAATGGATAATTCATACTTTTCCAGTGCCAGAGTGGAAATAGAAAATGTTTCCCTTGATTTCATAGTAGTATTATCAAACAGTTATCGTGGTAAGAATGCAATATGTTTTATAGTTGATCGATAAACTAAATCTTCTCATTTTCTTCCAATTCGAGATACTCTGTCTCTAGTTAAACATTATAGATTTTATATTATATAGATAGATAGCATACCAAAATTTCCTCTATCCAATATATCTGATCATGATCCTATGTTCAGTTATAATTTTTGGAAAGTCCTTCAGAAGTCTATGTGAACTGAATTAAATTTCAGTACAACTTCCCATCCCCAATCAGATGGGTAGTTCGAATAAAAAATTCAGACATTAGAGGATATTTTATGTGCTTGTTCAATGGTTTACTAGGGAGGTTGGGATCAACAAATTTCTATGGTTGAGTTTCCTTATAATAACAATATTCATTATAGTACAAAGATAGCTCCATTTTAATCATTATATTGAAAGCGGTGTTGAACTCCAAATTTTTGGGACGAAGTAGGTGAAAGGTATTTGATGGGACCATAATTGATAGAAGATATGGTAGAAAAGATTCAGTTGATTCAGAAAAATGCAAGGAAAAAGAAGAGTACAGATAAATGTTATATGGATAACTTGATAAAGGATCTTTTTTTGAGGTAGGTAATTATGTTTTTCCAAATGTTTCTCTATGGAAAAGCGTGATGGGATTTTAAAAAAAAAAGGAAAACTGAGTCTGTGGTTCATTGGACCCTATATAATCCTAGATAAAGTTTGATCTGTTGCCTACAAGGTGGGTTTACCCCCAATTTTAACCTAGGTACATAGTTTATCTCATGTTTCACTGTTGAGAAATTATATGCCAGATCCATCTCATGTTTTGAGTCTAGTGTTTGTTTAGTTAGAAGATAATCTTTCAAACGAGAAAAAACCAGTACATATTCTTGACTGTAGAGAGAGTGTTCCAGAATAATTCCATTCAGTAGATAAAGGTTTTGAGGAAAAACCATATAGATGAAGATGAAATATGGGAATTGGAAAATGTAATGAGGGAGAAATACCCCTACTTATTTGATAAGTAAATAAATTTATAGGGACACAATTTCAAAAAGAGGGGAAGGATGTAAAATCCCAGGTATTTATAGAATGATAAAACTTCATATCTATTAATATTTATGAACAATATATTATTTTCACATTAAAGTGGACACTATTTTCGATAGTTTGCTCGACATGAAACAATGGGTTTCTCCGAAATCTTACATTGCACACAACATTGAGCTATACTAAAAAATTATATAATAAAAGTATTATTATTTTAATGGGAATTTAATACCTAGTCATTTTATTGGAAGGAATGAACAAAAATAACTACAAGATGATTATACATGCTTGTTAAATGTATTTACTTTTATCCAAAATAAATTTAAAGTCTTAAAATGGGAATTAATCCAATTTTAAGCATAAATTACTCTAATATTTTTTAAAAGCTCATTTTACAACCATTTAATGGAGACCCCCTTTTAAATTTAATTTTTTTTCACTTTTATTTGTTTTATTTGACAATATACACATTCAATTTGAAATCATGACATCAAAATTTTCTTTGGTTGAAATGTTAATACTTTTTTTTGATAAAATTCATATATTAATTAATAGTGAAAAATAATGATTTTTAATTAAAAAATGAATTTTCATTTAATTTATTTATATAGTTAGATTGTCCTTTTAATTAGTTAAAAAAGTTTAATTGGATTTTTTTATCATTTAATCCTTATTTTCATTTTATGTTATTTCACATTGAACATGGACATAAAAAATGTCAAAATTTTGATGGTTTTTACTTCATAAAAATCTGATTTCTGTTTTAGACAATGGTAATTAATTTTTTATTAATTTCAAATAATTTAGTGTTTTGAATTTGTAATAATGTATTTTATATTTTGAATCATAAGGTCTTAATTTGGTAAATATGTATATTTTTTTGGAGATTATAAATAGTAACTTCAGTAATTATTTTTATTTACCAAGGTTAATTGGAAAATCAGAAAAATAACGGTAAAAAATAATATTATAACAATATAAAACTCCCTAGCACGTGTCTTAATAATATTTTATAAAATATGACTGACCATGGGCCTCCTTGGGTCAAATTTAGTCCCCATAGATCCACTTAGATGTGATACTGACATGTTAAAATGATTAATTTAAAATAAAGAGAAATATAACATTAAGATTTGTCTTTTACAAAAACAATTTTAATATAGGGTTATATAACTGATCAATATTACTATGAATTGTCATTAGAAATAAAAAAATATTTCCTACATTGTTTAATTTCATTTATAATTTTTATACATTAAATAAATAAATGTATAAATGACACATTTATGGTTCACTGATTACCTTATTAATGAATGATTTAAATAAATGATATTTTAAATAAAAAAATAATTATAATTTGAAATTTTTTATGGAATACCATAATTTTATTGATTAATATGACATACTATATTTGTGTTAATTATTTTGTTTCAATGGAATAATGTTTTTATAAATTTAACAAAAATCGATTTCTAAATAGTTTCTAAAGTTACATAAATGAGTTTTTTATAACAAATACCATTTTATTAAATGATATAATAGTCTTAAAAATAAATGATTCAGTAAAATAACATAATAAATTTTAAAAATTTCATTAATTATCCACTTGAGGTTCTTATGGAATTTTATAGTGACAATAATAACCATATAATATGAAAATACTAGAAGACATGGTAAAAGTTATTGTTTTTAACTAAGGGTTAAAGCTAAATGATAAGGTAAATTTTGTGAACTAAAAATGTTTAAAACCTATTGGGTGAGAGGATTTCTACCCATACACATCTTATATTCGAAAGCTATCACTTTTTAATTATTATAATATGAAAATGAATTTTTAATAAATTAATCTTTCAAGACTTTCCTATATTTCCCCTCCTCCCTCATATAAAAGGCCAGTATCTCTACCAACTTACTCACACCTCTAAATCCCCTAGCCTCATAATAATTCTACACAAATAATCTCCATATATCTATAATCCTTACCTTGGGAATTAGTCAAATCAAATAAGCATTTTGGCTTAAACTATAATGAATTTACTCAATTTGGAATAAACGTCTTCTCTGAAGCTCCTTTCCTTTATTTTTCTTATCCACACCATTCAATATCTTATTAAATTATTTTATGACAAAAAGTATACTCAATTTACTAGTATGTTTTTATGATAATGTTTCAACCTACACTTGAACAAACCTCCATATAATGGATATAGAACATTATGTTTCTGTGTGCTGCGAATTACTGCCTCACGAAACGATGACTGTTCAATTTTATCCTAACACCTCTCATGGTGGCCATTATAATGGAATTATAATTATATGTGATATATATTATATTTATATATGATATATATTATATTTATATTTACTCTATTATTTATTAAATTTTTTTTACAATATACCTTTTTCTTTCCATAATGTTTAAAAACTATAATTTCAATTGAGGAATTGTGGACAGCCAACCCCTCAAAGTGATATGACTTTTCAATGATATTTATGGAATGTATAAAGGATGTTATTATTAAATATAATAGGAATACCTGAAATTAATATAATACTATTATTATAATATACCTTTATATAATTTTATTGTTATACTTTTAATACGACAAAGAAATGAAATCTGCATTCATTCCTGCGTACGACATACCGTCTCCATGAATGGTACCTTTCATTTCCTATATCCAAATATTAAGATATTATAAATACAAATATAATAGATATATATGATATTTAAATCATGAATAATATTCTAGATATGATGTTATTTGATCACATAGAAAATTTACATCAAAACGATGTAATTTTATACTGTAGCACTGAATATAGACAAAATGACCGATATGAACATAAATAATAATGCCATTTTTTTAACTTGATAATAAGTAATATAACGTGAATAATAATCAAAAAAATATTTTTAAATCAAGTATAAATTTACCTAAGTTTGTTAATTAGGAATATAAAGAATGAACACGACATGTCAGATTCAAGGTAAGGGATTTTGTCTCAATCTCCTTTCATGGTGGAATATTTTGAGGTCATACAACACCTTCTTTTATATATTTTATAATAAACCACTATGAATTTTAATTTCATTCAATGAGAATTTTTTTTCTATGTAGAGATTTAATAAATGACAAAAAGGAATGCTTCTAACATTTGTGGCAATAATGAATTCTTTGCCCCCATAACCATTATTTGAAATTTGGATTCCATAATAAGCCATAACATATTTAAAAAGGAAAAGAAATCACTTATTTCCTTTTTGGGTTTTTTGTTATTGAAAATGTGTATTAAAGTGTATTTACTATTTCAATATCTTAAAATGATCTCTTGTGATAGAAACAGTAATTTTATGAGTTGAATGTTGATAATTTAAATATTTATTGTTTTATGATTATATAATGCTACATTGACATTTGACATGTGGTTATGTGATAAACTAAATATGGGTGGTAACATAATAAACCAAATATTGGTGGTTTCATGATAAACCAAGGGTAGGTGCTTACATTATAACCTCTAATGCACTAGATATGGATGTCATCCGTGTGGTTATTCCATTTAGTGTTATGTGCGGAAGTCGATCGTATGGTTATACCATTTAGTTTTTTACATTTCCAAAGTTACCATTTTATGTTATATATTTATTTATATGGGATATATGGTAATCTTTTGTTTACAAAAAGGGTATTCAGTGAGATTAAATTTCGTGAAGTATATCTTCTAATTATTAATGTGAAACGTATTACTTTTCGATAATGTATTCATGTTTTCAAGTTTTCCTGAGACTAATAGTTTTTCATCTTAATATACACCTTACTGATTTTTTTTTATAATCTCATGTGTGGAAATTTTTTTCAGGGGACTTAAAGGCAAATAGTGTCAAGGATGGGATCAAGGAAAATTTATACAGATAAAACATGATAAAAAATCATGATTCTTTTTAATGATTGGTTTCCTTATAAAAAATGTAGATAGTGAGTAGAGGTGTCTACTTGTAATATTTATGTTTTTATGTATGAGTTATGAGCTAGTTCTCAATATCTCTAAAACTGAAAAGATCCTCAAAGTGAAATAAAGTCAAATTGTTGACTTTTCTCATGATTAAGTAATGTTTAAGGCTGGGGCCTTATATAAAGGTAATATAGGTTTAGTGAGATATCACCATCATAAAACCTTTATCAGAACACATAACTAAAACCTTATATGTTGAATAACCAATATGAACAATTTACAACATAATATCCAAGAAGAACATATTCAATTACCAATGCACCTAAGAGATATTTAAGGATCACTTTCTATTAGAGAACTATCATGATCAACCATCATTGTTAATCAATGTAAAAAGACCAGAACACGTATAAAAAACATAAAAGCTTACATTCCCATCATCAAACTCAAAAAATATCTATTAAAATGCATAATAAAATTATTTTTTCATATTGATATATATGTTCCCATTAAAACCTAACTTTCAAAACCAAAATTCATAAAAAAGGGAATAATGGATTTTATTTCATTACAATAAGCAATATTGTAAATGAATAAATATATAAAAATATTGTGTTAGGGGAAAAATCAATTATATCTGTATAAAATAAACTAATACATTCATTTCTCGTTTTTTGTAATTAAATTAAATAATTTCTAAATAAAATAAGTAAACAGGTTCCATTTGATAACATTTGTGAGAAATTACAAAGAAACATAATATGCCATTTATAATTAATTTATTTCCCTAAAAATACATCCATAAAATAATTTTATGAACATGGACTTGGTTGAAATAGATTTGGAAAATAAATCATTAAAACATTTTAAATGAGATTTTAAGTTAAAGTGTCCCTTACATCGAGTCTGAATCATCATATATGTTCGTTATCTTCTTGAATAATTTAAATATGTTAAATATTTAATTTTTTCATGAAACTTATTAAAATTTATTATTCTTTTTAAATTAACTATTTCAATGTTATATAGAATAAATTTATCGATTATGTTCACATCAGATGTTTTAACGATATTCGACTCATATTTCCAAAATAATTTTTGTTTGTAGAGTTTAGTGAAAGTGGAAATTATTACATCATATCTATAATAATAATCATAATATTATTTTCCTTTTTATACACTAATAATACATTAAAAACAAACTATTAATCTTTTTTTTTTGAAAAATGATCTGTGATTCAATCGTGTAGACAATAGGTCGTACAAACGTATGAGCAACATTTCTATTTTTCAATTATCATGGTGGTTTGTGTAAAGATTAAAACATCTCATAAATAAATATTAAATATTATTATAAGAATATCTTTTACATAATATAATAATTCATGATATAAGATTTTAGTTCAAGTGGCTTTGGATACTTGGACAATTAAAAACAATTAAATAAGTTGGCTACGTCATATCCAACTATACTCTTCATAACAAGAACTCTTCTTAGAAATATCATACATAATAAATTTGTTTATATCCTTAGAAAAAGAAACATAATAATGAGTTATATAATAATATTAATGTTGTTAAAAAATGTAGATCATGAGCATATAAGTATGATAACATGTGAATAAAATATGAAAACAATACCCCAAATTTCCCAGATCATAAACATGAGTTGTAAACTAAATCTTTAAGTTCAAACATTATGAATAATCATGTACTTAAATAAAAATAGACATGACAAAATAAAATTGGGATAATAAATATAGTTTTTTCATATACATAGTCATTGAAATTAAAATGTCAAGCTTATACACCAGGACATTCATAACATGTTTGGCTTTGGATAACCTCCCTTTTACCCACATTTGGTCTTGATATAACCTCCCGTGTGCCCTATATTTGGGTTAGGATGACATCCCATGAAACCTTTGAGATCATATAACATTTAGAATTACACAATGGATTAAATAGAAATATAGTACCCACCCATTAAAAATACCATGCATGTATGTTCCACATGATTATAGACATTCATCATATCATAAACTAGCAAAAGTAATGGGTTTCATAAGAATTAAATCATATTATAACCCATTTAAAATAAATGGGTTTAATATTAATTTCATAATAACATAACCCATGAAAAATAATTGGGTTTCATAAACATATCTTAATCATAATGATAAACCATATAAAGAATGACGATGGATTCATTGGATCATATTCCCAGCAAAGATCAAGTAACATCAAATGATGCCATCCTAGATGGAAAAATATTTATAATCAAAAATAACATATATCATTTATTCTGGAATATAAAATTTATTTCATAATTATATTTACATCTTGTAATTAATAATTTTTTTTTGAAATAAATTTCTTTTAAAATAACCTTGAAAATATATAAAGGAAGCTATAAGAACAATTTAGAACATTTCTTGGTTAAAATATCCTTTCCATAAAAAAGAGAAATGTTACAACAATTTATTCTAAAAATAATTTTATTTGATGATAAATTTTAAAACATATAAAAGATGCTTAAAAACATCAAGTGGTCATTATTTTGGAAAATACCATTCATCTCATATGGGTTGAAATAAATATTCCTTCACCATTTTTTGGTAAAATCAAAATTGGACTTGTTATTGGAAACAACATAATGATAATTTTTAAAAATTATTGAAAAAAGGAAAACATTTGTAAAAATTTATTTTAATAATTATAGGAGAAATTGTTTCTGAAGCATTTTTATAACACATGAAGATGTAAGATAAAGTGTTTTTGGCAAAAGAGATAGATAATTTAAGTTTTCTTCAAATCAATTTCGCAATAAATTTAAGTACCAAAGAGTGGGGAAGATGGTAATATTTCATGTAGAGTTAATGAATATCCATATAAGGAAAATATAAATGATTTTATTGAGATATACATCATAATATTTCATCATTGGGAGAATAATCATAAACAATACAGATAAACAATAAGAATGTAACATAAAATCATTACCAATTTGGTAAAATTTATATCACAAGCCCGATGAAATAATGAATTAAAAATAAACATTTAATTATCACGAATATAAGAGTATTAATTATATAAAATATAAAAGGGTTAATATATATACCTCAAAAAAATTTGTAGGTGCATAACATAACTAATATCCCAAAGAGGGAAAATTGAGACAAAAATCCAATTATTATTTTAGTTACATTTGAAAATGTAAACCCCATGAAAGAGATATAATTAAATAGATATATAAATCCATATAATATTGATGATTATAATCATATAATACATTCATGGGAAGAATATACACCACATAATAGAAACTATTGGTTAATATGGTGCGTGTCTCATAAGAAATTATAAGTGAGACGGAAATCACAATCCTTAAGTCTCGAATTGTTTCCTACATGTTTGAACATACTATATAATAAATTAAAGTTTATTATACATATATTTCAGAACCCTAATTATAGATATCATGAAAAATATTACTTACTTAGAACGTTTGTAACTATTTATTAACAATGTCTTTTTAAAGTCATATTTTGAGAAATAATTGAATTATTTTTCATATCCCATTTGATGGATATGGAGATGGTTCGAGGTAATTACTCAAACATAATAAATATATTTATATGAATTATAATAAGGTTATTTTATAATAATGGGTTCATAATTTTTGAATGTGGTAGATGAAGAAATAAAAAAAATCTTAGTTAAGGGCATTACCTCTTCTCGGGACAGTTTAATTTGGATTGCACCAAAAGCCCCCATAGGATGGGTTTATGAAAAAAATAAGGCTTATAGAATTATATGAGGTACTTATGGAACTTATTTTGGTATCTATTTTCTAGTAAAATGGTTTTTTGTAATGTTATGAGGAGAAGAGAGGGGGCGTCCTTTTAATAATGTGGTGAGATGAACACCTATAATTTTTAAAAATAAAATGTTTTACCCAAATGTTTCACACTGTAATAGGCCCAGAAAGAGGTAACTATAATACAATATATGTTATAATTTCCATATATGGATATTTTATAGTGTTTTAACAGTTTCTAGGTGATTTTACCCTATATCTATTTTGTTTAACTCTATAATAAACCCATTTTGTCGACAACCACATTAATTATTCTTTACCATTCATACTATTAATTCTTAAAAAAATTAAGATGAATATGTTTGTTATTATAAATTATTATTATTAAAAATATGAATTAAATTTTGACAAATTATATTCATTTATTTCGAAAAATATATTTTAATATGAATCATGCATATTTGATTAGAAAGGAGTTTTCTGAATAGAATCATTTTAAATGATAAAAATTGTCTTACAAAAAACTTCAACATGAAAATTATTAATATGAATGAAACTACATTAATAGATGTATAATTGATCTAATTTTCTCTTTTAAAACCACCTTAAAATAATTTTTATGTTTTCAAATTATTTAAAAGAAAATAAAATTCTTAATAAAAACATGTCGTTTAACTATTCATAAAAAGCAATATCCTTTAAATGAATTACCAAAAATTAACTCTTAGATAATTGTTATATTATGTTTTAAATAATTTACATTTTTTCAGAATTTTTCCAAAAAGTTCAATCAATAATTTCCCAAAAGGTGAAAAACTACTTTTTATAAAAACACTTTTTATAATCTTAAAATTGGATTTATTCATATCACATTTTTTTGAAACAAATAAATTGAATATTTAGCATTTTATTGAATATAAATAATATAAATTTAATCAAAATAATTCAAAAAATATGATTTGTTTAATATTTTATGGTAAAACCCATTTGTGAGCATCAGCAATCTTTTTCAAAAAAATATTTTATTTTTTTCTTAATAGTTTATATTTTGATTTATATTTAATTGATCACTATAGAATTTATTTTAAATACATTCATAAAACATATATTTTAAAAATATAGATAATATTATTTATACACACCATTCAAATGTCTAGGTGATAATAATCATATTATATAATGATATTTTAATAGTACATCACATTTCGTTTAAGCTCATTGTTTCATGTGACACAAGTTAAACTTAGTGTTGGGTGTGACGTAAAATATCATAATGATTAAATTTATTAGAAAACAAATATTTCCCAAAACATGGGTATAAGACCCCATCCTTAAACACTACTTTATCATGAGAGAATTCATTAATTTTCCTATAACACACATATAGGATCTTTTCATGTTTAGATATTTATAGAATTCGGTCATAACTTTTACATAATAACCTGATTATAAAAAGGTGGACACTTCTATTCACTATACAATTTTTTTATAAAACAAAACTTTTGAAAAAGAAACATGGTTCATTCCAATTTTAAACATCATGTCTTTTCCATTATCCCATCCTTGACTTGATTATTCATTATGTATTGTATAAAAATTTGTAAACATGGAATGATTATAAAAAGGTCAGTAAGGGATACAAAAAGAAGGAAAACGTTTAGTCATGGAAAATCATGAAAACCGTGAAGACATTATCATAAAGTAATACTTTTCACCTATAAAAAGTAGTAAATATACATCACTAAATATAATATTATTTTTGACAATTTTGGTAACCAAAATATTACCATAAATCCCATAAAAATTTCACATATCATATACATGTAATATGGGAAATAAACATATTGTAATGGCATAACCATACAGTCGATTTCCACACATATCACAAAATAAAATAGCCATATGAATGACTTCCATACCCAATGAATTTAAAGTTATATTGTTACCAACCATCCATGGATTATCATGGAACAACCCTTATTTGGTTTATCACGTAACAACCAATCTTTGGTTTGTCACGTAACGACTCATCAAATATGCAAGTACCGTTATAAAATCACAAAACATAAATGAGTTCAATTATCAACATTTCACTCATAAAATTACATTTTCAATTAAAAGAGACCATTTAAAGATATTGAAATAGTAAATCTAGTTTCAAAACAATTTTCAATACCAAAACACCAAAAAATTGAATAATGATTTTCTTTTCCATTAAAAAAATATTAATTCTTATAGAGGATTCCAAATATAGAATAATATTTATAGTGGAAGAGAAGATGTTGTCACCATATACATTAAAACCATTCCTTTTTATAGTAAATTAATCATAAAAAATTTTTCCCTTTGAATTAAATCTAAAGTTAAATGGGTTTATTGTAATCCATTTAAAAGAAGGTGGTGTATAAATCAAAATATGCCTCAATGAAAGGAGATTTAGACGAAGTCCCTTATCCTGAGTCCCACATGTCTCGTTTGATATTTATATTCATGAATAATAAACATAGGTTAATTTATAAATTCTTAAGAACCTTTTTCAAATTTATTATTCATTTTATATTACTTGTGGTCATGTTATAAAAAGTTACTAAATTATTTAAGTTCATATCGGTCATTGTGTCGATATGCAATACTTGAGTAAAAAATGAACTCATTTTGATGTAAACTATTGATGTGGTTAGATTCCATCATCTATATAATATTTTCATGATTTAAATATCATATATATCTAGTATATATTTATTTATAATTTCTATAATATTTGGAGATAATAAATAAAATGCACTATTCATGGTGACAATAGGCTGTATGCACGCATGAATGCTTCTTGAATTTCATATTCATATTTAATGTATAATAATAAAATGATATAAATTTACATTATAATACCAGTATTACATTTATGTAATTTAGGACTCAATGGTTTAATAAAACCATCCATATTATATTTCCATGTATTGAGTGAACGAGTAATGTGACTTTGTGGGGGTGGTAGTCCACCATTCCTCAAATGAAATTATCATATTTACATATCATGAAAAGCATAATGGTATGTTGTAAATTACAATTATAGAAGAATAGAGAAAATATAAATATAATATATATCATATATAAATAATGTTCCATCATAATGGCCACCATGAGAGGTGGTATGTGAAAATTGAACAATAATCATTTTGTGAGGCAGTAGTTTTTCGTACATAGAAAAAGTATATTTGTATCAATTAGATGGAGGTGTGTCTAACTTTGTTTAGAATACTACTAATAAAAACAACCTAGTATATTTAGGTTACTGATGTTTTTTTAATCAAATAACAAGGAGAGCATATGGAGTGGAGAAGGAAAATAAAGGAATGGAATAAGAGAGATGACATTACTTCTAAATCGGGTAACTTCTTTTGATTTGAGAAAAAAAGAGTTCTTGAATTTACTTATCCTCGTGGTATGGATTATAGGAGGAAATTAAATGTGTTGGGAGATTATTGGAGCAGATTTTGTAGGAGAAAAGGGGCTTTAGAGGTGTATTTATAAGGGTAGGGGTTGTGGCCTTTTATTAGAGGGATGAGGGACACTATAGGAATTTCTTGAAATATTATTTTATTATAAATTGATGTTAGATTTATAATAGTTATAAAGTAAAAAATTTAAATTATAAAATAAGTATGTATCGAAATCCCCTCAAAAAATTGGTTTTAGATAATTTTAGGTAACAAAATTAACAGTATCATTAAGCATTAACCCATAGTTAAAAATATTAACTCTCACCATGTCTTATTTTATTTTCATAATATTTGGTTACAATAGATCCTATAAAAGGAAAATAGATACACAAGTGTATAATTAATAAAATATTTATTATTATATAATTAGTTTGTCCAAATATCATATTTTTTGGACTATTATATCAATTAATAAAATAGTGATTGTTTTAAAAACTCATTTTTTCCAATTTTAACACTATTTAGTAATTAATGTTTGATAATTTCAAAAAAACTTGATTCCTTCAAAACAAAGGTATAAAATCAAAGATAAAATTTCATAATCACCTTCATAATATATTTTTGGAATCAAAATGACAAATTACAGTTATTTTAATATATATATTTTCTTTTAGTTGAATATTTCATTAATAAGGTAATAAATACATCATAATTGTGTCATAAATAAATTTATTTATTAAAAGTATAAAAATTATAAAAAAATACCATTATATAGGAAAGAATTTTAGCTTTATAATGACTATTTATAGCTATATATATCAGTTATATAACCCTATATTAAAATTTCTTTATTAAAAGATACATGTTTTTGTTATATTTCCCTGTTCATTATATTTAATATTATATAATGTCATTTTCACAACCACGTGGCTTCAAAATTACAAATGTTTATCCTAAAGATTCTCATAGTAGTTAATATCTCATAAAATAGTATTATGAGGCATTTTAGGGTAGTTTTACATCATTAAAATATTATTTTTTACCATAATTTACATGATTTACCGTTTAACCATGGTAAATAAAAATAATTACGGAAGTTACAATTTATAATGTCCAAAAATAAATGGTACCTATTTACACTATTTGGATCTTGTTATTCCAAAAACGGAATTCATTTTTCCAAATTCAAAACACTTAAATTGTATTAATTTATTTAAATTTAATTTTTATTTTAAATATTAGTTGGCGTGTTTTTAAGAAGTAAATATAATCACAAGATTTACGTGTGTTTATGTGAAATTTAAAATTGAAATTAATTGAAATGAACTAAATTGGATTGAATGATAAAAAATAATCCAGTTACACTTTAAAAAAAATTAAATGTTAAATATAGTTGTATGGATAAAGTAGACAAAAATGAAATTTTGAATTAAAATACAGTATTTTAACTATGAATTAAAATATGGGTTTTATCATAAAAATACTAAAATGTAATCCAAATAAAATTGTGAGTTACCAATTCTAAATAAGATGTTTATTTTTTAAATAGGATATATAAAAGTGATAAAAAATATATTTTAAAAGATTTCTCCATCAAAAGATGATAAATTGATCATTAAAAAATATTAGAGTATTTTAATGCTTAAATTTGTATTCATTATCATTTTAAGCCTCTAAAATTAATTGGATAAATGTAAAAACATTTAACAAAAATGTATAATCATATTTTTGTTAGTTCAATTCATTCCATATAATATAATGGTTAGTATTTAATTACCTTTAAAAATAATAATAATATTATTGTTTTATTTTTTAGTATAACTCTATGTGGTGTGTAACGTATGATTTCAGAGAAACCTGTTATTTTATGATGAGTATGATATCAAAAAATGTGTCCTATTTTACATAAAATTAATATACTATTCATAAATATTAATTTATATTAAAATGTAATATACTATAAACACCTAGGATATTAGATCATTCTCCATTTTGCAAATTGTGTCCCCGCAATTCTGTTTACTAATATAAATGAGGGTATTTATCCCTCATAGAATTATCAGATTCACACAAACCTCTTCAACGATATGGTTTTTACAACAAATTTTTACCTGACTAGTAACCTTAGTCTACAACTCCTACCCTCTAAGGTCAAGAATCTGTATTGGTTATTCCACCTAAGAAAGATTCCCTTCCAACTGGACTAGCTCTAGACTGAAAACACGAGATAGATCCAACATATACTTCCACCACATTAAGTTAGCAAAAACATTATGTACTGGGGATAAAATATGATTTAAATCCAACCTATAGGAAATGGATCCAATATTCTCCAGGATTTCATAGGGTCCAATGAACTGCAGACACAAATGTTTCCTTCTTATCAACACATATCACACTTTTCTATGGAGAACATTTGAGAAAGACCTGATCACCATCCTCAAAAAAAAGATCATTCCTCCGATTATCCATATAACTTTTATACCTTCTCTAAGTTTTCCTTATGTACTTCTGAATCAACTAAACTTTTTCTACCAATTCTGGTATCATCAACTTCTTTTCACCCACTTCATCTGAAAATGATAGAGTTTGAGACCACTTTCCATATAATGCTTCAAATGGTGCCATCTATATAATGGAATGAAAATTGTTATTATATAATAAATCAACATAAGAATGGTGTTGATCCTTAATTCCCCGGTACTCCATTGAATGAGCACGTAGCACATCCTCCATGGTATAATTTTTTTTTCTAACATCCTATATGATTGAAGATGAAAAGCTATACCAAAATTTAATTTAGTTCCCAACGAATTTTGAAGGCCTTTCCAAAAGATATATCTAAAACTAGGATCATGATCAGATACAATGGGGAGTGGAAATCTATGTAACCTGAATATCTATTTAAAATAAAATCAATAAATTTTATCTAGAGGAAAAGTATCTTGAATAGGAATAAAATGAGTAGATTTAGTCAATCGATCAATAATAATCTAGATTTCATTGTCACCTCGAGATGGTTTTGGTAATCACACTACAAAATCAATGAATACGTATTCCCATTTCTGATATAGCACTGTAAAAGGCTAAAGCATCCCATTTAGTAACTACCATTCTGCTTTAACCTATTAAAAAGCCAAACACTTCACTATAAAGTCATCAAAATATCTTTTAATTTAATCACATAAATAATACTTCTTATGATCTCTATACATCATTGTATTTCTAGGATCAACTAAAAAAGGAGAACTATGAGCTTCACATTAAAACTATTTTAAAAACTATGAAAAAAAGGAAAACATAGTCTCTTTCCAATCCTAAAAAAATTATCATCAAAATTAAAATCAGGTAACTTACCCTTGCAAACCAAATCTACCTTTTTTTCAACACACTGTCTTCTTGTTGCACATGAATAATTTTGTCTGATAGAGATGATTTCACTACCAACTAAAAAACTAAAGAATTCTATGAACCAATTACTTCAATCCAAAATTCATCAAATCAGAATCCAACGTATCTCTTCAAAAATATTGTATGGTTAAAGTACCATTACTCTTCCAACTCAAACTATTAGCCACCTTATTTTATTTTCATGGATGGTTATGAATCGTGCAATCACAATCCTTCATTAATTCCTTCCATCTCATATATATCATGTTTAATTCATTTTGAGTGAATATGAACTTCAAACTTTTGTGATCAGTATATATTTCACACTTTAAGCCATAAAAATGATTCTTTCAAAATTTTAATGCAAAAATAACAACATCAAAATTCAAATCATGTGTAATGTAATTTGACTAACAATGTTTCAACTAACATGAAGCATAATAAATTACCTGATCATTATTCATTAGGAAACAACCATGTCCTTTCAATGATGCATCACTATAGATAACAAATTCACTATTGTTTGAATGCAGGGCCAAAACTGGAGCATTATCCAATATTCTTTTCAATTACTAAATATAATCATCACATTTTTTGTCCATATAAACATAACACCCTTACATGTTATCATAGTTAGTTGGCTATATAATAGAGAAAATTTGTCAACAAACCCTCGGTAATAACCCGCTAATCCAAAAAAACTACAAATCTCTGTCATATTGGTAGGTCATTTCCACTCTTCAACATATTTTGTTTTAGAAGTGTCAACATCTATGTCATCATTAGAAATAATATTTCCAAGGAAAGAAATTTTTTGCAACCAAAATTCACTCTTACTAAACATTCCATATAGTTTCTTTTATTTTAAGGTTAGGAAAATAGTCATTGAGTGACTTTCATGTTCCTCTCCACTTTTATAATATACCAAAATATGATCTATAAAAAAACCAAAAACTAATCCAAAAACTAATGAAAAAATCCATTAATGAGATTCATAACTACAGAAGGTGCATTATATAAACCAAAGGGAATAACTAAAAACTCATAATTCCTATATCTCATTAAAATTATATCTGTGTAGTGTTATCCTTCTTTACCATCAGCTAATGTTACCCAGACCTCAAAACAATCTTCGAGAAAAACTGAGCATCCCAGAGGTGATCAAACAAATCACCGATATGAGGAAACTGATACATTTTCGTAATAGTGATGTTATTAAATTCTCCATAATTAATATATAGTATCATATAACCAACATTCCTTTTAACAAATAAAAGTAAATCACCCCATTTTGAAGTGCTAGGTTGAATGAAACCTTTATCAAGTAATTCTTGCAAATAAATTTTTAATCTTGTCAGTACTACTTGATCCATTTGATAAAGGGGGATTTGAAATAGGATTAGAATCAGGAAAAAAATCAATAGTAAACTCAACCTTGCTATTGAGAACCATACCATTAAATTTATAATAAAAAAAATCTGAAAATTCATTCACTACTGGAATGGAACTAATCGAAATTGTTTTTTTCGTATCAAAAACATGATCCAAATAACATTCACTACAATCATTAATCTATATTTCAGATTCATGGTATGTTATCAAAGGTATTAAATAATTGAATAATCCTTTATTATCATCACAGTCTATTTTAACCTGATAAACTAAAAGAAAATCCAACACTGAAAATGATATAAAATTCCACAATGGGATGTTCAACAAGGATTGTAAGAAATAACATCCCACTAATGATTATATAAATATTACTATAACTCATGGATAATTTAATACTTCCACCTAGAGTCTTTAAAAAATTTCTATATCACATCCATGAGGTTCAATTTCCAATTTACTTTAAAAGGTCCTGGAAATGAAGTATTGTGAAGATCGAGAGTCGATTAGAGTATTGATATATTTTGAAAAACGATGTATCATACATTTTAATACATTATTTGATGGTCCCACACATATCGTGGTAGTATAAAATGATTTTTAATGCCCTTATGATTTCGAGCTTGCTAGTTTCCACCCTCGGTAATCAACTTTAGACACTCATTGGCATAATGTCAAATCACATTACAACTACAACATCTTACCATTGGTATTTCATTTCTTTCCTGATCATATTACTTATATATACAAAGAATATGAGCACTCTTACCACATTAAAAGAACTTCATGGACATCGAGAAATATTCTCCAATATTAATTTTACCACACTTATCAAAATTTGGAATATTGGTTATCTTACCTCTAGGATTCTGTGATAAATTCTTACCCATTGCCTTCCAACTTGATTGCTTATTTTGCTTTCTCTCATGGAACACATGATCATCAGAAAACTACATTTACACCTTCTCAACATATCTTACATGTTTCTCATTACTTTAGAACTCACAGGAAGCTAACACCCACTAATATTTTGGCATTAATCCTTTTTAATACTGATTTATCTTACTATTAATATCCTAGATAAAATTTGTGACATACGTCGATAAAAAGGTAAAATTTTCTTCATACGAAGCCATATAATCTTCCCCATATTGTGTAAATTAAAAGAATTACTATTCCACCATAAGTCGAACAGCCTTATGAAAATATTTTTGAAGGAAGGTAATCTTAAATTCATCGCATTACATGGCATCAATATCTTCACATTAAAATATATATATTTAGTAATTGACCATCACTGATCATCTTCAAATTCAAAATGATAAACAACAAAAATAATATTTTGATTTTATGAACACCCCATTACATCAGAAATCGTTTCCACTATATTAATCCCCCTTTAGATATAATAGGTTTAGACGATCCTCTGAATGACGAGGGAGCTTTCCTCATAAAATGATCTATGATCGACATATTATTTGGTGTTGGTCTAGTTAATCTTGTAAATGGACACCACTAGCATTTGTCGCCTGAGTCAACTGAGCCATCAAAGCAACAAAATATTCACGTCCAATTCTGACCGACTCATAGTGTTGATTTGAAAGGTTATTTCTCTATGTTTTCCTTCACATCATAGCTTCTGTGTTTCCTCTGCAGAAAACCTCTATGAAAAAACATATCTTAGATGATGAAACATAGAAATATTCCAATGATACATAATTTTGACCATAAATTAAAAATATTTTATTAATATTATATTAACAATATTCTAACTGTTAATGTTATCTAAACCAACCTTCGATACCAAATATAAGGCCCCAACCTTAAAGATTACTCAATCATGAGACATGTCATTAATTTGAATATAATTAACATTGAGGATCTTTTAATGTCTAGATATTTAGAAAATTAGGTAATAACTCATAAATATCAAATTGATTATTATGAAGTAGACACTTCTAATCACTATCCAATTTTTGTATAAAACCAAAATGCATTAAAAAGAAACATGATTTCTTCCTTGTTTAAATGACATGAATTTTTTTTATACCATAATTGAATCTATTATTATTTAAGTCATATGAATAAAAATTTAAAATTTGGGAGGATAATAACAATCTCATTAAGGGATACATAAAGAATGAAAACTGATAGTCTTGGGAAAACATGAAAACTATGAATACTTTATCATAAAGTAATACTTTTCAGCATTAATAAGTTGTAAATATACTTCACTAAATATAAGATTATTTATTACCATTTTTTAACAAAAATATTGACATAGTTCCCATAAAAATTAACCTATATCATACAAAGGTAACGTTGGACATAAAAATAATTAAATATAATAACCATATAATCGACTTCTACACATATCACTAAATGAAATAATGATATAACCAAATTCTTTACCCAATGCATTAGAGATTATAACCTATCCAAACATCCATGGTTTCTCACAAAACCTCTTATCTTTGGTTTATCACGTAACCAACCTTTTTTGTGTTATGACATAACCACCCGTCAAATTTCCATGTACCATTATATAATCCTTAAATACAAATAACTACAATTATCAATGTTTCACTCATAAAATTTCATTTTTAATCAAAATTGACAATTTTATGATATTTTAATATTAATTTCCATTTCAAAATTATTTTCAATACTAAAACACCCAAAAAAAAGATATAATGGATTTATTTTCCTTTTGAAAAACATAGAGGCTTATAAAGGAAGCCAAATATAAAATAACAATTAAAGTGGTATTGAAGTCATTGTCACCATATATGTTAAAAATAATCCTCTTTTTCATTTATTATATGATTCATAGAAGGATAATACCTTTGAATGAAATTATAAGTCAATGGTGGTTATTATAAACCATATAAAATTAGGTGGTGTATAACATCAAAATATGACTAAGTGAATTGAGATTAAGAAGAAGTCCCTTGCCTTGAGTCCGACTTGTCTCATTTATTATTTATTTTCCTAAAAAATAAACTTAGGTTGATTTATACTTTCTTAAGAACATTTTTAGGATGATTATTCATTTTATATAACTTATTATCACGATTAAAAAATTACACAATTATTTATATTCATACTAGTCGCTTTGACGATATTCAATACTTGTGTACGAAATGAATTTTTTTGATGTAAATTTTCCATGTGATCAGAGTCCATAAAATCCAAAATATTATAAATTATTTAAATATTATATACATCAATTATATATTTATATTTAATTTCCATAATATTTGGAGTTGATAAATGAAATGCACTGTTCCGGGAGACGGTAGGTCGTACGTATGCATGAACGCTACTTTCATTTCATTGTAATATTAAAATAATAATAATAAAATCACATAAATGTAAATTATAATACCAGTATTATATTTATGTCATGTATGTCTCATTGTTTTAATAAAACCATACTTTATACATTTCCATGTATAGAGTGAATGAGTCATATCACTTTGAGGGTTCGGTAGTCCACACTTCCTCAAATGAAATAATCATATTTATTCATAAGGGAAATAATAATTATTTTTTGTAAATAATAATTATAGAATAATATAGAAAAAATAAATATAATATATATAATATATACATATAGTTCCATCATAATGGCTACCGTGATCGATTTTGAACAATCCTCATTCTGTGAGGAAGTAGTTCGTCAAACATAGGAAGAGTATGTTCATATCCATTAGATATAGGTGTATGTATGTGTAGTTGAAATAATTCTCATAAAACATACTAGTATATTTAGAACATTTTTGTTGGTATGTAGTCAAAGAATTAGGATAGCGTAGGGTGTGGATAGGGAAAATAAAGGAAAGGAACTTTAGAGAAGATGTTACCTCTAAATCTGGTACCTTATTTGATTTAAGAAAAAAAGGATTTCTTGAATTTCCTTTTTCCCATGGTAAGGCTTCTAAGGAATTAAAGGTGTGAGTAAGTGGGTACAGGTGGTTTCCTTTTTTAAGAGGGAGGAGGGGCACATTAAAAATGTCTTGAAATATTATTTTATTTTAAATTGTTTTTAGAATTATAATAGTTCTAATGTTTTAAATTTCTAGGATAATATGATGATGGGACGAAATAATTTCAACTAATTGGTTTCAGAAAATATTCGATCAAAATATTAACCTTATCTTAAATAATTAAACCTTATTTAAAAACCTTAACTCTTACCATGGATGCTTGTATTTCTATAATATATGGCTATAGTAGTTTCTATGAAATACCAAGAGAACCAAAAGTTTATCATTGATTAGGTTTTTTATATTACATAAGTCATTTGGAAAAATATTATATGTTTTGGATTATTATATCATTTAATAAAATAGTACTTTTTGAAAAACACATTTATGACAATTTACACTATTTAGTAATTTATTTTTTAAGTCAAAAATAATCTATTCTTTTGATCCGAAGGAATTAATTCAATTGTAAAATGTCATAATAATATATAAAAGTAGTTTATTTCATCAAAATGATCAAATTAAATTTATTTTAATATATATAATATCATTTGTTTGAATTTTTCATTAATAAGGTAAGCACTACATCATAATTAGGTAATAAATTTATTTATTTATTTAATGTATAAAAATAATAAATAAAATACCCTGATTTGGGAAATAATTTTATCTTTATAATTACTATTTATAGTCATTGATATCAATTATATAAACTTATATTAATTTTTTTATTAAAATAAACATGTGTATGTTATATTTCCCATTTCATTAAATTAAAAATTATAAAATGTTATTTTGACACCCAATTGGCTTCCAAATGCCAAATAGTCGGACTCAATATGACTATGGAAATAAATATATCATCCAAAAAGGATTTAGAAACGTTTTAGGGTAGTTTTATACGATAATAATATTATTTTTTACCCTTATTTAACTGATTTACCCTTTAACTAGGGCAAATAAAAATATTTTCTGAAGTTTGTATTCATACTATAAAAAAGAATCTATTTACCTAATTTTAACCTTTTTATTCCAAATATGAAATTCATTTTTTTAAATTCAAATAATAGAAATTTTGGAAATTTATTTAATATTAATTCCTATTGTCAAACCAAAAAGCGAGTTTTTAAGATATAAAAACTATCAAAAGAATGACATGTGTTTATGTGCAATTTAAAAGTAAAATTATATCAAATGACCAAAAATGGATTAAATAATAACAAAAAAATACAATTAAACTTTAAAACCAATTCAAATGAAAATCTAACTATATAAAAAAATTTGATGAAAAGGCGGATTTGAATAAAAATACAGTAATTTTCACTATTCATTAAAATATGAATTTTATTAGAAAAAAAAAACAAAATTTCAACCAAAGTAAATTATGATGTACCTGTTCTAAATAATAACTTTATTATGGTACATAAAACATATAAAAGTGAAAAAACCACTATTTAGAAGTAGTTCCCCATCAAAAAGAGTTAAACGATATTTTAAAAATGTTAGAATTTATTAATGCTTAAAACTGGATTAATTCTCATATTAACCCACTGAAATTTGTTTAATAAATATAAAAACATTTAACAAACATGTATAATCATATTGTAGATTTTTCTATTCATTCACGTGAATAAAATTTTTAGGCGTTAACTACCATTTAAAATACTAATAACATCATTGCATAATTTTTTAGTATAACTCAAAGTTGTTCTCAACATAAGATTCTAATAAAACCCATTATTGTGTGTCGAGTGTGATATAGGACAAAGTGTCAAGTTTAATGTATAATTAGTATCATATTCATAAACATTAATAGATAAAATATTATTATTCTATAAATATTTTTGATGTTGTAGTGGGGGTGTTAAATTATACCCCCTATAAAATTAATTTATCCCTCTAAATTCATAACTTTGTTACGAACAACCAGGTATAATTTTGTCTAATTTTATCCTCATGTCCCCAAATATCTTACTAAAGCATGGGATTTCACTCTAAAACATTTACTATGTGAGTGGTGTTATTTCATGTAACTTTCTGTATATGATCAAAGATTAACATAATGTTTACTCAAAATAACAATTATACTCAAGTGGGAAGACCTATGAGTTCATTACATGTGACAGATCAAATATTTACATCCTCAGCTGAGATAAATGTAACAAATCATAATCCCAAGAGAGTTTTAGTAAAATCACAAATTGATATGCTATGGTACTGATATGATCATGAATTTTAAAGAGACCAATATACCAATGCCATTGTTTTCCCATCTTTTTTTCCATGGACAAATATTTATAAACACCTTCTCACTAACATCATATTATATAGCACATAAAAATTATTTTTGTAAAATTAATATTGAATTTGTTCCACCCTAATATATTATTGAATAGATACAACCTTCTCCATTATTTTATCATCTTTCTCACATCCAAATTGAATAGATTCTCCATGTTTATCCAAGATCATTTGAGTTATACACTTATTTTTAAAGAAGGATTCTTAAGGATCCATATAAAAGCATGAGTTAAATATATTGCTGTATGAAAACACAATTTACAGAAGGTGTCAATCCCAATCACATTTTAAATCCATATAATTAGATTTTAAAATATCTTCTATGGTTTAAATTTTCTTTTAGACTGACCAGCTATATAAAGATGATCTGTAGTGCTAAACATCAAAGTTTTATCAAAGTCTCAGTCAATAAATCACCCAATCATCGAGGTAACCCTGAATCCTGATCTGGTACAATATAATATGGTACTCCATTTAATTTTATAACTGTATTAATGTATATATTTTAAAGATTATCCAAATACGATTCTTCACTAACAACAATTATGTGTGACGACATTGTGAAGTGGTCGACCCAAACCCTTATCGAATTGATACATTTACAAGTTTTGGGGAGTCCTAAACCAAATTACATTGTGATATATTACATTTCTAAGCTGGTATAGTTAATTGTGGTACCATCCTATTAGACCATTTTTTTGCCTTAACTTTCTAACATACCAAGGATAGAGGTACATACTCAATAATATCTCTTACATGTTAACCCTCCATAAATACTCTTTCACATAGGAATGTGGTTGGAAATATACCCTTATCATCCATTGGATTTGGGTTCAATACCCATAACCTTATGGGATGTGATCAGTTGTCACTCATAATTTGTGTTGTCCTTTTTCAAAATCATTATTAATATAATTTCTTTAAGATTGATAAATTACAAAATCTCATACTTACATTGAGATAAATGACATGAAAAACCCTTAAGGATAGAAATATCATTAATCTTATATCCATTAAATTTGAACACATTTCTCCTTAATTTATTTTTTCAAAAAGAAATTACAAAACCAAAGGTTTGTATTACTATAAATTTCTCTCCAAAATATCCTTAATCTTGGTAAACTGCAATCACATAATATCATAGAAGTGGTGTTAATGACATTGAACTTATGGGCAGTCTTAAAATCGTAATCCTATGGTTGTTTACAAAAAAAACTTATCTTATTCTTATATAAAGATAGATATTATACCAATATATATATATATATATATATATTCCTTTATTGTTTAATTGAATTGTAGAAAAAAAATATTTCTATTAGACGCTTGGGTTTGTCCATGCACTGATAGAATATGAAATGTGATTTCATTATTCCAAAATCCTTATTGGGTGAGGTAATTAATTCGTAAGATAATAAAATTCACCAACATATGACCCGTAATATTTCCATAGGTCTTATTCATATAAATTTGAATATGAAATTAACAACTCTAGAATGAAGTATATGTGTGAACTAATCATCACGATTCACCTAAGTTGTTGTGATTTCATAATATTTCCCTTTTCCCCTAGGATTGTTTGGTTGATAATACCAATCATCACCATTAGTCATCAGATTTTGGAAATTTTTATCACAATTCTAAAACTCCTTGAAATTAACACACATATTTTTGGGAGGTGAATTATGTAAGGATTTATTTTCATTCACATCTTTAATTACAATTTTCCCATCACTTTAGCATTATTCTATTTGGTGACCTTCTAATCCACACTGATAACATTTATTAGTCCCTTTAAAACAATTTCCTTTTGGTTTTATTATAAACATTGATTATTATGGAAATATAATCTTCTTATATCCATGTTTTAAAGTGTATCCTTTGAATTGCATTTTATTTTTCTTATCAACACCATGAGATTGGTAGTTAACTCAAATCTTCAATTCAAAATTGAAAGAATATAAAATACCTTCATCATAGCTAATAATGTCCCATATGGATAAAACCCTTTAGATAAATGGTTTTATTCCATTTTAGAATCGATAAACCTAAATATTTGGTTGGATGATAAATCTAGATGTATACCTCACAAGTCTTGAAACAATATGACTCATAGGTACTAAAAGTGTCATGTTTCTTCTACTTTAACTTGTGTAATTCTCTCTCAAATTTCATATGAAGGATACTAGGTAATTACCTATTGATAAATACTCACATAAACTCATCCCAATCCATGGATTCAATTTTATCATGATCTATTTTATTTATGATGAGATCACACTATTGATCTTATTATCCCTCCAAATAATAGGAAGTCTAAATGACTATTCATGTTCTAAATATCGGGAAATGGAAAATATATTTTCAATGGAACTAATATAATTCTGAGGAACTAATATAACATAATTACCACTAAAAAATTATAGGAATTAGCTAATGAATGAATCAATAGATCATTGGTCCCTCCCTTTTTCATTTGGATGATTAATATGATTCATATCCTGAGAAAGTCGTGTGACCATAACATAAAGATTTTTCATTCAATTCCCCCATAAAATTTAGTTGATCAGGAGGCCAATAATATCATTTTTTGATTCATTCAAAATTAAGATGATTCCCTTTGGTTCCATCAATTGACTTAAACAAAATTCATAGTGTGATAAACAAAAATCGTGGTGGAAAAATACACAATCTCAAAACATATCTTATAGGATATCTAATTCATGACACATTCATTTTAAACAATAAAATCTTAGGTTTATCCTAGGTCATTAATGGTCACCATCTATTTAAATACCTATAGATAATTTGTGTAATGATTTTGAATTTCCAAAGAATATCCCTCAAGTGTGCCAAACCATGTGTAAAGGAAATCTCATTATCTTGTACTATGTGAGGATTGAGTCCATATCAATTCTCCCTTTTTGGAGTTATTACACTAAGGTCCATCAGTACTAGAGATACATCCACTTGTATTATCTTGAGAGGGATAAAGTATCTAGGAAATGAACTAATCCATCCATTACCAAAATTCCAGTATATTTTCATATATATATATAGGCTTCTGCTTATTATTATCATAATTTTTTTTCATCCTAGTATGAAAAGGTTAACTAATCTTTTCTCTGATACAAACATTAAAGACCCCAAATTCTCAAACATAAATATTACAACTTAATATATTAATATTCATTGCATCAATTATCAGTACATGAACGAATCATTACAGTATAATGCCTTAGAACATGGATACATAAAGAAATCATCCCGGGGGACAAACATTATATCCCACTAAACTCTTCATAATAAATAACCTTTTTATAAATATCATACATTAAACATATCTTCATATTATGGGGAAAAGAAAAATAATAAAGGGTGATATCATATTCTCATTAAGGGTAAACAAAGGTGATATCATTATAGCACGAAGATATGGGTAATAAAACATGATGATTCCTTCTAAAAACATTACCCTTCATATCATAGATCATTACAAATATTAATGGAATAAATCTTGTTATTTTATAAGTCATGAATCATATTAGAATCAAATAACATGATATATGAGATCATAAAATTTCTATATTAAATATATTTTTTTCAAAAACATATTCATTGTGATTCTTATGTAAGTTATACCGACTAGGACATTCATAACAGGTTAGTTTAGGGATAACCTCCGGTTTTTCACCTTTTGGGGTAGGGATTACCTACAAAGTACCCACTTTTAGGATTCAGATGACCTCCCCTGTATCCATTGAGCTCCAACAACGTTAATCATTAACCAATGCATTAGAGGGAGATATAGGACCCACCCATCATATCATCCATACATCTTTGTTCAACAGGTTCATAAATCATTCATCATTAGATAACCTATGAAATGAAATTGGTTTCAAAATCATTAAATCATGGAATAACCCATGGAAAAGAAATTGGTTTCCTATACATTTAATAATTACATAACCTATTGAAAATAAATGGTTTTCATGCACATTTATTCATCCTATGCATAAAACATCCATATAATGAATAAATATGGAATAATTTGATCATATCACTAGTAAATATTATTAAATCTCAAAGGATGTCATCATATATCAAAAATTATTTTGTTATAAAAATAACATTTAACATTTTTGAGGAAAATAACATTTATTTAATAATGAAATATTTAAAAATATAAAATCAGAAAATTTTTAGAATTTTTTTTCTTTTATAATAACCATTAAAACATATTATGTTATCAATAAAAATCATTTGAAACATTTCTTGAGGAGTATATCCTTTCAACATTGAAAAAAAATTTTAAAATATAAAAATTTTACAAAATCATTTTCATTAAAAATATTATTTGATGCTTATGATGTAATAATCAAAAAATTTAGTGTTCCTGATAGTGGAAGATAATATTAATGTCATATGTGATAAAATAATGATTTATATCAAATATTTTGAAATATCCAATTGGGTGTTGTTTTAAAACATTACACGAAGATTCTATATTAATAATTTTCTAAAAATGAAATAATTGGTAAAATTTTCTTTCAACAATAATATGATAACACATTACTTGGAAACCTTTTTTGAAAACATTAACATGGATGTGAAATGGGTTTCATTCAAAGGGAGAGATAAAGTATATTTATCTTAACAATATATTCTCAATAATTTTAAGTATAAATACGAAGAATAAATAATAGTATTAATTTGAAAAATATTTAATTACTAGAGACGAAGAAACTCTATGAGTTTATTGAGATATAGATCCAAATATTTATTGTTTTATGTACAATCATAAACAACCAAGATAAATTATGAGATCGTAACATAAAATCCTTACCAATTAGGGAACAATTAAATCAAAATCCCCATAAAGAATATTACCGTATGAAAGATTTAAATACCATGTAAATAAAAATATTCATGACATAACATGTAAAATGGTTAGTATATAAACCATATAAAATATGGCATGGTCATAACAAAACTAATGCACCAATGAAGAAAAATTGAGAAATCGATATGTTATTAGTTTAGTAACATTAGAACTATAAAACCCTTTAAATAGAGATCAAAAAATGAATATTTAAATCAAAATAATTTTGAGGAGAATAATTATAATATAAATTCATGGGTATTATATATACCACATAATATAAACCCATAGTTAATACATAAAGTGTCTAATAAAAAATAAAAGTGAGAATAAAATCTCATACCTTAGACGTCGACATATTTAGTGCACATTCATACCTAATTTATTATAAATCTTGGTTTACTATACATCTATTATAGAAGCATAATTATATATACAAATATAATTCAATATAATATTTTATTTTTCCATTTATTACCCATTTACTAATCATTCCTTATTAAATTCATGTTTTGTGCAATAACCGCTTCTTTTTTCTTGAATGTGTTGATTTTTATTTTAGGTCCTCTTACATTGACCAAGGTAACATAATATATATAATTTAAACCATGATTTAAATATAGTATATATTTATAATATATTTATTATTTTAATCTAGATAATTTTGAGACTGAAAATCAAATTCATCACTCATGGAGACGGTAATACATACGAAACAAATGAACAATATTTCCATTTTCTCAATAAAAAGAACAAAATAGGGGAAAATAATATATTACCATTATAATATTGTTTCTATCTAATCATGACACATATTATCATAAAAATATATCCTAATAACCGTCCATATAAGTCATAAATGAATTATATCGCCTCATGTGGTGGTAGTCCACGGTACACATAAGCGGTGTTATCATATTCTAACAGAATGTAAATTAAAAAGGTATATGTTATATTATAATTTAATAAGTATAATAATATCCTAAATATCATAAAAAATCATTAAAAAAATAATTATATCCATCTATGAGTGGTGTTTATAGAAAACAAAAAACATCAGTTTGCAAGGTGGTAGTCCGCCGTACACACATATGATGATTTAATATTACTTTTGATGGAATTAGTGACGGTTTTTGGTCATTAAATTAACATAAAAATATAAAAACAAATGTAAAAAAATATTATATTATATAATCATGGCTTAATATTAATTTAAGGATGTGTATGAGGAAGTAAAATAAAACACTCATTTAGGGAAGTTAGCTCATCTTCATGAAAGTACTTTTGGTTTTCACAGAAAGCCTTCCTATGATAGATTTATTAACAAAATTACTATTATAATATTATAGGAGGCAATATAAGTAGTAATTTGGGTATTTAGTTTTTAAATAAACGAGTTTCTAAGTGTTAAAATGAGTGGATAAGGGGAGGCCTTTTATAGGTGACGTGAGTGGCACACTTTTAATATATGGAAAGAGAAATGTGTAATTACATTTTTCACCTTCCAAAAAGATAAAAATTTGTAATTATATATAACATTAAGTTAAAGGTCCATATATGACTATAAAATTGGCTCTAAGAAGTTTTCATGTAATTTTAACCTTTATATTTTTAGATTTACCCTTGGTAAACTCTTTTTGACCACAACTATGATAATTAATTATTAATTTTTTTGTTAGTCGTTATGAATTAAAATTATGTTTCTCTTATAAGATAATATAAATTATTATGATTAAGAATATATAATAAATTATTCCATGTAATATTCATCTAATATGAAAATTTTAATTTAAAATTATTTTTATAGATGCGATGGAAAAGTAATTTTCCTTAGTGAATAGTTCCAAAAGTTTAAAATTTTCTTACATTATAATTTAATAGGAAATTGTTTCAAATAAACTAAATTGTATCAATAGAAATATAATTTTATAAATATTAATTTTTATACCTTTTAAAAATAATTTTTATGGTTTTAAAATTTTTATATGAAATTAAAATTCTTAATAAAAATAGTGTTATACACTATTTATTGAGAATGTTATAACATCAAAAAATAAATAAAAACCAACCATAGGATAATTTTGAAATTATAATCCAAAAAATAAATTTCAGTTTTTAAAATATGTTGTAAAAAAGTGGATTTATATTAATTTCATAATATATTTTTAAAGGGGATAATACAATTTATTACAATACAATTTTAAGTGGAAACGTGGATTTATTCTTATATCGTATCTTGAAAAACATAAAATTAATTCTAATAAATTTAATGATTATATAATATATATTTTTAATTAAAATAATTAAAATAATGTTTTTTGAATTTATTAGAAAAAATGTGTTTGTGTGTATTACAATTTTCATTAATAAAATGGTTTTCTTTTGTTTTCAAATAGTTCTTTTCTATTTATAGTTGATTTGTCATGAAAGAATTTATTTTATATACATGTGAAATACATATAGATTCTTAATTTAGTTAATATCGTTGATAACGAAAATTCTAAAAACTACGTAACAACCAGGAAATTCAGGGATCTAGGATGACCCCAGTCCTTAAAAAAATTACAAAAAATAAAAAAAAGCCCAAGGTTAGGTAGTACAAGTGGATTTCCACACCTAGGATTGAGTCAATACCTCCATGTAATCATTCAAAAACATGATACAAAAATCTGGAACCCTAAACACCCAAATAGATATATCCTACTAAATCGCCCGCTTTGACCTAACGTCCACCACTACATTAGATTCTCAATAGACATGCAAAACAAGTCGGTTGAGCTCAGTAACCTGGTTCATATAGTCAATCAATCTGGGTAGGATGTTATTTTGGTCACTTTTTGTTATTTAATTGAGCATCCTTTAACTCGGTGTTCTGTGTAAGCGAAGCTAAGCTCATTGCTGTGTATAATGAAAAATATCAACAAGATTAAATTTATTTAAACAAAATATTTCCAAAAAATATCATGGTGTTATAGTTAGTATAATTTTGGGTTTAAATAATAATTTTCATATAATAAATATTATATTATATCTCTTAATATGTTTATATATAACTACCAATTGATGCAGTGATGAGAAATGAATCAAATCTCTTTATGGAGGTGGTAATTGATATGTTCACATTAATGAAATATTGATTTTTAAATGGAATAAAAGTAACAAAATAAAAAATATATTAATTCAATATAATAATACTTATATCAGAAATATAATATATATTCATTAAATCAATAATTATCAATATTTTTTAGAAGAATTTATTGAAAATGAATTACATCGCTTCGTGAGGTGGTAGTCATTTGTACACAAGAATGATGATTTTATTTTCAATTTTATTTAATAGATGATCAAATAAGGTAAATAAATTAAAATAATTACATATAAGTATATTTTCGAAACCAATGTTATTATATCAAAATCATTAAAATATATTTAAAATAGGTATAATACAAAATAATACTAAAACATTTGGTTAAAGGCTACACCACCTCTTCAGAAAACATCTATTTCAAAACAACTATATCCCTCAATGGATGATAATATAATGGAAATAAGAACTCTATAACATGTTGAGGAATTATTTTGTTTTATTATTTTAGGTATTTCTCAAAATTGAGTTCTCAAAATGTCTCAGGAAGACAAGAGTGGTGGTTCCATTTTATAAGTTAGGGGAGGGGAACATTGGGAATTATTTAAAGTGTTAAATTAATATAAATAAATATTCATATACAAGTGGGTTTTTTTTAATTTTTTAATACAATATTTTTGTGATTTTAATTAATTTTATATAATAATTTTCTAAAAAGTTTATGTGATATTTAACCCTTACCTTTTAGTTTTAGTCACATGTTCTCACCTTTAATGATTACTAAGGTATCAATGTTTTTTACAATATAAAAGCCAAGAAAGATAATATAGAATGAATATGTTAACATAAATAGACCCTGATGTATATAATAAACCCTTAAATAGTAAAATTTATTATTATAGGATCCTTAAACTTTTAATATAATTTAGTAAATATTTTTTATTGTAAAATATCAGTAATGTCATTTTTGGAACTATTAATATAATTCGATTTTAAAGTCATTAAGACAACAAAGGAATTATAATTTAAAGAATTCCAAAATAAATTATATTATATATATAAATAGTAAAATATATATACATATATATATTTCATGGTAAATTGTACATCACCGAAATGTTTTTTACATTTAATGTTTTTAAATAATTTACAATAATTTTTTAAATCATGTAGATGGAAAATTTCAGCAATGCATAAGAATTTTTAGTAATTAGTTCATTAATATAAATTTAAAATAAATTTACATGACAAGAAAGTCATCAAAATTTAAAATAACAATTTAAAACTATAAATAACCACTTTTTATTCCTACTAACAAAATTTAGCGATATTAAAATAAAGAGAGTGAAATTTTGTTCATATTATTTATTTAAAATTATAGTAAGGTCATTATCAATAAAAAATGGTAATAAATAGAAAAATTTTCAAACATATTATGTTAATTATAGAAAATAACATATTAAAGAAAGTATTTTCAATTTTCTGGGAGAGTTTTAATCCATATCAAACTATTGTAAAATTAATTACCTCATTTTCCCTTACTGGGTAGAAAAATATTTATTATTATTTCTATTCACAATGAAAAAGTAGAAGAGACATATTTCTATGATTTGAAAATAATTATTTCAAAATTGCAATAAAATCTTAATCATTGAATTTCAAAATTTTGTAGAATTTATTTTAAGAACCAAATTAAAAAATTAATGATTTTTTTTAGGAAAACTCATTTGTATGTCCAAATAAATTTATTCCAATATCACACATATATGTGATTTATAAAGATTTAATTATATTATTTATAAATCAAACTGATTTATTTTAATTTAAGATAAAATTTTGTTTTGTAATGTTAATTTTTTTTATGAAAATATATAATAGTTATACAAAAATTTGTATTTTAACTATTCATAGAAAATATATATCTTTTTACAAATTATCAATATTTTACCAAAATATAATTTTAATATTATTATTTAAAAAATGATAACATTTTTTATCCTAGAAAATTTCTTAATGTGGAAGTAATTAGTTATAATATTTTCACTCAAAAATCAATAAAACCCATTTTTTGAGTATAGAAAAATTTTGAAGTATAAAATTACACTACTGAAAAATGAGTGGTTATTTCCTAGAAAATAATCCGTATATTTATATTGAGTAAGACCAATATATAAATATATGTATATATTATATTTAAGTTTCTTTGATTCATTTCTATAAATTAAATGAATGTTATAATTTTCATATTCTAAAAAATAATATTTCGTGGTTTGTTAAACACAGTGTTATGTTTTTTATACACTATAAAATATAGTATTCTTTTAACAAATCAAGGTGTTATGCTTTCCTCCTCTTATAATGTATATCCCCTCAATTTTTATTTGATCTGGGTAATCAATGGTCCAAAATTTTAAAATATATTTTTGAATACTCACATCATAAAAAGGGGTAATAAAACATACTTTTTAATAGAGTGAAAAGGGAAAATATTAATTTAATCTTGAATAAAACAAAACTAAGTATCAAAATAAATTAAAATTAGTAAAAAATAAAAATATGTAGATCGAGGAAAACAAATTTCCAGATAATGACGAATAGTGACAATGAACATTGATCATAAGAAAGTGAACGATCATGAAAAAGTCAATGACCAAAACACCTAAAATTAGTAGGTTTAAAAAGAGAATACATTCATTTGGAAATATGGTAATATGATACTATTTTACCTCATGATCATTTTTGAATATTGAAGGAAATATTTTTCAATATATCCTAAAATCTTAAGAAAATATAATCACACGGCATGTATAATTTAATCTTATATTAAATTTACAACACAATCACATCTATTTTTCTAATGGTTGATGATTCATGACTATTTTTTCATTCATGGTGAACTAAAATAAACATAAAATGGTTCAAATGTTACACAAAAGGATAATAAGATAGCCATCCAGAATTAAGACTTTATAAAAAATATTAAGAGTTTTCATAATGTAAGATAACATTGAAACGAATAATACTTCAAATGAATTAATAAAACATTAATTTCCAAATCCTAGAAAATAACCCACAATGATCAACTAAAATCATTCCATAAATAAATAACCATAAAACTGATTAGAATATTACTAAAATCCACAAATCAAAAAGAATTTATCAAATATTAATTTGAGATCAATATAATGTTTATCTCTAAAAAATAATTGTGACTAAAAATTCTAATATACTAAAAAATATATATTACCAAATCATATAATATCTATAATATTATAATCATTTCCCTAAATAAAAAAAATATACATAAATCCACATTAAAATAAAATATGTTTCCAAATGATAAATCAACCTTTATTCCTCAAATAAAATCATTTTTTTTCAAAATTATTTCCATTGACCTTATTCATGTAATCTTCAAAAAATAGTGAACTTCATTAAAAATAAAATTAAATACATTTTTACCAAATCAAATTTCAATCCCTTGGTTAACACTATAATAAACCATCTGTTCCCAAAATTTAATTACCTTTTGATCCCAATTAACCATAATTTACTGAATATGAAATATATTATAAATCATAAATTTTATAACTAATAATAAAATAAAACCCATAAAATAATTAGTAATTATTCCAAAATTAAACCTACGTTTAAAAAATACGAACCAAAGGGTTTTATTACCATTAATATTTTGAAAAAAAATATTAATCATATTAAAATATCATCACATAAAACATCAAAATGGGTGTCTATTACCTTGAAATTATGATCAACCTAATATATTTAAATCCATGATTCTATCCATATGTATTAATTTAACCTCACACGAAAACATCACACTCTCCAAAGTTATCTATACCATTACAAAAATACCATATATAAGAAACATACCTTAATCATTCTGTAAACTAAAACATTATAAATGTATTCACTTTACTTAATTTCAAGGATACACGATGTTGAGAGTTTCATAGAATTGGAAAAAACTAATACATATCAAACCCTTATTTTAGATGTGAAATACTCTACTCCAAAACTATTTTCCCAAAACATTAGGATTCATAAATTTAAACTAATATTTTTTTAAAAGAATATTCACATCAATAATATGGAATCAATATAGTGGAATGTTATATATTTATGTAATTTGATATCATCCTTATAGTTTAAGAAAAATATTTGAAAAAAAATAGGATGAGAAAAAAATCCTAGAATGGGATATATTAAATAAAGAAAATAGAAAAGAGATTCAATATTTCAAAACAATGAGTTTATAAAATAATGTTTTACATTGCCATAAAAATCATTGACTATAAATAAATTTTTAATAATACATGAAATGGTATTTTCTCCCAAATGTTTTAATAAAATACATTATATGAAAAAACAAAGAAAAAATCATAATCACGAGGGTTTCATTGAAAAAAATGAGAACCCTTAAGAAATATTTTCATAGAAATACATTCTTATGCTCAAAGGGAGTAATAATTCTATTACCAAATATTTTTAGTATAAATTTTTAAATCCCAAGATCTTAAAGAAAAATAATTTGAAGGAATATAGTATTCATATTGGTACCTTGGGAAAAATATTCTTAAAAACCTTATAAGTTCCCTTATAAGTGGAATAACCAATATTCTCAACATAAAACATAATTATATGAAGAAAATAATCATTACCTAATGCATTAGATGGTAATATTAGGATCATCTACCATCAAAGCTACACCAGGATCACCATTCCTTCATAAAAATGTCAATGGACCGTAATATTCATTAAAAAACATATTATATCTCATTTACATTATCAAAATCATAAATAATATCCTTTTGAACCCATAAGTACACCATTTTAGGATATTAATACATCCCTTTCTATTAATATTTAATCAAAACCAAGTACATAGAAAAAAGGGAGGGATCATTTTAATTTTACTCAAACCTAGAATAATGTAAAAGAATTCATATATAAAATAATAATTATGGTGGTGGAAAAATACATTACTCTTCAATATTTTAAAATTAAGAATTATTTTTTCCTTTTGTAAATAAAAAATGTAAAATATCAAATAAATAAAAAAGTTCATTTTGAAAAATTTTAAGAAACTAATAAGACAAATAAAATTTCCATTACACTGAACTGAAGGACCGAATTTCACATTGAGGGGGTTTTTCAAAATAGAGGCTAATACCAATTGGAAAAGGATTCATCCATGTCACTCTAGAGTGGAAGAATGATCTTGATGCAACTTGGTGTTTTGGAAAACTAATACTAAAACATGGTTTCTTTGGACTCTCATAATTGGATGCTAATTTGACATTTTAAATCAAAGGCATTCAATGGAACATGTTTGGACCAGGATAAATGGGATCCCCTAGGTCTATTGGCATTGAAAAATCCTCAACGGTCTGTATTCTAGAATTGCTACCCCGGAATGTGGGTCCACACAATATCAATAGAGATATTGTCCTATATAAAATGGTTTTGATTAAGATTCATATGGATACACCACAACTAGATCATGTGTCCCTAGTTGGGAATGATTTGAAAATAGATATATGTTTTGAATTTGAGAATTAGAAATCGGTTTTTATGCACTACAAAATAGTGGAGTATGCATTCAAAAAAATTAGAGGGGTTAAAAAGCTGGTAAAGCTAGCTATCAGCACTACATATTAAAAATAAGTTTCAAGGGGAAAGAAGAACAATTCGGCTGATCATGGAAGAAATAGAGGGTATGGTAATGATATTGGTGTGAAATTGAGAAATCTATTAATAAAAGATCCTATTGGGATGCTCGGGTTAAAGGGAATGAATGTAAGAATACTCATAATACCTAAGACTATGTCATTCCATTTGAGTCTGATAAATAGTGTATCCCCTCAGTGGGAACCTTTAATCATCTCTCTAACTTATCATCAGATGTATTGTCTACTATACTTGATTTGAAGGCAATGAGTTTTTTCCAAGATCTCAAATCTCTTGATCTGAATGAAGATATTGTCTATCAGATTTGATTATTCAAGAGGGGGGTTAATTGAGTTTCTATAAAAAAATAATGGTTTAAAAAGTATTTCAAAAAGGATTCCCCAAAAAGAATAAAGACAACCCAGTTAATCAAGGTTATACTTTTATGAAAGTTTGACTGTTTAAATAAATTCTTAGAAGATTTATTAATTGTTAATAACAATAATATTAGTTATTAATATTACTTTTGAAGCTATTTTACTAAGAAAAAGTAGTTATTACTACTTTCCAAGATTAACTATCCATGTGAATTTAGTGATTTATGAGTTATATAGTATAGAAATAAAAACAGAAAAGGCTAAATTTAGCAGCACATCAGATATAAAACAAGTGGTTCAGTCTCAAGCCGACACCTAATCCACTCAACTTGGTGATCACCTGCCACCAAGTAGTTTATATAAATAAACTTGATTCACACGCAGGATCGGGGTAAAACCAAAGTACCCAGGACTGTCTCGGTTGTATAAGGCCCACCTCCATAGTTATTCGTGGGTAAAAACTACCAGTCCACATAGGGACCTCTTACACACTTATCTGTGGGAATACACAATAGAATATGAGTGTTTGAGTAAGGATATCTTGTATCCTTCAGTTTTATGAAGGAGACAGAGTGTGTTATTTTACAAATACACACTCTTCATGAAAGTTAATAAAATGATACACAACAGAGAAAAAATATTGAGATAGGATTATAAGTGCTTGGAGTGTTAGTGTTTGTATCTATGGACTTCTGGGATGAAGTAGATATAGAACTTGAGTCCTCGTCTGGAAAATATAGTATCGTTAGTCAGAAAAATCTGGCTTCTGTTCTTCATGATATTAGATAGTGTAAATATTTTCTCGGGATTTCAGTATGCTTCGTGTGTTCTTCGTCAGAATAGAGTTGGATGAGCCAATTCTCTTAAATATATATTATTCTCGCATTCACGCCCACCCACTTGTTCTTTGTGTCAAGATTTTCTTACAAGTTTTTTCACGGCTTGTTTCTAGGCCGCATTACTCTTTTATCATGGATTGCATGTGTTAGGGCCGAAATATTTCATCTATTCTTCACCTCATACCTCGTAATGTCTGATGATATGTCTACAAAGAAACATTAATTATGACAGTGCATTAATGTCATCAAATATAACTGCTAGAGATTAAATTAAAAGACGACAAAATATATTAGGAAATGATGTCAAAGTATGTCATGGAAACTGTGTCTCCTTCACACAGTGTCTGGATTGGACACGGTGTGTCACGGTCACGATGTCTCATAGTCACGGTGTCTTGATCATGAAGTCTCATAGTCATGGTGTGTGGATGTCACGATGTCTTGTTCACGGTGTCCGATTATCAACAGTGTCTGCTTTACGAGGTCTGCTTCATGGTGTCTTCTTCACGGTGTCTAAATGTTCACATAGTTTTCTTCACAGTGTCTAAATTTTCATGGTGTCTGCTTCATAGTGTTTGAATGTTAATGGTGTCTGCTTCATGATGTTTGAATGTTCACGGTGTCTACTTCACGATGTCTCAGACTTAGGAAAATATCTATATTCAGACATGTCACGAACCAACCCGGGTCGTCCCTGAACCGGTCACCCAAGCCTGTCCGCGACATGGCCCGAGAGGCGTTCCCGATCCTCCCGGGCTGGCGACAAGCGCCAGGGCATCATTAGAGACTGTGGGAACGATTTCGCCCAATATAAATAAATAAGAATGCAAAGATAAAACAGAGCAGCGCAAAAAAGAGATAAACTAAACAAAGTGACTAAACATGAACAAACAGGAATCAAACTAACCAAACACGACGTCCGAACAACTCCGTGCGACCTCGCGGGTCGCTCTCCAACTCAACGATCAAGCGTCGCCCTAGGCGAGCGCACTCAAGCTATAGCCTGCACAAACACTAAAAACAGAAAAGAACTATAGGCGTGAGTATTAAAACTCAGTAGGGTAGCCCGATATCTATTCCCAATGCACTACCTTTAAAATAAAAGAAACATCATTTCAAGTTTGAACTACAATTTATAAAAGTATGTTTTTCTAAGCATTTTACTTAAAAACAAAGTACGAACCATTGCCCTTAGCCATTTCAAAATTTGGGTTCATTTCATTAGTGTCAATGACATTTCAGGAAAGGGGGAAAGTGATGTTTAAATTTTCAAATTTGTACAAAAGGGATTAAGCACTTTTATTTGAAAATAATTTTTAGAAACCTAATCAAAAGCAATTTACCATTTTTCCAAGAAAACAATACACCAGAATGCACAAAGTAAAACACACAGCAAGGGCAATGTAGGTATATATGTGAGCATCATAATCATTACTGCAAGCTACAAAAGATGAATAGACATGGGTGAACCTAGGAGATCGAGAATAAACCAGAAGACACCAATACATGAGAAATCATCCTTATTGACATGTCACGATGAAATCAAAACGCACAAAACGCTCGACCATCCACTCACACGCAGGTCGAGGGAAAATCCCATAGTAATAAACCCAATATATCCACCTACTATGGGCCACTGTTCAGTACCATAACCTACCAGTGCAGCAATCGTTCTTAGAATATTCTCTCAATATGCCAGATTCCCATGTCTCAAGTGTTTGAAAAAAGGGGTGAGCCAACTAATGCCAACCGAGCATCCAATCACATACATATATATATATAAAGCACAACAGGCATCACCCGAGCCACTCCGTGGAACAACCTCATGCCTTTTACTACTCAAGTACCCGGGAGCCTCTAAGCGCGGCCTCCCAAACAATCAATTTCAACCAAGGCATGAGAGTCACCCTAAGAGGGTTTTTATCAAAACATTTTTATCGCTTTCCATAAAGTGCCAAACGGGCATTTAATACATTTCACAAACACTACTCAAAGACAGGTACAACTTCTTTATGAGACAAAACCCAGTTTAAAACCGTTAAAGAACCCCAAAACACTACGTCACAGGCTAACAATATTTTTATAAACCAAACCAAACCATTTTCTTTTTCCAAATAATCTTTAAGAGCCAACCAGGCAATTTCTCAAACGAACCAAAGTATTTGTTCATGCTTCAAAAGAAATCATTTCTCATTAAACCAGAACTCTGTTTTACATTCCGTGAATTTTGTTTAAAAGCCAAACGGGCATTCTTTCATTATTGGGTGTCCACTCGTAAAAAGGATGTTTCATGTGTCGTGTATAAAATAAACGGCTCCTTTTGACATTAAATAACCATTTAAAAATTAACCATATTATATTAAAATTTAATTATCGTATATTATCTCATATTTATTTCAATTAATAAAATGTTGATTTTGAACAATTAGGGTGTGCAAACAGCATGAAATAATATAACATAAATTTTAAAAGCAGTGCAAAGGGGACCTACCTCAAAACCAAGCGCGTCGACACAACAACCTCGGAAACAAAGCGCGATGACACGACGTGTGTCCGAAACCACGTGACAAAGTCTAACACTCTACATAAACAATATCAAGGACTTAGACACATCCGAAAACTCACCAGAGCATGCCAAACCAAGCGTTGGGAATAAATGCTCACCTTGAAACCAAAGCGCGGCGACGACGGAACCTCGGAAACAAAGCGCAGCGATGTCGCTCACTCGGAAACGCCCTGCGCGGGTCCTAAAAATCCTAAACCAACAAATAAAAAACCCACCATCAATAAGCGTACGATGATAATAATAAAAATAAAGATAATAATAATAATAATAATAATAATAATAATAATAATAATAATAAGAAGATTAGTAATAATAAAAATAATAGTAATAGTAACAATAATAGAAATAATAATATTAAATAATAATATTAATGATAATAATAACAATAAAAATTAATAATAATAACACTAATAATAATAATAATAATAACAATAATAATAATAATAATAATAATAATAATAAGATTAATAAAATTAATAATAATAACATTAATAATAATAATAACATTAATAATAATAATAATAATATTAAAAAAAATAATCATAATAATAATGATCACATAAATCATAATTTTATAATAAAAAGTTAATAACATGTTAAATAAAATGAAAAAGTGGAATAAATTAAAATAAACAAATAAAAACTGACCTGCGGAACGGAGCAGAGGAAGGAGAAAGAAAAAAAAAGAAGAGAAGAGGGTCCACCACGGGGCTGTTGGACAGGAGCCGAAAGGGGGGGGGAACCGGCGGTTGTGAGGTACTGCTAGGAGCCGGCTGGGTGGTCCGACGCGGGAAGCGGGAGCGGGGAGGGAGGATGGGTCGCCGCGGTGAGGGGACAGGGGAAGCGACGGGGCGAGCCTGGCGTGCGCGGAGGCTGGGAGAGTAGGCAGGGCGGAGGAGAGGTGCTACTGGCAAGAGGAGAGCAGGGAAAACGGGAGGCGAGGGGGTGCCCGCAGCTGGAGGGTGCAGCGCATAAAGGGGAGAAGCCGAGGCGTTGCTGTGTGAATAGAGGAGGAAGCTAGGGGGGCTGGAAATATGGCAAGACTTGGAAGAAGGGAGAACATCGGGTGATAGCCCGATACAGGAGGGGAGGGTTTTCTCAGCGAGGGAGGAGGCGGGATCTTCAGGTGGTGGATGCGGCTGACGGTGCTGGAAGGAGGAGCGGAGGACCAAGCGGGGGCGGGGGCTGCAGCATGAGAGGAGGAAGGATCGGGAATAGGGTGTCGCAACCCTACTAGAAAGGGGGAATATATATATAAGAATAAAATAAATAATTGAATAGATAAATAATGAAAAAAAAGATAATAAGGACAATAATAATAATAATAATAATTATAATGTTGGTGATCAAAGCTTTAATAATAACGTAAAAATGATAAAAATACAAATAGTAAAAATATTCATTTCATCTTGAACAATAAAAATAATTATTAATAGCCATAAAAATATTAAAAGTCAATCAAAATTGACATTTTCTAATTTATTTTAATTCCTCTAAGCCGAAGAGGCCACATAGTTGCATGGGCGGAGCCGTGCGGTATCGCGCTCCACCCGCGCTTCCGACGACGTCGAACCCAAGATGCATACTTTTTATCAAAACTCAAAACTTTCATCCGAGACTCAACGTGAACCACATCAAAAATAATTTAAAGCTAAAGAAATCATAAAATAAAATAAACGCAGGGTTTGGGGTGCGACAATTCTCCCCACCATAACGCTTTCCGCCCCCGGAAAGCCACGACACCATACAGTCGATCGATCAACACCTAAGGATTCCACAGAACACGATCCAACCTCTTATCTCAAGGACATCAAAACGGCTACCAGCGGGACTGAACCTCATTGCCCAAAGTAAATCACCAACATAGGGAAGGCCTGAGCGGCTCCCCACTATAAGAACTCAACTAGCATTTGATAACGACTTAAGAGAAAACCCAAAAGACTCATGGTGGGTCTCCCCACCATAAAGGACTGACCTCTTAGCGGCCAACCAGAAAACTAATTTGGACCTGCATCAAGCCTTACCCGAGCTAGAAAGAGCTCAATAAGAACATTTCAAACACTTACTCTCATCCGAAAGGGGTAGAAGCTTAAATAGATACTTAGCACAACTAAAAACCCTAACCCCATGGGCGGGGAGGGTGGGCCCAAGGATCAAATCACTAAAACTATGACGTATGACTACTCACGACCCATCACTTCGGGATGGACACAAACCAGGGCCGCAACTGATTCACATCAGTGGCCCACGCAAGGTCACTGATTAGCAACCTACATCCAATAGGCACAATTCCCGACGTTACACGAGGGATAAGTCCATCACGCACTTTGCGACAAGAGAGAACTACAACGACAGAGAAACCAGAGCAACAACACCAAAACTATCACACCACGACGATAGAGGCACGACTTTCACCAGACTCTTTAAAATTTCCCCGGGGGGGTTCCTGACTACGCGCCGGCTACACTCCGAGACCTTTTGGTTGGAGCTCTGATGGATGAAGCATCTTCTGTCTCGCAGTCAGGTTCTGATAATCCCAATGAGATACATACATCTTTTGATCTGACAGACTGAAGGACAAGATTTTAAAAATAAAACACACCAGCATTGAAAGACGAGGTTCGTCAAAGGACCCATAAAGTTCCCATACATTTCAAACCCAAAACAACACCCGTACATATGCCACGATAATAGATTACTTATACTAAAAGGAAACTAACATGAGGAACTTTGAACAAAGACCCAATAGCACATTACTTCTGAGAACACCCTCTGCGACGCTTTCTTGAAACGCCCCGACAAAATCGTCGCAAGTGACCCAGACGTCCACACGCCTGGCAGGGCTTCGGAGCGCTTGGGCACGATGACTTCTTGTGCCCCCGCTTGCCACACTGATAACACACAATAATCTCTCGCTCCGAAGAGGTTGATGAAAGATCCCGAGGCCTCTAGATTCCATGACCTGATCCAACCATTTCCATTTTCTTACTCACCACCTTTCCAGAATCTTCACCAGTGCTCATAGGGATCGAAGGGGGGAGAACTACTTCGAGCACTCCTGCCATCACAGCTTCGACACGAAAAGCTCGTCTCGCCACATCAACAAAAGAAGTCAGGTTAGACTCTGAAACCTTCGACTGTAGGTTAGGGCGGAGACCCGCCTCGAAGCGTCGAGCCTTCACGGGGTCATTTGTGGCATACTCTGAATCATAAGGTACTAGCTCCACAAAGCGCTGGAAATATTCTAACACGGATCTGTCACCCTGCTGCAGACAACACACTTCCATCCCCTTTCTCACCCTTTCTTCTTCAGAGAAATACTGACGAATGAACGAGGCCTTGAAAAACTCCCAAGTAACCTCTTGACGGGGCTTGTTCCGAGACACTGACTTCCACCACATCCACGGTGAACCTTCAAGCATGAAGGTCGCAAACTTGACCTTCAACGACTCGGGAAACTCAATGAGGTTAAAGTCCCTTTCAATCTTCCGCATCCACTCCTCTGCCACAGAAGTTTCTTCTTGACCATAAAAGAGAGGTGGATCGAGCTTCCGAAACTCAAGAATAAAATCCTTAGGTTGATCAACTGCACTACGATCACCCATCGAAGCTTCAAAGGGATAACCGCTGGACAAGGAAAGGTCAAAAACCCAATCAAGGCCAACTCAACGAATGAATAACAACCTCAAAATCAATCACTGCATAGGTGGCAAGCTCAAAATCCGAGAAAACAAGTTATCATAACATCAAAAAATTTCTCTTTGAAAACATCTTTAATTTAGAACAAGCTTAGTGGGTTAAACCTTCGCCATTGGTATTCTTTAGAGCCTCACTCGCATGCATGTATCCGTGCCACCCAGGGCATCCATCCACCATACCAGAAATCCATCCACATTTCCAACATACCACAATGCATGTGAGCACTCATCAGAACACCAAGGTCAAAACAAAGCAACTTCATTTTCAAAAAACAATTTATTCATACCACTTATTTTAAAACAATATGCAAATCAAACATGTTATTTCAAACAACCATTTTTTTTTCAAAACCAACTTTTCTAATTCAAACCACTTTCAAAAATCAAGGGGAACCCAAAACAAATCAAACAGGGGACTAGTGTCAGTGGGTGACTTGACCATATGGTTGGCGGCCATATGCCAAACACGCCACTGACACAGAGAGCCTTCTTGGACCATGCCCCTAGATCCACATGGCTTGCCAGGCCGCGTGGGTTAGGAGGACTAATGGGCCAACTCCCTTTGTCGTACCCCAATCGCAAAACATTTCCATAAAAACCCAAACAAACCAATTAAACCGAACTTCCCATGGAAACCTGTGGATCTGTACGGGCAAGAGTTCGCGACGCTCTTCTCGCACCTACTCCTCAAGTCCCGACAATCCTACTCCATCTACCTTGACATCCCAAATAAAAAAGGGCGCTCTGAATAGTGAGGCCTGCTAAGAGCAAACCTCCCTCTGATACCATTTTGTCACGAACCAACCCGGGTCGACCCTGAACCGGTCACCCAAGCCGGTCCGCGACATGGCCCGAGAGGCGTTCCCGATCCTCCCGGGCTGGCGACAAGCGCCAGGGCATCATTAGAGAATGTGGGAACGATTTCACCCAATATAAATAAATAAGAATGCAAAGATAAAACAGAGCAGCGCAGAAAAGAGATAAACTAAACAAAGTGACTAAACATGAACAAACAGGAATCAAACTAACCAAACATGACGTCCGAACAACTCTGTGCGACCTCGCGGGTCGCTCTCCAACTCAACGATCAAGCGTCGCCCTAGGCAAGCGCACTCAAGCTATAGCCTGTACAAACACTAATAACAGAAAATAACTATAGGCATGAGTATTAAAACTCAGTAGGGTAGCCCGATATCTATTCCCAATGCACTACCTTTAAAATAAATGAAACATCATTTCAAGTTTGAACTACAATTTATAAAAGTATGTTTTTCTAAGCATTTTACTTAAAAACAAAGTACGAACCATTGCCCTTAGCCATTTCAAAATTTGGGTTCATTTCATTAGTGTCAATGACATTTCAGGAAAGGGGGAAGGTGATGTTTAAATTTTCAAATTTGTACAAAAGGGATTAAGCACTTTTATTTGAAAATAATTTTTAGAAACCTAATCAAAAGCAATTTACCATTTTTCCAAGAAAACAATACACCAGAATGCACAAAGTAAAACACACAGCAAGGGAAATGTAGGTATACATGTGAGCATCATAATCATTACTGCAAGCTACAAAAGCTGAATAGACATGGGTGAACCTAGGAGATCGAGAATAAACCAGAAGACACCAATACATGAGAAATCATCCTTATTGACATGTCACGATGAAATCAAAACGCACAAAACGCTCGACCATCCACTCACAGGCAGGTCGAGGGCAAATCCCATAGTAATAAACCCAATATATCCACCTACTATGGGCCACTGGTCAGTACCATAACCTACCAGTGCAGCAACTGTTCTTAGAATATTCTCTCAATATGCCAGATTCCCATGTCTCAAGTGTTTGAAAAAAGGGGTGAGCCAACTAATGCCAACCGAGCATCCAATCACATACATATATATATATAAAGCACAACAGGCATCACCCGAGCCACTCCGTGGAACAACCTCATGCCTTTTACTACTCAAGTACCCGGGAGCCTCTAAGCACGACCTCCCAAACAATCAATTTCAACCAAGGCATGAGAGTCTCCCTAAGAGGGTTTTTATCAAAACATTTGTATCGCTTTCCATAAAGTGCCAAACGGGCATTTAATACATTTCACAAACACTACTCAAAGACAGGTACAACTTCTTTATGAGACAAAACCCAGTTTAAAACCGTTAAAGAACCCCAGAACACTACGTCACAGGCTAACAATATTTTTATAAACCAAACCAAACCATTTTCTTTTTCCAAATAATCTTTAAGAGCCAACCAGGCAATTTCTCAAACGAACCAAAGTATTTGTTCACGCTTCAAAAGAAATCATTTCTCATTAAACCAGAACTCTGTTTTACATTCCGTGAATTATTTTTAAAATCCAAACGGGCATTCTTTCATTATTGGGTGTCCGCTCGTAAAAAGGATGTTTCATGTGTTGTGTATAAAATAAACGGCTCCTTTTGACATTAAATAACCATTTAAAAATTAACCATCTTATATTAAAATTTAATTATCGTATATTATCTCATATTTATTTCTATTAATAAAATGTTGATTTTGAACAATTAGGGTGTGCAAACAGCATGAAATAATATAACTTAAATTTTAAAAGCAGTGCAAAGGGGACCTACCTCAAAACCAAGCGCGTCGACACAACAACCTCGAAAACAAAGCGCGATGACACGACGTGTGTCCGAAACCACGTGACAAAGTCTAACACTCTGCATAAACAATATCAAGGACTTAGACACATCCGAAAACTCACCAGAGCATGTCAAACCAAGCGTTGGGAATAAACGCTCACCTTGAAACCAAAGCGCGGCGACGACAGAACCTCGGAAACAAAGCGCAGCGATGTCGCTCACTCGGAATCGCCCTGCGCGGGTCCTAAAAATCCTAAACCAACAAATAAAAAACCCACAATCAATAAGCGTACGATGATAATAATAAAAATAAAGATAATAATAATAATAATAATAATAATAATAATAATAAGATTAGTAATAATAAAAATAATAGTAATAATAAAAATAATAGTAATAATAATATTAAATAATAATATTAATGATAATAATAACAATAAAAATTAATAATAATAACACTAATAATAATAATAATAATAACAATAATAATAATAATAATAATAATAATAATAATAAGATTAATAAAATTAATAATAATAACATTAATAATAATAATAACATTAATAATAATAATAATAATATTAAAAAAAATAATCATAATAATAATGATCACATAAATCATAATTTTATAATAAAAAGTTAATAACATGTTAAATAAAATGAAAAAGCGGAATAAATTAAAATAAACAAATAAAAACTGACCTGCGGAACGGAGCAGAGGAAGGAGAAAGAAAAAAAAAGAAGAGAAGAGGGTCCACCACGGGGCTGCTGGACAGGAGCCGAAGGGGGGGGGGGGGAACCGGCGGTTGTGAGGTACTGCTAGGAGCCGGCTGGGTGGTCCGACGCGGGAAGCGGGAGCGGGGAGGGAGGATGGGTCGCCGCGGTGAGTGGACAGGGGAAGCGACGGGGCGAGCCTGGCGTGCGCGGAGGCTGGGAGAGTAGGCAGGGCAGAGGAGAGGTGCTACTGGCCAGAGGAGAGCAGGGAAACGGGAGGCGAGGGGGTGCCCGCAGCTGGAGGGTGCAGCGTATAAAGGGGAGAAGCTGAGGCGTTGCTGTGTGAATAGAGGAGGAAGCTAGGGGGGCTGGAAATGTGGCAAGACTTGGAAGAAGGGAGAACATCGGGTGATAGCCCGATACAGGAGGGGAGGGTTTTCTCAGCGCGGGGGGAGGCGGGATCTTCAGGTGGTGGATGCGGCTGACGGTGCTGGAAGGAGGAGCGGAGGACCAAGCGGGGGCGGCGGCTGCAGCATGAGAGGAGGAAGGATCGGGAATAGGGTGTCGCAACCCTACTAGAAAGGGGGAATATATATATATAAGAATAAAATAAATAATTGAATAGATAAATAATGAAAAAAAAGATAATAAGGACAATAATAATAATAATAATAATTATAATTTTGGTGATCAAAGCTTTAATAATAACGTAAAAATGATAAAAATACAAATAGTAAAAATATTCATTTCATCTTGAACAATAAAAATAATTATTAATAGCCATAAAAATATTAAAAGTCAATCAAAATTGACATTTTCTAATTTATTTTAATTCCTCTAAGCCGAAGAGGCCACATAGTTGCATGGGCGGAGCCGCGCGGTATCGCGCTCCACCCGCGCTTTCGACGACGTCGAACCCAAGATGCATACTTTTTATCAAAACTCAAAACTTTCATCCGAGACTCGACGTGAACCACATCAAAAATAATTTAAAGCTAAAGAAATCATAAAATAAAATAAACGCACGGTTTGGGGTGCGACAAGACATAAGCTGTGATACTTATGGAAAGAATTAAACATAATAATTTTGCATAGAAATCATTATAAAGTAAGTCACATAAAGTATAAATTAATTAAATTGAATGTAGAGCAATTAAGATATTGAATGGCTCTTCTTAAAGAATTAGAATACTTAAACAATAATAAACATGATTTGATATAATTTACAGAATTTGACCCGGTTGAATAAGATTTGTGATGATTAAAACATGATTAGTTCACCAGTATTCCAACAATCTCCCCCTTTTTTGATGATCACAAATCATGTATATTGAAACGGTACATTTTATTCAACTATAGATATAGAGATAAAAGTCTAACATAAGATAAATTTCTATCATATAAGGATTTTTCTAACATATAGAGATTTATCACCCTTTTGGGATTATCAAAAAAATGGAATAAGTGAATTCATGAGAAGTTCACATTTCATTAAAGAAAATATGTTCCAGTACAAAAAGAAAGGAGAAAAACAAATGCAAAATCATTCCTATCAAGAAAGAGTAATCACTGTTCTACTTTAGGGGGTTTCCTTCTCTTTTCCTTTAGCAATAGTAGCATAATGTGAAGCCATAGGAGCTGGAGTGGAGGTGGAAGAAGAAAGGGAGTTTGTCAATTCAGAAGGTAAACCAAGGCCTTCAAATGCTGAGGGAGCAGGAGTAGGTGTAGTAGAAGACTGAGACAATTTTTGATCAAGGGTCACATGCGTGATCTGACTCAGTGCCTGACGAACAGACATGGAAGTGGACGCTAGAGCAGAGGTGAATGTAAGCATCTAGGTCTTAGTGGAGCAGCCACAAGAGCAACAATGGATGTACTATTGACATGAGGACATGTCCTGAAGAGTTTGATAATGTCTGAAATGATATATCCACCATACTATATTTCTTTATCAAAATCATCCTTGTTTTCCATAAACATTTCCAACAACCGAGTAAACATTGTGAGCTTTTGGACCTGGGTCTTGAAAGCTTTTGTAATAGGTGGAATCCATAGAGTTTTTACATGATACTTGAATTGATTATTCATGTTAATCTTGGAGAATATTCTGTTGAAGTAGAAATACGCATTCATGGAAATATCTTGCTGAGCATCAATAGCAATTTTAGAATTGGATTTGGACCAGGTCAAGAACTCTGTCACTATTCTTGATAACTATAGAGAGTGAATTTTTATTGAAGCCACTAAGCACAGTCTGAAGCTCTTATTTGACCACTATTCTGAGAAGATCACTGTCTAAAGAGGGTTGGAAGGATTGACCAGAGTCTTTAGAAGCATTGATAGAAGTGGTGAGAGATCTAAGTTCATTCAGAACTTTCTAATGACACCCTGTATACTAAATTGTGAGTTTGATAAGATTTACTACATGCTCTCTCATCTCCTTCACAATATTTTTGTTCCTTTTAGTGACATTTTTAGCTAATGAAGCTAAATGTGGCTGAATTTGAGACACAACATCCTGTGGGATTTGAGGAACAGTAGTATCTATAGAATGAAAAAAAAGCTCTGATCTCGAATGCATCTCTTTCTGTATTTATTCAATCATACCTCTCAGAGTCTTCACTTCAGCACTAAGCAGTCTGTTCTCAACTCAGAATTCCTGAATCTCATGAAGCATTTTGAGATGTATTTTCCAAATAAATTTCTCCAACAATGAAGTGGAATCTTTCTCACTTAGATGTGTCACAAGAACAGGATGGGAATTCAAGAATTTTCAACACCAGAAAAAAGGGTACCACCAAAATACTTTAGTTCATCTAGACTAACCAAGGATGATTTGTATGATGAAGGTTCAGAAATAAGGACTGATACGGTATCTAGTTCCTTTATAGGGGTGATATTAGAGAAAAATTTCAATTGAAACAAAGAGAAAAGGTCAAGGCCTTGTGCTGAGACTTGCTGTGAATCATCCATATCATAGAAACTGGGGAACTTTTATCGAGTGTCTACATGAATTGAAACAATCGGGTTTGGTACTTCGATACATTCTAGATTTGGGGGTTGGTCCCAATAAATAGTTGTATCCTTTTTAGGACTGATAGGATTAGTATCCTGATCTAATTCGACAAACTCATCTCGATGTTCTACCCTCATTTCCTGCCTAGCCAACTGAAAATCCATATCCATCCTTTACTGAGCTGAAGGAATGATTTTAGGAATAGATTGTTCCATTGGGAGTTCATCCAAGTCATCCTCTTGGATAATAGGTAGCTCTTCCACAATAGGCTCTTCCATATCATTCTTTTTAGTTTGTTGGAAAAAAAAATCTTTTTCAACCTCGGGTTGATCTTTCAGATTAACAACATTTTTATGTACAGGGACTTATTTTTCACTTTCCACAAGAGGGATATGAGTATTGTATTACTCAATAAAAATAGTTTCTCTAAGAGGCACAACAACCTCTTATTGTTCTTCAGAAGAGTATTCAAAAACCGCATCTGGTTCTAAACCAGGATAAGAAATATCTATTGTTCTTGAGGGATATTCCACAGGATTGAATTTTTCATAAATTCTATCATTGTATTCCACCCATGACTTTTTCTAATGGTTCTAATTTACCTTCATCCTTTTGATAGAGACTTTTAAAAGGTAGTACTCACAATCTTTTATAACATCTTCATTAGGTTTCACCATTCCTTTGGCAAGAAGCATGGATGAGATAAGCCGAGAGTAAACCATGGAGGTTGACTTGGATGTTTCTTTAATCAGTTCACACATATGGTGTATGATATACATGAAAGGTTGATATTATGACCATTTTTCATAAGGTAGATCAGAAACTCATCCTGATATTTCCAAACTGCAAAATAACCTTTTCTGGGGCTAACCAAATTCTGACTAAACTTGAACAGAAGCCTTGATTCTCCATAATGTTCAGCAACAATGACTCTCATCTTGGTTCTATTTCTAGTTAAGTCTTTCAAAGAATCCTCCATATCCAAGAATTTGGTTGATGGTGGAGGTCCTCTCTAATAATATTCAAAGATGCCTTCATGATGTATCTTAAGGCATGCATCCCATAACCTCAAAGAGAATGATCATTTCTTCCCATTGATTCAGCTTCTCAAAACATATCCATCTTCAGACTCAAAGGATAACTGAACATATTGATAAAACTAAGCTACTAATTTAGGATAGATAGGTCGATCTTCCTTCACAAACCACTCTAGCTACCCTTTATCTTTTAAAACATTCAGAACCAGAGACTTAGTTGGAATAAGCCATTTGAGGAAAACCTCCTTCTCAGGTACGATAACTCTGTTTACCAGATTTGGGTTTAGGGGCCTTTCGAGTGCAATGTTGGGTGAAATGTTGATCTTCTTTACACAATGTATCTATGGAGTCGACGATGAAGGGAATTTCATCCTAGGAATCCACTGATGGTTCTAGAGAGAGAAGGGTTGTAGGTTTGATGAAATGTTACAAATGAGTGAATAGAAGAAATCTCTCATGAAGAACAAATGATACTTTCTGCATTTTATCATTTGGGAATACCAAACGTCACAAAATTAAAAGTGTGGGAAAACAAAAAGGTGAAAAGGATAATTACCATGATACGTTCTTTAATTCAAATATAAGAATCATAAAGAATCTTTCGAGTGAGATCATATCGGGTCTTTACAGTGAGACAGAGAATGAATGTTACAATGATACATTAACTGAGAATTACGGTGAGACAATAATACGTTGAGACAGTAAACATGAACTTTATAGTGAGATAGTAAACATGAACATTACAGTGAGACAGTAAACATGAACTTTACAGTGATACTATAAAAATGAACATTACGGTGAGAGAGTAAACATGTACATTACTGTGGGATAGTAAACATGAACTTTACAGTGAGAAATTAATCATGAACTTTACGGTCAAACAGTAAACATGAACTTTACGGTGATACAGTAAACATGAAATAGTGAGATATTTACTTAATATTAATCATGCCTAATTCATGTATGATTTAGTATATTCTTTTAGAATTTAATGATTTGGTAAATATATCAGCAACATTATACTCAGTACCAATGAATTCCAAAGTGATATCCCTTTTTGGATAATGATCTCTCAAAAAGTGATGTCTTACATCAATATGATTTTTCGTATATTGTGAAACATACTTTTTCAAGATTTTAATAGCACTTGTGTTTTCATGTTTTATTGGTACATTCCTAAATTGATATCCATAATCTAGTAATGTATGTTTCATCCCTAAAATTTTTTCACAACAACTACCAGCATCTATGTATTCAGCTTCTACAGTAGATAATGCAACCGAATTTTGTTTCTTACTACACCATGATACTAGTGACTTGCCTAAAAAGTGGCATGTTCCATTGGTTCTTTTTCTATCTAACTTACATCCACATAAGTCAACATCAGAATAACTAACTAATTCAAATTATTGTCCTCTAGTATAGAACAATCCCAGATTGGGTGTATGCTTGAGGTATTTGAAAATTTTCTTTAGAACATTTATAGGAGATTCATATGGATTTTCTTGAAAACGAGCACTCATACTCATAGTAAACATAATTTCAAGTTGACTAGCATTCAAGTAGATTAAACATCAAATTATTCCTCTATAAGTGGTTTGATCAATATATTTTCCATCTTCATCAAGATCCAACTTACAAGATGTACTCATGGGAGTGTTACTAATTTTAGTGCCATCCAATCCAAAACGTTTTAGAATATATCTTGTATATTTACATTCAGTTAAAATAATTTCAACATTATTTTGAAAGATTTGAAATCCATGAAAGAATTTTAGTTCAACAATTAAACTCATTTCAAATTAATTTTTCATCATTTTTGAAAAATAAACACAAAAATAATTTCATGAGGATCCAATGATAATTTCATCTACAAATATTTGAATAACTAAAACATTATTAGAAATTCGTTTTATAAAAATTTTAGGATCATCTATTCCTTTTGTAAGACCTTTGGAAATAAGAAATGTACCCATCCAATCATACTATGCTCTTGGAGATTGTTTTAAACCATATAAAGCCTTGGATAATTTAAAAATATGATTTGGAAAATGAGGGTTTGTAAATCCAGGGGGTTGTTCAACAAAAACATCCTCATCTATATACCCATTTAAGAATTCACTTTTAACATTTATTTGATATAGTTTAAAATTCAGATGTGCATCATTGGAAAGAAAGATTCAATTGGGTTCAAGTCTATCTACTGGGTAAAAAGTATCCTCATAGTCAATTCCATCTTATAGACTATAACCTAGTGCAACCAATCTAGCCTTGATACTAACTATGTTACTAGCCTCATATACCTTATTTCTAAACATGCATTAATTCCTATTGTGAATGTGTCCTTAGTTCATTCGACAAGTTTCCAAAATTTGTTCCTTTGAAACTGATTAAGTTCCTCTTTCATATTCATCACCCAAAATTTGTCATTGATAGAATCATTAATGTTTTTAGGTTCAAGTTGTGACATGAAGACTTGATGTCCAACCTTTTTTCTAATAGAAGTTCTATTTTTTGTTCCTTTGTCTTGGTCTACTACAACAACATCGAAAGTATGGTTCTTAAGAGTTCTAAAATCTCTAGAAAACAAGGGACTAGTGATTTCAGGTTCATCGACTGGTCCGGGTTCATTGTGCCTTGATTGTAGGGAATTTCTTGAACTGGAAGTTTTAACAGATTATTTCATAGAAGTGTTTTAGGATTTTTAATTGATTTTTAGATTTCATACATCATCCTCCTGGTTCTCTATAATGGTTTTAGGATCATGTGGATCTATTTTATCGAATTTTACATAGACAGATTCTTCCACACATTTAGTTCTTTTATTGAACACTCTATAGGATTTAATTGACCTGGAATATCCTAAAATGATAACTTCATCACTTTTGGATGAAAATTTTTCAGGATTTTCCTTAGTATTAAGAATATAGACATTGAATCCAAAAACATTGAAGTAGTTAAATTTGGGGTTTCTATTGTTTCATAACTCATAAGGAGTCCTCTTAAAAATGGGCCTGATCAATAATCTATTGATTATGAAGCATGATTTATTGATCAATTCAGCCCAAAAATAAATAGGTAGGTCATATATACTAAGCATTGTTCTAGCTATCTCTTGGAGGGTTCTATTTCTTCTCTCTACAACTCCATTTTGATGTGGTGTTCTAGGGGTATAGAAATAGTGATTATAACCATTTTGTGAGAACAAGGATTCAAACTCTTTATTTTAAAACTCACAACCATGATAAATTCTTAAGGATTTAATTCTAAGTCAACTAAGATTATCTACAAACATGGAATATTTAGAAAAATTAGAGCAGGGTTCACTCTTGTGAGCCACAAATAAGGTCAAAGTATATCTAAAGAAGTCATCTATAAGAACATAAAAATAATGCTTCACATTTAAGCTAGAAACTCTAGATGGTCCAAATAAATCCTTGTGAACTAGTTCGAGAGGTTGATAAGTTGACACTTATTTCTTTGGCTAGAAGGAAATTTTTTGTTTTTCCCTTTTGACAGGGATTACACACTTTTTCATTTGGAAACTCATGTTTGGGTATGTCTTTAACTAATCATTTTCTTGTTAGATTTCTAAGGGAGTGAATATTATAGTGTCTTAGTCTCCCATTCCATATCCATGATTCATTATGAAATACACTAAAACATGAAGCATTTTGCAACGATAAGAAATCTACGTTAATAGAGTAAATATTTTCATTTCATAAATCAGAAAACACTAATTAAACATTATAATTAATGATATTTCAAGCATCATTTTCAAATATAACATGAAATCTATCATCACAAAATTTTTAGATACTAAGAAAAGTGTATGTTAATCCAGTAACAAACCATAATTTTGAAATTAAAACTGAGTTAGATTTATCGATTTGGACGAGGCCAATTATATTTCCTTTGGAAATGTCACCAAATGTGACATGTACTCCATCTATTTTTTTAGATCCTTGAAGCATGAGTAGTCTCCTATCATGTGTCTTAAACATCAACTTTCCAAGTACCACACATATTATAGGAACTCATTAATAAGCTTTCCTACAAAAAGATTATGCTAAAACATATTTTGGTACCCATATGTGCTTGGGTCTAGTAATATTAGTAATAAGTGCTTTGGGAACCCACATTTGCCTCATTGGTTTACTATAATAATTAAGTAATGTATTTTAAAAATGAGCTCTATTTTGTCTAGAAAAACTTGAAACAGTATACAGTGTGTCATAACTTGAATCAGATGATTTGTGTAACGAATTAGAAGTAAAACATTATGTCTTATATTTGAAACAAAATTTGTTCTACCAAGATTTATTTTTCCAGGTTGATAACCAATTCCAGTCTTTTATTTAGGGGTAATTTGTTTTCCTATCATTTGAGTAAGGGTATTCTTCCCATTGGTAATCATTTCAAGGTCATTCTTCAATTTCTCATTAGACAGTTTTTATTCGTTGTTCTCTTTGATCAGTTGAGAATTTTTCCCTTTTTCAATTGTTAGTTCAAATTTAACAGTCACAGTGATAGCATGATGATCCTTCAATGATTTATATTTTTATTTTAGTTCATTTCTTGTTTCATCAAGCATGTTACCATATTTAAAAATTTCATCATTATTAATGTTCTTAGAGTCACTCTCATCTCTATAATAGTATGAATAATGTACAGAGGATTCTAGTGTTACCTCATATGTGTTTGTTATGAAAAACATATTTTCTTTGTTAGCCTGTTCATCATGTGATGTTTCTGATTCACTTGAACTGTCCTCAGAGACACTCCCAGTTGCTTTCATTGCCTTCTATACTTCCAGTCCTTGTCCTCATATTTTTTTGTACTTGAGAATTGGAAAGTCAGCCTTGATATGTCCTTTGAACTAACATTCATAGGAGACAATTTCATCAGCCTTCTCACTTCTTTTCCAGTCCTTCATCCAATTTAATATTTGGTCACATTTTCCCTTGAATCTAGGTATTTAGAAAAAGTTATTCTTCTTGTAAAATCTTTTGAATCTTCGGGATAGTTGAGCCATCTCCTTATCACTATCAGGTGATGATTATTCACTGGGGTAGCTTTCTACAGAATCTTCTAGTTTCCCATGGTCATTCTGTTTAGAAGTGGTGGTATTTAACGCATCATATTTTCTCTTTGGTTCATAATCCTCCTCCTTGATGACTTTATTCACTTTTTTATACACCATTAGTATCCCAATGAGTTCTTTTACAAGTAGCTTTCTGATGTCACTTGATTATCTTATAGAGACAGATGTTCCTCTACATCATTCAAGTATACATATAATAATTCTCATGTTTAGTTCCTTGGAAATGAATTCTGAGATCATTTTGTTGACAATCTCACTAAACCTAAGTTACATTTCGGAAAAAGGCTCATCATGTTTCATTTTAAAATTATCATATTGGATAGTATAAGTATTAAGTCTCATTTATTTTACGCTAGATGTTCCTTCATGTGAGACAGATAGGGTATCCCAAATTTGATGGTCAGTTTTACGAGTATAAATTATATTGAATTCCTCATCTCCTAAGGAGAAGTATGAAGCATTCATAGATTTTGAATTGATATTGTAAGAATTTTGGTAGGTTTATCCCATGTGATTCTATCAGTAGTAGGAATCTTATATTCATCTATAAGGGATGATCAAATTTCATAATTCATAATCTCTGAATGCATTTTCATATTAATTTTCCGTTGAGCATAGTTGGTTACATTAATGAATGGGGGTCTATTGGTTGCAACACCTTCCAATATATTATCCAAAATTAAGTATTACTTTAAAAGAGATATAAATTTAGAATTAATAGAAATTTACAAATCGTTAAAGTAAAACTACAATCACAATTTAATAAGCTTAAGAAGAGTCCTAATTAGAATCCTCGGATACCTAATGTTGGTTGGAGGAGATTACTCAACAGGGGGTGAATTGAGTATGGTTTAAAAAGTATCTCAAAAATGTTTCCCCAAAATATTAAATATGTATCAGTTAATCAAGGTTATACTATTATGAAATCTTGACTATTTAAATAACTTCTTAGAAGATTTATTAATTATAAGTAACTATAATATTAGTTATTAATATTACTTTTGAATCTATTTCACTAAGAAAAATCAATTATAACTTCTTTACATGATTAACTATCAAAGTGAATTTAGTGATATCTAAGTTATATAGTAAAGCAATAATAACAAAGAAGACTAAATTTAGCCGCACAGTGGATATACCACAAGTGGTTCAGTCTCAAACCATGACCTAATCCACTCCACTTGTGATCACCGTACACCAAGAAGTTTATGTAAATAAACATTATCCACCCCTAGATCGGGGTAAAACAACAGTACATAGGACTATCCTAGTCACACAAGGACCTCTTCCACAGTTTATAGTGGGTACAAACTACCAGGCCACACAAGGACCTCTTCCACACTTATCTGTGGGTATACACAAGAGTAAATGAGTGTTTGAGTAATGATATATTGCATCGTTAAGTTTGATGCATGTGACATAGTGTGTTATTATACAGATACACATTCTTCTAGAAAGTCAACAAAATGATACACAATAGTGCAGAAAGATTGAGTTAGGTTTTGAAGTGCTCTGAGTGTTAGTCTTTGTAGATCTAGACTTCTAAGATGAAGCAGATGCAGAACTCTTGTCCTCGTCTGGAAAACAGAGTGTCGTAAATCAAACAGTTATGGCTTGTGTTCTTCAGGAAGTTTTACAGTGTTAATATGTTTTTGGGATTCTAGTATGCTTCATGTGTACTTCAGCAGAATCAAGTTGCATGAGCCAATTCTCTAAAATTTGTATTGTTATCACATTCACTCCCACCAGCTTGTTCTTTGTGTCATGCTTTTCATACATGTTTTTCACGGCTTGTTTCTGGGGCGCACTACTCTTTTATCTTGTATTTCATGTGTTGGGGCTAATAGCTTGCATGTATTCTGCACCCCGTACCTCGTACTGTCCAATGATATTTCTACAAAGGAACATTAATTATTTCAATGCATTAAAGTCATAAAATATGACCTTTAGAGATTAAATTAAAAGACTCCAAAATATATTTGAAAACTGTGTCACAATATGTCATGGAAACAATTTCTCCTTTACATGGTGTATGGATTGATCATGGTGTCTCGTGGTCACGGTTTCCCATGGTCACAGTGTCTTGTTCACGGTGTCTCATAGTCACGGTGTCTGGAAGACATGTTGTCTTGTTCACGATGATGGATCCTTCACGTTGTCTGATTGTCCACTATGTCTGCTTCACGGTGTCTGTTTCACGGTGTCTGAATGTTCACGGTGTCTTATTCAAGGTGTCTTAATGTTCATGGTGTCTGCTTCCTGGTGTCTGAATGTTCACGGTGTCTACTTCACGGTGTCCGAATGATCACGGTCTCTTCTTCACATTGTCTCAGACATAGGAAAATATCTGTATTCAGGCTTAAGGAGTGATACTTATGGGAAGAATTAAAATTAATCATTTGTCAGATAAATCATTATAAAGTGAGTCAAGGATATTATAAATTAATTAAAATAAATTTAGAGCAATTATTTTCTTGAAAGGGTATTCTAAAATCATGAGAATACTTAAACTATAATACACATTATTTGATATAATTTACAGGATTTAACCAGGTTGAATAGGATTTGTGATCATTTAAACATAATTAGTTCAGGAGGAGTCCAATAGATATCATATTGAAAATGTCCCTGACTATTTTTTCATCAAGGAACCAGCAAATTCTGGTAGCATCAATTTGTCTATGTGAGGTGCAGGCTCAACAAACAGTTGACACTAACACAATGAAGACTCCTATCAAGATCCTTATTAAGGACAATGTCAAAGCTTCAATATAGACCTACATTGATAATAATTCAAAATGAAAAATATATATTAAAAACTCATTTCTATTAGATCCTATAAGAAAAAAAATGGAACTAGAGATGATAGAAACATTGGGACTCACTCAAAAATAAAAAATGAAAAAAAATATTCTTTTTTGGAATTGTTAGGGAATATCCAAACATGGCACTAAAGTTTTTCGCAAGATCCTTGTAGGTATGTAAAAACCTAATTTAATTGGTCTATCTGGTCCAAAGATAAACTCATAAAATAAAGAAATATCTATTATCATATAGGATACTGCATTATGGGAATAGGTCAGTCTCCTTCCACTTTTTATAGACTCTGGATTTTGGTTCACAAGAGTGTGGTGAATCCGACTATTATTCAAGAGGATGGTCAGATCATTATCTCCAGCTTTTATACATCTGTTTGGAATGATTTTTGTTCAGTTTTATATGCTTTTAAAAAGTTTATTTATATGATATTATTATTGATGAATATAAAGGTATTGTCCAGCATTATCCCAGATCCATGGGCTATCATTAGATATTTCAACCCCATCCGTTATACAGATGAGAAATTTATCCCCATTTTCAGCACTTTTTCCATCAATGGTTTTCGAACCAATATCGAGGTAGCTATATTGACTAAAATTAATCTCGTTGGATCCAAATATACATGGTAACAAATATACCTAAATTATATGAGAGATAGCATAATTGAGTGGATTGTTTTGGATTATCCCCCAATATGAAATTGGATAACACATTCTTGTGTTACATTAAAAAAATAACTTTTATCAACACCCTATTTAGGTAATATTTCATGATAATAAAATGAGGTATAATATTCCATTAATATTCCATAATTCATGGAGTAACCTTCAAAAATGAAAATTTTTTTCTAGACACATGGAATTGGATACTTGTAATGCTAACCCTCTAGTCTGCATCTCTAAATTCAAAGATCTCATGATTAAATTGAGGGAATGGGGAATGGTATGATTCAAAAAATGTGATTACCAAATTGATTAAATTAGTTCTCTCTCCACTACCTTAAGTAATCTATAATGAAGAAAAATTTCTATAGATAAATTATTCAAGATGTTATGATGTCCTCCAATATACAAAATCTCATCCAGATCAGAGATATAATTAACAGTAACCATTTCAAAATCAGGTGGCTTACTTATAGGGGTAGAAACACCCAGTTATCAAATTCCTATCAAATGGTACATAAAGAAAATATTCCCCTTTTATTTTTCAAGAATATCTATTAAAGTATGAATGTGATGCAAGAGCTTTCCTATCACATTGTCTCCTTCCATATGAAGCTTATTAATAGACCACCAATTAATGTGGGGTTAAAGGAGTGAATCATTCCTACATTGATTTCTAAGGCTGATAATAATTTTCACACCTATAATCCCCTAGATATTAAAATCATGGATGTGTCTATTGGTCTTAACAAAAATACATCACCTGGATCAGATGGTTTCCCAAATCATTTTTTCTAATTCTATTGGGATTTCATCTAGTATGATTCTTGTATGTCTGTTAATCTTCCTTCTAAAGGTGTATCAATCAATCAATGCCTAAATAATGAATTTAATACTCTAATTCCAAAAGTGAAGAATTTCATTGACATCACCAAATGTAGATCAGTTTCCCCCATCAACATAATCCAAAATTTCATCACAAAAATTCATGCCAATAGACTTGATCATGTCTCAGAAAAAAATCTTATCCTAGAAGATATTTTGATTCATTAAAGGGAGGAATATCCAATACATCTTTCTTAATGACTTAGAATGTGTAACTGTTATTCGAAGTCCCATATGTTGAGGCAACATTTCTCTAAATCATGACATCATGAAATCCTTTGACATACTGGATTAGGGATTCAAAGGAAATGTACTTCACTACATTGGCTTCAACAAGAGATATATTTTCATGGATCAAACACTACTTATTTCTGATCATATATCTATTCCTATTAATGGATCCCTAGAGAGATACATCAAATGAATTGGGGGTGAGACATGGTTATCATTTATCACGTATCATCTTTTCTTACTGTATAGGATTATATCAGTAGACTTATTCTTCATATGGTGGACAAGGGTGAAATGGAAACAATCAGGGTGGCACAAGGTACCTCTTCTTATTATGATATTTTTTTACTAATGAAATTATTAAATTTACTCTAGGAGACAAGATGAATACTAACAACATAAAGAATTCTCCCTTTAATTATGAAAGTATTCCAGGTCAAGTAATCAATTAGAGAAAATCAATCATCAATTTTAGAATGAACATTTCAGATTTCAAGAAATAATATATTATCAATGACCTAGGAATAAAGGAAAACTCTATAAATTTAATATACCATGGAGTTATCATGTTATGGGTAAGACACTAGGCTTCTCCCATTACAACTAATTTGAGCCATATTATAAGAACTCTTGATTCTTTGAAAGGAATGTCCCTCTCAATGACAGGAAGAATTCATCTTATCAAACAGGTGGTTGTTTCATGTTGTATATTCAGTTATTTTATATTCATGGTCCAAATATATTATAAAAATGATCAATTATATGATTAGAAACATTTTTTTGAGTGGAATCAGTCTAGAAATGAAAATCAATATAGCTCCACCGAAATAGTGTTGCAAGCCTCATGCACATGGAGGCATTGTCATAAAAAATCTACAACTCTTTAACTAGTTCCTACATGATAAATTTTATTAGAGGATAATAAAAAAATCTAACTCACTGTACTTTCATAAATTTAAATTTTTAACCAAAATTATTTAATAAAAATCGAACTACAACAAGGCCTTCATTTGGAGGGGTCTAAAAATTATTTTCCAGAAAATTGATTTTCACTCTCATTGGTTGGTGAATACAAATTCCTGTCACATATTTTTTGCATGAAAGATGTACTGGAACCCCTTCAATTAATAATATTTGATTTTTTATCCATAAAATTTATCACAACATCTAAATTAAATATCTAATGGACAATGAAGATATTCTGCCTAATGATATTGTCTCAACTATTTCTAATTATGTATTTTTGAAGCATGAGGATAGGATTATATGTGAACAATTTCCAAATTGACTTCTCATTAAAAATAATTTCTATAAACATATTCTCCATGGTGATAAAAAATTTATTCATTAATTGAATTCAACCCTCCATGTTTACACTAATCTAAATACTCTCTCTTATTATGGATCCAGTGGATTCCAATCATTAGTGTGTTGGAATACCTATTTGACCTGAATGTGTTATTGATCATAATAATCATGATTATTTAAACCACCATTTTCTTATGCTAAAAAACTATCTCCTACTTCTGGGATGCTATCTTAGAGATATTAGAGATTCATCCCTAGTATTCTGGCTCCTTTCATCATTTCTCGCATTCTCTTCTTGACATTTTTTTATCCATCCAACTCACTGTCCTCTTAATGGTGGCATGTTTAGAGTTGATTCACATCATACTTAAAATACACAATAATAAAATTCAAGTCCAGAAGAACTGGAATACTAACACTTCCATCGATAATTTATTGACAGGAGTGAAAAATTAAAATTTACTACAGCAGGATTTTTATAGAAATTTGGTGAGGGACCTCACTATTCTGAGGTGGATGAAGTTCTTGGGAAATGTTTGTCAACCCCTTGGTACATTGGATGTATTTTGGACTCCCCCTTAATTTTTTGGTTAAAATGAAACACCAACGGGGCTTCGAGTGGAAATCAAGGGCCATCTGAATATGGGGCCAGTTTTAGGAATCACAAGAGTGATGTTGTGGAATACCTTTATTTTCATTGTGGATATGGCACTGCCTTGGAAGTAGATATGATTGGTATTATCAGAGATATTTACCTTTAACACCAAATAAATTGTAATAATATCGTGTTCGAGTGTGACTCCACTACCATTGTTCATGATATTACGATGGAAAAGACCACATCTCAAGGAAACTGATAACAATGATGGATAATTTTCTTGATAGTCTTGGTTCAATGAATTAAATAATGACAGACATCATCCAAGAAGCAAAATTTCTTTTCGGTATTCTTTCAAATAATGGTGTATCTGAAGAGGCGTGAATTTTCTCATGCATTCATCCTTGTGTTATGATTATCATCATTCAACGGGGCTGGTGTAAATTCTTTCCTTTAGAATCCATTGATATTTTTTTTAAATAAAGATCCTATAAGCTCAATTTTCTAAAAACAATACATAAAATAATATATGGAATATTTTAATGGAAGAGAAACATTTATATAGTATATATATATAACATTTAAAATTAGATTTTATGTTAAAGTATCCCTTAAATTCAGCATGAATCATCCCATATGTTGTTTACCTAACAAAGTAATGAACTTATTTAAATTATTTAGTTTCATACAAATCATTTTCAGTTTTACTATTTATTTTATTTTACTTATTACAATTTTACATAAATATACATAATCAATCTGGTTCACCTAGAATGTTTTGACAACATTTTGCTCATATTTGAAAAATTCATTTTATAAGTTGACTATGGTGAAATTATTCATCAATAAAAAATTTACAGAATAGTAATAATTACATATTTATAATATTTATATATTAATTAAAAATTTAAAAGAAACCATTAAGGATTGATATGATAGATGAATTATGGTACAATCACAAATATTGTAAACCATTTGTTTGACTATGAAACATTTCCATTTTCAATGATCCAGATTGTATGTATTATTTTATACATCATGGATTTTTTTATTATATCATAAATATCATAATTTTATAAATACACTTATTTTTACCATCCATATAATGTTTTGTTAAAAAAATAATCACATCTTTTCATGGAGGTGGTAATCCATACAAATGCTTGAATGATGTTATCATTTTTAATGGATGGAAATGTAATAAAATAGAAAATATATTATATTAATGGAATTATAAATATTTCACTGATATCATATATATAAATTAAATCCCATATTATAACCAACATTGAGAATCATTGATAAAAAATTTATTACATCGGTTCATGAGGTGGTAGTCTTCCATATACATGATCATTTTTTTTCATTTCACATATGATTGAGGATGAGATGGGTCAAGGTTAAAACATTAACATAATTACATATATGTATATGTTAGAATCTAATTTTATTATATTATATTGGTTAAAAGTGATTTTAGGAATGTAGATAATGAAATAAAAATGAAATATTCCATTAAAATCGATACTTATTCTTTAGAAACCCACCATTGAATTACACATTAAACCCTCTATTTTTTGTATTATAAAAAAAATATTACCTCTCGGAAATCATTACGGAGATTTGGAAGGGATTTTTATATGGATTTTATGATCATGATTTCTCAAATGGATTAAGTAATAGAGGTGAAGAGTCACCCTTTTGTCATTGAGGGGAGCGACACTCTTTGAATTATATGATGTATTAAATTAATATACATTAATTCATGGTGATGTTGAAAAAAATGATAAATTTCAAATATAAGATGAGGATTAGTATAAATACTAGCATGAAATATCATTTTGAAAATTTTTAGGGATGTTTTAACCCATATATCTTTTTTTAACCCATTATCCATTTTATGGATAACCAATGTGTCAATATTTTTACACTATAGGAGCCAAGAAAGAGATTATAAAAAATGTCCCATAAATGGAAAATGGAAGATATTTTAAACAATTACCATTTAACTATAAAGGTGACATGATTTTTAATAATTTTAAAGCATTTAATGAAATATTTTATATTATAAAATATCATCATTTTATTGAACTATTCCCTTAATTAGATGTTAAAGACCTCATTTTATGAGTGTAATTTGAAGATAAAACATTAATATATCTCTAATATGATATATATTTATATATAATTCATGGGACAATAGATATTACCTACCAATTATTAATTTTATTGATTTTAAAATCATTTATATAAATTTTATATTGCATGCACAAGATTTGTGTCAGCATTCCAGAAAAAATTATGTAAATTATTTCATCAGCAAAATTAAAAAATTAATTATCGTGAAAAAAATTCACACTTAAAATAAATAATTAATACCATATGTAACCCTTTTTGTCACAAAAAATGCAATATAATTTCCAAAATTGAAATTCAAATTTAAAAATATGGAATCCATTTTTCATGATTACATTTCTAAATGTTTTATAAATTACTAAGATAAAAATTAAAATTGCAATCAAAAACGTTTTTTTAGAAAATTATTTATTATGCCAAAAAATGAAATTATAAAAAAATAAATTATAAAAATTATTATTATGTATTTAGTGGTATTACTTCAGTAAAAATAATAATTATACTAATTTATGTTCAAAATAATATAATAGTGGTACTTTTCAATGGAAGTAAGCAGATGTTTTACAAAATAGGTATTTTCATTATTCAATATAAAATAAATCTTTTTAGAAAACCCACAAAACATTATTTTATGATAATTTTAGTATGATTATTTAAAAAATGGAAATCATTCAATTAAATAATATTTCACAAAATGGTATAAATTAATTATATTACTTTCTCTCAGAATGTAATTAAAACCATTTTTAGGTAAACATATTTTTGAAGTGTAAAATTACCTGACTAAAAACATTTTTGTTGTTTCCTAAAAATTAGAAAATAAATTTTTACTGAGTAGGACACTTATTTATATATCATAATTATATTACCCCATTAATTATCCTCTAATTAAATAAATGTTATAATAAAAGTATCTAAATAATATAATTTTTTCTGGTTTGTTTAAAGTTGATATCACACATTATATATACTGTTTAATGTTGCTTAATTTTAAATTATTTAATGGTAATATATTATTAATGTGGTATTCTACATATTTTTCAAGTTATTTTACTTGTATCATATTCTCCTCATTAAAAACTATCTCAATATCAATTATATTGAAAATGGTTTGAAGGATAAGATCTGATTGATGATAAACACCATTTTCATATTAAGATATGATTACATAGTGGAAAAATTTACTATGGATGAGGTGGATTGAGACTGGAAAATAAGAATTAGTGGATTTTCTGTAGCAATGTTATGTGTCCAATGTTCTTCCTTTGGCTGGATGATGAAGCAGGACGAATACCATTGGGGATGTGGTAAGGGTGCTCTATATTAATTAGGAACAATGCCTATGGATTAATAAATGCATAAGACGGAGATAAATTATTATTGATGGTAGTATGACCAGAAAAGATCTTACTTCCTAATGGATCAGAGGATGAAAAACCAAGGAGGGAATCCTGCCCATCTTCAAATTTTTTCTAAGGATTCCCTTTAGGGTATTGGGGATAGTTATTCACTTCTTAAGGGGGTAAGCGGTTCATTCAAATGGCTGCAAGCATGTATGATCCCACCCTCAATCTACGGGGGAATCTCAAGTAGCTATGAATTAATATATAGGGTCTTATCCTTGGTTATTTTATGCATAAGATGTGACACATGAGGTCTTAGTGGATGGGTTGATCACCAAGAGAAGTTTAATTCTTATTGCTGGTTTTATAGATTTTAACTTGTTTGATATTGGTTCCTTCAATTTATTTATAATGATAAAGTTTATTATTTTAGAAATATCATTGGTAATTATAGGAGATAACAGATGTTCTATTTTTTTGATAGGTTCTTAAATTACCAGAAGTGGTGGTCACACTGAGGATTTCTACAAGAGATCAGCAATGAGTATAATTGAATGGATAGACTACCATATGTCATAGAATATGGTGAAAATGAATGACTAGATGGTTCCCTATATAAATAATATTTTTGAACCACCCCTTTACTATAGAAAAACTTTAATGTGTTTACTCATTTGAGTAATCCGCGTGACTCTTTATGTTAAATTTCTCTAAAAATTACTTTTTGGAGAATTAGAAGGATATATTTTTTCTCTCTAGGGCATATGAATTTCAGTTTGAACCATGTAAATGTAAAATGTTAATTACTTATAGTCATTTAATTTTCATCTTTAAAAATAATTTTTATTAGTTGTAAGGAACATGGTTGATGTTATATTAATTTACTACAGTAATTTGGTGGAATTAAATCACAAGGAAACTGAGATTACCCAAACCATCTGTAAACTAATTCCATATTAGCATGGCCTTAATAGTGTTTTAAATCTTCATGGGTTGTTAGAATGTACATAGGAATCAAGAACTACCTTTGGGAGTGATTTTAAAAAAATTGAAATTGAAAAAAAATAGATAGATATAATGTATACATTGGAATGAAAAAACGTTAGTAGATAGATATGATCATATGAAAAAATATGTCCCGTTATACATTAAACAAATAAAATACAAAAAGCTATTATTTCCAAAACTCTATGTATATAATGTCACCACCAGACTATCACACCATTCTAACAACCAATCCCACAACCACTATAAGGTTCCTTGTACTTACCAACATAAGATACAAGAATGATCTCTATACACAATTAGTTGCTAATATGGTGGGAGAAAAAGAGGTCATTTGTATTCCAATAAATGTTACATCAGATACAATATAAAATAAACCAATTTTTCTCAGATACTTATTAACATGGAATGGGATAAAGTTAAACAAAAATAATAAATAAAGAACCCCCTTTCACAATTTAGAAAAAAAATTTACATAAAAGATTGTCTAAATCATATCAGTTCTTACATTAAATAAGAATTTATAAATAACCAATATTAAAAATGTAACCATGACTACAAAAAATATATAGTTCAATGCGAATCCTTGATTAATTATCATTATCAATAAGACACCTAGTGTGCACATTTCCTTAGAGAACATGTATTAGGGTAAGTGTATCCTCTATGAATCATCTCATAGATACAACATAGCCAACTTGGTAAACACATTAACCTAGATGAATATGACTAATGGTAATGAGTTCTTCTCTAGGGATGGATCCCTCCCTCATCATCGATGAAGCTCAATTTTACCAAAAAATATTATACGAATAAATTTTACCTCTGATAAAATTGAAATCATTATTTTAAACTATTTCCAATAATAACCCAATGGGTAAGATTACATTTTCAAAACTATATTAAAAGAAATCATATTTCATAAAATCCATATAATAAATTGAATCTATTTTGTACAAAACTTTCAATGTTCATAAAAATATGGTTTTTAGAATAAAATATGATTCATGGAACAACCAAAATTGAAATGCTTGTAATGTCAACAGATGTGGAAAATCAACATGATCAGATGATACAAGATCCATGAGAATCTTTAAGGGACCCAAGAATAATAATTCCAAACGATAAATCTCTAATTTTCTATTTTCTAGAACAATGAAAAAAAGTTCACATACCACCACAATCCTTGAGAAACACACCATGAGGATTAATAATCCAATCAAAAATCATTAATTATTGAATTGATCAATAAAAAATATTATTAGAATACCAAACAAAAAAATTCATATCATTTATGATTCTAATCGTTATAGATATATAATAGGAATTGGAAGAAGATCACTGATTATAAAGGATATTAACTTACTAAGTGAGGACTATGAATTTAATACAAGCTTCAATACTCCAAGGGAATTGATTTATGAGATCCCATAGCATCCTAAGAGTGTCTCCAAGTTGAATGAGTTGATTTAGGATCAAAGGGGATATGTTAAGGAATAAAATGGCCATTTTTGGGGTGAAAAAACCACCCCTCAATTCATCTCCTCAAAACACCTTGGAAAGTCAGTCGATGTAATATATTGAAATGAGGAAGCTATCAGCTAAGCCTCCCAAGGTTCTATGGTTATATGATGAATACCTACACCATAGGACACCACACTATCTGGGTAGTGGGATTCATGTAGGATAACCCTTCTTCCATCCTTCCTTCAGTAAGCTAATGGCACTCACTAGAAGATGAAGAACTACACGTATCCCATCTATTAATTAGTTCAGGTCCACTCCTAAACACACAAGGGTATTTCCCCAAAAATTTTGTAACTAAAAAACACTATGAACACAAAGAGAACATATATAACAAATGAAATAGAAAATTAAATACAAATAATTTTAATGTATTACATAAAAACATTAGCATAATTTTTCATTATTCTACAAATTATATTTCTTTATACCCCAGGGAAGCAATGTTCCAGCAGGTTTTAATTCAATGACATACCCATTATTATATCATAAAATAATCCATCCCACAAGTCTCATGATAGTCATAACCATGATTCAACAACACTAAATCCAATACTGGGACTTCCCATGTAAACAATTCTCTAGATAATGAATGACCTATAGTGGTTGTTAGTTCACAGACTTACCAGATTCTATGTCAATGTATTCACAATTCAGAACTTGAGGAATGTATTCTTGAATAATTTTGATGTTAGACTCATGGAAAACCTTATATATTAAAGGCAAATGAGGTGATAAATCCAAGATATAGGCCACCACTGAAAATAGTTCCATGACCTCAAATAGTTCTACATACCATGTAATATATTTTGATTTATTTCTGAACCTTTGTTTTCCACACCATGGAAGGAAACAAAATATTACTTGATCACCAACCAAAAACTCCAATGAATGATGATGTTTATAATCATGGGACATTTACCTATGATGATCCATCAGTAAACCCTAAATAACTAACTAGATCATCACCATTTTCTCCTAAAAATCTCAATCCAACCAAGAATGATTCTCCAACATATGAACAACAAAGTGGAGAAAAACATGTATGACTATATAAATCCTCTAAATTTTCTATATTTATGGGTGACTAGTGATAATCATTTGAAGAAAATTCAACAAGACCCTAATTATTATCCAAAAAAGAATTGTAGTCCACAACATAAGCATGAATCAAATCTTATAGAATCTGATTATATTTTTATAACTGTTGATCCATATTAGAATGATATATTTTTCTCAACCCATAATGAGTTCCCATTTCCTCCAAGAGGAACTTCAAAAATAATGACATCCAATGTGGGACCCTATCAGAGTCAATGTATATAATAATTCGATGAATCCTTACAATTAATTAGACATACATAATTCCCAGGTACTCCAAATTTTTGGTTTCATAGATTGGTATGAAATGAACCAATTGGGTAAACTAGATGATCAATTTTCAAATGGTATTCTAGACTTTGGGATTTTATGGTAAATCAATAGTTGAATACATCCTGATATCGTTCAACTTCTATATTGGCATGGGAGGATTCTGATGTAACCTAGAATCCATCTAGTGCTCATTCGTAACATGTTTGAAAGCAAAACAATGAGATACAATGTTCTCTATGAAATATTTCAAACTAGTCCACAAAAAATGACATTTCATGTCATATAAAATAATTGGGTTTCCAAGAGTAAAACTCCCATGAATAGTATAAATATCCCAAAAATGATTGTTTTTATAGATGAAGGGACAATAAATGGTTCCTGAAGTAAAGGATACACTTTTAGAGAGATACCACATACTGATGGTCTCCCACTATATAAAAAACACCTCATAATCTAAAACAAATCACACAATTTTTTGTCCTAAAGAATCATTTGAAGAAGAGATGATTCTACATGAACAATTTATAGAACCTTACAACACTCCCCTTAATTTACTTCTGAGTGCATATAAGAAAAGACTACCATTTATTAATTCTCTTCCAATACCTGAATCATGACATGAGAAGGTACCATCTTGTTAAAGGAAATCAAAACTCTGTAATCTTCGTTGGGTGTATTGTAATTTCCAATGTCGATCTGCTTTATGAATTCATCCCTATTTCCCTATCTGAGGATAAATATTTTTAAGGAAATCAAACACCCCAAAAAACTATAATATGAGTAAATGTTAATCCTTTCCCCAAAAAAGTTGTAACCCCAAATTTTGAGAGAATTCACATCCACATCTTGTTACAAATACTTAGTGGGTATTTACTACCATGAGGTCCAAGATAATACAATCCATACTACACTATGCGATCTACATGTATAATAACAAAACCCAAACCTGGACATGATAAATCAACGTTAAATAGCTAACCCTAACCAAACATTGGTAAATTTAGAATCACTATTGTGGAAAACATGAGATACATTTATCAAAGGATTCCTGAAACTTATAATCCAATTAAAACATCACCCCTTATAGGTTATAGTTTTCAAGGAATAATAATGATTCTAGATATCCATTATAAAATACCGAGAGTATCCTTCCAAACCAAAGAAGTGATGTATCTTAAAAAAACTCTATGATACATCCCATGACCTAAAAATAATCAAACATTCTTTATTAGGAGTCATACTATTTTCTATTATCATATATCCCATGAAAAAGACTTCAACAATCCAAAATTTTATATTTGATAATATTAAATTAAAATGGTGATCAATATAAATTACCAAAAAATTCCTCAATTGATAGACATGATCTTCTTTGGTTTTAGATCACACTAGGATGTCATCCAAGAGAAGTATGAAATTTGTATCAAGATACTCAATGATTATTTTGTTTGTCATCAACACAATGATATTTGAAGAAATAGTTAGACAAAACGACATCACATGGTAATAAAAATTGTTATAGCTAATGTAGAATATCATATTTGGAATACTTGATTCCTGATTTGGAGATTGTGACATCCAGACTGATGATTAATTTTAGATAAACACTTTTCCCTTTTTAGTTTTTTGATCAAATAATAAATGAATGAAAATGTATCTATGTTCTTTACTATTAATCGAATGTGATTTCAACAATTGATGAATAAGAAAGGAGCTTGATTGGAATATTTTAAAAAATCAGGGGGATTCCCAATGTTGAAAAATATCTGTTTAGACAACTTATCATTTAGAGAATATAGGTTAATTTTTATTTGCATTGAATAATTTTGAACCACACAGAATGATCACCTCGATATTGTTTATGTTTTGGAAACTCAGTCAATTAATTCATCAATTCCCCACTCTAGATGTAATGAAGAAATGTTTATAAAATACCTATAAAACTTCATTGATTACTAAAATATATATAATATTAATTGATTATTTTTCCAACAATTCTGAATAGAAGAGTAACAACTAATTAAGGTCCATGATAGATACCCCAAATGATTTTTCCATGAATCCCAATCTCCATAAATCAAAAAATAGATCCCACATTAAGTCATGAAATAAACACATCAAACATAATAATTAATCAAGTCTTTATGAGGGATAAATTAATCCACCTCGATAATAAAAGAGGTTAATGTTATGAACTAATAAATCTCAATCCACCACTTCATCCCAAATAATGAAATGGAACAAATGACATAAAAAATCCTTCTTGATCTTCTTTTCTAGAGGTGATTCTAATTCCACAATAGAATTTTTTGATGTCCGTTGGAAGTTTAATAAGATCCATCAGAATATTTGATATAATTTAGTGTGAGGAAACTATATCCAATGAACCATTTTATAATTTAGAACTAATAAAAATTATACCTCACATAGTCATAGGACCAATATCAACCTCCACATGGAGCTCCTCAACTATGTATAAAAGCTTATTTCATTGGAGTTGTGGCTTTAACCATATGTGTTTTGAAGCGTATGGATACTACAATACTCATATAGGTGCTAATAAGAGTGTAATACAGTGATGATAATATTGGTATCAACAAAACATCTTCATGTAACCACAATGAACACATGATTTTAAAACAATTATAAAAAAGAGGAAAAAAATATAGTGTGTATCATGTGGCCACATTGGTAACATGCCAATCCATATTAGAATAAATGATTGTAGAAAAGATAACCCTAGGAAGATATTCAATTATTTCCCCTAAAAAATAGTTTCCGTCCTCTTACCCATAAAAGGGCCACTTGAGCACTAACCAAGGGGAAGAGAAAATCGAGTCAATCGGATCTTACTTTACAGTCAAAGCACTCCATCAAGGCCTTATCCTAAATTTCCACATAGGTAGTAGACATTATCATGGTGAACTATGACCAATTATTATAATTATGATCCATCTAAAAATATTGAGCCTCCATGTTCTTATCATATACATCTTTAGAAGAAAATACTAAGATATCGATAAAGAGATTAACATACTCCATCACCGACTAGTTCACTTGCTTGATATTTAAAAACACCATTAAATTCTACATAGTCATTTATTTTAGTTAGATATTCTTAGTTAAAATATAATTAATTTCCTTCCACTATAAGACCTCATTAATCGTAGTTATGACAACTGAGTCTGACAACCAATAATTTATACCTTCAATATTTAATATGAAAACCTTTTTACTTATTGAGCTAGGAGTCTTTAGGAATTTTAAAATCATATGATATTTTGTCACCAATACTCCACCACCTAGTTAGCATTCTTCCATTGAATGAATGTGGTTTATAGATGAGAAATACTTGGGACTGAATCCTATCCTTATACCATCACGTTTCAACCTTTTTATCTTAAAAAGAAGAGGGTTTTACACCTTTATCTATATATAGTATGGTTCAAACCACTAATACTATCAATTTCTTATTGACATGAGGGTTTCCCTGTCATTTTTTAATAAAAAAACCACCTCGAAGAACCTCTAAGAGACATCTGGAGGGAAAGATACTATGAATCAACATACAAAGTTACTAGAGGACATAAGATCAACACAATAATTCCCTATAGGAATAAAAAAATTTCAAATAAAATTATCCAGATACCAGAAATGAAAATGATGGTATTAAAACTCTCAAAAACAAAAAATCCATATATAAAATAACCCATGGTAAATTAATTCTTTTCATAATGAGATCCAGACAAAACTCACTCACAACATACCAATTATGTTTACAAGTTCTATCTCTTGTCTACCAGAAAATCAAAAAATTGAATATAGTTAATGGAAACAAGATAACTTCCCATTAAGTGTAATTAATCAGAAACAAAATTACAAAAACCATGATTGACCTCAATTAGTTCCGACATGGAGTGAAGGTCTTTATTGATCCCAATAGCGTGTCAAAAAGTTCATGAGAATAAAGAAATTTATTTTGGATAAATACTTCAATAAATTAGCCAAAATCACGTTGATAAAGTTATAGAATATTTCATTATTTGGTAAAAAAATAATCCACATATAGATATAACCATCAGGTAAATAATGTTCCAAGATACTTAAAATAACTAAATTTATAAAAAATTATATGACCCAAAATCAATATGAATTGTTGTCCACCTCAGAATCACACACCCCACTAATAAAAAACTCATCGAATCCCAGAATCACATTTCTATTAGATTCAAATGATAAAATATGATATACATACTCCCATAGGTGTATTCATGGTGTTATAAATGAGATCAGTTGTATCCCACTAATTAATTTGCAATAATAGATTAAAAATGAACAATTTTTTTATATAATTCATAAAGTTTCATGTGATAATGATTAACATAAATGCTCGATAATAAAACCCTTTTAAAATTTAATAAAACAATACATTGAAGCGGTTTCAAGGGAATTTAAATACATAAATAATTAAATCATTACAAGATAACTAATAGAGAAAATAAGACCATGATTACAAATAATTCAATTCCAGTAAGGATAGTCATGCTATTATCATGATTAATATGCTACCTTGTGTGAATATTACCCTAGAAGATCAAAAAAGGGTGTTAGAAATCACTCCCATGAAAGAATACTAGAAAAATGTTAAGAAAAATGGTGCACACATTACCCAAGATGATCAAGTTTTGGTAGAACAATTTCATTCTCAAGGATGTATCCATATTTAATTTTCAATCAATTTTGTCTTTACCTAAACAATATTATTTAGGGGTGAGATATCTTTGAAACAATTCAAATAATTCTTTAAAACCATTTCCATTAAAATATTAATGGGAGATTCCATTTTCAAAACCATATTGAAAGTTATCATTTTGAATCAAAACCAATTTAATGACATTAGTTAAATTTTAAAACCAAATTGAAGAAACATGTAAGAAATGTTTGTATAATAAAGCCAATTCCTTAAGCTACATACCTTGAAACACATCGAAGGTTAATTACCATAGATAAAAAAATAGTTAAAGATGAGAAAATTGATATATTAATTAACAATGTGTCATAAAATAGAAATGAAAAATCATAAATATCACAAATTCATTACTGTATATTGAATAAAAATATAAAGGGCCACATACCACCATAATTATTTTTCAACACAACACAAGGATTGATGATCCGATTGAAAAACCTCAAATTTTTAATGAATATATAACAAAAACTATTTGAATCTTGGAGAGTTCCATTACTATCATTATAAAATATTTTCCATATAAATAAATGAGAATAATTCGAAGAACAATGAGATCTAGGATTTAGAAGGTGTTTAACATAATGAGAGAGGCCTATGGAATTAATTGACTCCTTAATCCACCAATCCAATTGATTTGAGAGATCCAAGAATATCCCAAGAGAGTATAAATGTAATGTTCAATGAATTAGGGTTGAAAGTGTTATATAATTTACTAAAATAGGCAATTCATGTCTTTTAAATGAAAAACTACTCATCATTTCCTTTTCCCAAAATGCCTGCACTGAGTAGCTGATGCATTTTGAAGAAATTTAGAGGTGACTAGTTTACTTTCTGAATAGATGGTGGTGCATAGAAAAATATTTGACACCATATGAGCCTGTTAGTGGCTTCCACTAGCTTCCAAGTGAGATTTATCTAGAAAACCCCCTCTATAAGACTTCAACAAGATGGAATTTGTCCCTCATTGACTATTTAGTGGACTATCATTAGCACTTCCTGCAATAGGTTTGTGTTCAATCCTAAAAAAAGAAAAATGCATTATCCAATCCTTTTCCAAAAACCAACCATTATGACAACAATGAGACCATCCATAAGCAACCAAATAGAAAAATAAATTTCATCCTGAGTAGAGTTGTATATGAAATCATCTTAGGAATGTTAAAAATTATTATTCATCCATGTTCAAAAACTATTAGTATTAGAGGGTTCTTATAAGAATCAATTTCCACCACAATGATTTCAGATTTAAATCTTTTTAAAGGTTAAAAGAGGGGATGTGTAGCAGGATTACCTATAATTGGAATAAAGTGTTTATTTCTCAATATCATTATCAATTATCATGATAGTTCAGTTAAAATTCTACTATAAAGATATTTTTGGATGTTATATTGGAGTAATTGTTTTTAAAGGATTTTATAAGAATATAGAATGTTTTAGATTCAAAAGTTTACAGCAATAGGCAATAGTTTCTAAAAAATATATATAGAATACTATTTTATTCCTTATAACTTGATATTCAATTAAAGGTTTTCAAACCGAATGTAATGAAAAAAGGTGAATATGATATTTTGGATTTGAAGGAACTTGGTGTGATATATATGTCCTTAGTTTGGAATATTAATTTTAATATTAATAAGGATCATACTACAATATATTTTATGGAATCCTTTTTTATCAATGTGATAAATATTAAACCTGAAAAAAAGTTTCATTGGTGTTATCATTATTAGACAAGAGGTTTTATGAGGGAAGATGTGAATTAGTTCTATTTAATGATTTCTAATTAATATTGAGTTAACAATTGTCTATGGAGGACACATTCATGAATGATTTTTAGAAAATTATATTATTATCAACATGAAAAATATATTGGTAGGTTATAGTTAAATTTTCATGTAATTAAATTAGAATGAGTCACTTCTTTTTCCTGGATATCCAAAAATTGATTCTCAATGAGTTTCTCTAATAAAGATAGTTTCCAGATTCATATGATGATGTATTGAATATTTATAGAAGTGGGTTCTCATTTAATTATAATAACCTATAATACTTATGGAGAAAATCAAGGAAGTGAGTATATGACTATCATCAAAAAAAGACTAATTTTATGCTATGGGGGAACAAGAGGTCACCTCATGAAATATTGTCCCTGATAGGAAGGAAACATACAAAAGGAATAAATATTCATAATTCACTATTTTATTAGAGGCTAGTGTATTTATACTTTTAAGTGTTTCTACTAAACTAGAATCTTGGATCCTAGACTCTAGTTCTTTCTTCCATTCCACAAAAGAAAAAGGGTGCATTAAAATTATGTATTCAAGATATTTGTATTATAGAATCTTGGAAATGATGATGCTTTAAAATTTTTATAGAAGGGTGAATTAAAATTTTAATTAAAAATTGATTTTCCTTATATTAAAGGATGACTGACACGTTTTATGTTTCTAAAAGACACTAATATCATATTTTTAGTTGGAGGATGTTTTTTTTAATTATGTTTTGTGGAATTATTATAGAAGATTAATCATGATTTTTTATCATATGAAACACTGTAAAAAAGGTCTTTCTATTGTACCAAGGTTGAAGTGGGAGGTACAGATTCAACAACATCGTCTTCCAAATGTCCTCAACTTTTGAATAATAGGTCTGGGATTCTCAATGAGAAAATTATGATGACCATATCTTCTAAGGAATAATAAATATAGATCATTTAGACTTATAAGTTTTTGAGAGTTGTATTCTTGAGAAGAATTTCAAGGTTTATTATAATCATTATGGAATAAAAAAATAATTGAAGCCAGATTTCTTATATATTGGTGTTTGGGGACATACCGTAGCTCTTTCTCATGGATGGTATATGTACTATGTTACCATTATTTGATTGAAAATAATGGTCTGATTATACATTTTGAAATATGAAATTATGGTTTTTAGAATTTTTATTCAACGTGAAGATATGGTGTGAGGTGATACACAAATGAAGATAATTTTTTTAGATTAAAAATGGTGATAACTTAATCCATTGGTGTTACAATTTTTTTTTGTTATCATAGAGAAATCCTTCATAATATTATTATTCCAGGAACACCAGAACAAAATGGTGTTTCCAAGAGAATTGAATCAAACTTTTTTAGTAATAATATGAGTTATGTTTTTTGGATTCTTGAATTATTAAGGAGGTATGGGAAGAATTATTCAGTAAACCAACTTACATAATAAAAAGTGTCTATCATAAAAACTAGGACATCCAATTCATAAAAAATGGAAATGAATTATATTAGAGGGTTCTAATTTTATTTATTTTATAATGTAATTATAAATTAACGTGGATGTAAATGATAGAGGTAACCATGAACAAAAACCATTGGAATTCGTCTTCATAGTTTATAGGGATGTGAATATGGTTTTTGGGTCTTGATTAATGAAAATAAAATAACATTTAGTATCCAAAATTCTCTATTTAATGTGTACATATTATGGAAGGAGTATAAATTTATTAGAAATGAGGATGATAATAATTATTGGACATCAAATAATGTAAATATGAACGATGGATGTATAGGATTATACCATACATAAATTATTTACATATTTGAATATATCATAAGGTCACTTATTTTGTTGAGAGGTTGAGGGGTTTGTGTAGAATGATCATATGTTTAGGATGTGAAAAACATATGTGAATGATCTAGAATTGATAAAACTCATTCAAGATTTCCAAATAGTGAAAATTTGGATGTTTTAGTTCTAGGGGATGCATGAACACATAATAATTTTAGTGATCTTCAAGGGTCAGATGTCCAGTAAATAGTAACAGAGATTATCTTAGTTTCCTGCTATGATATTTATATGAGGGAAACATAAAGTCAAGAATAAGTGGATACTAAGGGTAAAATTGGGATGTGGGAGAAAGATATTCTATATGGGTTATATTCACAAGGAGGGAATAACACCGAGGTTCTAATAGATATACTATATGGGAAGTAATCATTAAAAAATAGATGTATTTTGGACATGGCGTAATAATATTATTGAAGGTAGGTGTATATGTAAATAGAAAATGTGAAGGTATTTCTATATGTGAATGGTATTTAATTCTTTGTAATTTTTTATTAGTAGGTAATCATACTACTATCTAATTTATTTTAATACTGGTTGCTTCCAAAAATTATTATTTTGAAAAAATGGATTTGATTATTGAATTCCCCATGAGTATTAGTGAACAAATATATAAAGAAATAATTTGGATTCATTTAAATAAATAATTATGTCTTGGTGTCAAAAATAGAAAGTACTATTTATGTTTTTAATCAAGAATCACGATTTTAGATCTATAATTTTTATTCATTCATGAAAAAAATTGTTTCACATGAAGTAAATTTGTTCGTTTTTATTACCAAAATAAGTTTAGTATATATTACTTCAGAATCTTACTCTTGTACCTAGACGAAATATTGTATGTAGGTATGAATAAACTAGTTTTAGATCCTCTAATTAGAAACGTTTAATACTCAAAAGAGTAGGCACTATGAATTTAAGAATAAAATAATAACCTAGAAAATGATCTATATTATTTAGAAGGTATATGTCTAATGTATTCTATGGCATTCACTCAACTGTAAATTAGTCATGTAGTTGAAGGACTCATCCAGTTCATGGAAAATATAAGGGATGTTCATTGGGAAAATGTAAAGTGGATTATTTGGTATCATAATGTAACAGAATGAATATATATTTTTTATTTGAGGTGAAAATATATTACTTGTGTTTTTAGATATAGAATTTGAGGGGACTTCGATTCTTGAAAGACAATAACGTTATATATTTATACATTCTGTGTAATCAATGTATATTGGATGGCTAGGTTCAAAATATTTATTGCATATTCTATAAATGGATTGAATTTTGTGAATAATACAGAATCTAGTAAGGATATGGTGTAGTTGAGGTGTTTAATTGAAGAAATTTATTTTAATTAGAGAAAGGGGTCTTTTATGACTTTAATAGTGAAATTATTTAGAAAAAAATATAGTGTTTCATTTACAAGCTAAAAAATTGATATGATGTAACATTACATATATAAGATACTTGAATTTTATGAGTAATATATTTAGAATATACATTTAAAATAAAATCAAATTTAGATGTTTATCAGTATTTTGGGCCAAGAAACATTGAGGAGAAAAGAATTCTAAAATTCGATGTGGTGAATATAAGAGTTGGAGAATAATTTTGAACAACATAGGTTGATGATAGAGTTGTAGATTTCACTAAATTAATCATCAAGTAGGAGATTTTCTAAGATCTATGAAGTATACATATGTATAATTATATCAACATAAGAAAATGATTCATTCAAGAAGAAATTAATTTTATTAAATAAGTTGTATTTTTTTACACGTTCCTTTAGTGTTTTAGAAAGATGTATCCAAATGAAATTATATTTCAGAATGTTCTTCTGAGGTGATCAACATCAAGAACTAATGTTTTAGAAAACTAGTGAGGATATCCCAAATATAGTGTATGTTCAGTGTTCTATTGAGAGGATTTTTACTTACCAATAGTGGTTTAAAAAACTATGGTTTTATATGACAGATCACTATTGAGAACAATGAAATGTGTAGACTCATATATTTTTTATTGGGTGGTGAAACTATATGTATGGATTTCTCTATCTAAAAATAAGTGGGTGGGGATACCATTTTACTATGAAAAAATGTACGATGATAACCCTTTTTATAAATCCATGTAACTCCTTATTTTATAAAGGTTACATTCTATAGTGTTGTAGCACCAAAATGTTCCTCCTTTGGGGGATTGACTCTCAGTCAGAACCAAATAAAATAATTGTGTTCTTTTGTTCCTTACATTTGTTTTTCCCCTTCATGAATGATTGATATCTATTGGAGTGAAAAAGGATAATGTTTTTTTGACTCGGCATGGTTATTTGGGTGAATTAGTTTTCATCCATGTTCAGAAGTACTAAGCATTATAGAGTTTGTTCCAAGATGTGTTTTCACCGGAGTGATTTTGGATTTTCTTCTTCTTGTATTTTATCAGAAAAATTGGGCCAAGAGATTATTGAAATGTCATGTGGGAATTCCTCATGTGGTATATAAATGTTTTTAATATCTTTATGAATGTAGATTATATGATAAATTTTCAATCATAGATTGTCTTCAATCATCAATGGGGTTTTTTCTATCACTTGATTGGAGAACTCGCATCTTCCAGAGTGAGTTAATAATAGGATAGGGAGGGTAGAGCATGTTACTCTAGATATGGGATCAATCTTATGTTAGTATTTCTAATTTTTCATTAAGATATTGAATGATGTTTTAGAATATTTTATTTTATTTGTTATGGTCCATATCTTGTGCAATTTTGATATGATATTTATTGGTTCCTTACATATAGATTGGCCAATTTAAAATCAATATGATCATCTAAATGATCCAAATTTTCTTTTTATTATAGAATATATATCTTATTTTGTAAAAATTGTTAATTTTTTGTTGAAATAACTTAAAAGAGATGTATTTATCTAACCTTGTGTGTCACCGTGGGTGTCACTAGTGCCATTTTTAGAGAAAAAAATATGAAATTCTATAAATTTTAATACACTGTACTAAATGAATAATGTAACTTTTTAAAATAAATTTCCATTACCTTGAAATAAAAATTATTTTCTTCAATGAAGGAGAGATCATTAATTTTCAAGGATTGACCAGATATCTAGGAACCAATAGTTGATGGGTTGGTAATATTATATTCATAAGGCCTCCTTTAGGATCTAGTGTAGCATACATGAGTATCTGGTTATTAAGTATTTCCTTAACACTAATATTTTTGTCCATATGGACTTCATGATAACTTTACCTCATCACTTTTTCAACACCTTCATAGTTGAAATTTTTATGTCTTATTGGTTTATTCTTAGATAAAGGGGAAATATGGAAACTATATATGTGTTGTTTAGGGAACCTAGAAAGAGAATTAATTTTATTCTATTTTGAGTTAATGAAAATTATATATCTAAGAGTTATTTTTTTAGACATTGATTTATTGATAAAGGGTTTCATATGGGCCCTAAAAATATCCAATAAGTTATGTATTAGGATAAGACCAAGAATATGGTTGATGTGTGAATATTTTTAGGAATGTATGTGTATTACACACATTTTTTGAGACTTATCTATGCTACATTATCACTTGATATAATTTAAATGAAATGTGATTATTTTTTAGTGGAGTGTGTAGTGACTGAGTTCTTTTGAGGAGTTGTTGGTTCATTTGACATCACCTCTAATCTAGATTTTTCCTTATCATAGGAAGTTATATGACCTATATTATGGTGACTATATTGTGGTTTGGGGTGTGTTCCAATGATGGAGATCATGTGGTTTCCAATGTCACTCATAACCTATGCCGACATGAGATGAATTACCCACCCATGATATTGATTTGGAATCCATGCTGCAAGCATTGAATACTTGTCACCATTATCACATTGAGGAGTAGTTTATAGTTTTATAGGATCGTAATATGATAAATTATACCTTAACTATGAAATAATTTAAACTTAGATTGATATGATAAGTGGAGTATAATCATTCCTTTTATTTTGATATTAGTTATGCACCTTGGAAAGCGAATATGGTTAGCAATGCCTTGAGAAGGATGTTACCGACCATGGTGGTTAATGAATCAATGGATGAGTAGCCTTTAATGAGGTTTTTCAGTTATATTAGTTTAGAGGTATATGTGGAAGGAGAGTTTTTTCATGAATTTTATTAGGACATACCCTCTACTATGGATCTGGCATAGTGTGAGAAAGTATACCATTTTCACTTCTAGGAGATTTGTAGTGTTTCAATATTGGGGAGGCTTTATCTGATCGGAGATAGACTCTTGATTGAATATTTTTTCATCTGGAATAAGTTAGATGTTTCTGTGACCATGAGGTATACAGTGATGAATGATGAGAATTATCATAATTTTTTTCTCCTAATATCATACATGGTATTTTTTAAATTGAGGATTTAGTTTTTTGAACTAGGATGTGATAGTCAGTCATGAATTTATTATCTTGGGTTTTTTCCCCTCCGAGAATCAAAGAGGAGCATCATAGTTAACCTAGGTTTCTTCAAAATCTTCAAATTACAATGTAGAAGTGGGACTAAATCCTTATATACTTTTTTACTAGTCTACATCATAGTCATTTTTGGAAGGATTCCATTTGTGTGATTATCTATCTATTGAAAAATTCATCTCACTTTCATTCCATTATGTAGACAATGATTGTATTAGATCATGGTATTATATATCTCTTGTTCATTGAATACTTTTTCGGGTTCATTAAGAAATAGTTTTAAATCAATAATCCCATTTTACTTATTGGTTATAGTGAGTGTCATGGAGTTCATGGGAACCAAGTCAAAATTGAGAATGGATTATCGTCCACTTATATATAGTCAATCTAAGATGTCCATCTAGATCCATGAGGATATGTTTCGTTCTTGCATGCTTTAGTAAAAGGGTACATGGTAGAGTTATCTATCATTTTATTAATTTTCAATAATAAATAGTTATAATGTCTATATCATTATAGATCCCTTTGAGGTGCTTTATGGGAATCTCTATGGGTCTCCACTGTGTCGGGCTATGTTGGGTGACTATTACTTATTGGGATCAAGCCAAAAAAGGGAGATGAAAGATAAATTGAGGATTATAAAAAAGTGGTAAATAATATATTAGAGTCCACATAAGTATTATGTTAATCACCATCATCAACTAATTCAGTTTTATTTATGTTATCATCTATTCTTCTAGGTATCCATTTGACTATGATATCATTGATTATGAAAACTGGGGATGTTTAAGAGTATAAAACATATTTAAAAAGAAGCCAATTGGATTTATCATTTACCATAAATTAAATCTATTCATGATGTTTTTAACAATTCTTATATTTATATGTACTATTCATATCCATCTCATGTGATAGAGTTTGAGGATATGGAGTTGGATTATGACATAATAATTATATAACAACCTATTTATATCATAGTCTATCATAACTTGTTACACTTTGGTAATTTGATAATGATTGACCATGTCCATTATCAATGTTGCAAGGATATCCATGATACTTGGGATCAGGAAGATTTGGATGGGGAGTAGTTGACTCACCTATTTTCTATTTAGAATCCATGAGGTATTTCTTTGGCTATATTGTTGCATGGTGGGGATAATTATGAGACCTTTTGGATCACTATTATTTTTCATTTCATGTTTAATATATTTACCTATCATTTCTTATAGTTATAATAGTAATAGATGTAATTACATTATTTTATAAAACATACCTTCAATCACAGTCAACACGCAACTTGTCTAATGATATAGATAGATGTGTGAGAGTGATGGTGTGGGGATAGATGGATTTTGAATTATTTTCACATGGTTGGTTTTATCAAGTTCATTTTTTTAGTGAAAACCTATCTTTTATTCTAGGATATATTGTATTTCACATGGTTGGGGTGTGGTTTGTCTAATCATGGTTTTAAACTGTTTCGTATATCCATGTCACAAAATAATAGGTGTGGACCGCTTATCCCCTTTTATTTTTTATAATTTTCACACTCATTTCATCCCTACTCCTGAACTTCCCTCTCCCCACATCATTGAGATTTTTTTTATAAATTTTAATGGAATCTTCTTGGATCCTTAGTATTATATATTGAGTTAAGCTCAATTTCTTCATTACTTTTACATATTTTCCCCTATTAATGACTTGTTCTTCTATTTCTATAAATTTTGGAAAACCTTACATTTTTTGAAAAAAATTAGTGTCTTTAGGGGTGTTTTGCTTTTTTTCATAATGTTTTATATGGTTAAGGACATCTATTGCATGATTAAAATGGTTATCACCAAAGATGATAAGTTTCAATTGGGATTTTGGAATGTGTATCTATTCAAGGGAAATTTTTAATGTATTATGACTATTTCATAAATCTCTTTGGAATTTTTCATTTAATTTTCATTAATATGTGTAATGGTTAATGGTATATTTGTAGATTTAATAAATCGTGGATTAAGATGAAAATCTAATGATTTAATGTGAATTTTCAAAGAGATATGACATTGATGAACAAAATGTGTTTTATAAAATGGGTGCAATATATTTTTTAAAATTGAATAAATTTTAAGGGGGTTTTTGAAAAGGGTTTAAGTCATGGAATATGTTTTATTTAATTAGTTATTTTTCATATTTAAGAAGGTGATATATGATATTGGGAATGTTGGTTTATTAATATATATTTGGAAATATATGCTATGAATAACACTTAAAAAGGATTCTTATGCTTCGAAATTTTTATATCATGTGGAATATGGGTGTTACAATGTGCATAACTTAGATAAGAGGAATTTCACAAACAATTTTGAGGGTGTATTTTCTAGGAAGACTATATGGGACACGAAAATGTTCCCATGTTGACTGAATTCCCTGGTAATTTTGTTTGGTCTCGAGGGGAACTCATCGACCTTAAAATAATGTTACACTTTCCTAATTAGATAAAAAAACATTATTTTAGAATGATTCATACTAGATTCATATTTTTAGATCCCATTGATCAATTTACCTATACATATTAGATTTTATATTATTTTTTCATAATGATGTTTCCATGGTTGATTGAGAAATTTTAAACTTATCACACCATTCATTCTGTTGTTTTATGATGGTTCTTATGATTATACTAATGTTAATTCCATGCGTGGTGTGTTGAGAATGTTTTTCTAGGTGAATTTATTTTAATAGATGACCATCATATTCTATGTTTTCGAAATGTTTTATTTGAATAAGACTTGTGGTTTTTATAAGGCTATTTTTATGGTGAACTTGTATTAAATAGAAAATTTGAATTTGATAAAAAGGATTTCAAACTAGAAATATTAGTTTTCATGTTTTAATACCTTACACTGATTATTTTTTTATTACACTTTAGAATTTTCCTCACACCCTGTATATGACTTTAGACATTTATAGACCATTTATTTGGGGAATAGGAAAGGGGGAAAATGATTTTTGGTTTGGTGTCCCTTCATGATTACCGTCGTCCATGTTGTTTTCTTGATGGTGCAATCATGGTCTCGTTAATATTTAATCTTATAAATATGTATTGGGATTTTGTTTTTTTAAGCTATTATATATTGGACTTGTATTATTTTTATCTATTTTTATTTTTTACTATTTCTATAATATCTATATGTCTATTATGACTTGTGATGTGATTATGTTATTATATTTTATATTGGTCATTATTGTGTTAATTTTAATTTACATTTATATCTATTGTATCTATTGATATAGTATGATGGTTTGTGTGGTCATTAAAATCATGGATGGGTCATATCAGTTTTCCAAAAGTGAAACTATTCTCAAATTGTGATCCGTGATGCTATGGTTCTTTTTACTAGTTAGTGGAAATTTGGAACGTGCTTGAAGAACCATGGTAGACCATCCAAGGTGAAAGGTCAGGTTAAACCATGTGAGTACATGACAACTATAAATTCCCATTTTGATCATAGATAATGCCAATTTATAAAGTAGTGTGTCCACATATCCTCATAAGACATCAAAAAAAATTTACAAATAAAAACTACATAATAAATAACACAAACTCATCATTAAATATCAAAAATCTCATCACAACATTTCTACAGTAATGAATGTAATTTTTAAGGTTATAAAACTCAATCCCTTACCGTTTCATGTTTTCTCCCACTTTGAACTCAAACCACAACCATATAATCATAAATATTATACTATATATAAATATACAACATAATGTCAATTCATTAATTCTCATACCTTATTTGGAATCATGTAACCATATTGACTATCTAGTCCTCTAGGCCTTCCTATGGTAATCAGACAAGGAAACTCCCTTGATGGTGGTGTTTTTCTTCCAGTACTCTATGGATGTACATGGGTGTTACATCAGGATCCTTCATAGTAAGGAATAACATTTTAGGAATGAAATTTTTATTCCCAGTTCATTTTTGGCACCACTAGTCCCTTTTTCCAAAAGGTTCCCAATCATTTAGTCACCAATGTTATATCTATGATATTTTGAATTGATGGATTCTAATATTCAATTTTTAATTTTAAAATAATAATAATATCATTATTATCAGTTGAATAAGTTGTAAATTTTAGTATTGAATAATTGAACTAGTTGATCAATAATCTTATTACAGAAATCAAGACTTAATTAAGATATTTAATATATATGATATAAATTATTGAAAATGACTATATATTATAAGTAATTATCTTTTATAATAAAATGGTTTTATCATTTTAGATTTTAAAATTTGATATCAGTGTGTTTTATGTGTGTTGGTATGCATACATGTGTGAACATAAATACCAACATATATAAATATATGTGTATGAATATATGGATATATGGTAATTTATATATATACATATGTATTCATACAAGTATTGTTGTTTGTTTAGTTTCGTGTATTCTTGTATGTATATATTATAAAATTATTTTTTAAATCAAGGTTATATTCAGTTAAAAAGTTAAGGTATTTTAAAAAATTACCAGCCAATATAGATTCACAATTTTCATAGTTTGATTCTAATAACTATGAAATTTTTTTGGTATTTAAAATAATTATGGAATACAATATGTTAGTAGTTATTTGGGTTTTAATTTTTTTTTAATCCTTTAAAAAAATAATTTTGAATTTCAAAATAATTTAAATTGTGTTATATTTTGGAGAAAACTAATAATTATATGTATTTCATAATGAAAGTAATATTTTTATATTGTTTTTAAATTTTTTTAATGATTTCTAAAAACAACCAATATAATTAATTATATAAAATATCTATTTATAAGACATGACATTTTATTTTACCAACAAAACAAACATTAATAATATTTTTCTGTTAGTTGAGAAAAATATAAATGTAGTGTGTAGAAATAATTATATTTCAATACATAATTCAGAACATTTAAAATACACACATTGACACACCTGTTTGACATGCACTAAAATAAATGCATTTATTCTTGTACATTGAACACATTCACGTGATTCATATATGATATATATATATATATAATTCTGATATATAATATATAATATTGTTAATATTTTTTATGATTTGAAAATATAATACATCTAAAGGGTGAATATATATTCTCATGTATATGATGCATGAAGAATACATGAATTTGATACATGTATAAATAAATATTATTGTATACAATATACATGTGGAAGATTCATGTAAACATAGGATGAAACCTGTATATTCATGCATGATAATAAAACCTTCTTCTTACATAGTATCAATTTTTTCCAATCCCTCAATAATGGGAAAAAATTATTTTAATTATGATCATTAAATGAATTTATCAATGAGTCATAATTAATTTCAATTATTTAATAAAACATAAATAAAACTAACATGTTATTCATTTAAATAGAAGTATACAGTATTTAATATAAATGGATAAATGGTTATCCAAATTTTTGTTTCGAATTATTATTCATTATATGCATTTGTTTTTCCTTAGATTTATTTATGGATATCTAAAATATTCTTCTTCACTTGGCCTATTCATCTCTCCCAGAGAAGGGAGTAGAACCCTTTTGAGAATATCATGAATCTGCCTATAAAGATTGATATCTAAGATCTAGAGTATCCCCCTCATACATTGTAGTCCTTGATTATATTTTTTTTAATTATACTCATCAAGAGTTTTTTCATGATTAATATTGATCAAATATATTGAAACCATATTCTCGGTATGTTATTTTGATTTTAGGGTGCAATATATTTTCAAATAATATTTCGTGTTTGATTCATGCTGATAGATTCACATGTGTTTGGTTTTATTTTTCTTATTATGATCATATGATGATCAAATGAATCCTCTCAGTGCTATCAGTGTTGGAATCTTAAAGGATTGATTGTGTTTAATATATGGTTTCTGAAGAACATACAATGTTACCATGGCATAGTGTTCTTCCATTTCACTATTTTGACATTCACAAAAAATGAATCAACATGACCATGGAATTATTGTCTAAATGCTTTAGAGGTTGTAAATATAAAGGATACATATTTGTTTCACCATGCTATAGTTCTAACTGTGGTGACTCTTCATGAGAAATGTTCTGGACACCAGGACATGTGGTACAAAAGGGATTCCCCATGGTGGAAGGCGTGATGTTTCTATCACAATTTGAATGTTTCTATGCCCCAAAAAATTCTCCATGAGAATTAATATCCTAATTGGAAAACATGGTTCGCCTCTATGTGAAAGATTATTGAAGTTCAAAAACATATAACTATCTTGGGCTATGTAATTTTGAGCCTCATGACATGGTATTTACAATTGGCCAACACCAAGATATAGGATCCTATGTGCTCCATTCCAAATAATCACAAAAGTTACAACACAAAATTGAATAAGCTGTAGTGGCCCTTAAATAGATCTAATTTTTTTTGATGAATTTAACATATGGTTTACAATGAATGGTATATAAATCATAATAAAATTATTTTTTGTATATTTGAATTTGTAAAGAGTTTACAAATTAAAAAAAATTGAAAAATGTTGTATAATTAATTAAATAAATATTTATGAAATATTTATAATTAAAAATATAAAAAGTTAATAATTAAAATAACTTTCATTAAATTAAATGGAATTCAATATCATTCTGAAATTAAGATTTTATTAATAAATCATGAAATTAATTTATAAAATTTACATAAATGACAAAAATAATGATAATATATAATAATTTTTGTTTTTATAATTGAAAATTATTAACAGTTACTTTAATTTTCAAATAATAAAAATAAATATTTTCCATATTTATGATATTATTTGGAAAACTTAAAAATATTTTGTTTATTTAAATGATTAATGGAATAAATAATGTTATTTTAGTCATATTTAAACTATAGAAAAGTTTACTTTATAGAAATCAAATATCATTTTTTAAAAATTAAAAAATTAGCATATATTTATTATTAATTTTCGATATAATGTTTAACAGCAATAAATATTCATAATTTATCTTTTTTATAAAAAATATATAGTTTTTTAATTAATATATTTCAAGTACGAATTGAACAAGATTTTTTATAAATAGTTCATAAATAATGAAAATGTATTTTAGAATGTTTATAAGATATTGAAATGGTGTGTTATAAATTAATTATCAAAAAATTATTTATGGTTAATGTATTAAATATTTTTAAATATTTATCACAAATATTAGAAAAATATTAAAGTTGTAGAAGAAAGTATATCATTTTCAAATTAATATTAAATAAGATTATGAATATTATTAAGAAATATAAACTTCCAATGTAATTATATGGAATTTTTTCAATCATTCAATAAAATAGTTATTTTCAAAATGTAATGTTAATTTTCAAACAACATATAAATTTTATAAATAAGTTCTTAATATGAAAAAAATTAAAAATTAAAAATATTTATAGTTCATAATCAATTAATTGAACGTGTGAAAAATATTGTGGGATATATTTTAAGGTACAATTTAGACCATATCCAAAATGTATTTTCATAATTTTTTTAGTAAATTTTTAAATAAAATATAGTAAATTATATCAAGATTAAGTAAAACGTTTATATACAATAAATTTGAATTATAAAATCCTTGAAATTGATAAAAATCAATTTATTTTAATAAAAATCCTATATAATGGAATGTATGAATGAGATTATATTTGTATTAGATATGAAAATATTTATTCCAAAAATAAAATATTGTATATAATGTTTATCTTAACATTAAAATGTTTATATTGGGCTTTTATTTTGTTAAGATGTTCCTTAATTACACTCATGATTAAATTTATTAAATGTTCATTTATTTGTTAGTCATTCTATAATGTATCCATTCATATAAAATTATTTACATACTGAATATAGTCTATTAAAATATTATGGGATAAATTAATTCTATGATATAGTGCCTTGTAATAAATTCTTTGCCCAAATATCTAAAAATTATGATTTTCATCAACCTTGACCTCAGTTTTTTATAATTATTGTATTCAGAATAGTGACCAACATACCCACACTCCTGAATTTTGTTCTATAAACACATACTTTACATACTAGTTTTAACACAAATTATAAATTCTCAAAAATAACTATCCTTAATTTCTTAAAATAATAAAAATATTCCCTCGCATACTTTCCCAAGAGCCTTTAGGTTTGAAGACATAGATAATTTCGTGAAAACATTAAATAATAAAAATTAGGTGTTACCCAACCTCCGCTAAAACACCAAATTCAAGGTATCTTGCTGGACATATCTTGTGTGATGATTTTATTCATAACTAGGGAAAATAGAAACCTATAAAGGGGGAAGAAAAAATTCACTATGAAAGAAAAATTTACAATTAAGGTAATTATGGAATAAAAAAGAAAAAAATTTATAGCTAGAAATTGTAATCAACAAGGGGACAAAATTAACCAAAACCATATTCAATTTATATTTATGAAAATAAATTAAAACATGTATATCAATAATAATGATACAATACTAATGGAATGCCTAATTTTTGAAATAAAAACATAATATCAAGGTCTGATTCCTAGTCATTATCATGTATTGAGATTATATATTAACTAAAACCCAAATTGTTTTTCATCATGAGGCTTTTCAATACCCTGAGGAGTTATATATATTTGGGCACCCCATTTCACCTGACTAAATCCAATGCATTGACCATTATATTCACCATGACCATTAATATGATTCCCTAATGAACCTATAGATAAATAAAACAATGTCTATCTGTATAATGGTGAATATAGAATAACAATACATTATCAGCTAGTTATAATTGTCAATAATCTTTAGGTATGTCAACACATTAAATCGGGTCAATAAAAGAGATTTCAAAAATATAAACCATCCTAATAAATAAGGTTTATTATTAAAAAATACATAATAAACTTGATAATATCCGCCCATATTTGAATAACAATATACACCCAACCAATACTTTGCCCTTGTCAAAATAATTACATTTTTCTTAGTGAAAATTATTAATACATCAATGAGTATATGGATAAAGTAAATTCTACAATAAAAATTTTAAAATCCCTATATAGAAGAAATGTGGATCATTACAAATGAACATAACTTCCATGAATTATATTAAATATATGATGTTGTTAAAATAAATGAAAACACTATTATAATAAGAATTTCTCAAATCGAAACATAAAAGAGACGATCAAGAATAAATTTTTCTTGTTGTTATGATTTCAATAAATAATAATAATACATATTTATATATTATTGGTTTACCTTTGAAACAAAAACACCATTATGGTAAATTATTTTCAAAATAATATTGGACAAAGAAGAGAAAACAAAAATGATATATTTGAAAATATTTTAAATGTTGATGTAAAATAAAAATTTACATGTAATTTTCTAATGTGACTTGAATGTGTTTACAAAACATTAAGATATATATATATATTTATATGTGATAATGGATCTTTGAATAAAAATAAAAATTATATTTGGTAAATGAGGATTTGATGACAAAACATAAGAATGTAAATGAAAAAATATCATCTTTATTATTATGAAAACACTTTTGATTTAAACTCACACTATATGAAGAGGAAAACAATTAATTTTTTTCAAATTTCATATCCCTATTGTCCATTATGAAATACCACATAACAAAAAAAATAGGGATTGTGAACCTAGGCATGGTGTCTTAGTTTTCAAGAAGAATATTATAACTCAAAGATTATAGATTTGAGGTATCAATATCCCCTATGGCCAACATACACCATAATACATGAAACATTTCAAATGGTATTTTTGAAGTTAAAAATATTATAATGAGAGATTACCACTAAATAAAAGACAAGGCAATTTCTCACATAACTTATATGATTTTTTTTTGTAAATTTGCATAAATCATTGAATTAGAATTGAGTTACAAAAGAACTCATAATAATGGGGTAAAAAATTACTCAAAAGATATATGAAAGAAGAAAAATAATTTTTTTAATAATATAAAATTAAATAGAAATGGAATGATTAAATTATATCCCTATTTAGTGAATACACCATAAAAATAAAATATGTTGAAAAATTTATATTTTGTCTCATGTAATTAGAATTGAGGCGAAGTAAATCCTCACTTATTTATAAATATTTAAATAAAAATTGTATGATGGATATGAATTTTAATTGAACTAACCATATTATTATTAAGTGATAATTTATGATATGATATTTTAATTAATTAGTATATATACCATATATATTAAATTAGGTTCATAGTCTCAAATATGTCTCAACGAGTGGTATTTGAGACGATTACCTCAATCCCAATTCATTATGAAAATAAAAAAAATTTCATGAATAATTAAAATATGTTCCTTAGATATGTACAAAATAACTTTGTATATAAATATATCCATTTATAATCTCCACTTACAAACACTACATACCTATAAATGTTAGTAAGTTTCTACCAATTTCTAACCAAAGGATCTATTTATTTTGTATTTCTTGGACATTTTATCATAAAAATGGTGTTGATATTTATTATTATCAAAAAAGATTCATTAAAGTACAATTAAATGAACTAGAATAGATGATACATGATTTTTATTAATGGTAAAATCTCATTCAATGGTTGTTTTTTTTGAAAAACCATGATTATGAAATTGATGATGATCTTATTTTAGTGATTCTTAATTTAAAAAAGTTGTTTTATAAATTAATAAGTAATCTTCTAGTATATACATATCACAACCAAATATTATTTGAATTTTTAAATCATATTATACTATTAGATATGTCATGGCACCAATGTTCCGGAAAGAGAAGAAGCCAAAAAAGAAGGCACTGACGACTGCCTTGCGTAGCCACTTCACGGAGTCCCCCCTACACCATAGCCTCTGGAAAGTAAGGAGGCGGCCCACTCCACCAACACATTTGACGTTTGCAAGCCCACCGCGAAGCAAGACGGTGGGACGCTCCACGAACACATTTGACATTCACGAGCCCTCCACGAAGCATGGAGGTGGGATGCTCCACGAACTCATTTGACGTTTGAGAGCCCTCCACGAAGCAAGGAGGTGGGACACTCTGTGACCGCATTTGATGTTCGTGAGCCCGCCACAAAGCGACCAAGACCCTCTTCTCACCGTGTAAGCTCCACTTCGCATTGCCTCTTTCCTATAAATACCGGTCTCCCCCTGACCCCAAAGGATAGACAATCATACCTTTCGACTTCCCTGCTTTCAAATCACAAAGAATCCTTCTGCTCTACGAACCATGAGCTGTACGAGGTACTTCTACTCCACAAATTGCCTCCCCTTTTTCACGTTTTGATCCCGTCTTCCGAGAGGGATTCCTTTCGTGAAGCCTAACAGAATTCATGAAATAAGGGGATCGCCAAGGGGACCCAGGTCGATGCAGAGACTTTATGCTTAGCAGAAAACCCTTCATATACACATGATCCCAATGCTAATGTAGGGACATTGTACTTGGCAAAGCACACTACTTTGTGACACCTTGCTTTACAAGGCACCTTTTCTCTATGAGTTAGTGCTCTGTGAATTCCTTTCCACTTCAAGAAGCACCTCCCATATGTACATCTTCCCTTTGCTTAGGCTGATGCACCCCACATCGCGAAGCACACCCCTTTGCAAGCACCCTCCGCCATGCCGAGAAATAGGACTTCACAAGGCCCCTGCCTATGAACCCCTCTTCTTGGAAATTCCTTTTCCCGTGCGACCCTCTAGGTTTTCACGACGTGATTTCAAAGTCCTTTAGACAACACCACTGGTTGCGTTGCTTCCCCTCATGCTTCTTCGCATAGGCATGCTAATAGATATTTCTTCGTTGCGTAGTCGAACTAACGTGGGCCCCTCCATGGTTCACTCCATGACACCCCCTCACCACGTCTTAGCAGGTCCCCTCTATGCACCAAGGAGCAGAGGGTATGAGTTATCTAAGTCCTAGGGATGCAGAGTGAACCCACCTTGTCCGATCTGCATGACATTAAACATCCAATCACTTTTGTCCTAAACACATGATGTTAAACTATGACTTCGCCTCATGTCTCGCACGCGGGGTACCCCCACCTTGGTCATTCTCCACGCCCACTGGTCTCCATAGGGGTTGATATCTTCCTTATCAGAGTGGAGTTTTTCCGTAGGGAAAGGGAAACCATCTCGGTGTAAGCCCCTATATTTTCTTGCCGGAGGCAACATCCGTGCTTCTCTTTTCATATTCAGTCCCCAGGGCCAGCAAAGGATGTGGTGGGAACGATTATTCTCCTTTCGTCGGTACTAAGTCCCTCTCCCAATGCACTTTGTCGCCCTAGGCCTCCATCTAGGTGTAAGTCCCAACCTCTATGGGCTACTAACCAAGTGTAAGCCCCACTCCACTTCCCACAAATGTATCTTTCACGACATGATCGTCAGGTCTCTACTGTCTCTTGTTTCTCACACTGATCATGACTCACTTGGGCTTAGAGTAAGCACCGACCCTGGAAACACATTGGGCAGTATAGAGTGTAATCCCCACACCATCTTGAACAATGAGGTCTTTGATACATGACAAGGCAAGGTATAGAGGAAGCCTCTGTGAGGTTCAATCCCAACACCCATTCGTTCCGACCATCTTCACGTCGGTTCACCAGCACCTTGGGCAGTCCAGAGTGCAAACAACATACCACCATGCAGAACTATGTGGTATTTGCTCTTTCTCAAGGCAGGGTATATAGGAATCCTCCATGAGGTTCAAGCCCAACAACCCAGTGGATCCAAGGTCCATATTCGCTTCGGTTTGCCGACGTCGCCACCCAAACTACATGGCCTTTGATCCTTGCTAAGTCATGGTATGTAGGAAGCCTCCCTGAGGTTCATGCCAACCATCAACCTGGACCCCAAGACCCCATTCATGTCAGTTATCCAACACCCTCGATAGCCTAGAGTGTAAGACCCATAACACCTAAACTTCGTGGTCTCTGATCCTTACCAAGGAAAGGTACGTATGAAACCTCCACGAGGTTCAAGACCACCACCCATCAGACCCCAGTTCCATCTTCACATCAGTTCGTCGACACCCCTTTATCTATGTGGTGTTTGATCTGTGCCCAGGCAGGGAACCTAAGAAGCCTCCATGAGGTTCAAGCCCAACACCAGTCGTCCCGACTATCTTCACATATGTTCACCAACTCGTTGGGACACTTCAGCGCGTAAGCCCCAAATTCCCCATCTGAACTATGAGTAATTGGATCTTTGCTAAGGTAGGGTACGTAGGAAGCCGCCATGAGGGTCAAGCTCAATAACCATTAGACCCCAGGTCCTCCTCTACATCGGTTCACCGACACCCTGGGCCGCCTTAGAGTGTAAGCCCCAAACATCACCACCTGGACTACATGGTCTTTGATCCATTTCAAGGAAAGGTACCTAGGAAGCCTCCATGAGGTTCAAGCCCAACAACCAGCAGTTCTGACCCACTTCATGTCGATTTTTCCCAATCGTCATTATTTTAAACCGTGGACCTCTTTCAGTAGTAAGCCATTGTCACTTTATTATGCGGTAAGCCATTGTGAGCCTATCCAGTGGTAATCCATTGAACCCCAATTGGCAGTAAGCCATCATCAGATGAACTACATGGACTTTGATTCCCTACCACATGTATACGTAGGAAGACTCTTTGAGGATCAATCCCAAAACCATTGTAATCCTCATGACTATTCCATCCCACTCACCCTCCACATCATTCAACCGCTCCATCATCCATCGTTAATCTTACCCTGGCCGCCACATCCCGGTGGGTTCATGCCACCTCATATCCCATAACCTTCAACATTTACTGGGATGTTAACCACGCGTTGGTCCCAATATCAGTGTTCCCTCTAGTGGTTCCTCTATCTAATGCACTCTAGTCAGTGTTCTGATCAGCCCGATCGATCTTCACTGGACGTTAAACTTACGACATACCATGTGTTAAAAATTGGAAGAAGAAAAAAACCTCAGATACATGACCATGGAATACGATTCCCGAGTGTCCAGTCACACCAGTGATGCCCAGTGTGACTACTCCCCTAACAGAAGCTTGCTACCCTGACCGGAACCCTTGGAATGTCATGATAGAAGCAGCGTAATTAACTATTGTCCATGATGATATGTCACCAGGAAGAGTTCCACGAACAACATCTTATAGCTATGAGAGAGACCTGGAATAGGTGACGAGTTCCAAGGAGGAATCCAAAAATGGAAGAACTGACATCCCATCATTCTGTTTCGATCAAAGAGCATACGTCTCTGAATAAGAAGCGGTTGTCACCCACCTTTGGAAAGTGGGAATGCATGGCAACAAAAACTACGTCTCTTGTCCCCGAACGAGACGGATGTACATGCCCCGGTGAAAGTATCAAAAACAAAAATAGTGAAATAGATGTGAAATTATTTTAATCAAATATAGAGATTAGTAGAACTCATGGCATCAATAGATTGATGTGTCACCGGATCCATTTATCCGGCGCCCGGTCCCGCCAAACAAATAATGGCCCTGGAATGAAACTCACCAGATGTAGGGGCATATAACGACCCACACTTTACATACATTGTTAAATCTTCAAAATTGAAGCACTCTTATTACAACATATGACAAAACCACAAAGGACCGTATAGGTATAGTGTCTTTAGAAACTGGGGAAACATAAACAACTGGTTCATAAATCTTCTACAGTGTCTCCCATTTATTTCATCATATCTAGGGTCCCTTTTAGCATATTCTACTTAATATCCATCTTCCTGACCTGGGGAAAAGAAAACATAAAAGGGTGAGCTCAAATGCCCAGCAAGGGCAAATAAAGGAAATAAAAATCATATCATATCTTTATGAAAATCAAAACCTGCAAAAGAGATCATAATATCTTAACATGGAATAAATCATAGAAGTGAAAATGAGATCCCCATAATCATAACATAAAACTTGAATCTTTGTGGCATGCACACATAATCATGGAAAATCATTTCTTGTTAGTCATGACTCATTGCCAAGACTATCTTAGTGGACAAAGTCCCTTTCTGAACCGAGTTCACTCCTCGTTTCAGTCCTGTATCACTGAACCGAAATAACATTCCGTTCCAGCCATGTCTATCTCATGAGATATAAAATCATTACCCAATGCATTGGAGGGAGATATAGGTCCCACCCATCTTATAATGAATCCTTTCTTATGTGTGCCACATAATCATAAATCATACATCATCGCATAACCAATGTAATAAAAATGGGATTCTTAAACAACATGACATCATAAAACAATTCATATAAGATAAAGGAATTCATAAAAATATTTTCATCACAACATAATCAAATCCATGTAATAATAGGGATAAAAACAGAACCCTTTTATTATCTTAGATGGAAAATAATTTTGATAAAGTACTTGAACTCCATTCTTGAGGAAAATATCCTTTCTACTTCAAAAACATTATTCCTTTCATAACATGTCATACGAATTTAAAATAAAAGATGTTGATTAAAAATAAACTTGAATACTTGAAAAGGAATCTTCTTGGAAATAATTTTTTAGAAATCCATTCATGTCGTATAAGTTAAAAAAAACATTCTTCTAGTACTTTTTTGGAAAAGTCAAAAAAAATACCTCGTACGAAAAACGACAAAAGATTCCTTTCATATCTTTTACTAAAAACTCACCAAAGGGTAAAATTGGATTTAAACTATTGTAATTGGATGGAAATAATATTACATATTTATGAAACATGGATGTGGATGATAAAATACACCCCAGTAAATACTTACGAATAAACAATCTCAGATAAAAATGAGATTGTGATATTTCCCTTACCTTAGGTCCGATTTGCTTTGTTCGTGTTCGAAGATCCTGTATAATGGTTTAAATAATGTTATTGACTTATTCCAGAATCATACATATTGATATGAGATCATATATGGTCATATTATTAACTTCTTGTTAGTAATATTTCATTGTTACTTGTTACTCGGGTCTTTATAACTTTTTGTTCTTATGCGTGTTTTGTCGAATAAATTCTTATTCTTATCTTTAGGTTATAGATAATTCATTTACAGAATGGTATTAGTGTAGTATATACCATATTCATTCATTCAATTCATTTATATAATCATTATGAAATGAAGATCATGTAGAACGAGTCGCATCACATCGTGGAGACGGTATTCCGTACGTACGCACGAGTGATGATATCGTTCCTATGATCGTGGAATTGTATTGGAGTATATATATATATTATTTCAGTATCAATATTACTTAATAATAATCATATATAGTTACTGATTACACCATTATACCCATCCTAGTAAGGTGATGGTGGAAAATAGATTACACCACGGCGTGGAGACGGTATTCCGTACGTACGCACGCGCGGTGATTTCATTTTTCCGTAGGATGGATAGAAGGTGAATTAGGGTTGTTTCATATTTATAATAACATATAAGTCTGTAAGTAATACTGATGTTATTACTTTATCATGAAACAACTAAAGAAGAAGAAGTTTAAGAAGAAAGAAATTGAAAAGATCGGTAATGGATATTACCTCTTCTTTGGAACGCCTTTTTGAATCCTCCACTTAGGGAACTAAGATTGGTCTTTGGAGAAGACCACGACCTCTAGGATTATTCTAGGGAAGTGGAGAAGGGAAAATGGCAGGGGTTGGCCGAGCTTGAGTGCTCAAATTGGTGTGAGGAGGAGGGGGAGGAGGTGCCCTTTTATAAGGGAGGAGAGGGGCACCTTAGGAATATCTCAAAATATTATTTTATATTAAAGTAAAAATCGGTTTATAATGGTTCCAAAGGGTCTTATTTCGAAGCTAAAGTGGGGATGGGTCGAAATCCTATCAACCAATAGAATTTAGACAAGTTTAGGATATTATTGTAACCTTATCAATTAAATTTAACTCTAAGTTAAATAATTTAACTTTTACCATGTCTTTTTGTTTTATTTCACTATATGGTTAATACACTTACTATAACATGCCAAACGAACCCCAAATTGTTTATTATTAATATATATATCCTTATCTAAGTCATTTGGCCGAACCTTAGATTTTTAGGAATAAAATAACAATTAATAATATAATATTTGATTTAAAAACTATTTTGTGTCAATTTTGACACTATTTGATATATGATTTTTGTCAAAGTCATAACAGAATTATATGTTCGAACCAAGTTGATTAAATCAATACTAATATATCATAGGAACCTAGAAAATTAGTGGAATTCATAAAAAGTCTCAAATTACATTTATTTTGGTATTTATATTATCAATTGTGTCAATATTTCATTAATAAGATAATTACTGCATCATCTTTGTGTCATAAATAAATTAAATTATTTGATGTCTAAAAATTACAAATAAAATACCATCATGTAGGAAATCTTTTTAGCTTTCTAATGAATATTTACAATCGAATTTATCTTATGTATAACCCTATATTAAAAATGATTTACTTATTAAACTTTGATTTTAACTATTTTAACCCTTCTTTAAATAAATTAATAATAAATGTCCTAATCTAATCCAAGTGGGCCTAAATGGTCATATTTTATTCCTAAGTTTGTTTTTGGTCGAATTACACTTGTCCAATAGAAATAGGACATGTTTTAGGGTAATATTAATATCATATTTACCCTTAGTTACCCTATTTACTATTAACCGCGGTAAAAATAGTAAAAAGTTACTATTCACCAAAAAATTATTTTCATCTCATTGAACCACATTTTAGTCCTTGATATTAACCGTGTCTCTCGGATTTTTGAAATTCCATTCACAGAAGCGGTAAAATTATGTTTTATGCAAAATTCAGTTTTTAACCTACCACTTAGTGGTTTCACTATTCATCAAAAATTGAAAGTTTTCATAAAAATACCAAAATTTCACCCTAGGATAATTTCGATATTCTGAGTCCAAAAATGAAGTCCATTTTGAAAAATAAAATTTATAAAATTTCAAAAAGTGGTTATTACTATTCATAACGGCTAGTTTTAATAGCATATTGTTGTTTAGTGAAACTCGGTATTGCGTACGACGCAAGCTATCGAGGAAGGTCGCGATTGCGTGTAAAGCAAGCCAAGAAAGTGTTGTGTAGAAAAAGATTCCTTCGATGATTTATATAACATAAAAGTCTCCGGTGTTACATTCTACCCCCCTTAAAAAGAATTTCGCCCTCGAAATTCGTCACTTTGCAACAAACAAATGAGGATACTTCTCCCTCATCATATCCTCAAGCTCCCATGTAGCTTCTTCAAGTTGGTGGTTTCTCCATAAAACTTTCACCAAGCGAGTGGTCTTGTTTCGTAGGACTTTTTCGCTACGATCCAGAATCTCTATCGGCTGTTCTTCATAAGAAAGATCTTGCTCCAGCGGTACAACTTCTGAGCTGAGTACATGTGAAGGATCTGGTATGTACTTTCTCAGGAGAGATACATGGAACACATCGTGAACTTGAGAGAGATTCGGTGGAAGCGTCAATCGATAAGCTACCTTCCCAACACGATCCAGTATTTCAAAAGGACCGATATATCTAGGGCTCAACTTCCCCTTCTTTCCAAATCTCATAACCCTCTTCCAGGGAGATATTCGTAAGAACACTTTATCACCCACTTCAAACTCTAGGTCTTTTCTTCGGTTGTCGGCATAACTTTTCTGTCGACTCTGAGCTACTCTTATGTGTTGTTGAATAGATCTGACCTTTTCTGCCATTTCGTCAACGAGATCAGGTCCTAATAGCTTTCTTTCCCCAACTTCATCCCAGCAAGTTGGAGTCCTGCATTTCTTTCCATAGAGAGCTTCATAAGGAGCCATCTGAATACTGGAGTGAAAGCTATTATTATAAGAAAATTCCACCAAAGGTAGGTGTTGATCCCAACCTCCTTTGAAATCCATAGAGCAAGCTCTCAACATTTCTTCTAGGGTTTGAATTGTTCTCTCAGACTGACCGTCTGTCTGGGGATGATAAGCAGTGCTGAAACTCAACTCTGTATCCAGAGTATGCTGAAGACTTCGCCAGAACTTCGAGGTAAATCTCGGATCCTGATCAGATATAATAGAAAGTGGTACTCCATGAAATCTTACCAATTCCTTTACATATATCCTGGCAAGCTGATCTAGAGAGAAATCATCTCTAATAGCAATGAAGTGTGCAGACTTTGTAAGATGATCAACTATGACCCAGATAGCATTATTGCCTTTGGATGTTTTAGGAAGTCCTGTGACAAAGTCCATAGTGATGTTTTCCCATTTCCATTCGGGTATGGGTAATGGTTGTAACATCCCCTTAGACTTCTGTCTCTCAGCTTTAACTTGTTGACAAACCAAGCATCGAGAGACATATTCAGCAACATCTCTTTTCATGACATCCCACCAGAAGTACTCTTTCAGGTCCCTATACATCTTCGTGCTTCCAGGATGAATAGAGAATGAAGAACTATGAGCCTCATCCAGCAGCTCTTTCTTTAATTCGGGGATGGGAGGAACATAAACCCGATTCCTGAACTTTATTATCCCATCACAATCAAGGTTGAATTCAGGAACATTTCTCACCTTCTTTTGTAACTCGACATCTTCTTTCTGTGCCTCTTTAATATTCACATGTATAGATGGTTGAACATTCATTTGAGAAAGATTTGATTTTTCCCCTTCCATTATAATTCCAAGATCCATCCTTTGTAAATCCATAAATATTGGATCTTTTGTGATCCTCATCATGCATAAACTAGCATGGTCTTGTCGACTTAATGCATCTGCCACCTTGTTTGCTTTCCCAGGGTGGTAATGGATTGAGCAGTCATAATCCTTAATCAGCTCCAACCATCTTCTTTGGCGCATATTCAACTCCTTTTGTGTGAAAATATACTTTAAACTTTTATGATCAGTATAAATATCACACCTTTCACCATGAAGGTAATGCCTCCAAATCTTTAATGCAAAGATTACCGCAGCCAACTCCAAATCATGTGTTGGGTAATTTTGCTCATGGATTTTCAACTGTCGTGAGGCATAAGCTATCACCATATCATTTTGCATAAGAACACACCCCAATCCCTTCTTGGATGCATCACTGTAGATCACAAACCTTTCTCCACTACAAGGCAGTGTGAGCACAGGTGCACTGGATAACCTTCTTTTCAACTCCTTGAAATTCTCTTCACATTCCTCTGTCCAGAAAAACTTAACTCCTTTCCGAGTCAACTTGGTGAGTGGATTAGATAATCGTGAAAAATCTTTTACAAAACGTCGATAATAACCAGCCAAACCAAGAAAACTTCGGATCTCAGTTACTGTTGTTGGTCTTGACCATCTTTCAATAACCTCTGTTTTTGCTGGATCCACAGATATCCCCTCTTTTGAGATTATATGACCCAAAAATGCAACTTTTTGAAGCCAAAATTCACACTTGGTAAATTTGGCATAAAGCTTCTCTTTTCTCAGGGTCTTCAATATAATTCTCAAGTGATCTTCATGCTCTTCCTTGCTCTTTGAATAGACAAGAATATCGTCTATAAAGACTACCACAAATTGATCAAGATAGTCTCTAAAGATTCTATTCATTAGATCCATGAAGATAGCAGGGGCATTAGTAAGACCAAATGGCATCACTATAAATTCATAGTGTCCATACCTTGTACGGAAAGTCGTCTTTGGTATATCCTCCCTTTTGACCCTTAATTGATGATACCCTGAATGAAGATCAATCTTGGAAAAGTATTGAGCTCCGCGTAGTTGGTCAAATAAGTCATCAATGCGTGGGAGAGGATATTTGTTCTTGATAGTGATCTTGTTAAGTTCTCGATAATCAATGCAGAGTCTCATTGATCCATCTTTCTTCTTAACAAATAGAACAGGTGCTCCCCAAGGTGACGCACTAGGGCATATGAATCCCTTATCAAGATTCTCTTGGAGTTGCTTCTTCAATTCCTGCAACTCAATTGGGGCCATTCTATAAGGTGTCTTTGAAATAGGCAAAGCACCCGGTACGAGTTCTATTGAAAACTCAACTTCACGATTTGGTGGAAGACCCGGCAATTCCTCCGGAAAGACATCATCAAACTCCCGTACAATGGGCATATTCTTAATCGTGAGTTTCTCACCAACCATTTGAGATAAATAACCTTCATTTAGTGGAATCAATACCCATAAGATGGAATAAATTTCCACTGGAAGGTTATGTTCATCCTTGCATTGATAGACGATCGTAGGTTGATCTGGAATATGAAATGTGACTTCCCTTCTTTGGCAATTGATATGAGCTCCATGTAGAGAAAGCCAATCCATGCCAAGAATCACATCAAATTCCACTAAAGGAAGGATCACAAGATTTGCAGGAAGCACTTTCCCACAAACTTCGATCGGAGAAGAATTATAAACTTCTGATGCGATTGATGTGCCATTAGGTGTTGTCACAGCTAACTCAACATCTAATTGTTGAGGTAATACGGTGATACCCTTAGAAAATTTTTCAGAAATAAAAGAGTGGGTGGATCCAGAATCAAATAAAACATTTGCTACTTTAGAGTGGATGGTAAGTGTACCTTTCACCACATCGTTATCGTACTCCACATCGCTGATAGAAATTGCATGTGACTTTCCTTTTTTCTTTAGCCTTAAGAGTTTGTTGACGTTGACCATCATCATCAACCCTTGGATTTGGGCATTGATTGGCATAATGCCCCATCTCCTTGCACTTGAAACATTGAAGTGTAGCAGGTTCATTCTGTGTATCCCTTCCTTTGTTTGCATCATTAGACATCTTCTTCCCATTATCACGGCATTCAAATTCCCGATGACCTTCCTTTCCACATTTAAAACATTTACTTGTCCCTTTAAGACAACTCCCTCCATGTTTCTTTCCACACTTTGAGCATAAGGGAAAGTTCATCTTCTTTTCCGTGTGCTCTATAGATTTTTCTTTGAATTCCATCTTCCTCTTCTTATCAAACCCATGTGACTGATGGGTTACTCCAATCTCCATCTCGACTTTGAGAGCACATCGAACGATTTCCTCGTAGCTATTGAAGTCCCTTATGGCTAACGCCCTTCGAAGACTTGGTTTTAAGCCACTAAAGAATCGATCGATCATACTCTCAGGTTGGATAATAATACCAGAAGCGTACCTTGCAAGTCTTGTAAAATTTGCTTCATAGGTACCAACAGATTACTCATCCCTTTGCTTCAGTTCAAGGAACTCTTTCTCCATCTTTGTTCGGAGAATATGAGGGAAGTACTTATTGAAAAATAAGTTCTTGAACTCGTCCCATTCCATAGACTCAATTTCATCTCTTTGCCTTGTATTCTTAACAAGATTCCACCATTTATCAGCATCTCCTTCCAAACGATACACTGCTAGGATGAATTTATCATGCTCAGAACATTGAAGAACTGAAAATATCTTTTCAGTAGTACTAATCCATTGTTCAGCAACTAATGGATCAGTAGACCCGCTGAAAGATGGTGGACGCTGCCTCATGAAGGATTCAACAGAATGTTGCTCCCTCCTTTGTTCGTTTGGAAATCCTGCATGATTCATAGCTTGAGAAAGTTGTGTGAGCATGGCTACAAGATTTTGCATTCCAGCTCCCATATCGTTTGGTTGCTCAGGGGGACAATCATTGCATTGCCCATCGCATTCCGCATTAACACGGTTCCTTCGGGTTCCAGCCATTGACTAAAACCAAGAAGAATAGTGTGAGCAACACTAATTATAATAGGAAACCACATAATTCAAGAATAAAATTTTCATGCTTATGGTCTTATCCTAGGTTATTCATGGCCGTTTCTAAGATTGTGTTCTATACTTAGACTTATCCTTAGGGTTCTTACTAAGGATTTCACATCCTAGTTTCCAAAGGTTGACTATACCTTTCCTCTGATACCAACTGTAATGACCCACACTTTACATACATTGTTAATACTTCAAAATTTAAGCACTCTTATTACAACATATGACAAAACCACAATGGACCGTATAGGTATAGTGTCTTTAGAAACTGGGGAAACATAAACAACTGGTTCATAAATCTTCTACAGTGTCTCCCATTTATTTCATCATATCTAGGGTCCCTTTTAGCATATTCTACTTAATATCCATCTTCCTGACCTGGGGAAAAGAAAACATAAAAGGGTGAGCTCAAATGCTCAGCAAGGGCAAATAAAGGAAATAAAAATCATATCATATCTTTATGAAAATCAAAACCTGCAAAAGAGATCATAATATCTTAACATGGAATAAATCATAGAAGTGAAAATGAGATCCCCATAATCATAACATAAAACTTGAATCTTTGTGGCATGCACACATAATCATGGAAAATCATTTCTTGTTAGTCATGACTCATTGCCAAGACTATCTTAGTGGACAAAGTCCCTTTCTGAACCGAGTTCACTCCTCGTTTCAGTCCTGTATCACTGAACCGAAATAACCTTCCGTTCCAGCCATGTCTATCTCATGAGATATAAAATCATTACCCAATGCATTGGAGGGAGATATAGGTCCCACCCATCTTATAATGAATCCTTTCTTATGTGTGCCACATAATCATAAATCATACATCATCGCATAACCCATGTAATAAAAATGGGATTCTTAAACAACATGACATCATAAAACAATTCATATAAGATAAAGGAATTCATAAAAATATTTCCATCACAACATAATCAAATCCATGTAATAATAGGGATAAAAACAGAACCCTTTTATTATCTTAGATGGAAAATAATTTTGATAAAGTACTTGAACTCCATTCTTGAGGAAAATATCCTTTCTACTTCAAAAACATTTTTCCTTTCATAACATGTCATACGACTTTAAAATAAAAGAAGTTGATTAAAAAAAAACTTGAATACTTGAAAAGGAAGCTTCTTGGAAATAATTTTTTAGAAATCCATTCATGTCGTATAAGTTAAAAAAAACATTCTTCTAGTACTTTTTTTGGAAAAGTCAAAAAAAATACCTCGTACGAAAAACGACAAAAGATTCCTTTCATATATTTTACTAAAAACTCACCAAAGGGTAAAATTGGATTTAAACTATTGTAATTGGATGGAAATAATATTACATATTTATGAAACATGGATGTGGATGATAAAATACACCCCAGTAAATACTTACGAATAAACAATCTCAGATAAAAATGAGATTGTGATATTTCCTTTACCTTAGGTCCGATTTGCTTTGTTCGTGTTCGAAGCTCCTGTATAATGATTTAAATAATGTTATTGACTTATTCCAGAATCATACATATTGATATGAGATCATATATGGTCATATTATTAACTTCTTGTTAGTAATATTTCATTGTTACTTGTTACTCGGGTCTTTATAACTTTTTGTTCTTATGCGTGTTTTGTCGAATAAATTCTTATTATTATCTTTAGGTTATAGATAATTCATTTCCAGAATGGTATTAGTGTAGTATATACCATATTCATTCATTCAATTAATTTATATAATCATTATGAAATGAAGATCATGTAGAACGAGTCGCATCACATCGTGGAGACGGTATTCCGTACGTACGCACGAGTGATGATATCGTTCCTATGATCGTGGAATTGTATTGGAGTATATATATATATTATTTCAGTATCAATATTACTTAATAATAATCATATATAGTTACTGATTACACCATTATACCCATCCTTGTAAGGTGATGGTGGAAAATAGATTACACCACGGCGTGGAGACGGTATTCCGTACGTACGCACGCGCGGTGATTTCATTTTTCCGTAGGATGGATAGAAGGTGAATTAGGGTTGTTTCATATTTATAATAACATAACAGTATGTAAGTAATACTGATGTTATTACTTTATCATGAAACAACCAAAGAAGAAGATGTTGAAGAATAAAGAAATTGAAAAGATCGGTAATGGATATTACCTCTTCTTTGGAACGCCTTTTTGAATCCTCCACTTAAGGAACTAAGATTGGTCTTTGGAGAAGACCAGGACCTCTAGGATTATTCTAGGGAAGTGGAGAAGGAAAAATGGCAGGGGTTGGCCGAGCTTGAGTGCTCAAATTGGTGTGAGGAGGAGGGGGAGGAGGTGCCCTTTTATAAGGGAGGAGAGGGGCACCTTAGGAATATCTCAAAATATTATTTTATATTAAAGTCAAAATCGGTTTATAATGGTTCCAAAGGGTCTTATTTCGAAGCTAAAGTGGGGATGGGTCGAAATCCTATCAACCAATAGAATTTAGACAAGTTTAGGATATTATTTTAACCTTATCAATTAAATTTAACTCTAAGTTAAATAATTTAACTTTTACCATGTCTTTTTGTTTTCTTTCACTATATGGTTAATACACTTACTATAACATGCCAAACGAACCCCAAATTGTTTATTATTAATATATATATCCTTATCTAAGTCATTTGGCCGATCCTTAGATTTTTAGGAATAAAATAACAATTAATAATATAATATTTGATTTAAAAACTATTTTGTGTCAATTTTGACACTATTTGATATATGATTTTTGTCAAAGTCATAACAGAATTATATGTTCGAAACAAGTTGATTAAATCAATACTAATATATCATAGTAACCTAGAAAATCAGTGGAATTCATAAAAAGTCTCAAATTACATTTATTTTGGTATTTATATTATCAATTTTGTCAATATTTCATTAATAAGATAATTACTGCATCATCTTTGTGTCATAAATAAATTAAATTATTTGATGTCTAAAAATTACAAATAAAATACCATCATGTAGGAAATCGTTTTATCTTTCTAATGAATATTTACAATCGAATTTGTCTTATGTATAACCCTATATTAAAAATGATTTACTTATTAAACATTGATTTTAACTATTTTAACCCTTCTTTAAATAAATTAATAATAAATGTCCTAATCTAATCCAAGTGGGCCTAAATGGTCATATTTTATTCCTAAGTTTGTTTTTGGTCGAATTACACTCGTCCAATAGAATTAGGACATGTTTTAGGGTAATATTAATATCATATTTACCCTTAGTTACCCTATTTACTATTAACCGCGGTAAAAATAGTAAAAAGTTACTATTCACCAAAAAATTATTTTCATCTCATTGAACCACATTTTAGTCCTTGATATTAACCGTGTCTCTCGGATTTTTGAAATTCCATTCACAGAAGCGGTAAAATTAAGTTTTATGCAAAATTCAGTTTTTAACCTACCACTTAGTGGTTTCACTATTCATCAAAAATTGAAAGTTTTCATAAAAATACCAAAATTTCACCCTAGGATAATTTCGATATTCTGAGTCCAAAAATGAAGTCCATTTTGAAAAATAAAATTTATAAAATTTCAAAAAGTGGTTATTACTATTCATAACGGCTAGTTTTAATAGCATATTGTTGTTTAGTGAAACTCGGTATTGCGTACGACGCAAGCTATCGAGGAAGGTCGCGATTGCGTGTAAAGCAAGCCAAGAAAGTGTTGTGTAGAAAAAGATTCCTTTGATGATTTATATAACATAAAAGTCTCGGGTGTTACAGGGCAATAGAACGTTGTACATCCTGTTATGTGACGTTGTCAACGTGGATCCCTCCTATCGATCACAGATGTCGGGATGACACTGGGTTATTGGTCGTTGATTCCTTTTTATTTTAGCACTAACAGGTTCATCTCCCTGCTTTCCAACAATTAGGCTGTTGCCTCAAGAACACGATCACTGCCCGCCCGTCAATAATGGGCCAGGGGAAATGCCAGCACATCCGCTCAGCGTGGCTTCACTACTTATATGACGACCTCTGCGTCCACGACCATGGGGCGCCCATGCCACATATCCCTATCAAAAGTTATCCAACGAAGGGTAATTAACGACCCCATGCTTCGTTATGAGGAGGGCATCATCCCAACCTAGGATATGGCTCACCTGGACCTGGAGGCATCTACACCTCACCGTCAATGCTACCCCTGAGGACCGTGCAAGGAGCAATTTCTCACCACCCCTACATTCAACCGCTTCAGAATCCTATCCACGGAGCACCTCGACAACTCCATACCTTATACTGACGACGTATGTGTTGTTCGACCCTGCATCGTTAGATTCCCTACCCAGGGTCTCCCAGAAAGGGCTCCCACCCAGCCGCTTCAGCCCCCTTTACCTAGTCTTGCTGGATGAGTTGGAGGTAAGCTATGCACCTACCCCACCAGCCATAGTTCGTCCAACCCGATGCTAGCATCGGGCACAAGTGGAAGGCGCCCGCCAAGGGGCATCAACGACAATGGATACTGTGGCCCGAGCCACCACCAATGAAAATAATCAGGACCCTGCATTCACTGAGCAGGGACGCTTATACGCCCAACCAGGTTCGAGGCCCGAACCACCCCACAGGCAGGCTGGGTCGACTCTCCTGGTCGTAGGCACAAACAGTGGTCTCCGCGAACCAACCCATAGTGGTTCCATCCCGTACGGAGTTCCTCCCTTACTAATACCACACAGAGTGTGGGCCAGCCCCACTATGAGGCTCAACATGGAGGTCTGCCCTATGCCACCCCTAGTATGATTGAATGTTTTCCCCATGACAGTGATAGTTGGCACGTAAGCTTCTCCCGTTCCCATTACACTGGGTATGGAGTCATTCCTACTACCCACTACCACCGATGTAGGGACATTCCCCATCTGGTCTCTCTCTAATGTGGGGATCCTTCCTACGTCTTCTCCGCAGTTGGTGAAGGTCCTCCTCGCTCTGACAACCATAGGATTGAAGGACAACCTCACTCCACCCACACCAAGCATAGAGGTCCTCCCCATGCTCTTGATGATCCCAATGGAGGTTTTTCCTGCTCTGGTACTATCCATGGAGGTCATCCCAATATACCCTTCGACATTTGTCCCAGTGCTCCTCGCACTCCGGCTTTCTCAGGTGGAAACCCTCTCCCCCACAGCACCGATGCGGACAAAGGACCCCGTGTTAGGAATCACCTCTATCCTAAGGAGACACCCAGGGAAATGAAGGCAGGTCATCAACTCCATAATAAGAATTTAGATATGGTATGGATAGAGATCAAACAGGTCCGATTCACAGTCTCTGAAGTGGAGTACAACTCTGCTCGGGAACCGTCCCCACACTCATCCGAGTCAAGGGTCGGGGCAGGGATGAGGCACATCAGCCTAGTGCTCCTGGAATGAGAGGTCCACAAGATTACCGCCTCCCTCTGTAGGTATATCTAGGTGGATGAAAACCTTGTGAACCTGAAGTTTATAGTCATTCAATCACCACCATCATCGCTGAATGAACTTTCTACCACTACAAGAGATCATAGAGATATATTCTGGGGACCAATGGCAGGTGAGCAACAGTGCGACCCATCTCCAGAATCCCTAGCCCCTGAGCCAGGAACGGTGGCTGTCATCCCCTCTTATTGCGACGTAGTGGCCAGGTCGCTACACACTTCGGTGGACAGACCGAGAATCGGCGGCCAATCATCCCGTTCGCCATATTCTCCACCAGCCAACCTGTCATCCCAATAGTCTGCATCAGTACCGCTACCGGTTTTTGAACCACCCCTAGTTAGAAAGTGGGGATATCAAGGGCCAGACCCTGAATTTGATCTGAGGATCTTCTGGAGAATCCTTGCAGCAGACCACTTCCTCGACAATTTCTGCCTCGTGGCAGCACAAAATTTCTGCATACCGGAATCCCTCACTCTGGATGAAGTTGAGTGTTTTCACTACACCCTCTGTGTGACACACTTCAGTATTTGTCAACAAAACATGGATTATACAAGGATACAAGCAAATTTTGGAGACATCAGTGAGATGTTCCATTTAGTCGATCTGGCCACGCTCTCGGAGGCCCAGCGCCCCGAGTCACCAAGTGGTCATGAGACCCTCCAGCAGCAGTGTGTTCAAAGTATCACGGTACTCTGAAAAATTATCAGGGAGGCTACCCCCAACATGCAAATCCATGGCTAGGGACAGTATGACTCCCTCCTCTTCAGTCCTATCCGGCGATATCCCGACTCGCGATGCGATATTGAGGACATGCCCCTAGGAAGGGTCATGATAAACATGGCCGACATAGTGGATGAGATGGACGAAATGGAGATTCTCGATATAGACGTACCCCCTGAGGGTGTTCCACCACTGTTGGACCCATCAGAGAGGATTAATAATCAGTAGAAGAACCTCCTAGGTCTCCCTGCGCTCACTGAGGCATTGGTACTCAGCAGGAATGCCAATAAGGGAAAACTGAACGTCAGAGCTATCAAGCACTCTGAACCATCCACTGCAGTATAGAATAGAGAGGAAGAGTCTGAGAAGGCCATGTTGTGCCAACAGATTACTGAGTAGAAGAGGTCGGTCGATGAACTCCTGGATGAACGCGCTGCAGAGCAAAGACCCAACTATAGGGATCTGAGGCTAGGGCAGCAGGGGCTGGAACCACTTCCCCTCGGCGTGATGGCCCCAGGCAACCCTGATCATACCTCTATTGCAGACAGAGATGAAGACGGAGCTAATGGAACAAGGGTTTTGTATGTCTCGAAAAACCCTCCCGGACGGTGCGACAATCAAAGAAACCCCACTCAGGTTCCCCCAGATTCTCCAAGGGTCGCTCCACGAGGCACTGAGCCTGTCTACCGTTTTCAAGAGACCCACAACACACTTTTGATTTGGGATCCCCTTCAAGACAGGGACCCCCACTCAGATGATCTTATGGCGGTGCTCATAGCCCGCCTTGAGGCATTGGAAATGTGACAGGTGGCAATCCCACCACATGATAATCCATACTCGGCGTGGGTGGATGATATGTCGGCGCCTCCGGGTTTCCGGAATCCAACCTTCTCCCCCTTTAATGGGATAGGGGACCAGCCGTAGCACCTGGAACACTTCAACTCAAGGTGTGGTCCCATGTTAGGGACTCCAACGCAGTAGACGGATACCAAGATCAACTATTTTTTTCAGAAACTGGAGGGGCCGACATGCATCTAGTACAACCAGTTCCACGTCGGATCCGTGACCAGCTAGGAGGACCTTCACAGAAAATTCCTCTACCTGTTCAGCTCCACCAACAACAAAAAAGCATCGCATACCTCTTCATGTGCAAGAAGTGTCCTGATGAGCGAGTCACAGACTTTATCACTCGTTGGAAGGGGCTCTCATACTCCCATGACATGCCACTGACTTAGGAGAAACTACAGACGATGTGCGTAGGGAACATCAAGATAGAAATTTTTCCTTCTATTATCACCCAGAACTAACTTGGAGGATTCTGAGACATCTCCAACAAGGCCCAACACCTTGAGGAATCCCTACAACATGCCAGCCAGGTGCGTCCGGTGCCCCATGTAATTCTAGCAAGGAGAGATGCCAGAGACGACCCCACCGTTGTGGCATAAATAGAAGAACCCATGAAGCTAGAATTTTTACCAGTGGCACCAGTCCCATAGCCTCATAGAGGACCTCTTCCTCAGGTGCAACCTCTGGGTCAACAGCTTCCTCAGAATCGGCATGTGCCTTCACGGAATGTGTCGCCGCCACCCAGGCGGGACAATTAGGGTCCGTCTCCTCGACCGGACCCTCCGGCTCCTCGTCAGGGCCAGGCTCCAAGGGCACCCTTACCACAAAAGAAGAAACTATACTTACACATTCAGAGATAATTATGTCCCTAGTTATTTCTATAGTTCCCTAGAGTAGGGTATTATATGCTTTCCTAATTAAAGAAGGTCAGAAGAAGAGAATATCACTGATCGACCCAAATACTTCCCCTATCACTAGATTCTAGGACACACCCTCAAGCAGTGCGATGTGTTTAATGACTGGCTTCAAGACCAGGTCGATAACAACATAGTCAGGTTAGGGCCGACCCCAACACAAGTAGAAGGTGTCTCTATAGGGACAGACAGTAGTAGCGACAACAAAGGCAAGTGGAAGCAGGTTTCTAACTATGGGTCCCAGAAGTACTATGACTAGATGGCTCGCAAAATAGTTTATTGTCCCAATGGAATCATTTAGGCATGGCTAAATCATCCAGAGTCATCAAAATCTATGACCACCACTTCTGCATTATCATCTTAGTCGGCCTCTTCCAAGAAGAGCAGTCATCGGTGGTGAAAGAAAAATCAATGCGCCCCGCCAATTCCATCGTCGCCCCACAATCTCAGCAAATTCATGCCCCCCAGAGGTAGGGATCCCTCCCAGAATTCACCTAGTAGTGGATGACTCTTCAAGTGATAGTCAAGGGTATGATTCAGTTAATACCATGGAGTTGGTAAACCCCTATATGACTCCCGATGACAGGGAGTTCCAGGCAAACCTCCCTAGCGTCCCCAACCGACGCCAACATTATCAGAGCCGCGACCATATGGGTCATCGAGGCACATCAATTGGAATATCTATCCAGGTATTTCATGCCAGCAAGAACAGACAGCAGTCCCAACGCAGAGCTCAGCACACACAGCCTCTTCATCTGGTGTCATTGGGCTCGTATCCACCAGCGTTTGTGCTACATGATCTGGTAGAGCTACCTCATATAGGGAACAAACAGTGTCTCCCTGCTACAGGATTATCTCAGCCATCTGATCCTCATCTGGAAACTACTCTTTAGGACAGGACTAGTGAGCAACTAGACATACATAGCACCAGCCACCCGCTGGTCCAGCCGGTAGGGCCCACCATGCCTCATATCGCAAAACGGCCTCCTGTAAGAAGAAGTTCGCACCTGGCGCAGAAATATGATGTTCTCAAGAAACTCGTCAGCATCCGAGTGAGTATTTCCATCCTTTTAGCACTTCTCCTATTGTCATATATGCACAAGGCCCTTGCCGAGGCTTTAATGAGCCCCCTCTAGATTGAGAAAGAGGTAGGAACTGTAGAAGGCTTTCATGCTGAAGGGGTCGAGAATTCCGAATTTCATGCAATCATTTCATTCTCTGGAGAGGATGAAGGATCTCCCATATAGGGGCACATCTGATCGCTATACATAACTAGCCAATTTAACAGCATGGCGGTTTGCCGCAGTCTTGTTGACACTGGCTCCGGGATCAAATTTATCCCAACACGAACACTGCAAAAGATAGGATTATCCAAATATGACTTGACTACCACTGATTTAAGGATCCAGGGATACGATAGGACAGAGGAGACACCGGTTGAAAAGATCCATTTGAAGGCCCAGTTCGGTGGCCTAGATGCTAGTACCGAGTTCATGGATGTCTCCCAGGACACCGCATACAATGCATTGATGGGCATTCCATTGATCCAACAGCATGCATCAGTCCCCTCATTATATCAACAGTGCCTAAAGTACTCCCTAAATGATTGATTAGGTGTGATCCAAAGTGATGCATATTCATTCTCCTTTTGTGAAGCCCGCTACCCGGATGCTGGATATTACAAAAGAAAGGATAAACAGATTTAGGCAAGTGAGATTGTGCCCTCCACGGTCATAACTGACCCCTTGGAAGGACTAGATGATGCCTACCTCTTCCTAATCAATAGAATGGAGGCCACAAACCCTAACATGGGAAAATGTTTTGTTCTCTCTGTTACAAGAGGAAAGAATATTCTCAAGTACAAGAAATAGTGGAAAATCACCTCGTACTCCTACACAAACCATGTTCAGGTGATTCTGGAGCCTTATACCCCCGTACGATATTGGGATGTCTTCCCCATGTCAATGACAGAACATCATATGTGTCTGTTTCACCGGGACGAGATCAATCGGATCTAGCCGATGTGCCACTATTGCTTTGATATCATCATGTGTGGCCCCTTGGGCCGAATACTAGATGGGATCAGATAGACTGCCTTCATCGCTATGGTCCCAGCGGCGCATTAATATCTGGATATGCTTTCCCTTGATGTCCAGCTTGGTACCACCACCCGTCAGGTTCTTCCGACATAGAAAAAGCTTCACCTGCTGGGAATCCCTCCTACACATGAGAAGAATAGGATATGGAGGATGCTCCACCCACCATTGAAGAAGGCATCTCTTCAAGGACGATGAACTGGTGAAAGTGAACCTTAGTAGCACGGAAGATCCGAGACCCACATTGATCAGTGCCGCCATGTCCCTCGAGGAGGAACATCAGTACATAGATTTTTTTATGCTGTATTGTGATGAATTTTCCAAGAGCTATGACGAGAATCCGGGACTAGATCCTTTGGTAGTCGTCCATAGCCTCGGTCTCCTGAAAAATCATTGCGGGTTCAAGCAGTCTCCCAGGAAGATGCATCCTTTTCATGGTGCCATGGTCATGGCCGAAGTTGACAAACTCATCAGAGACAACTAAGTCATGGAGGTCCAGTACCCCAAGTGTCTAGACAACATTGTGCTATCCAGGAAGAAGAACAGACAGATTGGAGTCTGCATCGACTTCCGAGATCTCAACCGTCAATGTTCAGAGAATGATTTTCCACTTTCATTGACAAAATTGTTGATCGACACTACAGTTGGGTTCCAATCCCTCTCATATATGTATGGGTACTCTAGATATAATATTATCTGGATGGCCCCCGAGGAGGAAGATTACAACACATTTAGGGCGCCCCAAGTTGCGTTATGTTACCAGGTTATGCCCTTTGGCCTGAAGAATGCAGGTGCCACCTATCAGTGGGCCGTGCACCGCATATTCAAGCCTATCCTATGGACGTTGGTGGAATTATATGTGGACGATATGGTGGTCAAATCTCTCCAGTGCCAGGACCATATCTTGGACCTGGATAAAGTGTTCGACTTCTTCTGTTCCTGCCAACTGAAGATGAACCCGCTGAAATGTGCCTTCGGGGTCACCTCTGGGAAGTTTCTTGACTTTTTGGTCATGTACTGAGGCATCGAGATCGAACCATAGAAGATCAAGTCCATCAGTTAGATTGCTCTCCAACAATATTTGGGAGGTTCTAGGTTTCCAATGCCACTTAGCCTACATATGACGATTTATTGTGAATCTGGCTGGAAAGTGTAAGCCCTTTTCCCAGCTCATTAAGAAAGGATCTTCCTATGAGTGGGATGAAGAGTGTCAGAACACGTTTCTAGGTAATTAAGTAGTACCTTCTCCACCCTCCAGTCTTGATGTCACCCACCTCCAGAAAACCACAGATCCTATACATGGCCACCCTAGAATGATCTGATGGTGCCATTCCCACCCAGAAGAACAATGATGGGATAGAAAACAGTCTCTATTGCGTCAGCCGCATGCTCCTTGATACAGAGACCAGATACTCCCCCATCGAGAAGAGATTCCTTGTGCTGGTATTCGCAGTACAGAAGTTGTGACACTACCTGAAGCACCATGAGGTACAAATGGTGTCTCGGGTAGTCCCACTGAAGTACCTTCTAAACTGCCCCATGTTGACCGGTCATCTAGCGTGGTGGGCGGTAATCCTCCAGTAGTTTGACATCAGGTTCATGCCTTAGAAGTCCATCAAGGGAAAGGCATTGGCAGACTATCTAACTACCCATCCAACCTCTGTGGACCAGCCCCTGGACTTGGATTTTCTGGACGAGGCAATCCTCTAGGTAGATCATACCATCCCATATGGGAAGATTCACTTTGACGGTGCCTCCATGAGCCCCACCGACAAGAGACTCAATGATCCTAGGCTCAACAAAGAGGGCCTGGATATTGTCTTTATTACCCCGGCGCATGCCATTCTGCCATATTCATTCCTATTGTCTGAAGGCTGCACCAACAATGAGGCAGAATATTAGGCTCTTATCCCTGGCCTCAGCCTGGCCCTCGATATTGATGTACCGCATTTTCATGTGAATGGAGATTCTGAACTAGTAATCAAGAAATTCAATAATGTCTATATTGTCTGAAAGCCAGATATCATACCATTGTTGGAGCGCACCCTCCGGTTAATGGACCTATTTAAATCTCGTCCGGAAGATACTCAAGTCCCTTGATCTCAGAATGGTCGAGCTGATTCCCTGGTCGGCCTGGCTGCGTCACTTGTAGAACCCGAGTAGGATGATCTAATTATACACATGGCACACTAGAGAGTCATTGCTCTTATCTCCTCAGATGATGACGACGACGTTAGAGTAATCCATCTTACTGCCGAATCATCAATGTCAGGACCCCCATGTTCTCCAGATGTAGTTTTCGAAGCGACTCCCGACTGGAGAGCCCCTTTTGTCAAATATCTCCACAATTGTTGCCTCCCGAATCATCAGGCCCAGCACGAGCGTATTCGATGCTGCGCGCTGCAGTTTAACCTCAAGAGTGGTCCCAATCTTGAGCATATCCTCTACAAGAGCAGTTTCGATGGTGTTCTCCTCCATTGAAAACATTGAGTCGAGATTTCTCAGGTCATGAAAGAGGTTCACGTTGATTCCTATGGTGCCCACCAAGCTGGGCTGAAGCTGTCCCATCAGATCCAGAGACTAGGGTACTTTTGTCCATCTATGATCCATGACTGCATCGAGTTCGGCAAGAGATGTCACACGTGACAATTTTATGCTAACTTTCTGCATCGGCTTCCCAAACCTCTCCACTTCACCATGTACTATTGGCCATTTGCGGTGTGGGGACTCGATGTCATGGGACCATACCCATCGACGATAGCTCGCAATTGCAGGTTCATCCCGACCACCATGGATTTATTTTCCACGTGGGTAGAAGATGTTCCACTCATGGAGGTGAAGGCCCGTTCCATCGTTTACTTCATTGGATCCAATATCATCCACCGGTTTGGAGTCCCTCACGCTGTCCTCCCCTATAACAGCACCAACTTCTCAGCATCCGAGCTGATGAAATTGTATGCCAAGTACAACATCCATTCGAACCATAACTCCGGCAATCATAAGCAGGAGAATGGACAGATTGAGGCATTCTACAAAACTGTCACTGACATTTTGTAGAAAATGGTTGGTCCGAACAAGAAGAGTTGGCTGGACAAACTCCCCAACAAACTATGGACTTATCAGAAAACAACTCGTAATTCCCCCTAGATGACCCCATATTCCCTGGTGTATGGAGATAAGGTCATCCTACAAATCGAGATCCAGCTGCCCTTATTATGCACAGCGGTCTATGACTAGCAGGCTCTAGAGTAGGTAGCAGAAATTCGTCTGGCTGAATCGGAAGCCCTTGATGAGAATAAGCTTCATTCCCTACACAATGTGGAAAGGAATTAGAATAAGATAGCTAGGGCCTTCAACATAAAAGGATCCCATCCTCTCCTTTTCACAAGGTGACTTGGTATAGGCCCACAGGGTGATAATGATCCTTGGTAGGAAACCACCTATGTTGGAGCCCAAATGGGAAGGACCTTACATTATTTACAGGTTTTACCCCAATGGTGCATACTCCCTGGTGACCATGGAAGGTGAGCCTATAACTCCTCCCACAAATGCCATGTTCCTCAAGTAATACTTTGTTTATTCCTGCTGGTCCAACATGACCTTAAACTGCATGATGACCCGACAACCTTAAACTGCATGAAGATTCTTCTTGACCTTAAACTGGACGGTCCCGCATGACCTTAAACTATCCAGTCCTACATGACATTAAACTGTGCATAATTCTGCAAGACGTTAAACTACGCCCCTAGAAATACATACAGTTTGATTCCCACCCTTGTGGGATATGTAGGAATGCTCAGATGCCTCGTCTTGAGCACAACCCCCAAACTCTTCTCTTCGATTATCCCCATAGGTATAGTTATCTCGGTGGATCCTTGCATGATATGGTGTAGGATTCCTTTTCCCCACTCATACCAGGATTGTAATGGTTGCACCGTGTGCCCACTCCTGTTATTTTATCCTCACACATCCTCACCGCCTGACGTTAAACGACATGGACTCCCAGAACTATGTACGGCTTGATTCCCATTCTCATGGGATACATAGGAATGCCCATACATTTTGTCTGTTGGCCCAACCCAGATGCTAGAATACACCCATCATGTCAAGACATATGGTAGGGGTGAAGACTTTACCCCCAATTCATGTCGAGCTAACCTCAATCCTTCTATACATCCCACTCTCTAGAGATGTTCACCTATTTCATATATTGGTACAGCTATCCTTCACCGACTCCTTTGATTGGGACTCCATCATCTTCCCCGTCTAGAAGGGCCCCTGAATGGAATGGATGATAGGACTAAGGGCTCCCTTACCACTTTGGGCCAACTCCCTCATGGATGTTGATCAACAAGCCGATACAAGTCTTGCGTTGCGAATGTGGTCATCGGTCGATGTTCCTTTGTTGTTCTCATTTCAGGTCACTATAGGGACACTGTATTTTCAACATGGTCAACAAATATCCTGTGAAACTGGAACCACCCTTGGATGTCCCAAACATTTAGTGTAGTGTATCATTCAGCCCTTTTGTATCTCCAAACAATTAACTCCCTTCGGCCAAAGCCAGGTTTTAGTTCCCCAAATGACTGGGAGAGCCGAGACCGGCTCCTTGTTTCCCACACCGAGCACTACTCACATGGGCTTAGGAGCTGTGAAGAGGTGGTAACCATACAGGGGGGCATCAGGCCATCACGACCAAGGCACAACTTCTGGCCCCTTGACCTTTTTGGGCTCCCGTCCCAGGTTCTCTCTTATGGGAGTGTGCGGTGTGGTATGTGATTATGTCCTCATTCACATCAGTTTACTCGCCATACCATACACATCCCCAGATGAGATACCTTATCCTTTCTTCATCCTCACTACAAGATGTTAAACTGAAAATTGGTTGGGCCTTTCTAAACATGGACCATCCTTAGGCACCTTGGCCTTCTCAGGCCCCGACCCAAGTTCTTACCCAGAGTTTAAGTTGTGGTGTAGGATTATGTTGTCATTCACGTCAGGTTATTCACTGCTAAATACACCTTCCTTTTTTTGGGTATATTAATCCTTTATTCGTCCTCAATGTAAGACGTTAAACCTTAGACTGGTTGGGCCTTCCCATCCGAGGCCCTGCCTCAGGCCCCTTGGCCTCTTCGCCGCCCCATCCCATATTCCTATTTAGGGTTGTACGGTGTGGTTTGAGATTATGTACTCATTCATGCTGGGCTACTCACCGTGCCGTACACCCCCCTCATTAGGGTATCTTATCCCTATGCACCTTCAAGAACTACATATGGCTTGATTTCCATCCTCATGGGATACGTAGGACCACCCAAATGTGTAGACTTCGGGTCCAACCCCATCTTTTAGAAATATCCCTTTCTCCTTTGTCCCTTGGCCTACCCTTTCCCAGAGATGGGAGTATATGGTGTGGTATGAGATTAAGTCCTCATTTACGCCGGGTTTATAACGACCACACCACACACCTCTCCCTCTTAGGGATTCTATATCCTCTTATTCTATACTCATCCCTTAAAATCGGTTACTCTCAAGTTGAGCACTCTAGTCGACCCTCTTCGGTGATTCACCAATGTGCCTAAGGGTACACTAGTTTAGTACCTTGAATGTCGAATACTAATCAGGAAAGCTTTCACCCATGTCTCAGGCTTCGTGTTCCCCTTCATTAGGGCTTCTATCACATTTCACACCTAAAGGGACCCCATGTTCCATGAATTCTAGGCCTAAGGTCTCTCTTAACATTACGAGCCAACTTCCCCGATGGTTGTAGGAAACTAATCGAAACAAATCCCACATTTTGAATATGATCAGTGGTCGACACTAATTTTATTGTCCCCATTTCAAGCTAACACAATATGGATGCTATGTTTTGAACACAGTCAACTGTCATCCTCCATCATCCCGACAACCCCATTAAGCCCAGAATGTCGGTTACATGATTAACATACTTCTACACCTCATCATATCCAAATAAAATCTTGGCACTTCTGGAACTATCCCTCAATTCACATTCTCACATTAGGAGGACAATGCCGCCGAAATGGCATCATTCGTGGCACTACACTGATTTCCCTTTGGCTTGCATTACAGGTATTCCAATAAACATATTCATCCATTGTTTCCCACACCGAGTTTGACTCACATGGGATTAGGGATCGGGTTGAGTATTGCGCTTACATGGAAGGTTTTCACTCCTCTATGGTCTGAGCTCTAAGACCGTAAACTAATATCTCCTCTAGAACACTGTATAGCTTGATTCCCGTCCTAATGGGATACGTAGAAATACCCGGACGTCTCGTTTTTGGGTCCAACTCAATTGGGAGCTAGTCTCTCCTACCACTTACCCTCTTACCTCTATTTAAGCCCCTTGGCCCGAGGTTCCTTTCTTGGAATTGCGTACGGTGTGGTAAGCGATTATATCCTCATTCACGTCGGGTATGTTTTATTGCACCGTACACATTCCCCATTTAGCATCGTCTCTAATACATCTGTGATGCATGATGTTAAAATGAATGTCTGGTCCTATCACATGACCCTAAACTGTGACATTATCGTTCTAGACACACGACGAAAAACGGCACTGCATCGCTATTTCATCACTCAAGGGGACACCATGTTTGGTATTGGTCACACACTATACCATTTGTCAACGTCTGTATATGGCTTGACTCTTGTGGCGATGTCGAGACTTGCTATCCTAGTATGTCACTTCACAAAAAAACCATTCAGATTAAAGGACCAAAACGATTTGTAAAATTCCACTTCTTTTGATGCGATGGAAACACCCACAAGCCCCTTTTATCCATGGAACTGGTACCTTACTATGCCACCTCTTAGAACTATGTGCAGCTTGATCCCCATCATCATGGGGTACATAAGAACGTCTGTGCACCTTGCCTAGGGCCCAGCATAACTCTCGTTTTCGGTCCCTCGATCTAAAAACTCTCCAAGGAACACATAGGGGTCAGAACCCCCGGTTCCCATTCACACATGTTTTTATAACTACCCCACCATGTGTCTCCTGTGTTTCCTACCATCCTTGGTCCATGTTCTAAAACCCTAAACTAAGATCTCCCTATGGGAAGGGACTCGACTCCCTCTATCTAATACATCTCGTTGTCGTATTCGGATGCGTTTTGACAAAGATCCTGAAGTGTGGTATTTTCATGCGAACATTTCCCTCATTGCATGTCCAAGCTTCATTAGGTCGCTATTTGGATCCTCATCCTATTTCACATCTTATGGGACCCCCTTCACAGCCTGGTCTTATGCCGCCATGGCTCACCTACCGTTTCGAGCCAAAAACCATAAAAATCTCGGACGACATTTGCGACCAGTACCGTGTATCAAACATCGTCAGCAGTCGACCCTCATTTGTCATTCTCCACCCTAGGATAATGTGATATCGATACTGTGTTTTGAATATAGTCAATAGATATCCCCCATTTCCACACCACCATCATTGTGATCCATATTTCGAGCATCATAATTCACACATTTCCACTCCCTCATGTTCAAGTGGAATTTTAACATAATCGACATCACTTCATCGTGCATCTAGGTGTGCTAAATGGAAGGGTTAGCATCATTGGGAAGGAATTCACCGAGCATCCCTTCACCCTAACATGTTCCTTCCTGGGTAGGGAAAGTCTCACCACTACTTCTTGTTTCCCACATTGAGCATAACTCATGTGGGATTAGTAGTTTTGGTAGGATGTGCACCGGTGTAGTCGTGCTTTTCATCATCCCGCATGATGTTAAACTATAATTCCAGAACAATGTATGTCTTGATTCCCATCCTCATGGGATACGTAGACACCCAGGTATTTCACCTAGGGTCCAACCCTAGGAATCATAAATCATGTTCCTCCTCTTTTCCTACCCCTAGCCTGACCCCTTGTGGGAATCATGTTACTACAATTTTTCCCTGAACAAGTTCAGGATTCCCCAAGATGACATTGGGAAGCGATGGATCCCTTCCTAGAGAGGTACTATATAAAAGAACGAATGATCCATGATCAAACTGATGTGCCCATCCAATGTGCTTCCACCAAAATGGCGGAATTTGAGGGTGTTGGATTCTGTTCTAACAAACCATCACTCCACCTTCCACGATTTGCGTGACCCTTATCCGGAACCTCTTCCTCTTTCATGTCTAATGGAACCCCCTAATTGTTCAGATGCTCAGCCTATGGCCCACCTATAGTCTTGGGAAAATGTTCTGGAAGACTAAAGAATAAAATTTTGATTCAGGCCCTGTGTTTCAAACATGGTTAGCGATCGAACCTCATTTTCTATCCCCACTCCAGGATAATACAATAAGAATACTGTGTTTTGAATGCAGTCAACAATTATTCTTTATTGTCATGCCACCCCCACAATGTTCCGAATCCTAGGTATTGTGATTCACACCACCCATTCTCATATGTTTGGATTGATTTCAGTGCCCCTAGAGTTACCCCGTTCATGCACAAGAGCACACTGGGAAAACAGTAATTTGGCTATTATGAGAGCTTCATTCTCCAGTCAGGTCTCTCCCATTTCCTCTCAGAAATCTATACCGATTGTTCAAACCCTAGATGGCCGAATCTAGGTTTTCAATCCTATGTTTTGATGGGGTGACAAGGTGGCCATCCCTTGTTTCTCACATCGGGCCCGACTCACTTGAGCTTAGGGAATGATCGTTGGATGCTCCATGAACATCACGATGATACAATAAAACAAAGTAAACAAAGAAACTCCTCCATGCTATGAAATTAAAAAATCAATGCATGAAAATACATTTAAGGGATTGTAGTCATTACAGTACCCGAGGGTCGACTCCCCCCATGGATGGATTGACCTCGTCAATGGAATGTTGCAGCTTTACCACCCTCTGGCTGGTGGCATCCAAGATTTGCTCCCGCCTATTTACCTCCTGCTCCTCCTCAACAGCGAGAGGGCACTGTTCGCTGGAAATGACTCGAGCCTTCTCCACACCTGTCCGGATAATGACAATCTCTTTAGAGGCTCACTTCATGCCCACTTCGGCCTCCACCAACTGGGTTTATGTCGCAAAACGAGCTCTGATTACACATCAAGAGATGTGGAATGCTCACCCGCCCGGGCCTGCAACCGTTCAACCTAATTTTTGGTCTCTTGGAGCCTCTTGATGTTCACCTCCTTCCTCCGCTACCAAACCACACTGAGTACACGATCATAATCTCGAATCTTTTCCACGATAAGATCTCAGATGATCATGTGAGGGCACTGGGCATCCACTCCCCCAGCACATAGTTTGCATAGCCGCAAGCAAATTCTATCCATCTCGTCCATCCATAATGCTTGGGGTGTTATTGATGAAGCGCATGATCTACTTCCATGATCGGTGATGAACTATTTTGTTGTCCTCCTCGTCAGAGGCTATCTTGTCCCAGTCGGTGCAATTGGCAGGCTCGTATGCAAGGAATTCTCCCAGGAACTCCTCAGCTGGGTCCACGTCTGGCATTGGATTGGGTGTGGCGGGGACTGAACTGTCTAGTTGATCCTCATCATCAGATCCCACCTCAATAACCTCAAGCGCAGTCCCACTGGTGTCCCCGCCAAAGATTGGGAGTGCTGTAGTTCGGTCAAGTTGGATGTCCACCTCCACAACCATTGGCATGCCTATGGGAAGGGTGCTACCAGAAGTCTTGACCAACTTCGCCACGACGGCCCAGACCAATTGAAGGAATGTAAATGAAAAAAAGGGGGACGTGATTATAAGTTAATGTGGTAAGGGGATGGAATTCATAAATTCAGTAGAAGAGACTTACAAAGATCAAATCCCTGGTCTTGCTCTTTGGTTGATGTCTTCGGGGCCCCAAGACGTGGCCCCCTGTATATGGTTGGAAGGTCTCGAGTCTTCGGGGGAGCCACCTCAAGTGTCCTAGACCCACCAGACACGGATGATGATGCATCCACGGGTGTGGATATTGAAGGTCCAGTGTTGGAACCCACTGAGGGGCAAGAACGATGTCTATGAACGAGGTCCTCCTACACAGTGTAGATGTTGATAAAAAATCCAGAATAACCTAAGAGAAGACCCTAAAGATGGAACTTCAGATTTTACCTCGAGGGCCTCCATGAAATATTCTAGATCTGAGGACTAATATCCAACTTCACCATCCTTAAATAGACTCCCTTTACTGGACTCGTCTCCCTAGGAGGACTCATCTGGTTCTTCCGGCAGAGGGAAGAACTCCCTTAGGTCAGCAACTGACAGTTGTGGAGGGACCGTATGATCCAACAACACCCTGACCCAGTCTTTCATCGGGCGAGGTCACCCCATAAGTGGATATAGTCTTCAAATTTGGCCATGTATTGCTCTACCTCCACCTAGGATACTACAAAACCATCTCTAATAGGGGAAATCCCCAACATATCCATTCCCGAGGTAGTTAATGTGCTTCCGTAACTCAGATGGTCCGACGAATTGTCGGTTGACTTCCCAAATGTCCCATGCCTCTGAGAAGACAACATTCTCCGGTATGTGAAAATGGTGCAGTCGTTTCACTGTGGCCTGATTAGAAATCCTATAGAATCCTCTCGGTGGCCGCCCCTCCGGATTACTCTATTCTCCAAGGACCAACGGGTCTGCTTCTTCTGCCAGATCCACTACCACTGCTTCCCCCACAACTTGTGTGGGCGTCACAGCTACAGGATCCCCGCCACTGCGGGTTTCCCTTTCCACCTTCCGGGCTTGGCCCTGAGGCCAGGGAGGCTCACCATCACCGACTAGAATGGTTGGCCACTTCAGCGTCTCCCCCATGTAGGCCGCCTCCAAGCTCTGGGCATATTTCTTTAACAGCTCGAGGATAGCAGTCAGTGGAGGCATTTCATTCCGAATCTTCCCATCTTCCTGTGTGAACATTGTCCACATCTCCCTAATCTCATCACACATGTGTGCTCCTCATGACGCACCTCCAAGTAGACCTCCTGGGTCCTTCACCCCAGGCACCATAATTTCCTTGCAAACCGGTGTGAGGTGTATGGCTCGCAGAGATGCTCACAGTCCACCTAGGCCACCAAGACTCAACCTCTAAAGGCCAAGAGGTAGGCCCGGTGCTCTTCCGTCCCCGAACCGTCATCCGTAAATACCCCCTTCAGCAAAGGAAACTGGTGGAAATTGAATTCATCCACCCTCCACACCCAGTTCAGAACCGATGGTGCGGTCAACTTGGTAGGAAATCCTACCACGACATTCAGAATTGATGGGAAAATGTTCACCTCAATAGGTGTGATGGGGTTTAGATACTCATATATCCCCCTGACGTGCGCTGCTATCCACCCGTATAGAAGGTTGAATGGCCCACATACCCTCTGTGGCCTCTTCCCTTAACTGATGTGCCACAACATCTCATACAACGTAGCGAGCATCAAGATCCCTAGGTTGACCCGCCCTCCTATCGCCATTGTGGATGCCATGATGAATGTGCTTGGTCACATTCCCTTGTTGGTATCCCTCACCAGAAGGATCCAACCACAGATGGGAGTTGTGATGAATGCCACCATCCTAACTGTTGGCTATTTCTCAGTGATGAAACTGAACCCCCATGTCTTCCACTGGATATTCTCCAACAACCGCCAGTATGAGTGTTTTTTACTCGGGCCCCCCTTTGGGCAAGTTTGAGGTCTCACTGGGAACTGACGATCTACCGGGATGTTCAGAAACATTTTGATCCAATGCTTGATGTGGACATCCCTCACCACCTCCTTATCCTCCCATGGCATAAGCTCCATCAATGCCATCGCTAGATGTTTTATCTGCTCCGGATCCTCCCACACACCCATAGCAGGGAGGAATTCATGGTACATAGCCCCCAGTATCGGGACCCCCGAGATCTAATGCACATCCCATAAGCTGATGCTGACCTCCCCATGATGCAGGTGGAAGGTATTGGTCTCTGGTGACCACCGGCTCAACAGCTCTGGCATTAGCTTCTTCGGCGGGGTAGATGTGAAACTAGGAAGCCCAAGCTGCCTCATATAGGCTCACTCTTCTTAGATCCACTCCGAACTCATTACACGAGGCACCTTCCCCATAGTCCCATGCCCAATCATCTGTGAAGTTGTCGCCCTAGCACATGTACCATTCCTCAGACCATCACTTCTTTGGATTCCCCAGCGCCACCTTGAGGATAGTTTGGTACATAGGAGGGGACATATATAGCTAAAATTCTCTCCTGTTGACGTTGTTGAGAGAGTTGTATAAGCATCCAGCAACAACGGGGGTAAAATCCTCCCGATATTGGCCATCAGTCGGCCTGAACCATTGCCGTTGGCATGGAATTCTCTTAAACCAGTAATATGGCTCATCCCTACTTACTTCAGGGATGAAGACGCCATCCCTCATCCCGATGCCATACAAGGGAACCCTTCTACACAATAGGCAGTTCTTCTGGCTCTCCAATAGAAACTCCACCAACGAACTATGGTCCGAGTGGCTACAAACTAACTCTCCTAGACCAATACTATTCATCATCTCATCCCTCTGGGCAACATCCACAAGGACCCCCTGGCTAGCTTCTTGGTGGGCCATTCAGTTCTGGAACATGGTAAATTTTCAGACTGGTTTGCGAAGCTCGTCAACAGAGCGAGTTCGCAATGACTCTTTACAAATACTATTCATAGAGCACTACCTAGGCGTTCAAGCACCATATCGAGGAGCACATATGCGGAGTCAAGGAATCGTTGTGCGCCCTAAAGACTCGATACGCAGAAAACACTAACGGAGTATGCGGAGCATTGCGAATCGAGAGTGAAAAATGAAAAATACATGGAGAAGGGAATGGAAAAAAGAGACGGACGCCCCCTATTTATTAGTGATGGACTTCTGAGCATCGTGGCTCATCCAGTTCATGCCAAGCCTCGCGGAAATCTCGGCCCGTGCATCCCCTATATGCCTTGTGAGCCCTCTTTGCATCCCAGCATCGTTAATAGTCGAGGATTTTGGGGATTACCCTCAGACTTTGACCCTTGATATCTTAGCGGCTTCATGTCTAATGGGGTGCATTTGTTGGCCCCAAAATTCGGGACAGTGAAGAAGACAAAAAGAAAGCACCGACGACTACCTCACGAAGACACTTTGCGGAGTCCCCCCGGCACTATGGCCGCCGTGAAGCAAGGAGGCGGGGCGCTCCACGAATACATTTGACGTTCGCGAGTCCACTAAGAAGAAAGGTTGTGGGACTCTCCACGAACACATTTGATGTTCGTGAGCCCGCTACGAAGCAAGGAGGTGGGATGCTCTGCGAACACATTTGACATTCGCGAGCCCACCGTGAAGCAAGGAGCAGGATGCTCCACAATCGCATTTGACATTCTTGAGCCTGCCAAAAAGCAACCAAGCCCCTCTTCGCACCATGTAATCTCCGCTTTGCGGAGCCTCTTACCTTTAAATACCGGGCTCCCGATGAGCCCAAAGGATGGACAGTCGGACCTTTCAACATCCCAACTCCCGAATAGCGTAGCATCATTCTGCTCTGCCAACCATGAGCTGTGCGAGGTACTTTTACTCCATGAAGTGCCTCCCCTTTGTCTTGTTTTGATCCCCTCTTTCGAGAGGGATGAATTTCACGAAGCCTAAGGGACTTAGAAAAGGAAGGGAATCCCAATGGGGACCTGGGTCGATGTAGAGAATTTATCCTTCATGAAACACCCTTCATATACACATAATCCCCATGCTAAGGTAGGGTCACTATAATTCATGAAGCACATTGCTTTGCAATACCTTGCTTCGCAAGGAACCTTTGCTCCGTGAGTCAGTGCTCCACAAATTCCTTTCCACTCTGCTAAGCACCTCTCATATGTACCTCTTCCCTATGCTTAGGATGAGGAATCCCACATTGTGAAGCACTCCCCTTCACAATCACCCACCACCACGCAGAGTAACATGGCTTAACAAGGCCCCCGCCTATGACCCCCTCTGCTTGGAAATTAATTTTCCCGTGCGAACCTTTAGGTTTTGACGATGTGATTTCAATGTCCCTCAGACGACACCGCCCGTTTCTTTTCTTCGCCTCATGCTTCTTCATATAGGCACGCTAATGGCTACTGATTCTTTGTATAGCCATGATAATGTGTGCCCCTAAATGGTTCACTCCATTTCCCCCCTCACCACGACTTTGTCTGTCCCCTCTCCGCAACAAGGAGCAGAGGGTACTGGTTAAGTAAGTCCTAGTGTTTTGGAGTGAACACACCTCGTGCGAGCTGCAGGATGTTAAACTGCCAAGCACCTTCGTCCTCAGCACATGACGTTAAACAATGACCTCGCCTCGTGCCTCACACGTGGGGTACCCCCACCTTGGACATTCTCCACACCCACTAGTCTCCACAGGGGATTCCATCCTCTTTATCGGAGTGGCATTTTTCAGTGGGGAATGGGAAGTCATCTAAGTGTAAGACCCTATATTTTCTTGTCAGAGGAAGCATCCCCGCTTCTTCTTTCATCTTATATCCCCAGGGTGAGCGAAGGACATGGTGGGAAATAGTGCTTCTCCTTTATTTAGTACCAAGTCCCTCTCCCACTGTGCATTGTCCCCCCGGTCCTCCATCCTAGATTGTACCCCAACCTCTTCGGGCTGCTAACCACGTGTAGGCCCCACTCCACTTCCCACAGACACTCTTATCGCGACGTGATCGTCAGGTCCTTGCCGTCTCTTGTTTATCACACCGAGCATGACTCACGTGGTCTTAGAGATAGCACTGTCCCTGGAAAAACCTTGGGAATACTAGAGTGTATGCCTCAAACCATCCTGAACAACGAGGCCTTTGATCCTTGCCATGTCAAGGTATGTAGGAATCCTCCACGAGGTTCAATCCCAACACCCGATCATTCCGACCATCTTCACGTCGTTTCACCAACACCTTGGGAAACCTAGAGTGTATGCCCCATGCCACCATCCTAAATTATATGGTCTTTGATCCTTGCAAAGTCATGGTACGTAGGAAGACTCCCTGAGGATCAAGCCTAACAACCAGTGGATCCCAGGTCCATCTTCACGTCGGTTCGCCAACGCCACCACCTGAACTACATGGCCTTTGATCCTTGCTAAGGCAGGGTACATAGGAAGCCTCCCTGAGGTTCTATCCCACCATCCACCTGAACCCCAAGTCCCCATTAACGTCGGTTCACCGACACTCTTGACATCCTAGAGTGTAATCCCCACACCACCTGAACTACATGGTCTTTGATCCTTACCAAGGCAAGGTACGTAGGAAGCCTCCCTGAGGTTCAAGTCCACCACCCATCGGACCCCAGGTCCATCTTCACGTCAGTTCGCCAACACTCCATGATCTATGTGGTCTTTGATCCTTACAATGGTACAGTATCTAGGAAGCCTCCATGAGGTTTAAGCCCAACCCCAGTCGTCCGAACCCTCTTCACGTCGGTTCACCAACTCGTTGGGCCGCCTCATAGCGTAAGCCCCAAATTCCAAATTTGAACTACGAGGACTTTGATATTTTCCAAGGAAGGGTATTTGTGAATCCTCTACAAAGTTCAAGCCCAATAACCATTAGACCCTAGGTCCTCTTACACGTCAGTTCACCGACACCCTGGTCCACCTTAAAGTGTAAGCCCCAAACATCACCACCTGAACTACGTGGTATTTGATCCTTGTCAAGGCAAGGTACGTAGGAAGCCTCCCTAAGATTCAAGCCAAAAACCCAGCAGTTCCTACCACCTTCACATCAGTTCTCCCTCGTCTCGCATGATGTTAAACTGTCGGCCTCTTTCAGTGGTAATCCGTTTTTATTCCATTCAACGGTAAGCATTTGTGACCCTATCCAGCGGTAAGACGTTAAACCCCAATTAGTGGTAATATGTCGTTAGTGGAACTGCATGTACTTTGAATCCCTGCCACGGGGATACATAAGAATCCTCTTCAAGGATCATGCCCAAAACCTTTATCATCCTCATGATGATTCCATCCCATTCACCCTCCATATCAGTCAACCACTCCATCATCCATCTTGATTCTTATCTGGTCCACCACATCCTGGTGAGATCATGCCACCTCATATCCCATTCCATTAAGCAGTAACTGGGAAGTCAACCATGTGTTGGTCCCAATATCGGTGTTCCCTCCAGGGGTTTCCTCTATCTGATCCCTCTTGTATGTGTTCTGATCATCCCAATCCATCTCCACTGTACGTTAAACTTACAGCATACCATGTGTTAAACATGGGTAGCTAAGGAAAATGTAAAGACCCGTAAATTTCAAGGAAATTTTTTTTTCTTAATTTTTTTTGGAATTTTACAAGAATGCAGTTTCTGACGGCACCTGATTCCGAGGCCCAGTGTGCCCAGAATCATTCTCCGAAGTTTGGCTCGGGTACATTCAGTGAACGAACGAGCGGGTTTTTCTAGCTTTTGAACCGGTGCTCGGAATATAATTATGAGGGCATAGATAGAATCGTAGCACTGGTATTTTCTTAGAAATTCCTCTTCAGGAGTTGCGTTTGCTCGGGTGTGGTTTTTAAATTTTTGGGGTTAAGTTAAGAAATAAAATAAAGTGTGCGACAACTTTATTTTTATTTCACTTAAAGCCACATGAAAGCCACTTAAATCTGCTTAAGCTGAGTTGATGCGGATAGCGTGCTATCAAAAAATATCCTACCCAGTTGGTAGGATATTTGTGAGGTGGGGCCCGCACGAGCCCCACCGAGTCTTTTCCGCTAAGTAACGCCCCCGCGAAAACCCGTAATTATGAAAGTCAACTGACGCGTTTTCTTAAATTCTTAACGCACCAATTAATTGGGAGGTTAACTTCGTTAAATTAATTCTATGAATTAATTTAATCATTTCTTTACCTGTTTACAATCCGTTGGCGTAATAATAAAATAAGACCAACGCATGACTTCTTGAGGATTGCTCGTTGAGAGGCTTTTGACAGAAATTTTGTGTCGTCATCCTCCTTCGCAAAGAACGCGAAGAACACGAATAATGCGAAGAACACGAAGAACACCATCACCATCGGAGGTTGACGACGCTTCTTCCGAGACTTCCTTCCCCGCAACGATCTCTGATCACCAACTGCTTGAGGAAGGAGATTTCGGGTTTCTTCTTTTAAATCACTTTGTGTGTTATAGAAACATCATGGATTTAAATAATATACTTAAATCTACATGTTCTTGAACCTCGGAGTTCGTCGACGTGACACCGTATTCCACGACGACGTGATACCCTTCTGTGATGATGCGACGCCCTTCCGTGACGCGACGATCACCTCCTTCCATGATGATCAATTCCGCGAAGAACACACGCTCGATGACTATGGTGAGTTAGGGGTTTTATCTAAGAATAACCTTTAATTCCCGTGATTGATTCTTTTAAAACAAAGAAACCGGATCAACGTTCAATTTTAATTCTATTAAAATTGTGCCTTGCTTGTTATTCATGTGTTGAATATTTATTCTTCCTGATTGTTATCACCTAACATGGAGGGTGTGGGCCAAACAAACACGGCCCAACAACCCTCCGCAGTTCTTCATTGATGAACGGATTGGTGGGCAGTGAAAAAACATGCCGCAGAGGTGATTCGTTGTTTCCGTAGTGAAGTACAAGACCCGGGAAGAGCTATGGCGCAGACGAAAATGAAATCGGACCACCGGAGAAACTCCGGTGGCCCGCGGAACCCACCGGCGGCGCGGGTCGCCGATGCAGCGGCTCCGGTGACCGGAGGCAGCGGCGCTCCGGCGCGCCGCCGGACAGGGCCACCGCAACTGAAGCCACGGCGGTGGCGGCCAGCGGGCCCGCGGCCGCGCGGGTCTGGCGCACAAGGGACGCGGTAATGCCGCGTCCGCTGACCACGGACAGCCCCCGCGGTGGGGGGGGGGGGGGTGTTGACACGCTGGGGCAGCGCGCCCCCGCCCTGGATTCCGCCCGCTCGGACAAGCCGAGCCGGGCCGAGCCGACCCGCTGGCCGGGTCTCACCCAGGTCGGGCCGAGTCGCGCCAACCGGTTCGGACCTGGACCCGGGTCGGGTCGACCCGGTTCGAGCCGACCCAGGGGGGTTGGGCCGGGTCGGTCTGGGCCCAGACCCCCCATTTCCAGATCTTTTCGGTCATTTTCTCATAACCTGAGCTATGGGCCTCCGAACGATGTGCCGTCAACGGAGATGTGATCCATGGATCAAGGCGGTCGTTTCAGTATATCACACTCTAGGTTTCGGAATACTTTGGGTTCGGCCGGGTTTGTTCGTACACGAAACCAACCAGGCCTTCGGAACGGAAATGCTCATACCATGAGCTTCGGACGTCCGATTGATGTGCCATCGACTTTGTTGTTTTCCTCTAAGTGAGACGTATATTTTGGCTTACTTCACCCGAGGTTTGGATGCAGGTGGAGTACGGTCGGGTTGGTTTTGCCTTAAAAACCAACCGGGCCCCTGGGACGAAAAAAACCAATATCTCTCAGACTGTGCGTCCGATTGACGCGCCGTCTATTGAGTTGAGTTCCTATTGGTGATGCGGAACTTTTGGATACATCAACTCTGGACTAGGTGTAAGTTAATGTATCGGCCTCTCTGCTCGTGGAGCGGACCCTCCCAAACGAGCTTGTTGTGTGCAGGAACCCTAGAGCTGGCTGCGACTGCTACTGTGACGACGACGACTGTACAGAGATCCTCAGTGGATTCGACGGTGACGACTACAACACTCAGAGATCCTTTCTGGGTCAGTGCTACCGATCCTATGTGGGTCCGATCCTGTGTGGGTCAGCGCTCAGCGGTCCTGTGTGGGCCAGCGCCTACAGGTCCTGTGTGGGCCCGATCCTGTGTGGGTCTTTGCGGGGGTTAGTTACCTATCGATCCTGTGAGGGTCACATCCTTTGTGGGTCATTGCGGGGGTTTGTTACCTATCGATCCTGTGTGGGTCAGATCCTTTGTGGGTCATTGTGGGGGTTAGTTACCTATCGATCCTGTGTGGTTCAGATCCTTTGTGGGTCATTGTGGGGGTTAGTAACCTATCAATCCTGTGTGGGTTAGATCCTTTGTGGGTCATTGATGGGGTTAGTACCTATCAATCCTTTGTGGTTCTGACGACTTAGAAGAATCAGTGGAAATAACTGATCATCTCTATCTTCATACGAAGAAGTATACCTGTGTGAGCTGAATCTTGTTTACTTTCCTTTGTGGATTGTGTTGTGCTGTCCTGTGTGGATTTACGTTTTACTTTCCTTTGTGGACTATGTTGTGCTATCATGTGTGGATTTACGTTTTACATTCCTTTGTGGAATGTGTTGTGCAATCATGTGTGGATTTACTTTTTACTTTCCTTTGTGGACTGTGTCGTGCTATCCTTTGTGGAGTTACGTTTTACTTTCCTTTGTGGACTGTGTTGTGCTATACTGTGTGGATTTACATTTTACTTTCCTTTGTGGACTCTGTTATGCTATCCTGTGTGGATTTACGTTTTTCATTCCATTGAGAATTGTGTTGTGATTTTCTGTGTGGATTTACATTTTGCTATCCTGTGTGGAATGGGTTGTACCTGAGCTCAGATGTTGGAGCCGAGTGAGAATTGATGACTTAGGTATATGTATGGGCATATACCTAAGCCGTGTCGGATGTTACTTCATGATTGTATCCTTCCTTTGTGGATTATCCTTTGTGGATTCTGGGAGACCTTCGGGGGTATCGAGGTCCCTACTGAGTATCTTATACTCACCCCTGCACGGGCTATGCCCGCACTACGTTGTGTTGGTTGCAGATGACAGACATCGCTGATCGTGGTAGAGGCTTGCAGAGCAGGACGGTTCCTGGAGGTGGACCACTGGGCGGAGTGTACACGGAGCGGATGGATGGATAGAGGAGTTGTGGAGGCTATCTATACTCACCCATCAGGTGGGACTTCTAGAGGACGGCTCGATGCTGCGACTTTACTTTTTAGTTTCTGTTTTTCCCCTTTTAGTTGTACTTTACAGTTGGGATTGTATATTTGGCCCCCTTTACATTTCCACACTTACTATTGTACCAGCTTTTACTTAGTGTTTACTTTTTTTCTTCTTTCTTACTCTGTGGTGCTTGTTTACTTTACAAAGGCAATGCCTTCCCTTTTCCGGGATTTACGCCCTGGTGCTAGTCGCCAGCCCCTGGCCTATAGAAGGCGGGATTGGGGTAGTCACGGCATGGGCCCCGAGGACGAGTCATGAAAAATTGGTATCAGAGGGGTCAGTTCTACCACAGAATCTGATCTTTTCTATGTGAAGCAATAGTGTTTAGCGTATTGGGTGTGGTTATCAGTCTGGGGAGTCCAGTGTTGGTGCAGCGGCCGAAGTATCCGTACACCAGGACCTTGACTTCTGATTTCTGACTTAATGAATGAAAACATTGATTGCATGTGTGTTTCATGTTTTCTTTTTGATTACTTTGTTTCAGCTCACCAGGTATACTGTTCTGACTGTGGCACACCTGTTTCCCTTCAGGATGGCCCCACGACAGCAGCCATCTAGGGTTCCGAGACTTGAGCATGATGACAGCCCGCCGAGCTACGGGGCCTCAGTACAGGGCCCTTTGACTGTGGAGGCACCGGCGGTACCTCAACCTGCCGAGCCACAGATGCTTCCAGCCCCAGCCGCTGATGATTAACGTCACCTCAGTACACTGCATGAGTTCTAGAGCCAGTGACCACCCAGGTTCCGGGGAGAGACGGACCCACAGGCGGATGAGGTTTGGCTGGAGGCTGTGGTGAGAGTCTTCAGGTTAGTAGGGACGCTTGCAGACTTCATGGTGATCTTTGCTGACAGCCTTCTTCAGGCAGCAGCAGGCAGGTGGTGGAGCCACTGGTTCTAGTTTTGTGACGGTATTACTTTCGCCTGGGAAGACTTCGAGACCTTCTTCAGGGTGGAGTTTGTGTCGGTAGCTCTACACCCCGAGCATGTTCAGGAGCTGCTGCCTTTGCCTCGTGTTTTTAGATCAGTATGTGAGTCATCTGTGGGCTGTAGACAGATGATGCAGAGGTCCAGGAGGACCAGACCAGTAGTTGGATGATCTCGGGTTTTAGGACCGGTGGTGCGGGGCACCCGAGGAGGAGTCAGAGCCAGGCGTGCCAGAAACGGACAGTGTTACTCCTGCGGCAGGAAGGGGCACCTGGAACGTGACTGTACGACTCCTCATACAGTTGATCCGCAGGCTTTGGTGGAGCCAAAGAGGCAGAAGTAGTGGTGGGTGCTTGAGCAACAGCTGAGCAATGGACACGGGAGAGCTCAGCTTCAGGCAGTTGAGGCCTTCGATCATGGAGCTCTGGAAGCATATGGACATGAGCGGAACTAGTGGATACGTCTTTTGTAATTCTAGTTCCTTGTTGCTGTTGTGTAGTGTCTTTGAATTATGAGCTGCTATAATAAAAGACACTTACCTTTGTGATGTTTTCATTCCTGTCCTCTTTTGTTTGTTAATACTAAGAGGTGCCGGTTAAAAACTATTGACTTGACCCTCACTTGCGAGATTCTTACTGGAGGAGACCCAGTGACCACACACTGATGCCTACAGTGTGACTCAACCCTTAGAGGCGATAGTAACGGTGGGATCTCTTGGTAGCAGCGTTGAGGCCTTACGATGTCATCCATGCCATGAATTAACTAATCATGACGGGATTGACTGTATTAGGCAAGGAATGTGGTTCATCCAGGGGATGAGACCATATTTCCCTTTTCGTAAAAGGAGAAATCATTGCAGCTTTACAGTACATTAAGGAGGAAGGGGAAAACCTTCATGTGGTCAGACAGATGTCAATAGAGCTTCTAGGAGCTGAGACAGAGTTTTACCAGTGCCCAAGAGGCGTGGTTAGAGATGGAGCAACCTTCCTTCAGTCTCTCACAGTCACCCCTCCACTCCTGCAGCGGGTCAGAGAGGCACAACATAGGGACGCTGGCTGTGAGACGCGGAGTGCATAGATATCCTCAGGACAGGAACCTGATGTTTTATCCTTGGGATAAGAGCATGACATCCTTTTAAGAGGACGTACCTTGGTACCAGTTTCCTTACGGGAGGAGGTGTTGAGAGAGTTTCACACTTCTCCTTTGGTGGTACATCCTGGAGTGGCGAAGATGTACCAGGACCTCAGACGACAGCACTGGTAGCCAGACATGAAGAAGGTTGCGGTAGAGTTTGTTTCTGGATGCCTCACCTGCCAGCAGGTGAAGGCAGAGCATCAGGTACCAGCAGGCTTGGTACAGCCCTTTGAGGTCCCGGAGTGAAAGTGGGACGAGATATCTATGGACTTCGTGAAGAAGGTTGCGGTAGAGTTTGTTTCTGGATGCCTCACCTGTTAGTTGATGTATCAGCCTCTCGGCTCGTGGAGTGGACCCTCCCGAACGAGCTTGCTGTGTGCGGGAACCCTAGAGCTGGCTGCGACTGCTACTGTAACGACGACGACTGTACAATGATCCTCAGTGGATTCAACGGCGACGACTACATCACTCAGCGATCCGTTGTGGGTCAGTGCTACCGATCATGTGTGGGTCCGATCCCGTGTGGGTCAGCGCTCAGCGGTCCTGTGTGGGCCAGCGCCTACTGGTCCTGTGTGGGCCCGATCCTATGTGGGTGTTTGTGGGGGTTAGTTACCTATCGATCTTGTGTGGGTCAGATCCTTTGTGGGTCATTACAGGGGTTAGTTACCTATCAATCCTGTGTGTGTCAGATCCTTTGTGGGTCATTGCGGGGTTTAGTACCTATCGATCTATTGTGGGTCCGACAACTTAGATGAATCAGTGGCAATACCTGATCATCTCTATCATCATACGAAGAAGTATACCTGTGTGAGCTAAATCCTGTTTAATTTCCTTTATGGATTGTGTTGTGCTATCCTGTGTGGATTTACGTTTTCCTTTCCTTTGTGGACTGTGTTGTGCTATCCTGTGTGGATTTAAGTTTTACATTCCTTTGTGGATTGTGTTGTGCTATCCTGTGTGGATTTACGTTTTATTTTCCTTTGGGGACTGTGTTGTGCTATCCTCTGTGGATTTACGTTTTACTTTCCTTTTTGGACTGTGTTGTGCTATCCTGTGTGGATTTATGTTTTACTTTCCTTTGTGGACTGTGTTGTGCTATCCTGTGTGGATTTACGTTTTGCATTCCTTTGCGGATTGTGTTGTTCTATCCTGTGTGGATTTACGTTTTGCTTTCCTGTGTGGAATGGGTTGTACTAGAGCTTGGATGTTGGAGCCGAGTGAGAATTTATGACTTAGGTATATGTATGGGCATATACCTAAGCCGTGTCGGATGTTACTTCGTGATTGTTTCATTCCATTATGGATTATCATTTGTGGATACTGGGAGACCTTCAGGTGTCTCGGGGTCCCTACTGAGTAGCTTATACACACTATTACATGGGCTATGCCCTCACTACATTGTGTTGGTTGCAGACGACGGACAACGCTGATCATGGTAGAGGCTTGAGGAGCAGGACGGTACCTGGAGGTGGACCACTGGGCGGAGTGTACTCAGAGCGAACGACTGGACCGAGGAGCTGTGGAGGCTATATATACTCACCCTTCAGGTGGGACTTCCATAGGACAGCTCGACAGTACGGATTTACTTTTCAGTTGCTGTTTTTCCCCTTTCAGTTGTACTTTACAGTTGGGCTTGTATTTCCGGCCCCCTTTAGTTTTCTGCACTTACTGTTGTACCAGATTTTACTTAGTGTTTAATTTTTTTCCGCTTTCTTACTATATTGTTCATGTTTACTTTACAAAGGAAATGCCTTCCCTTTACCGGGATTTATGCCTTTGTGCTAGTCTCTAGCCCCTGGCCTATTGAAGGCGGGCTTGGGGTAGTCACAGCATGGGCCCCGAGGACGGGTCGTGACAGAAAACCTCAGATACATGCCCATGGAATATGATTCCCCACATTCGATGTGAGTTGCCTCAGGCTTCCGTGCTCTCGAAAAGCCCTATAATAATGGATAGAATATAGACGCACCAATCCCCAGCATCCAGACAGGCTAGTGATTCCCAAAGTGACTACTCCTCTAACCGAATGTTGCTACCCCGACCGGACCCCTTGGAATGTCCTGATAGAAGTAGCCTAATTAACTGGTGTCCATGAATATATGGCGCAATGAAGAGTTTCACGAACAATGTATTAAGTATATGAGGGAGACCCGGACTAGGTGGCGTGTTCGAAGGATAAATCCACATAAGGTTGAACAAACAACCCATCATCCCATTTCGATCAAGGAGTAGACATCCCTAAATAAGGAGAGGATGCCGCCCACCTTTGGAAAGATGGAATGCAGGGCAACATAAACCGCATCTCTCGTCCCCTAATGAGACAGATGCACACACCCTGGTGAAAGCATTGAAAACAATATATTATCATAGTAAATCAGGATATCAACCCATAATATTGTTCAATTAAGTACACCCAAACATGAACCATCCACGATTAATGTATCATTATTAAGTGGTTAATATAAATATAATTATAAAAGAACTAAAATTACCATATTTAGTTATCATTAGTCTAATATTTCATAATTGGAAGTTATTATAATGTGAGGATAATGTTTTAAATTTATTACTTAGAATGAAGGGATCATTTTCCTCTTAGATCACTTGTTTTAAATGATAGAATTAATGTCAATTGTTTATTGATCATATCATTAATATTTTATGAAATATTAAATACCAATACCTCTTTGATATCATAAAAAATATTTATCCTTTTATATAATTCTGAAATCCATACATGCAATGAAATTATTAAAAGAAAAATAAAAATTAGTCATTCTCTGATGGAGGAAGATTCCAAATACCAATGGTTGATGATTTTATTTTCCATGGAACAGGATGTGTGATACATTTTATTGTTTCAGAATCATAAAAATTATATAAATACTATATTTTTTTTGTTTAATTCTATATTTAGAATAATTATTTATAATGGTGATACAAAACGTATGACATTACATTGTGGTGGTGGTAGCATGCACAACTCATGAATGATAGTTGTTTTTGTAATAACAATGGAAATATGATAATAATAATTTTTACCATAGCCTAATAAAATTCTGAATTAAAATATTAATTCATAACATAATTAATTGAATATATGAATTGGAAATAAAACATATAAATTTATAGTGTTAAAAAAATATGATTACATCCACTATGAACATTAAAATTTCGTTGGAATGTAACACCCCGAGATTTTATGAAAAATATTATTTTCAGATAGCTTTCATATTTTGATGAATAGTGAAAATTACTAAATTTTAGTTAAAAAAACTTTTTTCAGATAACTTTCATATTTTGGTGAATAGTGAAAATTACTAAATTTCAGTTAAATTTTTTTTTTTCAATCGAAATAATTAATAGTGATAAATTATTAATTTGAGTGGTTTTAAAGTATATTTAGAATATATTTTAACAATTTAATACAATGTTGGTCATTGGATATAATTTCACATTTAAACCAGACATAAACATGTGTCAATCTTTTGATAGATATTGTTTCTTAAAAACACGCTATTTGTTTTAACAGAGGGATTTAATTATAAAATTAATTAATGCAACTTCTATGATGTGAATTTGGTAAAATAGACTTCATTTTTGAATTCGGAATATGAAATATAGCTTAGGATGAAATTTTGGCATTGTTCTGAAAAACATCAATTTTTGATGTATAGTGAAACTACTAAGTGGTAGTTAAAAAAATTAATTTTTTCATAAATCTTAATTTTACCGCTTCTGTGAATGGAATTTAAAAAATTCTAGAGACACGGTTGATGTCAGTAAGTAAAATGTGGTTCAATGAGATGAAAATAATTTTTGGTGAATAGTAACTTTTTACTTTTATTTACCACGGTTAAAAGTAAATAGGGTAATTAAGGGTAAAAATGATATTAATATTACCCTAACACATGTCCTAATCCTATTGAACAAGTGTATTTCGACCAAAAACAAACTTAGGAATAAAATATGACCATTTAGGCCCACTTGAATTAGATTAGTACATTTATTATTATTTAATTCAAAGAAGAGTTAAAAGAGTAAAAATAAAAGTTTATTTACTAAACCATTTTTAATATGGGGTTATAAATAAGCTAAATTCGACTATAAATATTCATTAGAAATATAAAAGGAGTTACTACATAATGATATTTTATTTGTAATTTTTAGACATTAAATAATTTAATTTATTTATGACACAACAATGATGCAGTAATTATCTTATTAATGAAATATTGACATAATTGATGTTATAAATACCCAAATAAATATAATTTGAGACTTTTTATGAATTACAATAATTTTCTAGTTTACTATGATATATTAGTGTTGATTTAAGAAACTTGTTTTGAACATATAAGTCTGTTATGACTTTCAAAAAAATCATATATCAAATAGTGTCAAAATTGACACAAAATAGTTTTTAAATCAAATATTATATTACTAATTGTTATTTTATTCCTAAAAATCTAATGTTCGGCACAATGACTTAGATAAGGATAAATATATTAATAATAAACAATTAGGGGTTCTTTTGGCAAGTTATAGTAAGTGTATTAACCATATAGTGAAAGAAAACAAAAAGACACGGTAAAAGTTAAATTATTTAACTTAGAGTTAAATCTAATTGATAAGGTTAAAATAATACCCTAAACTTGTCTAAATCCTATTGGTTTATATTAGTTCGACCCATAACCACTTTAGCTTCGAAATAAGACCCTTTGGAACCTTTATAAACCTATTTTGACTCTAATATAAAATAATATTTTGAGATATTCTTAAGGTGCCCCTCTCCTCCCTTATAAAAGGGAACCTCCTCCCCCTCCTCCTCACACCTATTTGAGCACTCAAGCTCGGCCAAACCCTGCCAAAATCCATTCTCCACTTCCCTAGAATAATACTAGAGGTCCTGGTATTCTTCAAAGACCAATCATAGTTCCCTAAGTGGAGGATTCAATGAGGCATTTCAAAGAAGAGGTAATATCCATTACCGATCTTTTCAATTTCTTTCTTCTTCAACTTCGTCTTCTTTAGTTGTTTCATGATAAAGTAATAACATCAGTATTACTTACATACTGATATTTTATTATAAATATGAAACAATCCTAATTCACATTCTATCCATCCTACGGAAAAATGAAATCACCGCGCGTTCGTACGTACGGAATACTGTCTCCACGCCGTGGTGTAATCTATTTTCCACCATCACCTTAAAAGGATGGGTATAATGGTGTAATGAGTAACTATATATGATTATTATAAAGTTATATTGATACTGAAATAGTATACATACACTTTAACACAATTCCACGACCATGGGAACGATATCATCGCTTGTGCGTACGTACGGACTACCGTCTCCACGACGCGATGAGATTCATTCTCCACATTAACCATTCATGAATGATTATAAAGTATATATAATAATTACTAATGAAATATATGAAATAATAATGATAATTTATTTATGTATATTTATATGTATGTCATCTACTTAATTCCATTCAATTCAATAAGGAAACGAAAACTGCGTTCATGCGTACCTACGAACTACCGTCTCCAGGAACGGTGTATTTCATTCCATTTATAAATATATTATATATATGTATATTCTGAATATATAATATATATAAATCATGTTTTAAATTATGGATATAATTAATCATGATCCAAGTAATCATATTAATAATTACAAGTTAAAAACACGAACAACAAATGAGACGATTTTACCCAAAATGCTACTTTAACAAGAATTTACAAAAGAACGGGTAATATAAAGTCATAAGTGGACCATATATGATATAATAACAATGAATATGATTCTGTAATAAGTCAATAACATGATTTAAATCATTATACAGGAGGTTCGGACATGTACAAAGCAAGTTGGACCTAAGGTAAGGGAAAATATCACAATCTCATTTTTATCCGAGATTGTTTTTACTTTGGCATTTACTAGGGTGTATTTTATCATCCACATCCATGTTCCCTAAATATGTAATATTTTTTCCATCCACTTACAATAGTGTAAATCCAATTTTACCCTTTGGTGAGTTTCTAGTAAAGAATATGAAAGGAATCTTTTTTCGTTGTTCGTACGAGGTTCTTTTTGACTTTTCCGAAAAAAGTACGAAGAATGTTTTTTTAACTTATACGACATGAATGGATTTTTAAAACATTATTTCCAAGAATCATCCTTTAAAAGTTTTCAAGTTTATTTTTAATCAACTTCTTTTAGTTTAAAATTGTATGACATGTTAAGAAAGGAAAAATGTTTTTGAAGAAGAAAGGATATTTTCCTCAAGAATGGAGTTCAAGTGTTTTATCAAAATTATTTTCCATCTAAGATAATAATGGGATCTGTTTTTATCCCTATTATTACATTGATTTGATTATGTTGTGAGGGAATTATTTTTATGAAGTCATTTACCTTATATGATTTGTTTTATGAAGTCATGATGTTTCAAGAATCCCATTTTTGTTACATGTGTTATGTGATGATGTATGATTTACGATTATGTGGCACACATAAGAAAGGATTCATTATAAGATGGGTGGGACCTATATATCCCTCAAATGCATTGGGTAAAGATTATTTATCTCATGAGATAGACATGGCTGGAATGGTAGGTTATACCGGTTCTGTGAAACAGGATTGGAACGAGGGTGACTCGGTTCAGAAAGGGACTTTTTCCACTAAGATAGTCTTGGCAATGAGCCTTGACTAACAAGAAATGATTCTCTATGATTATGTGTGTATGCCACAAAGTTTCATGTTTTAAGTTATGATTATTGTGATTACATTTCCCTGCCATGATTTATCCCATGTTATGAAATTATGCTCTCTTTTGAAGGTTATGATTTCTAAAAGTTATGTTCTTATGAATATGATGTGATTAATTTTTCTTTTTTATACCATTACTGAGCATTCGAGCTCACCCTTTTATGTTTTCTTTTCCCCAGTATATAAAGAAAGGTTTTAGGTAAAAAAAGGGAAGATCTTTATGGGAGATATTGAAGATCTTTCACCACGATTAGAAGATTACATTCCGAGTTTCCAAAGACACTAAACTATTACGATCCTTGTGTGTGTGTTTTTTTTATATACTAAGTATTCCGCAAAAGTAATGTAATGTCCATGTACGTCAGGCTTCGGGTCTCTACAGTTGGTATCAGAGGAAAGGTTTAGTCAACCTTTGGAAACTAGGATGCGAAAAAGTTAGTGAGATCCCTAGAGATATTTTTAAGGTATGTCTTGGGATGTCCCTAAGGTTAAGTATACATATAGGTTATAGTAATAGAACTACGCTAACGATCATAGAATTAAACCTATGATGTTAGATATTGAGGGTACTCCCCCTTTATTATGTTGTTTTCCCTATCATGATTTTTTCCTCTCACACTATTCTTTTTGGGTTTTAGACGATGGCTGGAACCCGAGGGAACCGTGTTGATCAATGCAATGGACAATGCAATAATTGTCCTCCTGAACAAACAAATGTTATGGGAGATGGAGTGGAAAATCTTATTGCTATACTTACACAAGCTATGAATCATTCTGGAATTCCAAATGAGCAGAGAAGGGAACAATATTCTATTGAGTCCTTCATGAGGAAACGTCCACCTTCTTTCAGTGGGTCTTCTGATCCACTTGTTGCTGAACAATGGATCAGTACCACTGAAAAGATATTTTCAGTTCTTCAATGTTCTGAACATGATAAATTCATCTTAGCAGTATATCGTTTGGAAGGTGAAGCTGATCAATGGTGTAATCTTATCAAGAATACGAGGCAAAGAGATGATATTGAGTCCATGGAATGGGACGAGTTCAAGAACTTGTTTTTCAGTAAGTACTTCCCTTGTATTCTTCAAACAAAGATGGAGAAAGAGTTTCTTGAACTGAAGCAAAGGGATGATGAATCTGTTGGTACCTATGAAGAAAATTTTACAACACTTGCAAGGTACGCTTCTGGTATTATCATTCAACCTGAAAGTAAAGTTGATCGATTATTCAGTGGCTTAAAACCAAGTCTTCGAAGGGCATTAGCTATATGAGACTTTAGTAGCTATGAAGAAATTTTGCATTGTGCTATCAAGGTAGAAATGGAAGTTGGTGTTACATATCCATCTCATGGTTTTGACAAGAAACGAAAGATGGAGTTCAAGGAGAAATCTCAAAATAATGGTGAAAAGAAGATGAATGTTTCCTTATGCACTAATTTGGAAAGAAGCATGGTGGATATTGTCTTAAAGGAACTATAAAATGTTTTAAGTGTGGAAAAGAAGGTCATCAAGTAGCTGAGTGTCGAAGTAGTAGAAAAAGGGATTCTAATGATGTGAATAAAGAAAGAACTGCAGAGAACGCACCACCAACACTTCAATGCTTCATGTGCAAGGAAATGGGGCATTATGCTAATAAGTGCCCTAATCCAAGGGTTAGTGATGATCAACATGAGCAACCACTGAAGGTAAATGACAAAGGGAAGTCACATGAGATCACTATTGGCGATGTTGAATATGACAACGATGTGGTGTAATGATTAAGTGTTTATGTAATGGGATTCTAAAATAATATTGTATCATGGATTATTGGAATACTTATGTATTTGTCTAATGTGATATTCAAAGTGATTGAGATATTTTTGGAAATAAGATGATATGCGCATAATGAAGGGAAAATGAGAAAATGAAATGTTTAACTGTATTCATGAGCTCATGATTGATATAAGGACTAAGTGATATCATGGTTTGAGTATATAGAATTTTGAGGATTTTGATATGTGGAAAGTGTTAACTTTTAACTGCATTCATGTTTTCACTATGTTTCAATGGGTATTCAAGAGAATACATTATTAAGGACTTTGAATGTTTGGAACGTGACCAACAAAACATATCTTATATTATATGGGGATCAACGATGGTATTAAATCTCTGGTAATCGTTTTCACTATGTTATGAGAGTGGACTGCAGTATTATGGATAAGCCTAAATATTGGAATGGATTATGTTGGACATAAGTTAGTATTGTTTAAGGATAGAAATTTTTTCGATATTATTGATGGGATGTTATAGTAATATAGTTTTAGAAAAAGGAAAACCTGCAGGATGGGCGACAACCCATCGCGTCGGACAAGGATGTGAGAATCGAACCCACAACCGAAGTGCGACTGGCCTTTATCGCCTACCACTGGCCTACAAGAAGTCCCTATTTAGTAGAAACTAGTTTTATTATATTAAGATGTATGATATATGATGTATAAGTCCATTTTAGGAACCATATATGATTAATCGCACTATAGATCAACTTATGTATATAATTTTTTGCTAACCTTTTGTTTGAGACAAATGGAATGACCCATCATTATATCACATGATCTGCTAACACTTCACGAATAACAAATTCAACTTCATTTATTTAAGAGATGAAGTGGAAATTGTTCAAGGAATGAACAACAGTGAGATTGTACCAAAATAAAGTAAGTATTTTTTCTAATTCAAATTTTCAACTTTAGGGAAATGATCTCGAAAACCAAAAATGTTGTCCTAGTGATCTTATAACTGATGAATCAGATGGTACCTTAGATCGTCACAAATTTATGGATTTGTGATTACTGGCTTTTCCATAGCCATGTTCTCTACCACTCTCCATCAGAACATGATGGTTAGATTTCTCTTCCATATCCATATCTTCACCTATGTGGAAACCCAGTGATTAGTTTATTTGGGTAATCGTTACATTTCATACATTAGTTTTTAAAGCCAAGTTTTGGTATTCCTTTTTACGATGAGGATTTCTATTAAAGAAACTTTCGAATAGTAAACCATTTATAACCCCGACGAATTTCGAGGGCGAAATTCATTTTAAGGGGGGTAGAATGTAACACCCCGAGATTTAATGAAAAATATTCTTTTTAATTTCATTAATGTCTTGTGTTGTACGCTACACCGAAAGGAGCTTTCACAACACGCATCCTTGACTTTCTATTCATTACACGCAATCGCGACCTTCCTCGATAGCGTGTGTAGTACGCAATACCGAGTTTCACTAAACAATGACATGCTATTAAATTTTTATTAAAACTAGCTGTTATTAATAGTAATAACCACTTTTTGAAATTTTGTAAATTTTAGAACTCAAAATGGACTTCATTTTTGGATTCAGAGTATCGAATTTAGCCTAAGGTGAAATTTTGGTACTTTTCAGATAACTTTCATATTTTGATGAATAGTGAAAATTAATAAATTTTAGTTAAAAACAACTTTTTCAATCGAAATAATTAATAGTGATAAATTATTAATTTGAGTGGTTTTAAAGTATATTTAGAATATATTTTTACAATTAAATACAACTTTGGTCATTGGATGTAATTTCAAATTTAAACCAGACATAAACAAGTGTCAATCTTTTGATAGATATTGTTTCTTAAAAACACGCTATTTGTTTTAACAGCGGGATTTAATTATAAAATTAATTAATACAACTTCTATGATATGAATTTGGTAAAATAGTCTTCATTTTTGAATTTGGAATATGAAATATAGCTTAGGATGAAATTTTGGCATTGTTCTGAAAAACATCAATTTTTGATGAATAGTGAAACTACTAAGTGGTAGTTAAAAAAATTAATTTTTTCATAAATCATAATTTTACCGCTTCTGTGAATGGAATTTCAAAAATCCAAGAGACGCGGTTGATATCAGTAAGTAAAATGTGGTTCAATGAGATGAAAATAATTTTTGGTGAATAGTAACTTTTTACTTTTATTTACCACGGTTAAAAGTAAATAAGGTAATTAAGGGTAAAACTGATATTAATATTACCCTAACACATGTCCTAATCCTATTGAACAAGTGTATTTCGACCAAAAACAATATTAGGAATAAAATATGACCATTTAGGCCCACTTGAATTAGATTAGGACATTTATTATTATTTAATTCAAAGAAGAGTTAAAAGAGTTAAAATCAAAGTTTATTTACTACAAATTTTTTAATATGGGGTTATACATAAGATAAATTCGACTATAAATATTCATTAGAAATATAAGGAGATTTACTACATAATGGTATTTTATTTTTAATTTTTATACCTTAAATATTTTAATTTATTTATGACACAACGATGATGCAGTAATTATCTTATTAATGAAATATTGACATAATTGATGTTATAAATACCCAAATAAATATAATTTGAGAATTTTTATGAATTCCACTAATTTTCTAGGTTACTATGATATATTACTGTTGATTTAATCAACTTGGTTCGAACATATAATTCTGTTATGACTTTCAAAAAAATCATATATCAAATAGTGTCAAAATTGACACAAAATAGTTTTTAAATCAAATATTATATTCATAATTGTTATTTTATTCCTAAAAATCTAAGGTCAGGCCAAATGACTTATATAAGGATATATATATTAATAATAAACAATTTGGGGTTCTTTTAGCATGTTATAGTATGTGTATTAACCATATAGTGAAAGAAAACAAAAAGACACGGTAAAAGTTAAATTATTTAACTTAGAGAAAAATCTAATTGATAAGGTTAAAATAATACCCTAAACTTGTCTAAATCCTATTGGTTGATAGGATTTAGACCCATACCCACTTTATCTTCGAAATAAGACCCTTTGGAACCATTATAAACCGATTTTGACTTCAATATAAAATAATATTTTGAGATATTCCTAAGGTGCCCCTCTCCTCCCTTATAAAAGGGCACCTCCTCCCCCTCCTCCTCACACCAATTTGAGCACTCAACCTCGGCCAAACCCTGCCAAAATCCCTTCTCCACTTCCCTAGAATAATCCTAGAGGTCCTGGTCTTATTCAAAGACCAATCATAGTTCCCTAAGTGGATGATTCAAAGAGGCGTTTCAAAGAAGAGGTAATATCCATTACCGATCTTTTCAATTTCTTTCTTCTTCAACTTCTTCTTCTTTAGTTGTTTCATGATAAAGTAATAACATCAGTATTACTTACATACTGATATGTTATTATAAATATGAAACAACCCTAATTCACCTTCTATCCATCCTACGGAAAAATGAAATCACCGCGCGTGCGTACGTACGGAATACCGTCTCCACGCCGTGGTGTAATCTATTTTCCACCATCACCTTACAAGGATGGGTATAATGGTGTAATGAGTAACTATATATGATTATTATAAAGTTATATTGATACTGAAATAGTATACATACACTTTAACACAATTCCACGACCATTGGAACGATATCATCGCTCGTGCGTACGTACGGACTACCGTCTCCACGACGCGATGAGATTCATTCTCCACATTAACCATTCATGAATGATTATAAAGTATATATAATAAGTACTAATGAAATATATGACATAATAATGATACTGGATTTATGTATATTTATATGTATGTCATCGACTTAATTCCATTCAATTCAATAAGGAAAATTAAACAGCATTCATGCGTACGTACGGACTACCGTCTCCATGAACGGTGTATTTAATTCCATTTATAAATATATTATATATATGTATATTCTGAATATATATTATATATAAATCATGTTTTACATTCTTTATATAAGTAATCATGATCCAAGTAATCATATTAATAATTACATGTTAAAAACACGAACAACAAATGAGACGATTTTACCCAAAATGCTACTTTAACATGAATTTACAAAAGAACGGGTAATATAAAGTCATAAGTGGACCATATATGATATAATAACAAGGAATATGATTCTTTAATAAGTCAATAACATTATTTAAATCATTATACAGGAGGTTCGGACACGTACAAAGCAAGTCGGACCTAAGGTAAGGGAAAATATCACAATCTCATTTTTATCCGAGATTGTTTTTACTTTGGCATTTACTGGGGTGTATTTTATCATCCACGTCCATGTTCCCTAAATATGTAATATTGTTTCCATCCACTTACAATAGTTTAAATCCAATTTTACCCTTTTGTGAGTTTCTAGTAAAGAATATGAAAGGAATCTTTTGTCATTGTTCGTACGAGGTACTTTTTGACTTTTCCGACAAAAGTATGAAGAATGTTTTTTTTAACTTATACGGCATGAATGGATTTTTAAAACATTATATACAAGAATATTCCTTTAAAAGTTTTCAAGTTTAATTTTAATCAACTTCTTTTGGTTTAAATTTGTATGACATGTTAAGAAAGGAAAAATGTTTTTGAAGAAGAAAGGATATTTTCCTCAAGAATGGAGTTCAAGTGTTTTATCAAAATTATTTTCATCTAAGATAATAAAGGGTTCTGTTTTTATCCCTATTATTACATTGATTTGATTATTTTGTGAGGGAATTATTTTTATGAAGTCATTTACCTTATATGATTTGTTTTATGATGTCATGATGCTTCAAGAATCCCATTTTTGTTACATATGTTATGCGATGATGTATGATTTATGATTATGTGGCACACATAAGAAAGGATTAATTATAAGATGGGTGGGACCTATATCTCCCTACAATGAATTGGGTAAAGATTTTATATCTCATGAGATAGACATGGATGGAATGGTAGGTTATACCGGTTCAGTGAAACAGGACTGGAATGAGGGTGACTCGGTTCAGAAAGGGACTTTGTCCACTAAGATAGTCTTGGAAATGAGTCTTGACTAAAAAGAAATGATTCTCTATGATTATGTGTGTATGCCACAAAGTTTCATGTTTTAAGTTATGATTATTGTGATTACATTTCACTGCCATGATTTATCCCATGTTATGAAATTATGCTCTCTTTTGCAGGTTAAGATTTCTAAAAGTTATGTTCTTATGAATATGATGTGATTGATTTTTCTTTTGTCTACCCTTACTGGGCATTTGAGCTCACCCTTTTATGTTTTATTTTCCCCAGGATATAATGAAAGGTTTTAGGTAAAAAAAGGGAAGATCTTTATGGGAGATATTGAAGATCTTTCACCACGATTAGAATATTACGTTCCGAGTTTCCAAAGACACTAAAATATTACGATCCTTGTGTGTGTCTTTTTTTTATGTACTAAGTATTCTGCAAAAGTAATGTAATGTCCATGTACGTTAGGATTCGGGTCTCTACATGGAAGATCCCTTAAAAAATGATTATGTAGAATAATATATTGTGATCAGAAGATCATTAGAGTGAAACTATGATCTAGGGGATGGAAAATGGTTTTTTATGAGGAAATAATGTTTTTAGGGGTAACTTGAAGGGGTGGTGAGATGTGTCATTCATTTGAGGTGAGAATGGTATTTTTGTAATTATGTCACCATAATATAAAGGGAGAACATGTTAATATCACCATTTAACATGAATATAGAGATATAATTGAGTGTAAAATATATAATTTCAATAATAACCCCATAAAATCAATTGTATAAATGTTTTTATTATGTTTCTGGCCTAATACCCCTTGAATCATAACTTTTACCATTTTATCCTCTACCATATAAACTTTTTTTTACCTAAGGAAACTTATTCTTTATGCATAAAAACAATGTTATCCTTGTTATATAATTTGAAAAAAAAATTACAAATTTTTAAAACCTTTACTTTGATTCAAATTATAAAAGGGGTAAAAATTAATTTTAAAATAATGATATATAATGTATTAAAAATTATTTTTGAGAAAATAACACTCATGTTCTAAAATATAATATACGGGTAAACAAATTATAACTTTCATTTCTAGAATTTTATATTAATATATGAAATTAATATTTGGATTCATATAAACATTAAATAATTTATAATTCATTCTTATATAATAATAACGCATTAAAATATTATTATTTGTAATCCATTTTTCACTATTCTCAAAAATAATTTTTTTATAAAATACAAAAAAAATCAAGTTACGTAAATATTAATATTGAGAATTGAAAAATATTTTTATTTTTATAAACTGAAATTATGAAAATAAGGAATTTAACTTTTAAATAAAAATGTGAAATATAGTGATAAATATTTATTGAAATATTACCTTTTTATAATATTAACCATTCTCATACATATTTCACATCATTTACTAATGAAATTAGTATCAACAAATTAATCATAAAAATGATATTTTTTCCTAATTATTTAGAATTATATTGAAATAGAAATGAATATCTCTTAAGAGGTAGAATTTATAAAAATACATTTCAATGAATAAATTCCTCGCATCGGTCATTTTTTCAATACCAATTGAATTTCATTCATATTAATGAGTTCATTATTTTCATTCTATAAATATTTCAAAAAATTGTTACACATATCCATTCCCTCTAATTTAATAACTAGGTTTTAATGTTCATACATAATATTTATATTTTTAATAAAATATATCATGGGTTGTTTTAGTTTGGTATTACATATGGGAAATGGTATCAACCACATTTATATCATTTAAACATCATAATTTATTAAAATATCAGGTGTTACATTATCCACCAAAATAAATAAATATCTTCATCAAAATTTGACTCATTATTTTATAGTAATTTGAATAAGGGACCCTTAATTAACTATACACAAGTTAATGATTATTATTTTAATTAGGATGAGAAATGAGATTAATCTATATTAAAAATTATAATAATTTAATTATAAATAGAGATAACACATTCCTAATTTAATATAGATTTATAATAATGGATGTAGTTCTATATCTAGAAGGAGTAACTTAACAGAGACCATGAATGTGATTTGTATGACAATCATACCACTATGGTTTTTTTATTTGTAATAGCATAATTTCCCACTCTCTTGAAATTGAAAAAATATTTTCTCATAGCTTCTCTCATTCCCAAAACTTGTGATTTTGAATAATTTCTCATCTTTACATATAGAATTTACCTATTTCTTTTTTATCACCCCTATAATTCATGATAAAATAATACTATTCTTGATTACTTTCTTAACATGAAACAACAAGTATTAATATATAAATGATAAACTATAAAAGATTAATATTCATTTGTTACCCTGATGTTTTATCCATTAATTTATAGGTTTTAATAGGAATAATGAATTATAAATAATATTTATAATTTCATTATATAATAAATTTTTTATATTAAATAATTGTAAATATTTTCTCAATATTTGGTAATGATTTTTATGCATTAATAATAAGTTTTATTCCAAAATGTTTTTATTAAATATTGTCTGTGGATATTATAATTACTTTATTCTACATTAAAAAATGTTCTTTTTAAAAATTTATATCATTTTTTAAATCATCATGTTATAATAGGATTAAGATGATTTTTTTGTGTTTTTCTAAAAATTATTCTTTGAAGTGAAAGGTGAAAATTTTAATTGGATAAAAAAATACCATTTCATTTAATGTATTTACATATATATTTTTTTCATTAAATTGGTTAAAAAATTTCACTATATAATATTTTTAAGAATAATACAATGAATGTAATTATTATTAACCTTATTGATAATTTTAATATGAAATGATTTAAATTAAAAATATATTTTTTGGAATATTAGTTTTTGATCATGTTTTTTATTTCTAATTTCAAATTAATTTATTCAAAATATATGAACATAATTTTTAATGACCTAAAATTTTATAACTGAAAATATATTTTTTATGAATAAATTCATAATCAATTAATGTAGTTATATAAAATAGAAGAAGTGCATTGGTAATTTTAGACCCTTATAAAATATATCATGAAAAACATAGAATACATTATGTAAAATAGCCATATATTATACATATATTATAAAATGAAAGTATATATTAGTATATATTATGAGTTAGGATAAAATAATTCTTCTGGGAAGAAGTAGAGGGCAGTGCTGCTTGTTTTTTACTGTTGGAGAATCTATAATAATAGAAAACAAAGCCTTAACAGGGGAATGTCTTGATCGTGCCTGTCCATGGTGGTTAGAGCCAGGTTCATTGGGGATGAACTGTTTTCCCTCATCAAAAGAATGGTTACTATTCTAATTCTATGAATTTTCATGGAAGGTAATTCTACATCTTTCACCTTACTGGCTGTTATCAGGAAAGAAAAAAGGGTGAAGTGGTATCCTCCGAGAAGTGGGTTGATCTTAAACGTGGATGGATCATGTGTGTCTGGATTTATAAGCGGTGGGGAACTAGTTTATGACCCCAAATGAGCGGTGATTCTGACCTTCAATGATGGATTTTGAGTGGTATATTTTCTCATGGTGAAGGCTTCCATGATGCTGAAGGGTATAAGTCTTTGGAATTTGTGGTCTATTAAGTTAGATTCGGTCGAGATCGACTCATCTATTCTCCATTTTTCACTTTAGAGGAAGTTACAAATTCCATGGACCACTACCAATAACATTCATAAGTGAAAACTTATACTGGACCCACAGGTGATTCTTAGTCACACTTTCCAAGAATAGAACATGGTGGCTGACTTCTTTCTTCCAGAATTACTAATGGCGATCATTTTTTTTCTTCTGGAATGGGGTATTTTCCATAGGCTTGTGGTGACTTTGATATTGAAGATGCATTCAATATCTAGTACTTTAGACCTCCAATTATTTGTTTTGTGTAGGGATTTTTCAATCTTGAAATAATATTCAAATGTTAATGTTGTATAGGATTCCCACGACCAATATGATCATACCGTATTAACACTATTTTTCAGATATTAGATGGGAGATAACATCCATGGGATTATCTCTTGACCAATACCATTCCAAGATTCAACAATAGAAACATTAGTAAAAATATTTACTATATAATTTGAAATCATATTAATCACCACCGAAATGTTTTTTACCGAATAACCCTAAGAAAGAATTATTATCAAACTCTATACCCTTAAAAGCATATGCCAGTACTATAGGGGTTACATATGTTGACCATAGTTGTATAGTTTTTTAATATTTTATATTTTATTAAAATGATTTATATACTTTCCCATTTTCAATATTATATTATATATTTATACTATTATATTATGAGTTTAATGAAATCTAGATTTTGATATAAATATTCCAAATAGATTGAGAAATATATAGTTTTAATTAATAATTTTTTTTATGAATTAAATAATTTGGAAATATCTGATATTTTGATGAAATATTTTCATCAAGTACTATTTTTTAATATAATTTGAAATATAATTTAATAAAGACACATCTAATTTTAAAGTGGGTCAGAAATTTGTTAGTGTCATAAAAAATAATATTTTCTCATAAGTTGGTATTTTAATATAAATGTGTTAATTATAAAATTTATGTAATTTTTTTTGTTAAAAATAATTTTTTATTGATATCATCAAATCTAAATTTTTCAAAGGAATTATTTTTTATAATTAATTTCAGATTGTAGTGTATTGGTAAAAATTAAATACAATATTAATTTTTAATGTCTATACTGAAATTTTAATATAGAAAAAGTGATGTAATAAATGTTTTAAAATTAACCCATATTCAAAGATAGATCTCCAATTTATATAATTTATTTCAATGGTTTTTTATTAATTTTAAAATCCTCTAATTAATAAAAAAAATACATTATATTTTAATGTTTTCAGACTAGTTTTTTGAACATGAATGATTTCCAAATCTTGAATGATATTATTTCATGGATTTAGATACTTATACAAATAAAATTTTTAAATCACCCATCTTTTGTAGAAAAATGGGAAAAACATCATATGGGTTTTGGTTTTTATTATTTTAAACTGAAATTAAAAACCTATTTTTAATAGTTAAAAATATTCTCCCTTACTTTTTCTATAAATATCCACTAACACTCCAAATAATCGTAAATAATAACCTATTGAACAAGAAGATATACTACCCAACTACAAAAATAAATCCCTCCTAAGGTGTTCTGAAAAACATATGATATTATCCCAAGAATTTAGAAGAAACCACTCCAGCATGGTATTCTACTCCTTATCTATATTCTTGTACATTAATATATTTAAATATTTTTATATCCAAATTTTCATGATTAAATATTTTTTCACACATGATTTTACTTTCCTAAAGATTCCAATGTAATTATATTCCACCATTCACTCTAATTAATCCCTTCCATGAATACTTATATACACTTATTATACTAGAAACACTCTTTAGTTATATTCCATGAAAAACTCTGTTTTCATAAACACCCATCCCCATTTCAAATCAAGGATGTTGAAATAGATTTTATATTCTATACTTTATTGGGGAGATAGATGTGCGTAACTCACACTCCTTAATAATATGATTATATTAACTAAATGAATTTTTATTTTCTATGATCTAGTGAAAAAAATTCCTCATCATTATATGACTATGTTAGTCTGGTAAATAATTATATATCCCTCTAATGCATTGGGTAATGTTCTAATATCATGATATTCCATATATTGTGTGCATATAGTTATCCAAATAACTATTTGTTATAGTGTGTCAATTTTATCCATGACTTATTCATATGATAACATATTTTTTTTTTCTATATTCCTTTAATTCCATGACGTATTAATCTTATGGCTTTCATTAATATTCGTGATTATGATTCTCACATTTTATTTTACCATGTTATTCCCCTTGAATCATATGTAATTATTTATTACATGGTAATATTTTATTATTTCATTATTGGAAATTATAGATCACCCCTTTCTTATTTACATCCCCAGGTTATCCAATGCAGTATTAGATGATTAAATAAATGTAATGCCTTGTTTAGGGGTTTTAAATATTTCCATTATGTATCTCTTTGAATTTATTCTAGTATATATATATAAATACATAAATACACTAGGCCTATCAATCTTTTAGGATTTTATTATGTGTATCATTTCGTATTAATTCAAGAAATAATATGTATAAATAATAAGGCATGTAATAGTTGGTATTAGAGAAACGTATAGATATTTTTGGTGATTAGGTTTTGAAAACCACAGTGAATACTATATGTATGAGTGTGGACATATTAAAAATCCTTAATCATTTGTAATGTATAGAGTGAGTGTTTTCTATGTAATGAAATACCCATATGGATACCAAATGTGTTTTTGGATCTAGAACAATTGTACCTTTGGGTAATCAAACCAAAATGTATAATTGGGTATTAAGTAGATAATAAAATAGTTTATGAAAAAGATTTATTTTAGCACACCTTGATTGGCACTTCAATGCGATATTATTTGGTAAAAAATAAGCTCTATATGAACCATTATGAAGTGAAACCATTACTATGAAATTTATTGTGAAGAAATATGATATGGAAAACATATAGAGAAACCTATAAATTGAATGTTTATAGAACAAAAGTCATCTAAGATTTATCCCTTCAATGTTCATTCTTTTTCTTTTACATGGTTAATAGTTTAAAAATTATCATATAGAATAATCCCTTTATTATATTTAAATGATGGAAATAAGGAGAATAAATTCAAAAACTAATGTGATGGGAAATGTGATGCCTTTCAAAATGATAATACCAACGTAATTATTGTATGATTCTAGAAATTCATGAAAACCTTCACTCAATGAACATGAATTGTTAACAAAAAAATTATTTATTAAGAATAATCACATCCCCTTATGAAAGAGGAAGTAATAATTGAGTTCTTTATTTATTAATGGAATCTGAAATTCATTTTATATTTTAATCAATTAATCTCTAAAAAATGTATCAAATAAATAATAAATGTTATCAAAATAACTAAATGCTATGGTAAAGAGAATTTGTGCTGGATTTTTATCACATGGTGGGTGAAACTTATTAGTGATCGATTTTGGTCATGATTATAAATCCTGACGAAGAGATACTATAAATTTAGTGGAAATAATCCATGAAAAGTTTCACTTGAAAAATATTATACATTATTAATATAATATTAAATAGATAAATATTTTCTTCTATTCAAAAAATGGATGATGAGTCCATCTTGGTGTGCATGGTGAATATAACAAGACATGTGTGATATGAATCATGATTTTTCATTTAACTCCAATGTAAATTTGAAAATTTCATTAATGGTATAAATCCAAATCTATGAAAATAATTAGTGATTGAAGACATATTAATGTAAAATGATATTATCTGATGTTCCCCAATAGTTTGAATAGATATCAATAAATTTATAGGGTTTCATGGGAATTGTGATAATATGTGAGGAATAGAGGATAATTATAATATAGTAATGGACATATATCGTTGTGGTAAATAAGTTGACAATATAACCTATAAATAGTGGTTGATGAAACATTGCTGAGATTTAATTAATGGGGAAACGAAATTTCTATGCTATATAATTGAGGGGAACAATTCTATAGAATTTAAATAGTTTTAACACTAAAATTTGATAAAATAATGACTTTTCTAGACAACCATCCTTTTATTTTACTATCGTTCAATTTAAATGAACAAGGATAATATGAAAATCAATCTACCAAGCCAAGGGTTGTTGCTGAAAATTGTTGACAATAATAACCGTGGACATGAGAGAAATATAAGACATACAATATAAAAACTATAGAGGTTTACCCCGACAACAAAGAATTGGAATAAAAGATATATCTTCATTAAATAATAGATACAATACAATTTTATTCTTTTCTACACAATCATTAACATCATACACGGCTAATAGAACAGTTCAGAAACCCCCTCAGAACATAGATGTCTAGATATCGATGAAAATTCAGAATGTGGAAATTATTACATCCCATGTATATAAATTTTTATCTTTAAATATTTCTAATAATAGTTTCCTTGAGAAACTTATGATACTAACTTTAGTGATATTTTATGTTTTTTAAGGTATGGATTTGATATCCTTGTATAAATCCAACTAAAATTACTAGGATAAGAAAAGCACTATCTATATTATATATCACACTCAAATTCTATAAAAGTGTAAGAAGTGGGATGAATTTGATATAGAATGCTCATTTCAACCACATATATTATTTCTTCTCAGGAAAATATATCATTATTCAATGATTGAGACTAAGGAAAAGATCATTGTTAAATAAAGGTATATTTGAAGAGAATATAATAAGGTGTTATCAGAGGAAGTAAATGTACTTCCTCTTATCCTAGATGATGCATTATCAAAAGATTTTATACATGAATATTTTATTATATCCAAGAATCAATAAAAAATAAGAACTATTGATCATTCAGTTATGAAGAATAAACTACTGCATAATCTGGATAAAGCGTTCATCATTCCAAGTGATTCACTCTGGAGTGTGCGAAACCATTTCATCTAAATGAAATCTGGTTTGACGATCCTATTTATTGATTTCCATGACCACAAAAATATCATAATAGATAACAATTATCCTCTACCAGAGATTGATGACTTGTTTGTTATACTAGGTGGCACACATCACTTCTCTATGGCGGATCTTATATCTGGATATTATCATGTAATTTTCAAGGAGGATATCTGCAAGGATACTTTTTGTATAAGTTATAGGCCCTATTAGTTTATAAATATGCCTTTTTGACTCACTAATGTCCCTGTAACATTCATAAAAATAATGATTAGTGTGTTTAGGGATTATGTGGCCAAATTTGGGTAGTCTTTATAGGTGATATTCATGTATATTCTAAAACAAAACAATAACATAATGAGTATTATAATTTTTTAATAAATACCATATAAATGAAAAATATATAAAAAAATTATAATAAATGTGGGTTTTTGATGGGGAATGGAATATTCATGGTGTATGTTATAAATAACAAAGGGAAATCTATTGATCCTTTAATGATAATTGAAATTGGTGGATATCCCAGAAGAATATCTATGAAGGAGATTCGATGTTTCTTGGGATATTCTGGGTACTATCATTGATTTTTAATTAACTAATCAGGATTTTGGAGCCCACTTACCAAACTAACTAAAAATGAGTTGATGCTTTTTTGTAGTGATGAATGTGAGGAGAGATATAAAGTGTTAAATAAGAGGATAATCCCTATACTTGAATCAAATTACCCACATGTGAGTATTTACTTGTGATTTATAGTGATTCTTATAATGAATGATTTGGATGTGTATACATGAATGATGATAAAGTTTTAGACTATGAAAACACTATTTAAAAATACATGAGAAAATATAGAAAACATATGATCAAAAATTGGATACATTGATCCGCACATTGAAAAATTGGGGACATTATATCTTCATAGATATTTATGACCAATATTCAAATAATATAATACTTAATTATATATTCACATAAAATTTTCTCAATAAGTACCAATGAAGGTGGCTTGAATAAATCAAGGGTTGTAGTTGTTCAATATATTAACAAGTTGTGATAGAAACAATGTGGAAGATTTTCTGAGTACAAAGGATCCTCCAACCATATCTATAATGAGGATTTAAAGGGGAGAAATATTATTCAACATGAAAAAGGTAGAACATGGGAATTATAAAAGGAAAGTTAACTTACATTATTGTGATACCTACTAAACCATCTAATCTTGAAGGATCAAGGAGGTCCCAAAATATGATAAGGAGCAAAAAAAATGATATAGTGTATTATGGATTTCAACTTTGATAAATGTTAAGTCAAATGATTTAGAACCTATATATGTTTCCCATAAAAAGAAGAACTGAAGACATTTATTTTAGATGATATGAATATCTCATCAATATCTATTCATCTTTGTTGTAGTAAGATGTATATATATATATGAAGTAAATAACAATGAATGTATAACATAAATAGATAGATTATATAATTTGTATCTTGATGGTACTAAATGTGCCCTCTTATGTTGTACCTTTATAAAATGATTTCTTATATTGTATGATGTATTTCCAACGTAAATGCATGTACATGGTATGAATTTGATGGGTATGAACAGAATTATAAATCTCTCAAATGTATTGGGTATTGAATGATATCCTACACACTATATGTTATGATGTATTGGAAGAGATTCTAACTTATAATATGTAGTCAGGTTTTATGTTACTGAAAAAGTTCAATAGTGCCCTGATATTTTCATCTAATGTAATGATTTAATATTCATCATTATGATTCTCAGCAATTAGGTCACAATTTTATACCCCTTGAATAATTGGTACTTCATTACATGAAAATATTATTTGATTATTCCATTAATGTAATTCATATTTCTCATATTTATAATCTACATCCATAGGTTATCTCATAAATTATTACAATTTCAATAGAATTTAATGGAATGTAAGGGAGTTTTAAATAATATCATTGAATCCTGGTTTCAAGTCATTCTTCTATATGTCTAATTACCAAATGACAGTAGTCATTTCAATAATTGGGGATTCTACTTTTTGAATCTTATTCAAATTAAATTGTCAAATGATGTTTACAAAATATTATGGGTTTTTAGTGAAATTGATAAAATGGTCTATATATTTGGAAAACACATTTCAAAATTTGTTAAAAAGGGAAACATAATTTTTTGTTATCCCGGTTAGTAACCATGATTTATATTTATCACCATAGTAAATGGTATATTGTGTTTAATAGGGTCTAAAAATTTGTGAAAAAGGATTTAAAATCAATCTAACACTTTGATATAATCTTTTGGAAGAATTTTGTTTGATTGAAACCAAAAAATATTTGAAATATATAATTTTTGTCAATTTCCCCTTGTTAAATGTTTATATATTATTTTAGGTAATGTACAATTCGAAAATGTCACATTTATTTGATATCTATAATGTGATTTCCAAAGAATAAAATCAAATAACGAGTGGTTGTAAATGTGTATTATTAATATGAATTTTTATTATAATTTCAATTTAATTTTGAGTTATGATATTATTATCTTAAATACTTATTAAATTCCAACATAATGATATAAAAGAAGTATTAATATAATGTAAATAATTTTTGGAAATATATAACATATCAAAAATATCTATATATAAAATAATCCAACACATTATAGGGTGATATAATACCCCACCCATCATTATCCACACATAGGTGTTCCACTTAATAAAAGAACCATCAAAACATAAATAACTAATGGGAAAATAATTGGTTTCTTAAACATATCACATTACTTGAACACAAGAAATATATGGATATCAAAATGATATTATTAAAAATAATTTATAACCTAATAAACTATAAAATAAATTCATTCCTGGGAGATATATCATTTGAATAAGTTCTTATTGAATCATGATTAGTGTTTTTGAAAACATTTTTTATTCATGATTGTAAAATTCGTAGGTAAAAGTCCATATTCAAATATTACTATTTTTATTTAGAAAAAATGAAAATAATACCAAATAAGAAATTTATTTTCATTGAATAAAATATTTTTCAAGATAAATAAGGAAAAAATTTTAATCAAAATGAAACGTCTTGGAAATTCAGTGTTCAATAATAAATTCCATAACTCAATTAAAGGATTTTGAGTTACTGAGTCCCTAACCTTTACCTTTTAATTTCATGTAATTTTTTATCCTACTGAATCATAAATCTAAAAATATTAATTAATTATTTCGAAAACATATTAATATATTTTTCTATATGAAATCATAATTTATATAAATTTATTTATTGTCTTAGATTTTTGTAATCTATTTTCAACTTCACGTCTTAATAATCATAATATTTTTGAGGGAGGATTATAAAAGTGGTGATGATATTAATTTTCCCCAAAATAGCAGAATTAAAAACCAATTAATGTTTCTAGAATGGATGTTTTCTAATTAATTATAATTTTATAATACAATTATCAGGTATTTTTAACCACATTTCATGAAAAAAATGTAATGAACTATGTTTGGGTTGTTTACAAATATTGATGTATTACCGTATAATAAAAATAATTAAATATGTCAATAAAGACACTTATTAATGATATATATTATATATATAATCAAATACTACAAAATAAAACCATCCAGGTTTGGATGTAAAGGAAAATTAAACTTTTTTATTCATGGAGGCAGTAATCCATAAAACACCCATTTAGTGTTTTCTTGATCGAAAGAGTGAGAGTAGAGAAATTATATAGTTATTGATCATATTATAATCATAAATAAATGATATAAATCCATTTTATTATTCAATAAAATCATTAATAACATATAAAAGGGGTGTTTATGGGAAAACAAAAGAATCTCTTAATAAAGGGAATAATATGCGTACAAACAGTAATGAAAATTCGGGTTTTTCATTATAGATGGAATGTAATAAAAAATGAATTTAACATTATTATAAAAACATTTAAATATACTAAAAATACTGAATTTATTAATAATTTATGGTTATGATAGGTTTTGTAAGGAAATAGTATTAATTAAATGATTCAAAAAATGTGATCCCTCTGTTGAGAACTTAAAATTCCTCTTTAAAATAGAATTTAATTTAAGGGACCTAGGAATTTATTTATAGAATATGGGAACTATTAAATGTAAATTTATTTTAGGAGGGGATATTTTTATGGGGATTAATGTAAATTTAAATATTGTAGTGGAGCATTGGAAATGAGGAAATAATCCCCATTTTTAGTGAGGGAGAGGGAGTTTTCAAGGGTAAATAATGGTATGTAAGAGGTATGAATAGAAGGGAATGAATGTTAAGTTACATAGGAAATGGATGTTTTATGATACATGTAGGTATGAATTTATAACCATAAAAATGTTTTTTTCAAAATTTTGAAAGTAAATTTATGTCTAGGAGAATTTTAGCCACATAAGATTATTCATTTAAATATTTATAACACTTTATAGAATTATAATCATGTCCACTATTGTGTTACTAAATCATTAAGTAGAAAATTATTCCAAATGTTGACATGATAAATCCTAATTTAACTTCCATTTATACTATTTCATTTACAAAATATTTTAAATATTAATTATCATATACAAATGCATAATTTTTTAAGAAAATAATTTTTTTACCAAAAAATACCTTAGTTTCATTATACCATTTCATATAGTTTTTATTAAGTTCTTACTTATAGTGGTACAAACCAAATTAGTGACTATAATATTGTGGTAATATTTCATTATGGTAGCATAATTTATATATATAATTCAGAGTTTCATACAGTAACATCTTTTCATGTCATATTTAATTAAGGAAAAGTAATCATCGAAATCATAGGTCATAACATTATACCCCCTTGAAATAAATTTTCATCACAATTGTAATATATAGTTGAAAAAACTAGGCATACATATCTTAAATCACGTCATTTGGTTCACATATGTCACGCTAAAATTTATAATTTTTCAATAGACCCTTAACTAGATGAGTGGTCATGTTCCATAACAACTTATCTCTTTGATTCATAATTTCTATAGATTTTTCCACATATTAGTGGTCAAGTTTCAGATGCACATCTTTTAAGATAATAAAATATGAAGAGTTTCGTATATTCATTCTCTAATATGATACATGGAACAAATCATGTACTTATGGGAGGTGATGATGGAGGTCTAAGGGATAATCTAAGATGCTGACATGATCAAGGATCTTGAGGGGAACAATTTCCAAGAGCATATATTCCCTTTCTACCAAAATATTAAAACATACATCCAATGAGATATGGGTAGGAACACCATATCACCAACTTTAAACTCTATATCATGTTGATTATTATGTTTACACATCTTTAATAAACATTATTCCACCTATATATTCTTCTGAATGGTTTAAATAATCTCTATTATTTCTTTATAAATGTCAAGAAATATGAGATTCCTCCCACAAAATTCCACCCAACATATCAATGGCCTACCTTGCTTACTAGATATTTCCCTACAATGGTCTATCTAATTCCTAGAATAGAAATTAATTTCAAATTTGAACTTCACCAATGGATAGTATTAATCCGCATATACATGGAAATATATTAAACAAGACAATAACCTATCCAATAGAGATTGACTATTCATCTCATTCATACCATCAGTATGAGGATAAAAAAAAATTTTAATGCTCATCTCTCTCTCCAACGATTTTTGTAGACTTATATCGAAATTCAAGGTAAAAGATATACCCTGATCAGATATAATGAATAGTGGTACTCTATAAAGTCTTACTACTTAACATATATATTTATTGTAATTTTAATTGAGGGATAAATCTTATTTGATTGAATTACATTGAGATAACATTGTAAAGTGATCGACTACAACCCAAAAAGGATCATGACCATTAGATGTTTTGGGGAGTCCTATGATGAAGTAAATTAGACATTTTTCATATTTTCATACTATTTTAGATAATAGTTTCCACAGTACATTATACATTTGTCATTCAGTATTAACTTACAACATACCAAGCATCGAGGTACGTACTTTTCAATCTCTCTCTTTGTAACACCCTGAGATTTTATGAAAAATATTATTTTTAATTTTATTGATGTCTTGTGTTGTACGCTACACCAAAAGGAGCTTTCACTACACGCATCTCTGAATTGGCTTTCATTACACTCAATCGTGACCTTCCACGATAGCGTGTGTTGTACGCAATATTGAGTTTCACTAAACAACGATATGTTATATAAACTAGCCGTTATGAATAGTAATACCCACTTTTAAAAAATTTATAAATTTTATCTTTTGAAATGGACTTCTTTTTTGGATTCAGAATATAGAAATTATCATAGGCTTATGTTTTGGTATTTTTCTGAAAACATTCAATTTTTGATGAATAGTGAAAACACTGGGTTACTATTTAAAAACCATCTTTTTATTTAAATAATTATTTATATTATTTAAATTTATTTTAGGTAAAAATTGATACATAATACATATATAAGTTCAATGAAATTCATTGGAGTCATTTTATACTATTTTAGATATGTAAAAAGTTTATTGAATTTTTCAACGTCTTTTACCCACCTCCGAGGAGAATTTGAAAACTCACATAAAACATAATTTTACCACTTCTATGAGTGGAATTTTGAAAATATGAGAGACATGGATAATAAAAAGGACTAAAATGTGGTTCAATGAGATGAAAATAATTTCTATTGAATAGTAACTTTTTACTTTTTTTACAACGGTTAAAAGTAAATAGGGTAATGAAGGGTACAAATGATATTATTATTACCCTAACACATGTACTAATTCTAATGGATTAGTTTAATTCGACCAATAAAAACCATAGGAATAAAATATGACCATTTAGGCCCACTTGGATTAGATTAGGACATTTAATATTATTTTATTTAAAGAATAGTTAAAATAGTTAAAATCAAGGTTTAATAACTTAAACATTTTTAATATAGGGTTATACATAAGATAAATTCGACAATAAATATTCATTATAAAGATAAAACGAGTTCCTACATAATGGTATTTTATTTATAAGTTTTAGAAATTAAATAATTTAATTTATTTATGACACAATGATGATGCAGTAATTATCCCAGTAATGAAATATTAACATAATTGATGTTATAAATACTCAAATAAATTTAATTTGAGACATTTTATTAATTCCAATAACTTTCTAGGTTAATATGACATGTTAGTATTGATTTAGTTAACGTTTTTTGAACTAATAATTCTGTTAGGATTTTCAAAAAAATCACTTACCAAGTAGTTTCAAAATTGAAATAAAATAGTTTTTAAAACAAATATTATATTATTAATTGTTATTTTATTCCTAGAAATATAAGGTTTGGAAGAATGACTTAGATAAAGTTATATATATTAATAATAAACAACTTGGGGTTCGTTTGATAGTTATTGTAAGTTTATTAACCTTATAGTGTAGGAAAACAAGAAGACACGGTAAAAGAAAATTATTTAACTTAAAGTTAAATCTAAACGATAAGGTTAAAATAGAAACCTAAACATGTCTACATTCTATTGGATGAGAGGATTTTGACCCATCCCCACCTTAGATTCAAAATAACTCAATTTTGATCTATTAAAAACCGAATATGACTTTATAATAAAATAATAGTTTTAGTTATTCCAAAGGTGCCCCTCTCCTCCCTTATAAAAGGGCACCTCCTCCCTCTCTTCCTCACACAATTTCGAGCATTGAGTCTCAGCCAAATACTGCCCATTTCAATTCCACAGTCTTCTAGAAACCATATATAGGTATTGTTCTTCTCAGAAGACCAACCCTAGTGCCCTAAGAATAATTTTAAAGGAGGCGCATTGAAGAAGAGGTAATCTCTTCTATCGATTATTTCAAGCTTATTTCATCATCAACTTCTTCTTCATTAGTTGTTTCATTATTAAGTAATAACATCAGTATCACTAATATACAGATATGTTATTATAAATATGAAAAAACCCCATTTCACCTTCTCTCCATCCTACGGAAAACGAAATCACCGCGCGTGAGTACGTACGGAAAACCGTCTCCACGCCGTGGTGTAATATGTTTTTCCAACACCACCTTACTTGGATGAATATAATTTTGCAAATAATAACTACATATTATTATTGTAAAGTTATATTGATTATGAAATAGTATACATACACTTCAATACAATTCCACGATCATGGGAATGGTATCATCGCTCGTGCGTATGTACGGACTACCGTCTCCACGACGCGATGAGATTCATCCTCCATGTTAACCATTCATGAATGATTATAAGTTATATATAATAAGTAATCATGAAATAATTGACAAAATAATGATACTGGATTTATATATATATATATATATGTATTTCATATACCTAATTCCATTCAATTTAATAAGGAAACGAAAACAACGTTCATGCATACGTACGGCCTACCATCTCCATGAACGGTGTATTTGATTCCATTTATCGATCTATCATATATATATGTATATGATGAATATATATTACATATTAATCATGTTTTACATTCTGGAATTATGTAAATCAGGTTATAAGTAATAATATCAAGAACAACAAGTCCAAACATGTACGATAAATAAAATGATTTTACCCAAAATGATGCTTTAACATGGAACATACAAAAGAACGGGTAATATAAAGTCATAAGTGAACTATATATGATGTCAAAAAAATGAATATGATTCTGTAATATGTCAATGACATTATTTAAATCATTATACAGGAGGTTCAGATACATAAAAAGCATATCGGACCTAAGGTAAGGGATAACTTTTTGAATTTCATTCTTATCCGAGATTGTTTATTCGTATGTATTTACTGGGGTTATTGTTATCATCCAAGTCCATGTTTTTCAAAAGTGTTTTTATGTATGTTTAATGTCCTATTTACCCATTTTTTCTTTTACTACATGGTATGTAAGGAATCTATCTTTTGTTTATTTTACGAAGAACTTTTTGACTTTTCTGACAAAAGTATGAGGAGGATGTTCTTATTAACTTATACGGCATGAAAGGATTTTTACAGTTTTATAAAGCCTTATTTTCATTAAGCCTCCTCCAAAATATTTCACGACTATATCCAAAAAAATCTCATTCTTTTAAAATTGAATGACGATTTGTGAAAAGAAATTGATTTTGAAAAAGAAAGGATATTTTCCTCAAAAATTTATTTCAAGTGTTTTATCAAAACCATTTTTCCATCTAAGATGACATTATTTCATATGTGTATGTTTCAAGTATAATGTCTCTATGATTTACATGGTTTTACTTTTCATATGATGAAATTATATCCATTTATTTTATATGGATTATGTGATTATGGGATGATGTTTATGAAGCCCATTTTATTCGTTAGGTTATTATGAATGATGTATGTTTATTTTGTGTAACATGTAAGAATGATTTCATTATGAGATGGGTGGGAACTATATGTCCCTCCAATGCATTGGATAATGATTTATATCTCATGAGATAAACATGGATGGAACAGTAAGTTAATCCAGTTCAGTGTTATAGGACTGAAACAAGGTGTGAACTCGATTCAGAAAGGGACTTTGTCCACTAAGATGGTCATGGCAGTAATGCCTTGGATACTATGGAAATCATTACATGTGCTTAATGGATACCACAATTACATGTTTTATTCTCATGCTATTTTATCATTATTAATGTTTCCTTATGATCTATGCCTTATGTACTGCCATATTTTATGTCTTTTCCCATGATTTTAATGATTAAACATTATGTTCGTGTTTTTAAGTTCAAATGTATATTATTTGGTTTATTTTATCCATGCATACCCTTACTGAGCATTTGAGCTCAACTTTTATATTTTTTCTTTTCCCCAGGATTTAAAGGAAGTTTTTAGGTAAAAAAATCAAAAGGGGAAGATCTTTATGGGAGATGTTGAAGATCTTTCACCACGATTAGAAGATTACGTTCCGAGTTTCCAAAGACACTAATCTATTACAGTCCTTTGGTGTCTGTTTTTGTTATGTACTAAGTATTCCGCAAAAGTAATGTAATTTCCATGTACGTCAAGCTTCCGGTATCTACAGTTGGTATTAGAGGAAAGGTTTAGTCAACCTTTGGAAACTAGGATGCGAGAACTTTAGTGAGATCCCTAGATATATATCTTAGGAATGTCTAGGGATGTCACTAAGGTTAAGTATAAGTATAGGTTATAGTCCTAGAATTACGGTAATGATATTAGAATTAAACCTAAGATGTTATATGTCGAAGGTACTCCCCCTTGATTGTGTTATTTTCCTTGTATGATTTTTTCCTCTCACAGAATTCTTTTTTCATTTTAGTCAATGGAGGGAACCAGAAGGAATTCAGTTAACATTGAATCCAATGGACAAATTGGTGACTATGAGCAACAAAATTGCGTAATGCCTAGAGAGAAAGATATTGTGATTATGCCGAATCTGTCATCACGATATATGATTAACAAGGTGAAATATAGTGGTATTCCTAATTCATAAAATAAGAGGAATATAGAATTTTATGCATGTTCGCATGTTGAGGAGCATAAAGAAAGGAAGACTGAGATTTCTAAAGAAGGGAAGAAGAACCTTGAGGAATACCTCAAATGGAGAGACATATGTTATCTGTGTGGAGAAAAGGGTCATAGAGTGACAGAATGTTATGGAGTTCAATGTCTTATTTGTGAAGAACATGGTCATTACCCAACTCAATTTCCTGACCTAAAAAAGTTACTTCTAAATCAAGGAAGGACTTGTTCTAGGACAATCAATGAAGAGGATGGATTGAAGTGTTTATGTATTGGTATTCATGAATAATGTTTTTGAGGTACTTTTATGGTGTATTAGAATATTTTTTTATTAGTCTATTGTGGGTTTCAATAATTTTATGGTACCGGTAACCATGAAAAGTGATTCAAATATTTTGGAAAGCAGATTATATGCGCATAATGAAGGGATAAAGAGAAAATGAAATGTTTGATAGTATACATATGCTCATGATTAATATAAGGAGTAAGTGATATCCTGGTTTGAGTATATATAATTTTTTTGGTTTTTGGTATGTGGAAAGAGTTAACTTTTGATAGCATTCATTTTTTTTTCACTAAGGTTCAACGAGTATTCATTTTTCAAGAGAATACATGATTAAGGTATTCACATGTTTGGAATACGAACAACAAGATATATCTTATGATATATGGGGGATAAATGATGGTATTAATGTTCTTGTTATGTGACCTTTCTAGTAATCATTTTCTTTATACTATGAGATTGGACAGATATATTTTGGATAAGCCTAAATATTGGAATGCATTATGTTGGACATAAGTCTGTATTTTTGAAGGCTAGAACTTTTGTTATGTTATAATAGTATAAGAAAATGGACAACCCGTTGGACGGGTGACAACCCGTCGCGTCGGACAATGTTGTGGGAATCGAACCCACAACCGAAGTGCGACAGGCCTTTATTTCCTACCACTGGCCTACAGGAAGTCCCTGGTTAGTATAAACTAGTTTTATTTTATTAAGTGGTATGATAGATGAAGTATAAGTCCATTTTTTGGAATGATATATGATAGATGGACTTATGTATATAACTATTACTAAACTTTTGTTTTAGACAGATGGAATGAACCATCATTCTATCAAATGATCTTCTAACACTTCACGAATGACAAATTCAACTTCATTTCTTTAAGAGATGAAGTGGAAATTGTTTTAGGCACGAACAGGGATATGTTATATAAACTAGCAGTTATGAATAGTAATACCCACTTTTTAAAATTTTATAAATTTTATCTTTCTAAATGGACTTCATTTTTGGATTCAAAATATCGAAATTATCCTAGGATGAATTTTTGGTATTTTTCTGAAAACTTTCAATTTTTGATGAATAGTGAAAACACTTGGTTATTATTTAAAAACCGACTTTTTACTCAAATAATTATTTATTTTATTTAAATTTATTTTAGGTCAAAATTGATACATAATACATATATAAGTTCAATAAAATTCTTTGGAGTAATTTTATAATAATTTTAGATATATAAAACATTTATTGAATTTTTCAACGTCTTTTACCCACCTCCTAGGAGAATTTGCAAAAATGACATAAAACCTAATGTTACCACTTCTGTGAGTGGAATTTAAAAAATCTAAGACACACGGTTAATATCAAGGACTAAAATTTGGTTCAATGAGATGAAAATAATTTTTGGTGAATAGTAAATTTTTACTTTCTTTACCACGGTTAAAAGTAAATAAGGTAATTAAGGGTAAAAATGATATTATTATTACACTAAAACATGTATTAATTCTATTAGATTAGTGTAATTCAGCATAAAACAACCGTAGGAATAAAATATGACTATTTAGGCCTACTTGGATTAGATTAGGACATTTAATATTATTTTATTTAAAGAATAGTTAAAATAGGTAAAATCAATGTTTAATAACTAAAAAATTTTCAATATAGGTTTATACATAAGATAAATTAGACTATAAATATTCATTAGAAATCTAAAAATATTTCCTACATAATGGTGTTTTATTTATAATTTTTATACATTAAATAATTTAATTTATTTGTGACACAATGATGATGCAATAATTATCCTATTAATGAAATATTAACTTAACTGATGTTATAAATACTCAAATAAATTTAATATGAGACATTTTATGAATTAAAATAATTTTATAGGTTAATATGACATGATAGTATTGATTTAGTTAACTTTTTTCAAACTAATCCTTCTGTTATGATTTTCATAAAAATAAATTTTCAAAGAGTGTCAAAATTGACATAAAATAGTTCTTAAAAAACATATTATATTATTAATTGATATTTTATTCCTAAAAATCTCAGGATCGGCCACATGAAATATCTAAGGTTATATATATTAATAATAAACAACTGGGGGTTATTTTGTCTTGTTATAGTAAGGTTATTAACCTTATAGTGTAAGAAAACAAGAAGACATGGTAAAAGTTAAATTATCTAACTTAAAGTTAAATCTAAATGATATGGTTAAAATAGAAACATAACTTGTCTAAATTATATTGGATGAGAGTATTTAGACCCATCCGTACCTTATCTTCAAAATAACTCAATTTGTAGCTATTCAAAACCGAATATTACTTTATAATAAAATAATATTTTTAGTTCTTCCAAAGGTTCCCCTCTCCTCCCTTATAAAAGGTAACCTCCTCCCTCTCTTCCTCACACCATTTTGAGCCTTTACGCTCGTCCAAACTCTGCCCATTTAACTTCCCCACTCCCCTATAAACCTTATAGAGGTACTAGTTTTCTCAAAAGACCAACCCTAGTGCGCTAAGAAGAAGTTTAAAGGAGGTGCGTCGAAGTAGAGGTAATCTCTTCTATCAATTATTTCAAGCTTATTTCTTCTTCAACTTCTTCTTCTTTTGTTGTTTAATTATAAAGTAATAACATCAGTATCACTAATATACTGATATGTTATTATAAATATGATACAACCCAATTTCACCTTCTATCCATCCTACGGAAAATGAAATCACCGCGCGTGCGTACGTACGAAATACCGTCTCGACGCCGTGGTGTAATCTGTTTTTCCAACACCACCTTACTTGGATAAATATAATGGTGTAAATAATAACTATATATGATTATTGTAAACTGATATTTATTCTGAAATAGTATAAATACACTTCAATACAATTCCACGATCATGGGAATGATATCATCGCTCATGCGTACGTACGGACTATTGTCTCCACGACGCGATGAGATTCATCCTCCATGTTAACCATTCAAGAATGATTATAAGGTATATATAATAAGTAATCAGGAAATATATGACATAATAATGATACTCTATTTTTGTATATATATATATGTATGTCATCTACTTCATTCCATTCAATTTAATAAGGAAATGAAAACAGCGTTCATGCGTACGTACGACCTACCGTCTCCATGAACGGTGTATTTCATTACATTTATCGATCTATCATATATATATGTATATTCTGAATATATATTACATATAAATCATGTTTTACATTCTGTAATTCATTAAATCAGGATATAAGTAATAATATCAAGAACAAAAAGTCCAAACATGTACGATAAATAAAACGATTTTACCCAAAATGCTGCTTTAACATGGAAATTACAAAAGAACGGGTAATGTAAAGTCATAAGTGAACCATATATGATGTAATAACAATGAATATGATTCTGTAATAAGTCAATGATATTATTTAAATGATTATACAAGAGTTTCGGAGATGTACGAAGCATATCAGACCTAAGGTAAGGGAAAACATTTCCAATCTCGTTCTTATCCGAGATTGTTTATTTGTAAATATTTAAGTGGGTTATTGTTATCATCCAAGTCCATGTTTTCCAAAAGTTCTTTTATGTATGTTTAATTTCCTTTTTACCCATTTTGTCTTTTGCTACGTGGTATGTAAGGAATCTTTCTTTTGTTTACTTTATGAGGTACTCTTTGACTTTTCCGACAAAAGTATGAGGAGAATGTTTTTTAACTTATACGGCATGAAAGGACTTTCACAGTTCTATAAAGCATTATTTTCATGAAGCTTCCTCCAAAATATTTCATGACTGTATCAAAAAAAATCTCTTTCTTTTAAAATTGCATGACTTTTTGTGAAAATAAATTGATTTTGAAGAAGAAAGGATATTTTCCTCAAGAATTCATTTCAAGTGTTTTATCAAAACAATTTTTCCATCTAAGATGACATTATTTTATATGTGTATGTTTCAAGTATAATGTATCTATGATTTACATGGTTTATGTTTTCTTCTGATTAAATGATATCCTTTTCTTTTATATGGATTATGTGATGATGGGATGATGTTTATGAAACCCATTTTATTTGTTGGGTTATTATGAATGATGTATTTTTATTTTGTGGAACAAGTAAGAATTATTTCATTATGAGATGGGCGAGACCTATATATCCCTCCAATTCATTGGTTAAGGATTTATATCTCATGAGATAGACATGGCTGGAATGGTAAGTTAATCCGGTTAAGTGTTACAAGACTGAAACGCGGAGTGAACTCGATTCAGAAAGGGAATTTGTCCACTAAGAAGGTCATGGCAGTAATGCCTTGGCTACTATGGAAATCATTACATGTGCTTAATGGATTCCACAATTACATGTTTTATTCCCATTCTATTTTATTATGATTAATGTTTCTTTATGATCTATTCCTTATGTACTGCCATGTTTTATGTCTTGGCCAAGATTTTAATGTTTAAACATTATGTTCATGTTTTTAAGTTCAAATGTATATTATTTTCATTATTTTATCCATGAGTACACTTAATGAGCATTTGATATCACCCATTATATGTTTTCTTTTCCCCATGATTTAAAGGAAGTTATTAGGTAAGAAAACCAAAAGGGGAAGATCTTTATGGGAGATGTTGAAGATCTTTCACCACGATTAGAAGATTACGTTCCGAGTTTCCAAAGACACTAAACTATTACGGTCCTTTAGTGTTTGTTTTTGTTATATACTAAGTATTCCACAAAAGTAATGTAATGTCCATGTACTTCAAGCTTCGGGTATCTACACTCTTCATACCATGCCACCATATGTAACAATTTAAATCTCAACACACCTCCATACATATGGGATGTATATAAAAGGGAATTATAGTGGAACAATCCAAAATATACTTATTAAATTATGGATTTGATGGGATACATTTCAATGATCTAAACCATATAACTCTATATTTATCATATATAAACTCTAAAATATTTAACACAACATTAAATAGTACTAAATAATCTTTTTATGATTATTTGATCACTACATGAATGAACTAATGAGTTGTCAGTTGGAAATGATAAGTTCTATCTCCCATTATTATGGAATAAAGATTCATCCTCTACAAATCCATGAGTATATGTTTTTTAGAATCCCAATCACGGATCGTGTAGCATGATCTTTCATGATGAGATCATTGACCACCTTATTTTACTTACTCAAGTGATAATGTGTTGATAAATAATACTTTTTTTAAAATATAATCTTGTCATTTTTTTCATATTCTATTCCTTCCATGGGAATACATATTTCATTCTCTTGGGATCTTTATTTATTTTACACTTTTCTTTATAGAGATAATGTCACCAAATATTCATTTAAAGATCGAAACCACTTACCCTAAATCTTACATCAACTAATTTTTCTAATGAATGACTAGTTGAAATGAACCATAAGTAGTTCCATTAACATTATGTATGATGATGAAACCAAGAAAATGTTTCAAAGAATCACTATATATTACATTCTATCCCATGTTGATGGGTAAGTTAATTACATGAGTAATGACCATTATCTTTTTATGTTCCACAAAATATTCTTTTCCTTCCATTATATAAATGATCTATAATCCACTCCATGTAAAATTGGTTAGTACATTTTATATTTGGGTGATATTTCTAATTTATCAATGGTGATATCATAATATCCCCAACAATACTACAAATATCCATTATAGTAGTCATCCTAGGAAATTGGTTGACAAGATTCATCATTAATGGATATAATAATGTGTCATTTCTTGTGATTACATAACCTAATACTAACACCCTTTTTATCCATTATTGAAATTTGAGGAATTGGTATATAACTCATCCTATCTCAAGGTCATTTACACTATTTATAAATGATATTTATTCCCTTCCATTCTATTTGAATACATAAGCATGTGAAATATAAAGACACCCCCAAATTGGTCAAGGTAGTGTCAAATGAATCTATTTATAATATCTATGAAGATATTAGTAGAATTGGTTATGCCAAATAAAATCATTATAAACACATTGTATCCATACCTTGAATGTAAATACGCCATAGATATATCATTGCATTTAACACACAACTAATAGGGTCTAGATCAAAGAAGAATGTTAAAGAAGTATTAATCTCTTTAGAGTTGATGGAATGGATCATTGTTACTGGGTAGAGGATACAATTTTTCATTATTTTTATTAAGACCATCATAATCAATGAAAAAAAAATGATCGATCCTTATTTTTGATAAAGTGGTATGGAACAAACCAGGGGGCAACACTAGGTATATGGAACCCAGGTTAAAATATTCTTATTGTTTCTTTTTTAACTCATATAATTTAATGGGATTCATTCTATCTAGACTCCTTGATATTGGTATAGATCCATATATGAGGTCAATCAGGAACTAAAACTCACACTTTGGGAGGAATACTATTTATTTCATATAGAAATATAACAATATATTCTTATATAATTGTAATGTCATCAATGTTGACTTCCTCCCTAATAATTTGAGAAGAGAATCCATTACTTTTGGGTATCATAACTCATATTATCTAATTTTCATCAACATTGTGTTAATAGTCATCCTTTAATTAATAAATGATAATAGGATTATTTAGGATATGGAATAACACCTCCTAATACTAATATTTGACATGTGATTTATGTAGGTAAAATTAATCCATACACAATATTATGAAAAATTTAACCAATGGAAGAATAATTAGATCTATAGGATGACTCTTCCTTAAATATCAATCAGAGTAGATTTTCAAATCATTTCCATGATCATTATTGTATTAGGTGTTTTCATGGATAATTTTATATACATTTATTGGGGTGGTGATTTCACATTCATTGAAAATGTGTCTAATATAAAAGAAAGTGAAAAACTAAAATCAAATACTCTTCTTAGGAATCATAAAAATAGATTAATTGCACCTAATATCACATTATTTTCATGATCTAACCTTCCGGTAGTGATCCAAAATTACAATAATTACTCTCTTGGATTTGGAGGTTTTTGGGTCTGATATTCTACATTGGATTGAGGTTCAGGGAATTGATTTTCAAAAATTATAAACTCCTTTCACATGAAGAATTGTACTGCTGGAAGATCATTATACTGGACCTTCCTATATTTTTTGGTTAATAAACTTTATATCATTAGTTTGAGAGTTTTAGGACTTGTATTATATTACTACACATAAAAAAGTTCTTTGACCCCTTGAGAAAATTACCTTGATGATTCTTCCTACAATTATTCCATATAGGAAATTGATTTGTCTTACCACCATGTGTCTTATCATAAGCGCATACATGATACTCCAATTTCAATTTCATTTCCATTGATTATTTATATGATATTTTTTAATCTAAACAATAATATTACATCGAAAAATATAATCATATTTTTTGATGCCTCTAATATGCATTTCAGTTTTAATACTCAGCATTAACCCCATGAATAATAGATCTATTTTATACTCAGTATCAGAGATAAAACAGGGTAGTTAAAAGAGTGTTTTTGGAAACTTTATTTTATAATATAGTAAATTCATATTATATTTTCTCCAATTCAAATAATTCATACTCTGTTACTGAGTTAAGATTCCACATAAATTGATTATTTAAAAAAATATTCTTGAACTCTTCAAATTACATAGAATATTTTCCCCATTTTTATAGTTTTATTAATGAGACTCCACCTCTATATATAATTACTTTTTTATTGATAAACTAAAGAAACAACATTATCTTGGTCTGAGCACTAGATAATGGAAAATATCATTTCCATTGCATCGAACCACTACTTTAAAATTTATGGATTAGAAGACCCACTAAAAAAGGTTATATGTTTCATCATGAATGAATTGATATCATGTAAATAAAAAATTCTTGAGTTTTGGATCATAACATATTTTGGGTTGATTCCAATAGATTGAGATATTTGGGTGAGATTTTTAATAATATTTTTCATTCTTTACCCAATATGATAGGTGTCCCATTTTTTAGATTCTTCACATTTTCCACTACATCTGTGGTTAACTCAGTTTTTTTACCACAATTATCATGTTTAAATGAAAACTGTGAATGGGTATAATTAAATAATTTATAGTACATATAATGAAACTATATGTTTTAAAAAAGGATTTCATAAATTACATGGATACATTTACTTATAAATATAAAGGTATGAATCTGGGTTATCCATGAATATTTTTCTAACTGAACTAGTTATTCATATATATTCAAAGAATTCAGATTGGTTTGTAAATATAATTTTATTAATCAAATCATATCCCCCCAAGAGTTTAAAAATAGATTCATAGTAAGGGTTCATTCACTGTGCACCAGAACAATGGCTATGTTATAATAAGACAACTCCTTTCTAGTTAGTTACCCTAAGATAAATCTACACCAAAACCGATTCTACATATAATATATAGACCTGTTTCTATGGATATTAGAACTAAATAATCCATATCTTACCAAAATATCATGATGTTATCATATTCCTAGAATAGTCCCTTAGAAATTTCCCTATGATTTTCCCAAATGAACTGTAAAATAAACTTTAAATATAACTAAACCCTCATATGATACCAAATATAGTGACCGATGCTAATCATAATGATATAAATATATCAAACTCTTGATTTAAATAATATATTATAGAATAGTTTAAATATAAAATTACTTAATTGGAGTATTTGAAATAAGTTACATAAAAATTTTATTTTATAATACATGAAAAAAATTTCACATAATTATGATTATCTAAACCAATTCCTAGAAATATCAAATTATATAATCATTATAATAACATGTACAATGGAATCATAATTAATCCATGAGAAGTAACACTTAGTAAGAAAAAATACACATCATAAAGTATTAGATCATTATAATGGGGAGATTATGTGGAAAAGATATCTATCGAAGAAATGGATCATAACACCATGTATGATAATAATAAAATATGTTGAAGTCACATAAGATCATAAAATTATAGTTAGTGAAATATAAATTATAATATATATAATATGTGAATAAAAAAGGTGTTGGATACATGAGAAGGAATAAATATAAAATCACGGTTTTTTAGAAGAATAATTCACCTTGAAAATTGGCATAATGTGATAATATCATATAAATGTGTTATAAAATTATAATCATGAAAATGTGAAACATCCTTAAGGATAGGAAAATATATGTAACAAAACCTATTATTCCCATTCCAATGTGAAAAAATAATGATTCCCATGCCTAAAAATGATGGAAAATCCATCATGCCCATGAAAATTTTAACTAACATATTATATATATGCAATCCTATCACATTAGTGATAAGCATATAAAAAAATATATTAAGGGGCTCTATAGGACTACAAAAATTATCATTCATAATTATTGGTTGTGGGTTCACCAGAAGAGCCATTTATGAAAAAAAAATCTAATATTATTCTTAAATTACATGTAATCATTTCCGCACATGATCAAATATCATATAGAATAAAAATATTAGATTACTTAAGAAAAATTATAATTACAGGACCTGATGAAGAATATCTTAAATTTTAATTTATATTTAATTTATGGGTAGATATAGAATTACATTAGCTTGTAATTATATATTCATTGATGTTCTAATTGATTCTATCCGATCATACTATAAATTTTCTACAATATAAAAGTGTAGAATAACTCTAACAGTGATCCAAACATGCCCCACAATCTCAAAACTTTTTTTTAGAATTATTTGGTGCTGGTGAGGCTAATCTTTATGACTTGTGTTTTTTATGGTTGATTGAATAAGAGTTTTCCTAAGGAATGAAAACATTTTTTGATCTCACAGTGGTTCTAAAGAGGAGGGGAGAAGATCACAATAGAAATATAAATCCTTTTATATGAATTGATAGAGTCTCACTCTACCCATTATACAGAAAAATTGTATATTTTCGGTATATTGAGAGACTTAACAAACGGAAAAGCCTCATGGTTGAATTATTATAAACATTAAGAAGTCAAAAATTTGAATTTTTATATTAGTCCCTTTTCCAGAAACGAAGGATATCCTCATGTATATCATTGAGCCAATATAATTTTGTTGTAGTGAAACCCTTAGTATCAAGACCATCTGCGATGTAATTTTCTGCACATTATATAGGTGTAATAATGTCGTTCATAGATGAAATATCATCGTTACAACTATTTCATCTAGTAGTCGGCTTCTATGAGAGATGAATAATACATTTCTTATTTATTTCACCATAGTAGTGGAATAAAATTCAAACCAGATGTTGATGTTTCCCTATTTGTTTAAAACATGAACTACATTAATAACCCCAATAATTTCAGCATAATGGTATCTATGGAAAACACATGGACCAAATATTAATCAAAATTAATCACCTATATAATTTAGAAAATTTTTACTAAGTCCAAAAGAGACATGATTACCTCTTAACACTCCATATGTGTTGTATTTGACCCTGTTAGGGAGTGGAGTGGTCCATATGACTTCTATGTTTCCAGAATGTAAAGGATATTTACCTTTAATATAAAAGTACTTAAGAAAAATAAAATCATATATTGGGTTTTCATAATACCCATTATGGATGTCATTTTCATATTTCATAGTAGCAATTAAATTTTACAAGGACAACTATATTCTAGAATCAGTATCACCATGAGATATCCTATTTCTATTCATCCAGATTATATGAATAAATTCCATATAAGCTATAAGGGAGAAATTAATAAGCTAATGTGAAATATTCTACTCGATTCAACCAAGGTGGTTTAATTTAATAGTTGTTGTATAGGGTGTTATGGTTTCAATAAAATTTGAAATAGTGGTCCACAGAGAAGTGGTTGTGACACAGTTTAAAAACTAGTGATCAATTTCTTATGTAAATTGTTTGAAAAGTGAAAATATTGAACCTAGATTAATTACAAAATTGTGAAAAACATAAATTTTTTGGAATCTTGGAGTATATTACCCTCTAAAAATAAGAGAATCCAGAAATATATATATTGACTTTATTCAGAGCCTTGGTGTATCTTGGGAGATTTCACTAATCTTCCTCACAATAAAAATTCTTTGGGGGGATTTTCCATTTAGATCCAGGTTCCCAATGAAGAATTTACTCACAATAAATAAATCCATATTCATGAACATGATCATTAATTTTTGCAGAAAGCATGTCCATAGGATGATACAATTTTTCCTTGATAGAAGAATTGGTATCAGTTTACAGATCAAAATAATTATTCATAACAATAAGAGTCATACTTATCCAGTTAAAAACAAATAAACTGTGAATTAATATTGACTATCCAGGGATATATTATTATAATAGTGGAGAAAAAATTATTAAGAGAAGGAAAAATAGAAGAGTCCACATAATTTATATTTTTAGATTTTAGAATTTTTACGTACTTGGATGTTAGAAAATAAAGATAATATTAATTATAATTAATATAACTCCACATGAAATTAGACTAAAAATATTCCATTAATTTACAAATATTCCTAATTCAAACCCCAACACATCCATTTGGTTGACAACATTACTTTGATGAAAAGTAACAAACCTCCTCTAGAAAATGATTCCACTCTAGAATTTTTTTTGATAAATGTAATAATACTCTTAATAATAGGTTCTAACCATTTATAGGGAAAAAAATAATAAACATATTTGGAAACAATAATATCCTCAACAAGGCCAATTATATCTTCCATCGAGAGGATCATTAATTTTTAGGAGGAAAACTATTTTCATACTAGAATAACAATTAGAGAAAAATGATAGACACAAGTTTTTCCCAAAAACATAGGAATACCAAGGAATGTAAAAGGAATCACTCCTTCTCAGATTCCAATCTCATTTATTTTTCAACTTTTCTAAATGTAGGGATATTTATTCCAATGTATAGGAAATAATTATTCCAGCTTACTTCCTGTCCAGAGACTTTCTCACAATGAAGACGTGCATTTTTTATGTTTCTAATTTTTATTTTATCATTTTGAAAAAAATGATTTAATCATCATATAATAAATTAGTGGGATAATTAGGACCCTTAACTACTAATATTGATTTAATTTTCATAACATTGGCCAAGTTAAGGAAGAGTCTACTTAAATAATTTTAATTTATTGATAAGTTGATGACAGATAGAGGGTCCCACTTCCTTATACATCTAGAGATGGTGAAACATCACTTAATTGATCAATTTTTAGGGAATTATATATGTGTGGAAAAAAGAATAGTTCTAACCCATTTAATAATAGTTTCATCAAAGACAAAAATTACTTAGGACATGGAAAATGAATTCATAGTTTAACTTATCAAATTAAATTTTAACATTATACATGATGGATATGTATACTCCACTCACATATTTTAGGTATGTATTGATACATTATGATGTATCGATAAAAAAATAATGAATAGTGTTACAATTGATAAATTCAATCTTGTTTCGAGAAAAAATCTTATTGGAAACACTGGAAAGCCTATTGGCAATAATTTTTTAGGGATTTTTTATATACTATTTACAAGGGAAACAGGTTTGATATTGATTATAGAAAATTTAGGGTTGGAAAATTCGACACTAAAACCTTTCCATCTATATAATTCATAATTTACCAAATTTTTCAATAACAAGAATATCTGTATTGTAAATCACATGATATGTGAATTAAATGTATGAATATATGAACAAATATATCATTTCTAATTTGACCATTATGATCGGTCCTCATTCCCCCATCCACATTTTCTTATCATCAATTAATTACAATATAATAAATAAATTTCACTCCAATACGCTATGATAAATACAATAAAAATTATATACAATAAAATTTAAAATAAAAATTTATTATTATTTTCTAACTCACATATTCTTCTAATAATGTGTGATAAAATAATAGAAACAATCCAAAAATTAATAAATATTATTTATTCGGACTTGTTTTATTTAATAAAATAATATAAATGAAATTATGTATACCCTTAATGTTTGACCGTCTAGGTTTCTTTCTCAGTGGTATTAGGCTTAACTCTCTAATGTCCAAGGTTAGAATCCAGAAATTGTTTTGGAGAATGATAGAGAATGAACTCAATTTTGTACTGATATTCAACCTCATACAAAGTCATACCATATATTATAATCTCATTTTGGCGATATCTCTAATAATGTAGGTTCTATAATTGTGTAACAAACCTATATGAATGATTCATATTTTTTTGAATTTTCAAAAATGAACATTCTCACTAAACTCCATGGAAATGGATTTATGTAGGGAGCTCCATTCCCATCAAAGCACCCAAGATATAAAATTTTATAACGGAATTTAAGTGATATATTCCATCTCATATTATTCAATAATGAAAATTAACTCAGGACCTACCCAACATATCATACTTCATTGCGATCATATGCTATAACTATTATCATAAATACATAAATTTATACAAATCATGATATCCATTAATGATAATCCAAATGTACAAGGATCAATGAACCCTTCCACATATAGAAGCACCCAAGGAAAAAAATAAATATGGATTTACTATTACAATTCTATTCGTATAACCTCATATTATAGGATATTACCATGGGTAGACACCATGAGAAGGTGTCTCAATTTCTTACGAGTCTTCTACCCTTGATGGCCTATATATATTGTATGTGTACCTGAAGAAAATATCATCCATCCATAAAAGATATGTTCATGAATATTATTGTGTAACATCTTGGTTCTCTTAATAGCAAGAAATGTTTATGAACATTTAGTGAAACAAATATTATTAAGACATTATCATAGAAAAGTTTCATGAAAAAAATTAATGATGCAATAGGAAACATAATTAAAAATAGAGAACATGTAATAATTTAATAATAATGTTTCTTCTTCGGAAACATCTCTAACATACTTCCACATAAAATAGAGGTAACTAAAAAAATTATTATACTAACTATCACATGATAATCATGCCTCCACAAAGAATAATCCTTCATCAAGGAATCAACTGTGTTATTCTATATGGATAAATTACTCATCACTAGATAACCTCATTTATAAATATACATCTATAGATGGAATTTTAGAAGTAAATTATTTCCTATGACATGTCTTCGACTCTTGGGAGAGAGCCACCAGTATACTGTTATCACAGTATAAATTGATTGGATCATTACTAATAAGTACTACATCAATCCCTCAGAAATTTTTTGAATTAATATTTCTTCATTGGATGTTGTAGAAGTAACAATATACTCATACTCGACTATCGATTTAGGGATAATTGGATGTTTTGAACTCTTCGAGCTCACAAGTCCTCTATTGAGACAAAAACAAGTCAAAATTGTGACTTCATATCATTTTAATCTAAATGAAATCCATCACATGTATAACCACTATGGAAATTATCTTCATCTACTCCATACAAAAAGAATATATCATTAATTTAACCCAAATACTTATTGATATATTCAACAGTAGTACAATTCTAGTGACCATTATCTTCTAGATATTTCTCTCCTATAATGACCATATGTATTTAGAAAAAATATGTTTCCTGAATAAATGTGTATGGTATTATATTATATAATATTATACACGCAAAACACATATATAAACCAATAATGGACTTTTTCTTTACTAAATATTGTTACACTAATATGAAATTGAACAATTAAAATTAAAAACAATAAAACAAAAATAATAATATAAAATTTAAAATCTAGAAAGGGAAAATAAGGATCACCCTAGTCTATTTGAATCATCACCACCACCGAAAAAACAATAGAAACAGAAAAAATATTAGTAAATAAGGATAAATTTTAGAAAATGGAAATATAAAACTAGAATGGTAATTTATTGGAATAATTAATAAAGGAATATACAAGTATTTATATTAGGTAAAGTGAATGTATGAATAGTAACCCTATCGTTGGGAATAGTAACCTGACTGTTGGGAAAAATAACAAGATTGTTTGAAGAGTAATTTATACACAAAATAAAATATTATGATATAAATAATATTTATTATTGTTAAATTAATTAAACATAAATTTTATAATTCCAAAATAATATCCTGATTAAAAACACATAGAATACATAAACACATTTTTTTAATCAATATTATTTTAAATTATTTTGTAAAAAATTAATGTTTTTATATTAAAAATTATAGTTTTCTATTTTTGAAATTTATTTGGATAAAATGAATTTACTATTTAAATAAAGACATGAATTTTTTCCAAGGGGTTTTCTTCGGTAATTTTATGAATCAATTAAATTTTGGTGAATAGTAATAATATTTTTTTTCACATAACTGGGGTATCTTAAAATAAATCATTAATGATTTAATGGTGAAATAATAATTTATAGAAATAGGGGTCATCCATGATATATTTTGTTTCATGAATAACCAATTAAAATATCAGAAACTTAGTTTCTAAACATAAAATAAATTTCCTAAACCAAAAGTCAAAATTTATTCCTCAATATATTAATTATTTTTATGTCCACATTTCATTTAAATTTTATAAATAATTAGAATTATAAAATTGATTTAATGTCATAATAGAAATATATAATATTAATATATGATTTAAAATTTCATAAATTCACTATTACATGTTTTAACATAGATATATTATTTTATTCAACATTTTAGTCTAGAAATACCCCTCTCATTAAGTATAAATTACCCCGCTAAATCTTTTTCGAAAAAAACAAACATCCCACCCATTCAGAAGACAAATATCTACCAAAATATTCCCTCTCAAGACCATTAGAATACTCAGGGAAGTTTTGGATAAATCAAAATCCATTCACCAAGGAGTTATATTTTCATACAAGATAAGCTCCACCGTGAATTAAGTAAGATGTGATCCACTCCTCTCTCTTTTCAATTACATCTTCCTCTCCAATTAATTTTTCTCACCAATTATTTGCAACAAATTGATAGAAGAATTAATAAGGTACTATGTTAACATTATATTTATGATGTTATTCTACTTTATATATATAAGTGATATATATATATATATATAATTCAAAAAACTCTTTCCCACTCCCCCAACAATGTCTCATCAAAGGTCGGTTAAACACCCACAGAGACATTTCTATGTCAACGCATATAACCATAATGGGTATATATTTTAAAAACTATATATAATTAATAAAAATATAATTATATGAATTATAATATTGTGAAACTAATTATACTTATGTTTAAACTATATCTAATAAAATAGAGTAATCCAAGCAAATAGGAATATTTTTTGATGAAAAACATGAAATCAAAAGGCTTAAATTTCATGATAAAAATTAGGAAATATAATACAATGACTAAAATTGATAAATAATTGTATAAATGACTGTAAAAATTATATGGATAAATATTTTAATAAATGTATTTTTATAATTCAGGAGGTGGAAAAAGGAGAGAAATAAATAAACAATTAAGGTAATCTGATTCTCAAACCAAATTCAATTCTTTGAGTTATTCTCTCTTCCATGGTATGAATGTCCATAACATGTTTTCCTAAATTCCATTCCATTTTATTCTATGGATATATATGTCCCAACCATGTCAAATTTTTTTCTATGAAAAGTTTTTTTCAATGTGAAATCAATTTCAAAAACATTTTTTTACTCCACTATAAACACCTCTTGTCTACTAAATAATAATGATAAATTATTTCCAATAATGATTTATCTTATTCATTTTTAAAAAAAGGTTATTCATGAATTTTTGATATATTAAATCCTTAGGAAACCCATTTTCTTCTTTAGGGTTACATCATGAATTTGATTTATATACATTCTATGTGGCATGCATGATTATGTAAATGTTGTGATTTGACGGGTGGGACTGAAATTATATATCTATCCATTAAATTGTGTAATGTGATTTATCTCATGATATAATGTGAAATATTAACGAACATGTTGCTATATTTTTTCACTATGATTATTTTTTGGTTATGGATATATGTTATGCATGAACATGGTGCTAGATTTTTTCACAATTGTGTATAGTATTTGACCACAAAGACATGATGTTCTATTTTTATTCATTTCCATGTTAAATAAATTTATCAAATGTTACCCTCATGTCATTGACGAGGATCCTATTATTATGATATAATGATTATGTCTATGACCACCCATGTGATATTTATTCATGTCAAATATTTATCATCTTATTGGGCCTTTAGCTCACTATTTTCAATGATTTCTATCATCATGTGATTAATTGTAAAAATGAGAACATGATGGACACTAATAAGATAGAGAAAAAGGAATTATATAATTTTATATCATAATTTTAAAGTTTTTTGTTTAAGATGACTATTACCAAGTCACTAATTCTTTGGATTGATGATTTTTAATTATATCATGTTTTTTATATTTAAAATGATAAAATAGTTATGTAAGAAAAAGTAGGATTGCTATATTTGGTATGAAAAAAAATAATTTTTGAAATAGGATTTGAAAATAAGAGTTAAAATCATATATATATGTACATATATTGGAAACTCCTCCATGAAAAATATTTTTAGAAAGATGATTATCATAGGGATCCTTGAAGATATGAATTTTTGGTTAATTGTACAAAATAATAAGTTATTTATTCTTGATTTGATGACATATTTTTTGGTCACCCATTTTACAATTTATAAAATTATGGGAATTAGAGGAAATAATGAAATATAAGGACCCTTACCTATTCATAGTAGAGAAATAGATTTGAAATTTTAGGGGAAAATTTCTATAGAGGGTAGGATATAATGACCAATTTGTTTGTAAATAAATATCCTAAATAAATGTGTTTTGTATTATATTATATAAGATTGTATATGTACACAGTATTGAGAAAACAAAAATGTTATTTTACATTCCTAAATAAGGTTTCATTAATGAGAAATAATACAAAAAAATATCAGAACATTACAAATGGACCAGAAATACCAAATAGAAAAGCTAAAATTAGAATATAGGTATCTCCCCAGTCTACTAAAATCATCCCCACACAAAAAACAATATATAAAAGAATAAAAGATTATTAAATATGGATGATATTAAGAAAATTTAAATAAATAATATTAAGATAAATTTTTTGGATTAATGAATAAAGTAATATAGATGCATTTACAGGAGGTAATGTGACAGTTGAAATAGTATCCTAACCATTGGGAATAGTACCATTACCATTGGAATAGTAATTTCATCTAAAAATAAAAAATAAAGAAACAAATAAAATTTATAATTATTAATTTATTTAAATGTAAATTTTATAATTTTAAAAAATAAATTTCATGATTAAAAACTCAAAGAATATATAGATATCTTTTTTAATAGACAATATTTTAAAGTATTTTGATAAAATAATTCTTTTTATATAGAAAATTAAAACTTTTGAGTATTGAAATTTTATTTTATTAAACTAATATCATTTTTTATATAGTCATGTTGAAAATTTTCAAGGGTGGAATATTTTTAATTTTATTGAATACTTCTTTTGGGTGAATAGTAAAAATACAGTTTTCAAATAATATGTGAATCTTAAATTACTTAATTCATGATGTAATAGTGAACTAATTATTTTTAGAACCTGAGTATAGACCATGATAAATTCTATTAATAAATGATTCATTAAAATAAAATAAACTCAACATCTAAACCTAAAATGATCTTCCCAAAACCTAGAGTCAAATTTAATTCTATATAATATCAAATTTTATTTCTTTCCACCTTCCTTTAAATTAAATAAATGAATTAGAATTATAGAAATTATTTAATATCTTATACTATGGATGTTATATTTTTATATTATTTATATGTAAAAAATCATTATTTCATGTTTTATCATTGATGTAATATTTGTTTCAATATTTTATTCTAAAAATACCCCACTCCTCACATAAAAATAACAAATCTCCCTCCCCTTTTAAAAACACCTCCCACACAGTATTCATCCAAATATAAATTAGAAGAAACCCACTAATGACCCTTATGATATATAGATACTTTCTGGATAAATCCAACTCCAATCACCATGGAGTATAGTTTCATACGTGAGAAGCTACACCAAGGATTTAGTAAGTCCCAATTCACTCCACTCTCTACTTTATTAATTTTTCATCATACCATTATTGTTTCACCAACCTTTTCACAAAAAAAAACATAAAATAATTAATTAATAACTATTTTAACATTATATTAATGATGTTAAGATATTATACATGTATCTATATATTATATATATATTTTAAAATTCTCATTCACACTCTCCCAACAATGTCCTGTCAAAGGCGGGCTAACCACCTACGGAGAAATTTCCTTGTCAACAAATATAAACAATGTCATGGATATATATTATAAAATATATACAACAAAAAATATATTTATATGAATTATAATCTTATAGAATTAATTATACTAATGTAAAAAAATATATTAATGAAAATATATAAATCAAAGTGAAACATGATATTTTTAAGAAAAAAAAGATATAAAACACATCAATGCCATCAGAAAAATTAATAAATATAATACAACTATTATAATTGATAAATAGTTTTATAAATGAATACAATAAAATTCTAGACCAATATTTTAATAAATATATGTTTATTATTTAGGAGGAGGAAAAATGATGACATAAAGCAAGAATTAAGGTAAGTGGGTTTCCAAACCCAATTCCTTTGTTTGGGTTATTATCTATTCCATAGTTTGAATGTTCATAATATTTTCATCAAATGTCTCATCTGTTTTTCTTTTAGGGATATACCAATTTATACCTTGTCAAAATATTTCATATCAAATACATTTTTCATTTCAAAGTGACATTAATTTCTAAAACATTTTATTTTTCTCCACTTTAAATATTTTTTTCGTAAGAATAATGATGACATATATCCATGAATGATTTCACTTATTCATTTGGGACCAAAAAACTTATTCACGAATGTTTTCTTTATGAAATCATTATGAAACCCATTCTATTTCTTGGGTTTACATCAATACAAGGATCAATATACGTTCTATGTGGCATGCAATATTTTGTAAATGTTATGATGATATGGGTGGGTCCAAAATTATATAGACCTCCAATGCATTGGGTATTTGGATGTTTGTTATGATATAACACAAAATATACATGAAAAGTATTATATATTTGTTCATAATATTTATTTTATCATTTTTCACATGGGTTATCCATGAAAAAGATGCTAGCTTTGTTCACAACTATGTGTGGTATTTGATGAATAAAATATGATGTTTCATTTTTATGAATCTCTACATTCCATTAGTTTATCAGAAGTTTCCATCATGTTGTTGGTGATGATTATATTCATAGGATACACTGATGTTATTTATTCCGACCCTTGTTATATTGATTCATGTCCCTTATTTTATATCATACAGGGATTTCATCTCATCACATTTATTGATGTATATCAAAAAGTGTTTACTTGTACAAAGTAGAACATGTGAGACACAGAGAGGATAGATAAAAAGAATTAAATAATATTAAATTTTACTAAAAAAAATAATTTATAAGGCTAATTAAACCAATACACTAAAACTTTGGAACTGAAATTGGTAATGATATAATGTTTTGTTATCTTTAAAATGATTTAATCGTCATGTAAGATAAAATAGGGTCACAATTACCTCTATTGTCAAAGAATTGTAAAATCACAACCCATACACAACATGGTATAAATTATGGATCAAATCATACAATAGTTTGGGATCTTGCTCATTCTCTATCTTTTCTCTTGCATATGAAGTCAATTTTTCATATAATAACATATTCCATGTGACACTATAAAAATTCTCCTATTGTTTTTTTCATACTGAACCACTTTAGTTACATTTAAATGTAGTTACTTTGACACAACCCAATTGACCTATTAGATCTATCACTCATGTTATTGATCCAGAAAATTCAAGGAACTTCACCCATTTTCTTCCTAGATATTCACATATTCAATCACTCTATACCATTTTGAATGTTTATAGTATCATTTAAAATTAGTAATATCTCATCAACATATAAGACTATGTAAAGCATTTTACACAAACTAAACCTCTTTTAAACTCATGGATCACATCCATTCTTATTGAAACATTGTTTTTTATAGATTCATCGAATAGAAGTTTCCATTAATTAAATTCCTTATTTAAAAAAAATATATATCTCTACAACATTAATACATTTTTTTCAATTTCTATAGTCATAAAACCTCTTATTTTTCGACATACAAGCATCCCTTTATGGTTCTAGTTGTGGGAATATATTATGAATACAATTTATAATTATCAGGGTTATAGTATAGTACTATGGAAAGTAAAATTATTGTGTATTTGAACATGTAAAATAGAGAAAAGTTTTTATCATAGTCAATTCCTTGAAATAGTGTAAACCATTTAGGATCTAGTTGTGATGTATAGGTATTTACATTACTTTAAATGTTTAGATGTATATTGAATACCAATTTAAACCAAACAGACTTTACATCTATAGTTTAATCAGTCATAACCCAACCATTATTTTTATTTATGGAATATATCTCATAATTCATGGATTCTAATCATTTTTTATATTCTATGATACCAAATGACTTCTTTTGGGATAAAGACTCATCATTGTCAATGAATAATAAATCATTATCTTTAGTGACTAGAATAATTTATACCTCCAGAACTCTTACCTATCAAACCATATTACCTATTTTGTGTTCTTGAGGAAAAATTACATCCACGGGGACCTAAGAAATATATTCATGTAAGAAATTTGATTTATGTTTTACATAAAATAAATTGAATTCTACCTTTCTCCAACATTCCTCCTTGAGAATTTTATCCCAGTAAATAATGTAATCTTGTTTTGTGAAGGTTACTTTCTTACCTTATGGGTTTTATAATTATTATCTAATTGTTTCCTAGTAATATCCTATAATAATACATTTAATTATTTCAGATTCTATTTTATTTATTATACTAACATAAAAAAAAAATTTGTAACCCCATGCATGAACACGTGACACAACATATTTCTTTTCACTCTATAACTCTAAGTGAATAATGTTTTCCACTTTTTTTGCTACCCAATTTACAATGTATGATGTTGTCAATAATGAATATACCCAAATGAATAGTGGAAGGAAACTTTGACTCATAATCAACTATTCCATGTTTAGAATGGTACAAATCATCCTTTAATATACACCACTCCACTCTGGTTTATAATGTCCCGTGAGTTAAGGAAAAATTCCATACTTTTATATAATTTCAATTAATGACTGGTTAATATAATCCACACCTTGATCCAATTGACGATTTTTATCATATTATGAAGATCATTCAAAACATTATTCTTGAATTCCATGAACTCATCAAAGGATTTAGACTTACACCACATTTTTAGATATAACCATACATTCTAAAGTCAACGATGAAAGTAATAATGTATGATAATAAAAACTCTATCCTATAATTGAAAATTTCCACAAACATTAATTATTACTAAATATAAAAGCACTATGGTCCTTTTACCTTGACCACCAAATTATGGTTTGTTAGTCTATCCTTTCAAATAATTATGAAAACGTTCAAGTGGTCTAAGATAAAAATTGTATATATAAATTTCCTCATAGATATTTCCAAACGATTATCAATAATGTGAATGAGATGGTAGTGCCACAACTAGGTGTTTTATTATTCGCATGTGTAATTTTCATTATCTATATATAATTATTAGTTTGTGTAATTCAGTAAATGAATACCATGATTAAAATCTCTCGTACCATAGCATATGTTATCTTTAAAACATTAGCCATTTTTATTAAGTAAAATGAAAATAAAGTCATCCATGTATAAATGGTAATTGAAATTATGTCATTGGAACCATTATGATGATAATTAATATTATTTAATACCAAAATCATTCATTTCATAAATTGGAGATAGTAGTCAATAATGGTTAGAGAAGCTGGCCATACTTCATTGTTCGCGTGTTGATAGACCTCATCTCATGTAAGAATATGTTATCTGTTTGGTTTCTATATTTGGATACAATTTTGAGGACAAAATATAATATATAATACCCAAATTGTAAGTATGAAATAATTACAATCAATAACGAATGAAACTAAATCTTCCCATTGATTTTTTGGCTGTGTTCAATTCCTTATCTATTATCCCTACTTGCAACAAGAAAAATATGCCACATCATATTCCTTTTTTAGCCACTAAATCCTCTTATTATTTGAGATATGATGCTTCAGAGGCATAAATTTGGAATGATTATTCATTCCCTTCTCATTATTCCATTGCTCCTTATTTTCCATAAATAAAAAAAGTTTTTCACCTCTATATCATTATCAAGATGAAAATTCTGTGTATGATGTTCGGAATGTGTGTTATCATTATTGATCATATAATAATTTCCAATAAAACTAGATAATTTTTGGGTATTGAGAATTGAATGACATATATTCATATCTCACCAGGGATGTTAAAACCCATGATTTCTATGAACTAAATATGACTAATAATATTAACTACATGTGTAATAAGTTGTAGTAATAGTAACAACATGACCGAACATTCAGTTCTAATTCATATGGTCACATAACATCATACATTAATCCCTAAAAACAATATAATTTTGACTATAATCGATTGTAAAAATCAAAACTCAGATATCCTATCCAAAATATCATTTCATAGGATCAATAATATAAAATAAGAAAAATGGTAAAAAAATCATAGTAAAAGCATAAAAACATGATAAATGACACTTTTATAAGAAAAACACTCCCAATGTATAAATAATATCTATAAAGTATGTATCATATATATAATGAGGAAAAATAGATAAACATATGTGGGGTTCTCTGGTGTCACTCCCTATTAACTTCATAATCATGCTCCACAACTCAACCATCCACCATATGAACATCTTCCATTTCATGATATCTTGTCAAGAAATATACAAGTACAACAAAATTCCTAAATTGGGTGATAATAAAATACTAACTAAGACACTACCGATTTTTTCATAATATATGCTCACGATACCAATTACAGTGTATAACATGGAATAAAAAAATTACTAATAAACATACATGTGTCGAGTCATCATGTAGTGAACAGACCTCTAAAACCCCCGACCCCACCAGCTTTGTCTCATTTATGATAAGATTTTAATGAACATAAATACCTCTATAAAATTATCATTGATCCACAGTATTCCATTTTTTATTACAAGAACACTGCATATTCTATCACGTTTATCCTCAGTCTGATTAACTTTTTATTCACCAATGACTTGAGTCTATATGAATCAATGGATGGTGTATTCCATTAATCCACTATGAGTTTCCCTCTACAGAGGTAGAAACATCTTCCTTTAAATAACATATTGATAGTAAATGATTGGGTAACATCCCAAGGGTCCGTGTAACACCCACCCTCAAGGACCCACCCAATTATATTAGTATCCACCAACTATCCACTATGCTTTAAACTCGAAAGGGGTATCCACGCCTTCCTTTAAGGACATTATGACAATGTATGGTAACATAACATCATAAACCCAACCTATTGGATCCACCATAGTATTTCAGTGCCTTTCAGATTGTTAATATTGTTTCCCCTCTAAATGGGTATCTATAATCACAATTAAGGGCTATATGACCATGACTAGTTGGGTCACATCATACACCCAACCTCGAGTATACAATTGAGAGTCTTGGTATATACAACATAATTCCATAGACTATAAAACCCACAAACAATAAATCTTATATAAAGGAATGAAAAGACATACCTAGATCAATGTCATGAAAATAAAATAGAAACAAGTATGCCCACTACTACATGCAGACCAAAATGAATTTCATAGAAAACATGGGTTAGTCAATAATAACATCAAATAATGATAAAATCATAAATATACAAGGCCCATAATGTGGAGTAACCTCTAAATAAAGTGTATGACCAAAATAGTGTGATAAACAACTTTGTGTGGTTGGAAAGTTTGAGTGGAGACCTCAACAATCAATAACACCTCCTCTCAAGCCTTATTATCACAGTTACCAACCAATTAAAACATGAGGTTCACCAAGGGTCACTAAAACCAAAACCAACTATGTTATTCTAATAATAAAAAACTATTACATGAATTGATACTTTCTGTCTCCTAGATAATTTCTAAATTAGCAATAAAATTTCACATGCGATGATATGTTCTCTCTCCTAAATAATATTCAAATTATCATTTAGATAATGGAATTGGCTCATAATAATATCCTTATGAATAATTATATTTAGAAAATTTATAATAAAATATTCCTTTATAATTATCTCTTGATAATTTATTACAATATATCCTTATAAAATTATCCCTTGATAATCTATCATAAATTATCCATTTTTAATTATCTTTGATATTTAATCTAGAATTATGATTTATTAAAATCTTTTGATAATAAATCATCCTTTCATAAACTCAGATTTATCTTATGATAATTTAAAATAGTATTACTTGATAATTTAATGCAATTATCATTTACAAACTCTTTAAATTTCCAATCTATAAATCCATGCGATTATACTTTGATATTTTTATTATATAAATTATACTTTGAAAAATCCATGTGATTATCCATTGATAAATTTTATTCAATAAATTATCATGTGACAATGTTGTAATAATCATTTGATAATTTTTGTAATATTCCTTTGATAAAATTTCAATTAATATTTGATAATTTTTACAATTATCATTTTATTTTCTCAAGAATTTCCTTTGATATTTTTATTTATTATCCTATGATTATTTAAATTAAATACATCCTTCTTATTTTAATAATTTATTCCTTTATTAATAAATGATATTTGTTTTTATATTTTTTCATTTGAAATTTTTAAAATTATATTTTGATAAATTTAATAGATTTATTTTTGAATAAACTGGTCTCATTATTATTTGTCAATTAGATGAGATTATTTCTTTGTAATTTATCTATTCATAATTTTGTAATTGGGGAAAATATAATTTGATAATTTAGGGAAATTAAATTTTTATAATTCAATATAAATGATCTCTTAGTATTTTAAATCAATTTTCAAGGGAAATATGATGGAATTTATCCCATGATAATATATGTGTATAAATTGTAATAATTCAACCATTTCATTAATTAGTTTTAATTTTCTTATCCTTCTCAAAATATTGATGTAATAAAGAAAAAAAATGAAAACAGAATAGAAAGAATATAATAATTTTACACAGAGGAGTAAATGGATAGGTTTTTTGCACCTAGGAGGAGTAGGATAACCATCTGTGTTCTATGAATGGATTATGATACCTCCACTGATCACACATTGAGTAGATCCGAGATCAACTTCACTAAAAAAGATTAATTGAAACATAAATCCAAGATAGTTCGACTATTTATATCTCATGAAATGTAAAGATCAAAACCCTTAATTTAAACATATTATATCATCCACGATTCAATAAAAATATCTTTACCAAGTCATTATTTATACCCCATTAAAAATCTTATAATTAAATATTGCCAAAATGGTAAATTTATGATGATTATGAGTTATGTATATATAAATTATGGTTGTTTTCTTTATGCATGGGTTTGAGTGTGAAGAATTAAATAAAAAACAAAATTTTAACTAAATTAATAATAATATCACAATAATAAAAATAAAATAATATAAAATTTTGTGTGATATGAAAAAAAATGAAACACACAAATATTATACCTCCGCATGGGTAAATTCCACATGTTGGGCCTAACAGTGGTATCTAATTCCTCATACTATTCCCATTTGTGTGATATTAAATTATTTCCAATAAATATAAGAATAATTTAAATATTTTCTCCTCGTATGTGATACGATAAAATGTCCAACATGTATAAATGTTTTGAACTTAATAGGTTAACCATATATCCAAGACCTAAAAATGGATTCATATTACTCGTACGATGCAATGGTTGGGAGATATTCAATTAATTTGGTAAAAATATCTTTCATGTATTACAATATATTTGTTATTTGTTTATTATGTGTTTTGGATCTATGGTCGTTAAAATATCATTCTATCATAGTGCCTAAATATGAAAATATTCCATAAAACATTCAATTTTGTTTTTTGGTATTTTCCCATACTCCATGAACATTGAATAATCTATCAAAATAGTTTTATTGTAAAAATTATTTTTCATAAAAATATAATCACAAATTATTATCAACAAGGGTTGTTATTATCCTTAACAATTCATGATATTACAATTTTCCTCCAACATCACATTAAAAATAGTGATATCTATCTATAGTATTATTTTTTGAACCACATGGTATACTAAGATCAAATATAAAAATAACACTCCCACATCTCCTCTATGAAGTGTTTATGTTGCCAGTGAAACTCAGTGAAGTGGTAACATCTACCCTATGAGTAATTTCCCACTCTGGCCTAATATTTACAAACAAATCTCCTAAAATTATGCATTTGGATTCAACTCAATGTTCTTGCATACATGGGAAGGATTCAAAATGTACCTATAATGATGAGAAATGTGAAACACATAATTCATGTCTCAATAACATGAAATAATGTAGAGAAAGCATGACATTTTCCACACAGAATCTGTGATCACAAAGGGTCCCAAAAACATGGTTCTATCTATCCATGCATTCTTAGAATTTGGTGACCAAAACAAATAGTTACCCATAAAAAAATATATTACTAATATAGGACAATAATGGTCTCCTCATAGGGTCAGTATATGACCTCTGTCTACTTTGAGGGGGTGATAAACCTATTTTAAATTTTATTAAATCTTTTAGAGGCCACATAAACCCAACTAGGTCAATAAAATGTTACCTCACCAACCTTATTCTAATAGATTAGTGGGTGATAAGTTGTCCCATAAAGTGACACATAAGGTTTCAAACTAATCGAATCATAGTATATATTATTTTATGGAAACTCAATCAAGGTAAAGTGATCCTCTGACAATCAAAAAAAATTTATCTAGAAAAATAAAAGTGTATCCTCCAATATGTTCATCATTCTCTTATATTGTCCATTAATCTAAGGATGGTACATCGTTCCCAATATCAACTAAATCCTAAGGGGTTTTCTCAATCCCTTCTAAAGTATTTTTTAAAATTCATGTCTATATCTGAATCATTGTTCAATTTAACTCCATGGAGGTATATAATATCTCAGCCATAGATGTTTCCCAGCTCATCCACTAAGTGATTCTCTCTTATCAGTAATAAGTTATAATTCTTCATTATCTGGTCAACAATCACTCATACTGGATTATGACTCATTATGTTCCTGGGTAAACCTGTAAGAAATTCAATCTTTATTTCCTTCCACTTATACAATGGACTCAGGAGTGTTTTTAATAAAACACTTTGATGCTAATGACAAACCTTCATCTTCTAATAGTCAAGGCATAATAAGTTGAAACTAGAAATATCTCTCTATATCTCTGGAAATCAAAAATACCACCTCAACTCATGATACAACATGGATACACCAGAATGTACTACCCATATATAGTAATGGTAATACTTTATCATCCCCTATATTAATGGAGTAGAGAAAAATAATCTCCCATATAAAATGATTAGATCATTGTTGTACAACAACCATACATGTGTTAGGAAATATCTAGCTAGTTATTCCCTAATCACTACACACTATGGTCTGACACTGGACCAGTCATTAACTGTTCAAAAAATTACGATGTGACTATATAGGTTTAAAAAGACATTAAACCCTGGTCCTCTGAGGAATCCATCCTCCAATCATCCAATAAGCTCATAATCACCACTTCTCATATGAGGGATTTTCACTTAGATCCTTATCAAGAGGCATCTTACCACTAAGAACATCTGTAATGATGTTTTTCCAGGTATATACATCATCACAAAATTTATGTTTTAATGATACTCAACCCAACACCTCTATCTTGGATTTATGTCCCTATATGTTAATATATAGAGAAAGACATTGTGGTACACATAAAAAAACAACATATCATCAAAGAGATAGTGTCATATCATGATACTATACTTTACCCAATGCATTGGAGCACTAAAAGGGCACACCATTCTAAAACATTTAATTTCATGCATAAGTGTGCCACATGGATCATAAAACATGGATTCATTAAACATAATCATTTATTACATGATAAAGGAATGTGGAATTCATACATGAAACTTTAAAATAAATAAGTAAATGTGCATAAATCTGAATACCCTTGATGGAGAAATGGGCTTTGTATTCACTACACAATGGAACTGGCTTAGAAAATCTGTGCTATTTCTGCAGCGTAACAGTGTGACGTAAGAATTCATAAAAAATGGTTGATAAGAGAGAAAGGAGTGTCTCATCATATTTACATGAAATAGACAGTAAGGGGGTCATATAGATACATGTCCAAACAATTGTAAAGTAATTTATATTCATGATAAAAAATATTACTTGAATGTAAAAGAGGATAGAGAAGTTCCTTTCAGAATTTCGGCATAGTTATGGGTGTATATGGGAAGAATTTAATGGGAGAGAAAGGGGTCTCACGTCATTCAAAAAATAAGTGGGATGTATGGGGGAGGTGTGAAACCATACCCCAAAATTTATAATTGAAATTAAAAGGGTATAACAATATTAAGAAAATTGGACAAAAATGAGAATGGAAGAAAAAACCCTTACTTGGAAGTGTGCTTCCAAAGGCTAGAGAGAGGCTTGTGAGAGGCTTCTTGAGAGCATGGGAAACATTGGGGGGATTATAGAGAGAGTATGGAAGAGGTTGGACGAACTACAAAGGCTTTGAGTGAGGAGGAAGTGGGAGCTTGGGTGGGTTTATATATGAAAGGTGAGGGAATTGTTTATTATTTAGTGTGGGTCACCTTACATTAAATTAATCCGAACCACAAACCATCCCATGGTTTTTGCCCATGGGTTTTGGAAAAGGGAAGAGAAAAAAATATTTTATATGTCCAAAGTCTGATCTTCTTAAAATATTTGGGTTGCTTATGTGGAGGTGAGTCACCCTCCCATGGAAATTAATTTAAAAAGGAAAGGTGTTGAATAAGTCTTGAGGGGTCCATTAATGCTTTGAAAAGTAAGTCAAACAAACCCAAAAATAAATTATTTTAATGGTAAACCATATATTGGCAGAACATAAATATTATAGTATTTTATTACATAACTATTGGGTCATTATGTTGTCATAAAACTCATTAAATATTTAAACGATATTTAATTTTTACCCAAAAATTTGACTCTCTCAGAAAATTATGAAAAATACACCGTTGGATAATTTTGATGACCTGATTTTAGAAATAAAATTTATTTTATCTAAATAATTTTTTAAATATGTTAATTTTCAATTTTAAAATAAAAACTAACATTTATAGAAAATACACGGGTTTTGACAGAAATGGCTTTCAAACCTTAATAAAAATTATAATTGCATTCATAAAATTATAAGATCATTTATATTTAATAAAAAATAATTTAATAAAAATAATATTTCATTAAAATAATATTTAATTCAAAAATACCTTAATTTAATAAAATAGAATTCTTAATTAAATAATAACTAAAAACACTATTTGTAATATAAAAACTATTTACAATGTATAAAAAATGACTAGAAATTATATTCATTGTTATATAAAAAAATAATGTATGTGAACATAGTACTACTTATTTGTTACATAACCCCTTAAAACAGCTGCATAAGACTTAAGGATAAGGTGTGCGATGGTGACAGACTCTTTGGGTGGCTTGGATAACATCGCTCGAGTGGTAATTTCAATCTACTTCCACTTTTCCTGTGGAAGGTCACATTCAAGATTGACATGATGAAGATCAGCTTGGTCTTGGTCAAGGGCGAAGCCCAAGGACACCACCTCTATTCTGAGCTCCTATAAATTGGCTTTGTATGGGGAAATTCTACTAGATGAGGCCATCACTTCCAATTTCTGAGTAAATTGGATTTGTTAAAGTCCTATATTTATACTAATCATGTGATCACTGTTCAATGAATATATTAGCAACGGTCAAAATTATTAACATAAAACCAAAGAAGTTGACATTTTATATAAACATAAAGAGACATTTAATTAGATCAAGAGGAATTTCCAATAATGAAACAGTGGGTCTTTACAATATTCCCCCCTTAAGAAATTTCACCCTCAATATTTTTCTTTTCCCAAACTAAAACAGATGTGGGTGACTCAGCTTCATCATTTCCTAGGATTCCCAAGTCGCTTCTTCAAACTTGTGGTTTCTCCAAAACACCTTGACGAGGGGAATTGTCTTATTTTGTATAACTTTTTCTCTACGATCTTAGATCTTCACTGGTTGCTCCTCATAAGAGAGATCATCTTTCAATTGTACCACCTCATAAGAGAGTACATGTGAACGGTCCGGTATGTAATTCCTTAAGAGGGATACATGAAAGACATCATGCACTTTGGCCATGGTAGGTGGAAGTTGTTGTCGATAGGCCACAACCTCGACACGATCAAGAATATCGAAGGCGTCGATGTACCTTGGACTGAACTTCCCTTTATTTCCAAACCTCTTGACCTTCTTCCATGGAGATATGCATAGAAACACCATGTCTCAAACATTAAACTCAAGGTCTCATCCACGATTATCTGCATAACTCTTCTGTCGACTCTGGGATGCCTTGATATGATGATGAATGGTTTTCACATTCTCCACCATTTCCTCGTCCATTTCTGGTCCAAGCACCTTACGTTCACTGACCTCATCCAAACATGCCGGTGTTCTGCACCTTTTCCCATACAGGGCTTCATATGGTGCAATTTGGATGCTCGAGTGGAAACTGTTATTATAAGAGAACTCAACCAGAGGAATATGTTTATCCCATCCTACTTTAAAGTCCGTTGAGAACACTCTCAACATATCCTCAAGTGTTTGGATAGTCCGATCAGATTGGCCATATGTTCGTGGATGATAGGTCGTACTGAAGTTCAGTTCAGTATTCATAGCATGTTGAAGACTCTTCCAAAACATAGAGGTGAATCTTGGATCTCGGTCAGACACAATAGATAGTGGTACCCCATGAAGCCTTACCACTTCCCTGATATATATCTGTTCCAGTTGATCCAAAGAGAAATCCTCCCATATAGCAATGAAGTGTGCAGTCTTTTTAAGAGAATCCACAACAACCCAGATTGCACTGTTTCCTTTGGATGTCCTTGGAAGTCTGGTGACAAAGTCCATGGTGATGTTCTCCCATTTCCCTTCTGGTATGGGAAATGGTTACATCATCCCCTTATATTTTTTCCTCTCGGACTTCACTTGCTGACACACCAGGCACTTTGATGTATATTCAGCGATATCCTTGTTCATGTTATCCCACTAAAAGTTTTCTCAGAGATCTCGATACATCTTTTTGCTCCCTCGGCGGATAGAGAAATTTGAACTATGTGCATCATCCAAAAGTTCCTTCTTCAGCTTTGGACTTTATGGAACACATAGTCTTTTCCCAAACCGCACAATTCCTTATTCATTAACATTAAACTTTGAGGATTTCCCTTTTTTGATAGCTTCATCTTTTTCAAGAATTCCCACATCATCCTTTTGAGCATCCTTTAACCTTTCCAAAAGAGATGGTTGAGCCATCATTTTTGAAAGGATTGATGATTTTCCCTTCTTTATGATTACCACGTCTATCTTCATCAAGTTTAAGAAGATTAGATCCTTTTTAATTCTCACCATTGATAGAATCGATGGATCCTTTCTACTTAGGACATCTTCCACCTTGTTCTCTTTCCCAGGGTGGTAATGTATTGAACAGTCATAATCCATGATGAGTTCTATCCATATTCTCTGGCGCATATTAAGCTCTTTTTGTGTGAATATTTATTTAAGACTCTTGTGGTCAATATATATCTCACATTTCTCTCCATGGAGATAATGCCGCCAGATTTTCAAGGCAAAGATCACTGCCGCCAACTCCAGATCATGAGATGGATAGTTTCACTCATGGATTTTCAACTGACTTGAGGCATAGGATATAAATTTATCATTATGCTTCAGCACACAGCCTAAGGCCATCTTTGAAGCATCGCTGAATACCACAAAAAGTTTTCCTCTTGTGGGAAAAGTGAGCCACAGGCATAGTGATAAGCCTCCTTTTCAACTCCTTGAAGCATTATTCGCATTCATCACTCCAAGTAAACTTTACTCCCTTTCAAGATATCTTGGTAATATGGTTGGACATTCATGAGAAATTTCTCACAAATCATCGATAATATACAGCTAACCCCAAGAAGCTACAGATATCCTTTACCGACGTTGGCCTCGACCATCCCTCAATTGCATCTGTTTTGGAGGGATCAAAAAATATCCCATTTCTTGTGATGATATGGCCCAAGAATGAGACCTCCTTCAACCATAAATCACACTTTCTTTACTTTTCATAGAGCTTCTCTTTGCGCAAAGTTTCTAGTATATTTCTTAAATGCTCCTCCTGATCCTCCTTGGTTTTGGTGTATATTAGAATGTCATCTATAAAGACTACCACAAATTTGTCAAGGTAATCTCTAAAGACTCTATTCATCAAGTCCATGAAGATTTATGGATCATTAGTGAGTTCAAAAGGCATTATTATGAATTCATAGTGCCCGTATCTTTTGAGAAATTCAGTTTTGGGGATATCTTCGTTCTTCACCCTTACATGATAATATCCTGACTGCAAGTCAACCTTGGATAAGTATATTTCTCCATGCAGCTGATCGAAAAAGTCATAAATTCGTGGGAGAGGATTCTTTTTCTTTATTTTGATTTTGTTATGTTCACAATAATCGATGGAAAGCCGCATTGAACCATCCTTCTTCCTATCGAAGAGGACTGGTGCACCCCATGGCTATGCACTTGGGCGTATAATCCCTTTATGCAGATTCTCCTGTAGTTGTTTTTTCAGCTCTTCAAGTTAAACAAAAGCCTTTCTATATGGAGTGTGGGATATTGGTAGTGCCCTAGGTATATGTTCAATTGAGAACTCAAAATCACTTCTAGGAGGAAGACCAGACAGTTCCTCGGGAAACACTTCAGCGAATTCCCTCACAATAGGAATTTCTTCAAGGATGGTTTCTTCCTTGGACTCAATCATCTGGCCAGATACGTGTGCTCATAAGGTTGTAATATCAATGCTTGAGATGATGGAGCTAAAGGAGATTCATCTTCCTGCTTACAGTTGTAAAGAATCGGGGGTCGATTCTCTATATGGAGTGTGATTTCCCTCTCCTGACAATTTATGTTGGCTCTATATAAGGAAAGCCAATCCATGACAATAATTGCATCAAATTTTACCAGAGGGAGTATGATGAGGTTCGCCGGGAAATTCAATCCACATACTATAACAGGGGAGGACTTATATTCAGGGGATGCAATGATTTCCCCATTTTCTATACTCACCGACATCTTTACTTCCATTATTTGTGGTGGTGGTGGGATTGTTCTACTAAACATTCGAGATATAAAAGAATGCGTAGAACCTGAAACAAAATGTAAGTTTTCTATTCATGAATGAATATCTAGCATACCTACCACCACTTTGTTTTCGGGGTTCACTTCGGTAGTAGTGATGGAAAAAGATCTTTCTTTCTGCCTTGGAGGTTGTTGGTTGTCTCTAAAAACGCTTGGAATAGGGCACTGATTTGAAAAATGACTCGGTTCTTTGAATTTGTAGCATTAAACAATGCGTTGAAGTTTGAATGGAGCGTTCCTATCCTATGTCGCAGTCGCGGGTCTTTCTTGCCGACAGTTAACAGCTAGGTTCCCATCCCTTCCACACCTGAAGCATTTTTTCGTCCCCTTAAGGAAATTTCTAGGGTGTTTCTTTCCGCACTTTTGGAATGTTGGGTGCTGGGTTTTCTTAGCATTGTTCGATTTATCCTTCGGACCGCCAACATTGAATTCCACCTTACACTTATTGTCCCCATGATACCCCTGTGATTCCCCGATCTCCATTTCAACCTTGAGGGCACATCATGCAATTTCCTCATAGCTGTCAAAGTCACGGATCACTAATGCTTTCTGCTGGATAGGCTTCAGCCCACAAATGAAGTGATCAATATTGAATTTGGGGGTAACGACAAAGACGCAAGTGTATAGTTAAAGCCTTGTGAAGTTTTCCTCATACTCTCCAACAGATTATTTATCTTTTTGCTTGAGGGAAAGGAAGTCCCTTTCCACTTAACCCGGAGGGTGTGCGGAAAATATTTATCGAAAAACATCTTCTGGAAATCCTTCCATTCCAACGCCTCGATCTCCTCCTCAGGCTTCGTATTTTTTATCAATGTCCACCATTGATCAGAGTCACCCTCCATACGATAAGACACTAGGATAAACTTCTCTTGTTCAGAATAATGAAGGATGAAGAAGATATTTTCAATGGAGTTGATCCATTGTTCAGCGATCGTGGGATCAGATGATCCACTAAAAGTAGGAGGCCGTTGTCTACTGAAGCTCTCGATAGAGACTTGTTCTTTCTTAGGTGGGGTTTAACGTTCCTATTGACCCGTTTTTCTATTCAAAACTTGAGTTAGCTGAAAGAGAAGCGTGACAAAGTTCACAATTCCCGCTCCCATTAGATTGTGCATCTCATTAGTACAGTCATCACACTGATCTTTACAACGATTGTTAGCCCGAGTCCTCCTATTACCGTCCATTGGCTGAAAAAAAGGAAATTTAGGCATAACACATAAATGGTAATCCAAAGACAATAGTTAATGAATTATAAATAAACTTTTATTTCCTTACTCAAGAGTCTATAGGCTTCAATATAGGATTTTTATGATCTACTTTCTAACATATATTCTTAGGGGAATTTTTTAATTCCCTTAGTAAGGGTTCATACTAAGCTTTTGAATTTATCAAAACATATCCCCCAGGAGTGGCATAACCAAGAGTGTAGCAAGGCCCATTTTCGTGCACCAGTTCCCGTTCGAGTCTAGCTCAAAGCGGTATTTTCAGGTTTTACCCCTAGGATACATCTGTTCCAGAGCCGCCTCTACCTGCTCGTATCCAGACAGGGATGTATTTGTTCGATAAACCACTTACTCAGTACTTAACAAAACTTAGGGATGTTTTTATTATACTTAGTCTTGTATATAAGGCTTTACTAGGGATTCCTAATCCCAAAAATAACTAAACCTATCCTCTGATACCAACTATGACAACCCTGATTTTATTACAAACTTAAACATGATTTGTTACATAAAACATCACTTGATAGAACAAAGAAGATCAAGAGGTTTAGTGACTTTGTGGATTAGGAAAATTACATAAAAACATAAAACATTAAATACAAAAACTTTATAGAAAGTGTCCTTTACATGACCACTACATTCCATCGTACATAGCATTGCATGGGATAACCTGAGGACTTGCATAAGAAAAGGGTGAGCTATAAAGCACAACAAGGGAGTACACATGGAATAAAATGAGGTGTAAAATACATGTTTGACAATAGGAATATCAATAGAGCATAAAAGAAACATTAACATAAAGGCATGATAATGCATGATAATCATAACATGGAAATGTGGCAACGACACTTAACATGGAATTAGCATCAGCCAAGGGTCATTGTACATGGAGCATGAGTAAATCCTCATTGCACATAAAGCACGATTAAACCCTCGTTGCACTTGAATTAGAATGAGTCAAGATTCATTGAACATGACATATCATGATACTATACTTTACCCAATGCATTGGAGCGCTATAAGGGCACACCCTTCTTAAACATTTCATTTCATGCATAAGTGTGCCACATGGATCATAAAAATTGGATTCATTAAACATAATAATTTATTCAATGATAAAGGAATGTGGAATTAATACATGAAACTTTATAATCAATATGTAAATGTGAATAAAGGTGAATAAACTTGATGGAGAAATGAGCTTGGTATTCACTACACAATGGTATTGGCTTAGAAAATCGGTGCAATTTCGGTAGCGTAACGGCGTGACATAAGAATTCATAAAAAAATGGTTGATTAGAGAGAAAGGGGTGTATCATCATATTTACATGAAATAGACAGTAATGGGGTCATATAGATACATGTCCAATCAATTTTAATGGAATTTAGATTCATGATACAAAAGTATTACTTGAATGTAAAAGAGGAGAGAGAAGTTCCTTTCGGAATTTCGGCATAGTAACGGGTGTACATGGGAGGCATTTAATGAGAGAGAAAGGGGTCAACCATCATTCAAACAATAATAGGGAAGTATGGGGGAGGTGAGAAACCATACCCCAACATTTATAATTGGAATTAAAATGGCATAACAATATTAATAAAATTGGACAAAAATGAGAATAGAAGAAAAAGCCCTTACTTGGAAGTGTGCTTCCAAAGGCAAGAGAGAGTCTTGTCAGAGGCTTCTTGGGATATTGGGGAACCTTGGGAGGACTCTAGAGAGAGTAGGGAAGAGGTTGGACGAACTAAAAAGTATTTTATTGAGGAGAAAGTGTGATATTGGGTGGGTTTATATAGGAAAGGTGAGGGAATTCTTTATTATTTAGGTTTGGGTCCCCTTACATTAAATTAATCCAATCCACAAACCATCCCAGGGTTTATGCCCATGGATTTTGGAAAAGGAACGAGGAAAAAAAAATTTTATAAGTCCAAATTCCGAACTTCTTAAAATATTTGGGTTGCTTATGTGGAGGTGAGTCACACTCCCATGGAAATTAATTTAAAAAGGAAAGGTGTTGATAAGTCATGAGGGGTCCATTAATGAATTGAAAAGAAAGTCAAACAAACCCAAAATTACATTATTTTAAGGGTAAAAATATATATTGGCCGAACATAAATATTATAGTATTTTATTACATCACTACTGGGTCATTATGATGTCATAAAACACATTATATATTTAAATAGTACTTAATTTTCACCCAAAAAATTGACTGTCCCCGAAAATTATGAAAAATTCACCGTTGGATAATTTCGACATTCCGATTCATGAAATAACATTTATTTTATGTATATAATTATATAAATATGTTAATTTTCACTTTTAAATTAAAAACCAACATTTATCGAAAATACACGGGTTTTGACAAAAATGGCTTTCAAACCTTAATAAAAATTATAATTGCATTCATAAAATTATAAGGTCATTTATATTTATAAATATTAATTTAATAATTATAATATTTTATTAAAATATTATTAAATTAAAAAATTCCTTAATTTAATAAAATAGAATTATTAATTAAATAATAACTAAAAACACTATTTGTACTTTAAAAACTATTTACAAAGTATCAATAATGAATAGAAATTATATTCATTATTATATAGAAAAGTAATGTACATGAACATAGTACTACTTATCTGTTACATAACCCCTTAAAAAAGAAGCATAAGACCTAAGGGTAAGGTGTTCGATGGTGACAGACTCTTGAGGTGGCTCAGATAACATCACTCAAGTGGTAATTTCAATAAACTTCCACTTTTCCCATAGACAGTCACGTTCGAGATTGACATGATGAAGCTCAGCTTTGGCTTGGTCAAGGGAGAAGCCCAAGGACCCCACCTCTTTTCCGAACTCTGATAAATGAGCTTCGTATGGGTCAATTATATTGGACGAGTCCATCGCTTCCTTTGTCCGAGTAAATTGGATTTGTTAAAGTCTTATATTTATACTAATCATGTGATCACTGTTAAACAGCTATATTAGAAAAGGTCAAAAATTTTATGATAAAACCAAAGAAGTTGACATTTTATATAAACATAAAGAGACATTTAATTAGATCAAGAGGGATTTCCATTAACTAAACTTTGGGTTGTTACAACAAGAGCCACCCATCCTGCTGCTAGGGTCTAAATCTAACAGTGGGAAGACTAGAAGCTCAGTATGATGTCATAAAATTGACAATAAAAAAATAATTAATAACAAATAATAGTAAATTTTGAAAATTTAATAAATGAAATATCTAAAAACGAAAAAATCAAAATGTGGAAATACTATCGAGAAATTAAGTAGAAGATTCAAAAAGATATAAACAAGTAGGTAAACATCTCTCTGGTACTTCAATGTATTTCCCGATCTTCTCCATCTCCATGCTCCACCGCCCAACCATCCACCATAGGCACCTTTCTCTTCATTGGATATCTGGTTAAAAAATAAAAAAGGACATCCTTTATTGAAATGATCATACCTAATTAGAACAATATAGTTAATCATTCTTGTTTGGGAGAAGTGATTAGGATGGGTTACCTTCTAGGATGTTTCCTATGGTGTGTTTGAATGTGGACCAAAATCACAGAAAGTACATGCATTGGCCTATGGGGAAATTCATTATCATGACAAGATAACATAGTTAGTAATAGACTACGGTGTTCCTGGAAATAAACCAATAAATTATATGATACTCATAAGTTCAGATGACTAGGTGCATGGACTAGGGAAGGTCAGATCATGATACCAATTCTCCATGCATGCCTGAAAATGATGCATTAGATATCTCAAATCTCATTAATTTCACCTTCAATTTATTAATATCATGATTGCAATACATGATTCTAAAAAATCCATACCCTCATATTCCTATATATTCACATTGGTAATAGAGGACAACATGAAACATTGTTCATCCATTCCATCATCCACATACATCAAATAGAGAGGCACTTCTTTCCCACTATCCTCTATGGAAAGAGACTTGGGATGTGTATTTTCCATCACGCATGACACCTTTTCTTGGAATACTATATTCTATAAATTACTATACAATTTTGGGAATTTACTGTAGTGAGAAGGATATCCTTATCTAGTATAGATAATTGTGATATTTAAGATGTAATTTGATTTTTTTTCTATAAATTATGGACATATAATTAGTACTTTCTATGATTAATATAATAAAAATTACTAATTTTATATTAATATCCCACTAATATTCAAAACATAGTCTCCCCACCATCGGTTTAGAAATATATATTTTTAGATATTATAGTGGAATTGATTCGTATTCCCCTTCTTAAAGCACAGACATGGGTATGAAAATTTATTTTAATGGTTTTTGGTAGGCATAACATTCCAAATGTCTTAACTAGCCACTCCATGACCTACAGAGTGGAATTTACGATACTTAATTCCCTTTTTAATGATTTCCTCATCATGTGATTCTACGTAAAACCATGTCCTTCTAGGGATGCCAACCCTTGGTGAAAACCAAATTATATTAACACAAAACATCAAGATAAAATATAAATGATAACTGAAATTACACTATTATAGTTTGGTCATGCACATTGAACAGTTTTATTGATTCTAACATACATAGTGGATGTTTACAACAACATAATATTTTAGTTGGGGGTTTTCTTATACATATGCATAAATCCAAATTTCACTTTTCACGCACCATGTTAATATTAAGTGTATTTTATTTAATTAATTAACCATATTGGATAAAACATTCAAGAATAATCCATTTATTGTTTTTTTTCATTCATTCAAGATTGTTAATGAATTTATTTTTTGATTTCATGAAATTAACATATGTAAAATAAATAACAATCCAGTAAAAAGAAATTAAATATATGTGGAATGATAATGATAGTATATAATAGATTATTTAAATAGGGGATTATAAACTAACCCTCAATCCTTGGGGAAATAAACTTGAACAATAGATTGGTAAATATTGAGGAATTATACCTATTAACAGTTTTACTACTCAGATTGTTTTTTTCCTTAACTACTTGACTCAGACTATGTCCTCTTTCTTGGGAAGCACATCCCTATAAAATATTTTACTAAAATGGAATTGATAGGAGGAAATATATTTTATATAGGGGGTTTACATAAATAAAACCATGTGTACACATTCCATTACATAATAAAGAGGATTGGATGACCCATGAGATATAAATTTTAATTTAATAGTAATACATTGAAAGGAACCAATCATCTTCAAAGGGACCTACTAATTCCATGACCATATACATATAATTAAATGAGAACAAATTGGAAATATAGTTATCAATTAGTTCAATTATTTCTTAAATTAATATAATTCAACCAAAAATATCTTATTAATTCAATTAATCTTAATTCTTTTCAATGATAATTATCCCCCAATCTTTTATAATTTAAAAAATATTAATTTCATTTAAAATTATTAAGTACAAAAGTTTACATGGAGAAAACATCATGTTCTTGTCCAAATATTTAACCTATAAAATATTTGAAATATATTTATTAATATGATTACATAACATGTATATTTTGAAATAAATTACACAAAAAACACATGTGAAAAGGTTTGATTATATATTTAAATTTTATCTATGAAAAAATTAAACAATATTTATATTAGAATATAGATCATATAATAATGTACTCTATGTGTACGATCTTATGCTCATGTTTGCTTCATATCACTTATGAGTTACTGTGTTCCCTTCTCTAGATAATCTCGAGGTACATGGTGAATTTTCAAACTTATATGGTATGAAACTTTGGATTTGAATTTCATGGATTTCCATGTTTCATGTATTCGAAACAAAAACTTTTTGGAATACCCTTTATTCTTAGATTTAATAGAATACGACATACACATCATGTATAGTGGTTAGACAACATTATTATCTTCATTCCTCATTCTAGTCTTTCTAGATCTAAATGTCGAACCACATTATTTTGATCTTAGATAAGAATTATTATTTGTAACATGATATAGTGCGAAATAGATTTGAAATCAAAATATATGGAATGTATACTGGAAATACATTCTATGTATTAATTTATTAGACATTCAGATCCATTGACATTTACTGTTGATGTTCTTTAAATCCTTATTAATTTTTAATCCTTAACCAATTAGTAATATGATATATACAATGAATAAAGGATGGTTAGATGATGTATGGATATTAAAATAGATTTAGGAAATAAAATGTAAATTTAAACACATGAAAACAATCAATGAATATAAAATAATTACAAATAAAACATGTTATCGATATGATACAATTATAGGTGTTGCAGAGAGTGTAAGATCCAGCATTGAATAAAAACTCATATTTTTGTCCCAATATTCAGGTTCTCATTTCCATTCAAGATAAAAATGTATTTCATAATTAAAATGATATATTAGATTTCTTTATTAAAATGTTGGAATAAAGAAAGGAGGTTCTTACATTTAATTTAAAATTAATTAATGAGAATTTTTTTAATTATATCAAATTATAATTCCTAATTTTTTATGTTAATATTTATTATTTCTCATCATAATACAATAACATTGCTGGATCCAAGTATTTAATCCCTCTAATTGTGATCCATGAGTGCACCGAAGTATCTGAATATTGCAACAAAATCATCTAGTTCTTGAGATGATTCTCTTGATATTTTTAATTTTTCATGGTTGATCACAAAAGGGTTCTTTGTGAGGAGGATGTAATGTTGATGATATATTATTAGTTTGAGAGTGTAGGGGAGAAAGAGAACAATAGATATCTAGATATCTATCTATGGATTCATATATTCATACTCTATTCAATGTGAAAAATAATAGTGTTTTTGAATGCGATATAATTAAATATATTTTATGCTAGGTTTATGTTGGTAAAATTTTGTACTAAACAGATTAAATCATTATAATCATTGAATGAGGACATTTTGAATAATAAAAAAAATATTCACCATTTTACATGTGAAATAAAACCAGGAATATATTAACAAATATATCATTTATATGATTCCCAATTGGAACATTAAGCTTGATCTGATTTATTTCTTCGATGTTTATCAATATTTAAATATTAACTATATTGTAAATAAGAATCTCTATGATTTCCAAGACATGGTTCACTCATAAGAATGTACACCATGTGGTCCATAAGTCCTCATGAACGCCTCCTTATATTCCAGAGGATACTAACTAGCAGTGATTGTATATGTTGGTATGGTGGGTAGACTATACCCTCATGGTCAGAGTGAAAAATGTTGTATAATTAATTATTAATCAATGGTGTGAAGTCCGAGACCTGGATTCCACATAATAGGTTCCCCAATCTCAGTGGGGAATATAAGATCAAGTACATCTCCCCAAAGGCCAGAGGCTACCAACTAGAAGTGAGGTCCTAGGGTGCATCTCTGTGGACAATATTCCCTAACTACTAGACTATAACATAATTGGTTAATATAAATAGAGGTAAATAGTGGAATAAATATAATTAAACTATGATATTAGACAATGTAATAGATAAACAAGGATAAAAATAATTGTATAAACTAGAATAAAATATGATGATATGTTATGTCACCAGAAAGATGGAAATCATGGATACAAGGAAAACGAAGTAACATGTTCCACAAAAGTATAATAGAAATTAAATAACTCTCCCTAGAATCCAGAGGTCTAGCTCAGTCATCTGTTGTCAAGATCAATCCTATTCACAAAACAATCAAGGTTTTGATGTTGTACGCTTCCCTTTTTCAACACATATATATTTGTAATCTGTCTCGGGTACCAAACAACACTCGTAGATGGTGTGAGATAATCTCAATGGGCAACCACCGGCGATGTATATAACATTCATCCAATGTAATTGAAATGTAATAGTGTTAATGAATGGTTATATAATGTGAATAAGTACAATGTAAATAATTACCCAAGTACTAGATTCATACCTCGTCCAGTGTTTGAATATATAACCAAGTCATTATTTGACTATATAGATTTATAAATATGTCACACATTATCGATGTTTAATGTTCCAAGATATTACTAGGAAACCCTAATTGAAAGTTGAAAAGAAGTGGTTCTATGGTATTCAGTAAGGAAACCTAGACCTTTGGACTCACTAACTATGTAGTAACTAGGTCTACCTAAGGTAAGAGTGTAATCCAAGGAGCATAGTTCAAGGAATTCTAGAATTAGATGCCCACAAAATCCAAGGTGATCACCCAAGCTAAAACATGGCTAAGAATTTACTTTTCCCTATGGTTTCTAACCATGGCACCTACTTTTCCTTGATGGATCCAAGGATTGTATCCATGGAATTATTTAACACTGTATGAGTGATCTTACGATGTCATACCAGGAATCCATGAATAGGAAAGGATCGAGATCTAGGTGGGTCTCAACCAAACAAAGATCTATCCATTATTCAGAATGGGCTTCCCAAGAGCTCAAGGAACTCCTTGATAATAATCATTGGCAATATTGAGACAGGACGGTCTTTTTTAAGAATTATGTCATGTATAATTACAATTGATTCATGTATTTCCATTAATTAGTGTGAATAGTTCATGTAGCATGCAACACATTAATCAAGGCATAATATATCAATTAGACCATTGGGTTCTAGCCTTCCCTTTCATTAATGTGACATGGGCATGTATCAAGACTCCTTTATTAAATAATAATTAATCTCTATGTCGATTTGATTTTGAAATGAATACCCTTAGAAGGGTCAAGCTATGTCACACCCGAACGATGGAACAAATGTGTCAAATACTAAAAAACCCAATTATGGCATACCATCCTACATGGGAAGGTTGAATTTGTGGGAGTAACTACTAAATATTAATCACACATTTGGAAAGATCATAGCAATATAGTTGTAATGAAAATAATAATGTAATATAAAATCAATAAATGGAACCTGATGAAATTGTTGGGCACTAAATGACAATTCCAAAATCAATGATCTTGAGGGATGAGTAATAAAAAACCCAAATTAGTCTTGTACCAATATACTCCTATGATATATCCCCCAAATTTGGCCTGGATCATAGTAGATCTATGAAATGGGGGAAAATTCTCAACCCACGATAATAATGTTGAGAGAAACAGAGATGAAGTACTACACAAAAGGACTCCCATACTTACCGTTGTGTATCCTATGTGAAAACAGTGGATTGAAAGCATCATGGATGAAGGAGATCTCTTCATCCCTACCTTAGAGTTTAAAAAATTTCCAAAATTAATTCAATGGAGTCTATTCTCTCTTGAATTTGGATTATGGATAAAGGAGGTGTTTAATTAGAACCTTTATGGGGAAATTGTAAAATTATTCAAAAATTAGCATGTCCATAGTTTTTCCACATAGATTAAAAAATGTGAATAAACCCTTCATGGGTACCTAGGGAAGAGGGAACTAGAAATGTTATGCTGCATGGTTAAGGAAACAATGTTGCAGTCATGTGAGATGGATCTTCCAAAAAATGTGACCATCGACATAGTTATATGTAACTGTGCGCACCACCCATACGGTTTTCTCTAACCATGAGACCAGGGGAATTTCCTGAAAAAGATGGTTTTCGGGCTCTGAACATGTCTCAGACACCCTCAGGCCCTTCTCTAACCCACTAGGCTGCCATATTAGGTCCAAAATAATAAATTAGATAGAAATGTAAGGGATCCTTACGTGAGTGATAAACCAAGCTCTATAATTATTACCCCCTTAATTGAAATCAACCATAAGTTCACCTTCTAGGAGTGGTGAAATATTGCCTGAGAATAAATCTGGACATTGGGCATGTATATCGTACTCCCACTCCCGATCTTTATCCTACACTCAACCTTGCTTCCTTATATCCCACATTAGAGGGAAGGAATGGCCTTATAGATTTTTCATACTATTTTCAATGATGTGTACAAGATACTCCCCAAAGGTAACATCGACATCTAACTCAAATTCCTCTTGTTCAAAGGTATGATATGTTTTAGCATGATATAGGAAAATATGTGAAACATATAAGACGTCGTGCATGGAGTGATACCTCTGATGTAGTATCACTAGCCCGAAACTCTCCAGGTTATCAGATTACCATACATAATAAGGCAACATATTCCCCTATTTCCATAGCTATCTACTACCTAGCCTAGAGAATACCAAATGGAAAACATGATCCCTAACCTCCCAATCTATAGGTTATTGATGATGATCAACATAATATTTCTATCAAGATTGAATAGTAGTCAACCACTTTCTGGTCAACTGATCCTACTATGAAGTCTCTGTAACGAGATGAGGACCTAGTAGGGATACCTCACTGGCCTCTAGACAATAGGGGTGAACATAACTACCTACCATACAAGCTATTAAAAGGAGACATCTAAATGGTATTATGAAATATATTATTATAGTAAAACTCAATGAGTGGTATATTCTTCTCCCACAACCCTCCTAATTCATAGTCACATTAATGGATCATATCCTTTAGAACATGTATCATCTATTCCAATTTTCCATTGGTCTGAGGTTGAAATGTTGTGCTTAAAATCATATCGGTTCCCATAGCCTTCTGAAATCCATGTCCAAACTGTGAAATTAAAGTAGTATCCCTTTCAGAAATTATAGTACAAGTGATCTCGAGTCTTCAAATGATCTCACAGAAATACAATAGAATGAGTTCATCAACTGATAAAGTCTCTTGAATATGTATTAAGTGATCCAATTTTTTATTCTAGAAACGTCAACCTATGTATCATCACTACCTATTGGTGACCTAGGAAACCAGACTAAAATTCCCTGGAAAAATCTTATGATCTCCATTCAGAGACTGGAAGAGGTAGTAACAAGCCTACAAGTCTCTGGAGTTCCTCCTTCAAATGCCAATAGGTGGAACACCTAGTTATATATCCTACTATCTAACATTACATCCCATTCAATAAATACCAGTATCACATATCTCGATACAACATGGAGATTCATGGATGAACAACTCATTGAGAACCATTGAACTTTATCATCAACTCCTATCTCACATATGTAGGGATCCAGATATGTCCATGATTATGCTAGATGGCATCTTTATCCACACACCAATCTAGGGGTAGGTTATCTTCTGATATACTCTCATGGAGAACCAAGAATTAAGGATATAAATACTATATTCTATTCCCATTCTCCAGGAGAAAAGATGTAACATCCAAATTTTATTGAAAAGATTTCTCATGACTATAATGAAACAATATATATAGCTTAGAATAATGAGATCCATTAACATCCACTCATCACTGGCTTTTTGTACTACATGTGTGTAATTTTTTGAACTCGGTGCATCAGAAAATACATTTCCCACCAAGGAATATAGGTAAACTCACAATCAAAGGAATGTAGATATTCAGACCATATCTGCTGTCTAAGGTTTAAATCACGTTGTGAAAATATATATTGAGGATTTTGTGGTATATGAACAACAAAAAGTTCTCACCCAAAATATAATCATTCCATCATCATAAAAAATGGCCAATTGCTTCTAGCATAAGGTCATGCATTAGGCAATTTCCCTCATGAGCTTTATCTACCAAGATCCATTTTCGACAACTCTATCCTCCTACATTAGAACTACTCCTAGGACGATTTTGGATTCATCAAAGATAATGGTATAACTTATTCATGTCATTGAGAAAAATAGGTGCTGATAAAATCCTCTATCAGCTGAAACGATTCTTCTCGCCCTTCTAACCATAGGAACATGACCCAATTTGTTGTAAGAACATTATGTGGTGTAGAATGATGTGATAAGTATTTAATTAAACACCTGTAACATCTAGCTAGCCCTAAGAAACTCCATATATCAAACACATCCAACAGATGTTTTGGGGAAAACCCGACACTAACCTTTGGGGGGTCAACACATAGTCCAAATTTTGATATTATATGACCCATTAAGTAATCTTTTTTGATCGTGATGTGTCACTTAGAAATCATGGAATAAATTTTTAGCTCTTTTATTATACTCAAAATGATCTCAAGATGATTTGCATCGTCGCTATGAATATGAGAATACACCAAGATGTAGTTCAGAGTGGCTATGAAAAAGGAATACAAATAGAGGTGGGAAATCCTATTCAGTAGTTACATTAAAAATAAATTCATTTGTGTATGACTGAATGTCATAACTAGGTACTCAAACATACTATACCTGATATGGAATGTTGAAAGAAGTATGTCTGACGACCAAACATGAACATGATTATAACCCAATATCATGTGAATCATAAAGAAGACACCATCCCCTTGATGTTGATTGAAGAGGTCATCTATTTTAGGTTATGGATATTAGTTCATGACCGTAATATGGCACAATACTTTTTAATATACACATAGAACTAATGTTTCACCCACCATCTTGGTGACAAGAAAAGGAAAACCCTAATAGGAAGTACTAGTACATATATAGCCCTTGGCCTATAAATACACTATCTACATCTTATGATCATGGGACTCAGTAGGTTCTATACTATTTGATGGAATGGACACTAGTTCAGCTCTTGAAATAAGCTTGATCATAAACTGTTCCTCTCTATGAAGAGGTAATAAAAGAAAATCTTCTATAAAGACATCATTGAAATGCTTTACTACTATAGGGAAATAAAATAGTAGTAACCCCTGATCTTCTATGAAGAGATTGGTGATCTGTACATCCACTCCATCTAGCCAATGATTATTTGGTCTTGTTCTTCTAGCCTAGATATCTTACTCAATATTATCTAGATAATTTCTTCCTTCTAGTGATGTAACAGATACCCTATAATGATAATAGTATAAAAAATTATGATAATGAACCACCCAGTCCATCTCATGTTTGATATCAAAGCGTGTCATCTAAAAAATAAAGAGGTTACATAAGAAATGGTAACTACCAACCTCAAAGGGATAGTTACTATATTGGAAGATTCCATTTGACTGTTTCCCTAATGTTGTGTCTAGGGTTATTACACCCCAATAATATTGTTTCTGTAGTCCGAGGAATTCCTTGATTTATACATAGATAAAATATTTCGAAGAACCTATATCAAATAATGAAGATACTATAGAAGATGTTACTAGAGTAGTACCTCATATTATATATGGTACAACAATTTGATCCTCATGCATTGGCTGTTGTACATGAAACTGGCATGATTTTTTACCCTCACCAACAGATGGACTACCATGATCATAACTACGTTGCTGCTGCTACCAGTGCTCAGGTGTCTGACTACCACATCTATGACCTCCTCCCAATCCAGTCTTTCCTGTGCTACTATAATTCCCCACCAGACGCGACACAAAATAACCCGCTCCTAAAGGTGGAGCCTATGTAGATCCTTTTCCACTCGAAGCTGGTGTATGGGTCCCACAAAACCTCTAAAGATTCCCCAAGCGGCTTCAATACTGACAGTCCATTGGATATTAATCACAATAAAGCATTATTTACCCCCATCATCCACACTAATGAAAAACTATAGAGATATTGAAACATGCACTCTGGTTGTGACTGAAAAGGAAAAAACCCCCAAGGGAACATAACCTCCCACATAGAGAGCTACTAGAATTTTGTGTCCCTAATCTTTTATGACAATTTATATTTCCATATCACATGTTTCATTTTGTGATACGTTCCTAATTTAATATTTAAAAGAATATAGGTAGGTTAAATAAATTCAGTTGTGAACAGATGGCACACTCGATCCCATCCTAGAAACGTCTAGAATGCACAACCTCATCACCATATAGAAGGGGAAAATGATTTGAATCCCCATGAAACACACTGAATATCCCATAACAGACATAGAAACTGAATCCATATGCTTTAACTCTCTATCTTTCTCATCTCTCGGAATATATGGAAAGAACAGATCATTGAAGGATGTCTAGGAATCAACCCTTAACTTTCCTAGATAAAAACTAGCCTGGGTATTCACATCCCACAAATGATTGGATGAATCACGAAGCATGTATGTGGCATGATTGACCCTCCAATATGGAGGAATCCCCCTATTCTCAAAGATATATAGGTTTTATTCGAGAAAAGACTCATCATCTTAAGGAATGTATCCCCCTGAGAATGTAGAAGGATGCTACAGTTGGAACTCCTGAGTTTGATCATCCATCCTAGGTGAAATTCAAGGAGCTCCATTCATGGAATCAATCAAATGTAGGAGACTATCACGAACATGGGACTCAGTTCCTTGATCTTGTACAAAATATGGAGTCATGATTGGATCTTCTATAGGTATGAATGGGAGCTCAGGGCCCACCATGTCAAGAGTATGATCACCACCATCTGCCTGACATACGATATGAGGATATCATGGTGTCATTGGTCTAAAAATGTAAAGCAAGGACATTAACACAATATTTAAGTAGAATAATAGCATCAATTATAGAAGCTAAATGTATGAAAACTCATTATCCAAGCAATACTACTCCAACTTCCTACTTGTACGACTAGGTATCAGTAAGTGATCAATTATATGTTTCATATAATTATAAATTTAATTATCGGATTCACTAATTTACCTTTCATAAACATGAAAAGACATGATAATGATGTGAAACCAATTTATTTTATAAGTCATGTTTTTCTTTATAATGGATATCCATTTCTATTGAATATGTTCTGATACACTTCATAAATTAAAACGACACCCATTTATTTATATAATAATGGCTCAACTCAGTAAATTTCTCATTCCGACCCATGAGGTCCCATACACCTCATGGATTGAGATATGAAATCACTTGATAGAAACTAATAGTAATACACTCATAAGATAACTATAAAATCATCACTAAACAATCATAGGTATATCAAGCAATGAAGAGTAGTGAATTTCACCTATATGGCATAACAATATGCCTAACATGAAAATTATATGTTCTTATAATGATGCATGTTACAATGCTCCTTTCCCTCATATCATCATGACTAGGGAAAAATAAATTCCCAATCAGAGTAATTGATAAAAACTATAACCCACATGGGTGTTATCTAATGGTGAAATAATATCAACTATAACAAGAAAAAGTAGAACAATAATTATAATTTATGAAACATTTCTCTTAATTTGAACATGAGTTAATGATGCCCAAGAATGACTTTTCAGTAAGTCCCAAGAGTTTTTAAGCTCCCTGATCTTATCTCTAAATAGTAAAATAGGACAGGAATGCCTTTGATACCACTTTGTGTCTATCTGGACGAAGATACCACAAAATAAGTTCCCTAAGCCTAGTGGTCCTCATGGATTCATGTGAATATCCTTAGATTCCAGAGGCTACAAACTTGTAGTGAGGGTCTGGGTTGTGTCCATGTGGAGATTATTCCCTCATTACCAGATTGTAGATAGAGGATATATATAAAGAAAGGTAAATTGTGGATGAAATATAAGTAAAAAGTGGAATTAGAACAAGTAATATATAAACAAGGATAAAAAAACTATATCCACTAGAATAACTGATTATGATATGTCATGTCACTAGAAAACTTGAAAACTATTATAATTGATAAAAGGAATAAATGTTTTAAAAAAATTATAACATAAATAAAATAACTATCCAAAGAATAACGAGCTCATGATTGGTCATCTATTATCAAGATCCATCCTATAGAGAGAACAATCAAGTGTTCAAAACATTATATTTTGCATTATCAACAACTACATATATGTAATCTACCATGGGTACAAAATGAAACCCATTGAGGGTGTGAGATATATCGTAGTGAGCCACCACCAACAATTTTTATAACATATCCCCAATGTAATGGGAATGAAAAACTGTCTGTGCATGCATATATAATGTAGGGTTGTATAATTTAACTAAATTCCCAAGGACATTATTTATCACCCAGATTAGGTATTTACATATAAACATGTCATTATTTGGTCATACCAATTTATAAATAAGTCACAAATTATCAATGGTGAAGGTTACAAGATGTAACAAGGAAACCATAATTGATTATTAACAAGAAGTTGTTCTATGGAATTAAACTAGGAAACCTAGACCTTCGGATTCAAAAACTAAATAGTAACTGGGTCTAGATAAGGGTATGAGTGTAATCCAGTGAGAATAGTCCATGGAATTAAAAAATAATATTCCTAATCAATCCAAGATTATCACTCCAGGTAAAATGAGGATAAACAGTGATTGAGCCCTACATCCATTAACCATGGAACCTACATGTCATTACTGGATCCAAGGTGTGTATCCATCAAATCCTTTAATACTATGTGATGGATCCTACGGTGTCTTTCCCTGAATCCATGAATAGAAAAGTATTGGGATATATTTGGTTATCAAACTAAGAAATCCACATCATTGAATCAAATGGGGTTCTCGGGTGCTCAAGGCATTCCCTGAGAAGAATCCATGGAGAGGTCGATTCAAACTAGTCATGTTTAATAAAGACATAATGTATAATTTCAATTGGTTCAATCCTATCCTTTCATTAGGGTGAATAGGATGAGTAGAATGAAACTCTTTCATAAATCCATAATTAATAAATAATTCCATCTGGTTCAGTCCTTTTTGATCATTAGTGTAATAAGAAAAAGTATCATGAAACCTTTAATAAATCAAAAGTAATCAATAAGTCAACTTAATATATGAAATCATTCCCTTATAAGGGTCAGGACATGTCACACCCAAATAGTGATGGTGGTAGCCAAAAAGTGGCGGTTGTATCCAAGCACGGTTTATCTTGTAGATCTAAGGAAGGTGGCCCGATTTTGGCGAGATCTGAGAAGGGTGAAGGCCGCAAAGCTTCAGCGATGTTTGTGGCGGTGAATTATGCGGTGGTCATGGTGGTGGAGGGGAGTGATTCACCAGTCGTGGGTGGTGTTTCTGAGTGAGCTGCTGTAGTTGAGCAGGAATTGGATGAGGGATATGTCCTGATTGTGAATGGATCTGGAAAAATTGATGATTGCAGGGCTCCGATGATGTCTATGGTGGTGAGAGATGCGGTGGTAGTGATGGATCGGAGCATTCAGTTTCCTTCAAAGGTCATGAACCCCTAATTGGGGGATGAGTCTTTGTTGCTGTGAGGGGAGACTTTTACAGTGGAGATACTATCTAAAACCCAAGTGGTTGCGGCGATGACTTATGCTTCTATGGCTGGCATGACAGGTACAGGAAACCCTATTAGGTACCATGTCGGGATGGAAGGTGATTCTGCCCAATGCCATTTCAAATCTGTGTGTGATGGTGCTACTGAAAAAATTGTGAAAAATGGTGATACAAACTGTGTAGTTTAATTTATAGAAATAATACTGGATAGATTTATACTTTGCACGCATTAACTCATTGCCAAACTTGTTATTCCTTATGGAGGAAAGAATTAGAAGATTGATTATTTGGTCACGAAATTGACTTATGTTAGGGTTTTTTCTGATTGGGGATGCATATCCATGGGTCAAGGATTATTTCACATTATTTTTCCATCAGAGGATCTGAAACGATGTGCTTGGGGGATTGGATCAGTTGCCCTACAGCCAGGTATGATTGGTTTGCAAGAATGGGACTTTAACTTCAATTCTTTATCAGTAAAAAATACCAGGGATCCAGTTTGGATTAAAATTTTTGGTCTTCACTGGATTTTGAGGCATCCTAATATTCTTTTTGTCATTTCCTATTCTATGGAAATTCCTATAAAAATGGATAAGACCACTGAATATGCGAAGTTTGGTCATTATACTAGGGTCCTGGTTGAAGTTGATCTAAGTTCTTGTCTAATTTATAATATTTTTTTTCTGCATTGGATGATGAAATCTCCCTAAAAATAGATTATTATAGATTACCATATTTCTTCTTAGAATGTAATGTAATTGGTCATGTCAAAGATAAGTGCTGCAGAAACGTTATATGAACTCTTTGCTCATGGAAAGGGAACCATGAGGCCTCCTGTAAGAGGAAGTTGAAGAAGCATACATTATAGAACAATGGTGCTGGAAATGACAAAATCATTACTGATGTTGGTGTTCCCCAAGGGGTGGAAGATATTCCTTGTGAATTGGATTAAGGGTCTCAGGTGGATCAGGAGGCTAAATCAAGCATGTCTATGCATGCAGGGGATGGTAGGACTGACCTGACTAGATCTAAGCCATGTTTGGCCCTGGTGTGGGTTCCTTAGCAGGGTGTTGAGGGCGACATGATGTCAGGAATAGAGCAACATTACTTTTTTCCTACACTCGAGGGGAAACAAAATAAAAGTGGTGTTTCTATGATTCAAGAGGAAATTACCAATTTAAAGGAGGCACAGGGCCTCCATGGGAAGTGGGATGATGTTGAGGATGATTCCCCAAGAATGTTATCTTATATCCAGACTTTATTCAAAGGAAAAGAGGTTGTGAATGATGAAGGGTTCCAAACTGTTCCTCCTATTAAAGTAAGACCGAGGAAAGACTACTCACATATGAAGCCAACTATGGTTATCCGGTCCCATGGTACTTTGGATTATGAGTCTGATTGGGGTGTTGATTATGATGCTGCCTACTGTGGCTATAATTTTTGATGTTTTTTCTTCTTCTTGGAATGAGGGCATGTTTATTTAATGACCCCATTCACCCTCTATTTGTTTTCTTCTCTTCTTAATAAAAAGGGCTCTTCCCTAACTTCTCTGTAATAATGACATATATATTCAATAAACAACACCCGATGAAATCGATGGTCCCCACATGATTATTCCAAAATTAATGAACAAGTGGAATGCATTTTATACCGCCCACCTTAAGCTTTTACAAATATCCTCATCCTGTATCAACCCATGATTTGGATCAGATCCGAGTAGATCAACGAAAAGTTGAAAAACACTCTCACCTTGATAACTTGGTCGATATAAAGAGTGATGAAGAATAGCACAAATGGACTTGAGTACATACCGCTGCACATCCTACATGAAGAACAAAAGCTCAAACGGAGCTTGCATGAATGATGTATCTTGATCCCTACCCCATGCATACAAAAATCTCTAAAATGAGAGAAATGGAGGATAATATAGTTGGAATTTAGATTAGAGAGGAATGAGGGGGTTTATTAGATCATTAAGGGAAAAAGGTAAAATTACCGTAAAATTAGCCTATGCATGGTTTCATTGAATCGTTTTCCAAACTGTGTGAAAATCATTCACGATTACCTGGGGAAAAGGGGAACTAGAAAAATTATGCTGCATGGTGTGGGAAACTATGAACCAACTGTTAAAGATGGATGTAGCTAAAAATGTGACCATAATCACTGTTAGATCTAACTGTTCTCCCTACCCACATGGTTTTCTCTAACTGTGTGACATGGCTAGTTTACCCAAAAATGATGGGTCTTGGGCTTTGAAAAATCCCCAACCACCATCAAGACCATATCCAACCCACTAGGAATCCAAATTAGGTCCAAAATAACAAATTTGACCAAAATTATAAGGATCTATACCTGAGTGATAAACGAGGTTCTTACATGTGTAAAAAAATTTAATAATAATGATGTAGAATAAGTAAATCATCCAACATTAATAAAAATATTAGAATAAGAAAATGTATAATGAAATCCAATATCATTTTTAAAAAAATTCATCATGTAACAGAGATATAAAAATGACGAAATAGATGGGGAATATGGGAATACGAATATACATAAGGATATAAATATAATGAAAAAATACCCAAGCTATAAACCAATATCATCATGAGAATATGCTCAATCCTTTGCTCTCATACCACATCAAAACCTAAAATCCAAGCATTCATTAAAAAATTCTTCCCCATTTCCAAACATGTATCCAAGATTTATTCCCATCCTCTAATGGGAGGCCGAAACAGGGTATGATATATACTTAGTAGGAAAGCACCAACAGTGTATACAAAAATTCATGTCAGTGAATATACGCTATATTAGTGTGTCAGTATAACAGTAAAATCTATAAATGATTATGTAAAACAAACTAATTGGGAATTATATTCTTTTGAAAAAGTCTGTAAATGATAAATAATGAAGTACATGAGTAAAGTATAAACTATAAAATATGATGAATATATCATGTACCAGCTATGGAATAAAGTGGTTGTTTCATGTATCCCACTTATGAGGTCTTCCTCCCAAGGAAATTGACTTGGGAATCCTCTTTGAGTCCATAGAGCCCATTCATTACAAGCTCGATATAATATAGAACTACATAGTCCAAGACTTTTGGACACTAAAAATGGAACCTATTTAATTTAATCATGATAATCCATTGAAAATTCATTAAATACATAGGAGGAACCCAAGGGGAATGTCCAAGGCAATACAATCTTTCGTAATCCCAGTGAATAATCCATGAAATCCAATAAAATTAAAACAACAGTGCCATAGCATGATATTAGTTCCATAATGTGATGTCAATTTGTTTCCAAAAGTATACATCATTTATATTTTATTCAAATGTTAAAAGATCCATTTTTTGATCATGCCCATTTTAGCTATTTAGTTTATCTCATTAAATACATTTACCAATTCACTCACAGGTGATAAATGGAGGGGTTATGCTGGTGTTCATTCCACATTACCAATAATTAACATTAGTATTCATAAGATAAGGGATAAACATTCTCATTTACAAAGTCCATTTAATCAATTTCAATAATAATCATCATGGTCCAAAAAGTATTCAACCTTTACATACAAATTATTATTGTATATGGCTTCTGCACATGTTTATAAATATCTACAGACCAAAAGGGGTGGCATATTCAAGGGTATTCAAACCCCCCCCCCCTCATGGAGTGGTTTGGGTGGTGTTAGAAGACTAACAATTGTATTAGTGGGGGAAATAGAATATAAAATCATAGTTTATAATGTTTCATTTCAGATATTAATAATTTAAAAATAATAACCTAGATGTTTTTTCATTCATCATTATTGAACAAGATTTAAACATTAAAAAAATAATGGAAAAGGAATATACAACCTACCATGAATGGGTATTAGACTTGTCATTCGTTATCATTTTATAACTCAAGTTAAAATAGGAAAAATTTGGTGAAATGCATGAATACATATGAAATTAGTTTTATTAGATCACACAAATTTATAATTCACTATGGCGGAGTTAATATGGAAATAAAGAATGTGGATCAAAGAGTTCACTGATAGCTACCCAAAATAACTATCATTGAATGATTTTGATGTCATATTAGGAGGATGTTCAAAGATGATGATAGGTGGTGTGATTTAATGTGGCTGAGGGAGGTGTTACATGTTAATGTGGGAAAAAAAAAGGATGATAATTAAAATAAGATAAGTGAAAATGTACTTATCACCATATTGAACGAGCACAGGGTATGGAAACATAGTTTTAAAAACATTGTGCCTAATCATGTCCCAACACTACCTAAGTTGAACTAACCATGAATGGTTTTGAAATGGTTAACCTAACCATGTGTATAACATATAAAACATGCCTTTACCATTTAACATAGCTATGTTTCCTCCCTCACATGGTTTTTTAAACAATGATTCTCTACATGGGGGCTATAAGAATGAGCTACGGGTTAGAAATAACCAAGATCCTCAATATGTTTCTCTATAAACTGATGCTATTGAATTTGAACACATCCAAAATACTCTTGAACTCTTCCATAAAATCATAAGATATTCAATATTTATAATAATAATGTTTTAAACCATAATATAATGTATATTTACCTCATAATAAATTCCTTGGTCATAGAACCATCCTATATAAAAAACCCATTCCTGAGTTTCCCTTATGAGGTTGGTTGATCATCATCTAGGAAAAGATCCATCAAATGGGAATGTACAATAGCTTCTCACTCATATGTCTCATATAGAACATAGTAATTCTTCCATATCCTAGGTACTAGAGTCACAATCCTACCTCATAGAGATTTTATTCTCTAATAAATAATACTTGTAGGATGGTCCTAAAAATAAGATTTCGTGTCCAAATTAATTTCTTTATGATTAAAATCAATAGTCATTACAGAATGATAATGATATAATTAATTAAAACTGGAATAGGTTTTTCATGGATTGGTACATCTGAGGAAGAACTATATGATTGGCCACTGACCAAAATCTCTCCAAGATCTCGAAAGGACCATCAAAATTATTCAATGGGTTACCCATAACTTCATGTTTTTCAATGACCTTGTCTATGAGAAACATATAAGAAACCCTGATATCCCACTTCAAACAACAATTTTTATATGTGAAGATCAATATAAAATTTTTTTTAGACCAAATTATAGCCATATTATGCCTAAATGGATGTACCTACTCTGAAATCTCCTATATTAGATAAGTTCATTGTAGTGTTTCCTCTTCTACCTCTAACTAATATAGGGGTGAAAACACAACTCACAATATAAGGACACATAATAATTCATATGTATTGTTTTATGAAATGTTTTATTATATGAAAATTCATATAGTGGTTGGTGTTTCTTCAAAGAACCCCCAAAATAAAGGATTCATGCCTCAAACTTGTCCTTTAGTACCAAAACCACACGTTCACACTGACCTTTGATCTAAGGGGATATAGTTTATGCTCAAATGTACATGTGAACAAAAATCATTCTAAAACCCCTTATAGAACAACAATTTGAATTGAACATCTCTATCTGATATGAAAATACATGGAATTACATGAAGGAATATGGTCTCTCTTAGATATAACCTACATAGTTCATCCACATAAAATGTCACCCAAATAGGTAATAAGTGAGTAACCCATTTAAATATATCTATGATCTCCAATACGACGTCAATACCTTGATGTGACCTCAGAAATCCCGTCACAAAATCTATTATAACCTCATCACTATTCCTCATAGGAATCTGTTAAGGCTACAAAATTCCCTTTAGCATTAGGTGTTTTGCCTACACGTACTGACTGGTGGATCATTGTGTAAAAAAATATATTTCCTATTTCATACATGGATAATAGTACTACTGGCATAGATCTTTTTACATATTCATAATGTTCATATGTACTTCCCAAGGAGAGGCACGAGATACTCATATCATTTCCTCCGAAATGTCTTCAGGATCCCATCCAGATCCATGAATGCATAATATCCAATCCCTAAAAATGTCATAACCTTGATGTGGGTGCTCAAATAAAATGCCCTCCCGTAGGAAAAATTACTCTTGATCCGAAAGACGTCTCACCTTTATATGATCTATAATTGAATAGTGAACAATAAAACTATAATAATAGGCCACATATTTCTTTCCTAATACTAAATATTCATCAATTAATGTATGTCAATCAACTACCATTCAGTAATGGACTCCAAAACTATTTGTGTCCATGTATTCCATCATAGAAAATCAGCCACTATATTACCCTTTTCAACTGAATATATAAGCTCAAAGTTGATGTACTATAGGTACATTCCCACCATCACTACGTGAGATTCAAATCTTTTTGTGTAATTATTTTTAATGCTTTGGTGTCCAATACATACAAAATACCACTCTCTAAGATAATAATTACACCAATAACCTAAGGAAACAACCACAACTACTAACTTGAGTTCATGTGTTGCATAATGTTTGTCGTAGGTTCTCAAATGAAGACACCTATATGATATCACTCAATATAATTATTTAAGAATGGATCTGAGTCCGATACCTAAAACAACACAATATACTGGATAGAATTTAACTGTTTTAGGTAAACTTATGATCCAATGTAATGTAAAATTTCCTCTCCCCTCACGTTATGACTTCTCACAAACATGTAACCATAATAATATCAAATTCTTATTTTTTAATCCCATCAGAGGTGATGCATGGATTGAGAAATACTAGATAATTCATTTGTAATATCCAACCATCACCAAGAATCAATTTATATTAAATAAATTATTTGGATGATCCAATTATACTATGAATCTCACCATACATGGCATAAACAAGTCATCCGATTCTGATATGATGTGACCTAGTATGTGAACCTTGTCGATCCAAAAGGGGAATATTTATATCTTAGTATACAACTTGTTATGTATCAATGTTTTAAATATGATATAAATTTGTTTTTAATGGTAATCTCGACTATGAAAATGCATTAAGATATCATCCATTAATACTACACTAAATTTATGCATATATGGGTCTAATGTCTGATTCATTATATACATGAAAACTGAAAGGGCATTCATGAGACTGAATATCCTATCCAAACACTTATTCAAGATATATCTACTATGGATTGTTGTATGTGGTGAATGTGAATTCATGACATATATCTAATGTTAAATGGAACTTAAGGAGATCTTTGATAACATCCAAGTTCCTCATATCTGATCTAGGAGGCCATTAATTTGAGGAAATGGATACTAGTTCTTATCTATAATTTGATTCAACTAGAAAGAATCTATGAAAAGTTTGAATCTTCTATAGATATTTTTAGAAAAAAAATGAAAAGCCCATGGAAAAGTACTGGGTAATGTAAACCCTTAGCTTCTGATCCTTTCAGCGACCTCTTGAGCTATTGCAACTCAGTACTACCCATCATATATGGAGGAATTTATAATTGTGATGTTTGGAAACAAGATCACTGGTAAACTAAAAAAGTCTCTTAGGAAGTGGCATACCAAATTTTTTATGGAAGACATCCCTAAAATGGTCCACTATAGGAGGGATAATTGTATAATTCATTCCCTGATCATAAAAATGTTGACTACAAATATAGGTTTTCACTCCACCCAATTCAGAATTCTTATGTACAAAACAACTCACCTAAAAATTCCATTCACCCTTATGAATAGAGTTACCACCCATTGGTTATATAAAATAATCCCTTTGGAAATTACTTCCAACATAATCATAAGAAAAAACCAAATAGTCCATCCTGAGAATGTTGTACAAACCAGTCATCATGAGGAAGAAGAGGTTCTATATATAATGATAACTTCCTACCTTAATGGGGAATTCCTTGAATTGGAATACATTTTATAATGGGATCCCCAATGAGATATCAAGTGTCATCACCTGAAAAAATTATCCATATTGATGTCATGACACTCAATAATTCACATTTATATGAAGGAGTGAGAATCAACTAGGTAAAAAAATATACACTAAAGTAGAGGCTACTAAAAATATAACTCCTAATGTAAAATTCATGGCACAATGATCCTTGGGCATTGGGTTTGATATATACATCTAGCATGATCCGTGGCCCTAAAATACAACATTACTAACATGGGAATCCTACTGTAATGATGATGAAAATATCATTTCTATCTCCCTCACCCATTACCACCTTCTCAGTATATACATTCAGTAGTACAGTAGCTCCTTTCTTGAAATAGATTAACTAGACCATCTATAGAACATGGGGTTGGTGAATACCCCCTCTGACTAGAAATTGGAGGAAAGGTTTTATAAAACCATTTAATATTCTGTTTTATAATATAGTATCAACACTAAATATGGAATCTATCACAATGGGGACAAATATGACTATGCTTAGCACATTGAAAATAAAACACATGGCTATCCTAGAACACACCCAGACTATTGTATCATACTATGTAAATCATGGAAAGATTATTTATACTACCATATGTACTACTATTATGATGTAGTACAAGGCAATCCTTTACCAAAACACTATCCTATATAAAATTAGTCTTATTTATATGAGGCTAATTTTTTATATTAGTGTTGGTAGTGAGAAGAGATACATTCACATGGGATCAGATAGCATATATGATCCAATCCTCCAAACATACACCTCCTGATTGTTCATCACCAAGGGGACTTGAAAAAGACTGAAATAGTTTTGAAATTAGATGAGAAATCCATATTAGTTAGAGTTCCCTACTGAAGGTACAAAAAGACTTTGGATCAACCTCTTCTCATAATATCTATAAAGAATTAATCATAATAGGATGTATAAAAATCCATCCAAGCCTGTACCACATATTGGTCATCCTATGTCAAAACAACCAACTATCTCATGGATGATCCTCAAAGAATATATGCTACAAGAACGACCCTCATATTTGGAGGCATCTCTAGAATATTGAAGATAGATAACATGGCCACTACCTAGGGATAAACATCCTAGGGACCAAAATCCACAAATATTAAATGTGGATGATGTTAATGAAATTCTTCTGTCAACTCTCCCATCATAGAGGCCAGTATCAAGGCTCCATTTATGGTGTTCATGATTCCTAGAAAACCCACTCAAAATAGGGTGTAAGTTCCCATGTTAGGTATAATATCATGTGCAATAGGGGTAACTACATGATGTAAAGCTAATGTGTTAGAGACCACCACCTTTGGAGCATGATCATCACCACCCTATAAGCTCATAACCTGAGGGATTCATGATAAAGTACATCTAAATTTACAAGATATCACATCATAAAAAATTTTATAATATATTTTTCACTAACATAATAATATTATAGGTATAATAATTTCTATAAACAGGTGAACGCCTCTCACCCTTCACCTAAATCTAGGTCTATGTGTTATAAGAATTCATAATGAAACACACGATGAACTCACAACATCCAACCACTATTGTCATGTGAATGTGATGTTCTCTGTTTCAAATCATTTTTATGCTATATGAGATTTCAATTTAATATTTTATAATGTAAAACACTTTATATTTCTATTAGCATCCCTATTTAACGTTAGCCACACATTTTAATTTCCAAAGAATCAAAAATGTCATATGGTCTATACATATACATCATGGCCTTATTAGACGAGTTACCATTCCAAGTTATAAATTCATATGGTTTATATGTATCAAATGGAATTTCATTTAAATGAGACTAGCCCTTTACATATAGTATCAAAATGTAACAATTCCATTTTTGACAGATTGATTAGATAGATCACCTTTCCCAATTTATAGATCTTCTGGCTTTATAATTGTCCATTAGCATCATTTTAATATAATATAACTAAATTTTTTGTTCTTATAACCATGGTTACATTTCTCAGATAGTTGATAATTTGTTAATTAATGTTTCATGATCAGTATATAGTGTAAAATTATTTTTTAATGAATTATTAGTAATTAATCCAATTATTTTATCTGTATAAGAAATGTTATCAAATTTCAAATCATAGAAATATTGGAACAAATAATATTCATCATAAAATGCACACATTAATAAAAATGTTTCATGAAACATGTATGGAATGCGGCTCCTTAGGTGTCTATAGTGACTGAAAATTAAATTTTTTGTTATCCAAACACTTTTGAGAAAAAAAGTGAGAAACTATCAAACAGTTTTTGATGGAAAGGTTGTAAACCATACATGACTTCATGACTCAAAAAATTAAAAACATCATGAATCAAAGGGTTAAGACCAAACAAACAACCCATTCAACACACCAAATCAGTCAACTCAAGCATTCAACCTGTTAAATATTCACACCAAGAGTTGAAATCACCAGAGAAAAGGATGAGGAAACCACGAACCAGGAATAAAGAACATCATAAAAACTTGAACATATCTTGGAACCAATCTCCTTGAATGACCATCAGTGCAACCATCGACACTAGCCCAAATCCACAAACCCGCCGACGATAAATAATCGTAAAATGCCCCAACCTCCAACAAGGTGAGACGGTCTCTCGAAAATCTTTTGGATGAACAGGGTCACAAAAGGCTAATGAAGTGGACTGAGCCATGAAGAACAAATCCGTCCTGATGATGCACCATTCTCATGAGTCAATCTTGGCACAACCTCGAGCAGCGACGCCTCCACAAAAACCAACCAGTGACACCCAATAACCTTTCCCCTCTGAGCTGCTCCGATCAGACAAAAAGCACTGCGCCATGCCGGATCTGACCGAAATCTGTGTTGATGCTGGTCAAATTGGAATATGAAGCCATGCCATGGATTTTCGAGCCACACTAACGCCGATCTGAACTCGAAGGAGCCGGAAACGACTTCATGCCATACCGATTCCATATTGATCGAGCCGCGGGAGAACTGACAACAAGACTCACTGGCACCATTCCTCCGCGAACACACTAACACCAAACTGAACCAGAAGGAGCCATAGACCATACCGTGAGAGATCAACCTACAAGCCACACCGATGCTGGATCTTTCCATGCTGCGAAAAATCCCCAAAATCCACATAGATGCTAGACTGATTCCTAGAAGAATCCCGAAGACATGCCAGGAAAACAACTGAGCCATGCCATCGCCGAACTGAGATCCAGGAAGCCGATGATGAGCCACCCGAGCCACGCTAAAAGGGGAAGGGTACAACCACTATGAAAAAACCCTTGGACATCGATAGAGAAAAGGAGATGCCGCTTAGAGTCCAACATAGCATTGTCGGTGTCCATAATGAGGAATTATGGAAACAATTGTTTATATAACTTCTAATAGAAAATTTTAACCTCCTAGAAATTATAAATTCAAAAAATCACGTGTGTCACCAAATGTTTATGTATATTTAATTTATAATAAGTTACATACACAATAACAAGTTATATCCCATTCAATGTGGATTTTTTCCTTATATTTTTTATAACTAATCCAAGGAACATGGTCATTATTAAATTTGGAAACATCCTAATATCAGTTTTACGACATGTAAAATAGAATACCATGGAAAAGAAACCTCTGATAGAACATTGTGACATCCATACCCCATTTTACACATTAGTAAAAAGACCCACTGGGTCACATATACAAAACTATGCCTATCTATAATCTAACCGATACCGACTAATAGAAAGGGTATGTGATGTTATTATGGGTAGAATATACACTTATAATGAATGTGAAATAACAAGGTATAAATAAATAATAATTAGTGGAAATAGATTTTATAATAATGAATTTGAATAATAAGATCATCCAATTGTAAAAAACAGACTGGAAAAAAAAGGTAGAACCATATCCAATATCATATAAAGAAATGATGATTATGTCATGCTGATATAAGAAATGAGGAATTATATATGTAATATGGGAACATGATTATAAAACATTATATATATAAAAAGAGCATATGAAATTATCTTTCTCCCATAACATCATGAGAATGAGCTCAATCCTTTTATCATATACTTCATTATAGAATAAAAAACTAGAATACACTGAAGGATACTTCCCCTTATCTGAACCGACACTAATGGGGACTTACTGGATACCAAATTGTGTCGTGAATTGGGTGTGATAGATACATAGTAAGCCACCACCACCAGTTTCTATAACAATTATATATATTATTAATACATTGTATAAATGATCAAGTATAACAGGAATAAGCTCTAAATGAGTATGAAAAATAAACTTTTTGAGAAGTAAATGTTGTGAGAAAATGTTTATAAATGAAGTATAATTATGTATATGAGTAAAGAATCAGATATGACATACACAAAATAGATCAATTATCAATTAAGACATACTCCAAAACTACAAGGTCCAGGATACATGACCATTGACCAGGGCATCCACATTGAGTCCACATATCCCATCCACAGAAAACTCAATATAATTTATACAAACTTATGCTCAGAACCATGACCCTAAAAGAAGATATCATTTTTTAGAACATAGATATAATCTATATAAAACATGATATACAATTGGGAGGATCCCATAGAGTAATTCCAAAGTTGTCCATGCAATCCATATCCATGTGAATAATCAAATGCATCGAATATAAGTATATCATCGGTGGAATACCACGATATCAGTGGCATGTGATGATGTCACTTCCATACCAACCTATCATTCATTCCTATTTTACCGAAGAGTTCAATGGTCCATGTTAGTGTACATGATATTTTTATCAATACAATTCATCTCATTCAATACATTGCTAAATTCACTCAAACGTAATAAAAGAAGGCATCATGTTATTGTCCATGCTGCCTTACCATCCACATACATTTCTATTCATAAGATGAGAGATTATCCATCTCATTAAAAAATTCCATTTAATCCATTTTATATATATACTATATGGTCTAAGAAGTATTCAACATTTACTTCTGAATTTTTATCATATAAGATATTTACTCATGAGTAGAAATATTTTCACAGGAAAAGGGGTTGAATAATCACAGGAATTCAAACAAACCCACCTCACTAGTATTTTTTAGTCGAGTGAGAATACCTAAAACTACATAAAAAATAAAAATACTGTATCAAATCCTTTTGTACAATTCTTAATTTAAGGTATAAAAATTTTATAAAAATTACCCAAAAGGCCTAGTCTCTAGAACAATAAAACATGATATAAACACAAAATGATTAGGGGAAAAGGCATACTCTTGCTTTTTTATATGGGTAGTAGACTCCTCATATACTATAAACCTCTATCTCAGGATACAATGAAATAAATCAGATAAATAGAGTAATACCCAAAAATTGGGCATATGAGCTTGCATGAATTTAGCATTCTATTGGGTGGAATAAACAAATAATTGATATATGTGGATTGATGTTTATTCTGATATATATCAATCACAAACGATAGGGAAATATTCATACAATATATGAGGGAGGCTACCCAATGCTTATGGAAGGTAGAGGAGAGTTTCTCAGTATGATAAGGGAGTTGCTTCACCAGAATATTGGAAGAAAAAGGTTGAAGATACATTAATTAAGTTAGGTTAAAAACAAAAATTTCAACCATTTTTAATGTATGTATGGTTTATCTACATTTTTGTCCAACCCATGTGCTTAACCATGAAACACCACTTCCTAAGTGGAACTAAAAGTTAATGGTTTGTACATAGTGTACCTAATTGTTTGCACACTAGGAAGATCACCTATTTATCAGGTACTCACCCTTTCACACGCATATGTGGCCACCCTCACACAATTTTTCAATTCATTCCTATCCTCTTTAGGTTCTCACTATTATTAATATGTATGAACCAATAATTAAATTTACTCTGTTCCTCAAAAATGTAGAGCTCCAGGCTATAAATCCCCCAACACACCTAAGAACTTCCTTTGACTCTTAGTGACATTCGTATAGATAAAAATATAAGAATAAACTATAATTTAAAGAATACATACCTATAAAGAATAGTCGGTATATTAAAGTTACTGCATTATTTTATGTTAAATAAAATAAATATTCTATTCACCAAATCTAATAATAAAAACTTATTTTTATAATTTAACTCACTTATTATTTTGAATAAAGTTTTTTTAAAATACGGTGATAAACAACTCCTTAATTAATAGTACTTATTCTAACCAGTTAAATTGAAAAATTTAAATTAAAATAGATTACAGATACATTTATTGTGTGACCCTACGTGAATCTTTATCAGTGGAATTGTTTATAATGGCCTAAATTCTAAGTCTACCATCAAGAAAAACTCCAAGGAACCTATACTGAAATAATTCAACATTTAAATAATACATTGACTCATATGAAGTATAACTATATAATATAACCCCTTGATTATGATATTTCTAATCATGTAGGTTATATGCTCTTGTAATTAACCAATATGCTCAATTTTTCTTTCATTAACATTCCGAAAATAAACTATGCCACTAAACACCATAGATATGTATTTAAGAAAGAAGTTCCATTCCCACCAAAGGCAATAATATATATTTTTTCATAGGTTATAAGGGATAAATATTTTCATGTATTATCCATTAATGAAATATCATTTCAGATATCCCTAACATATCCAAAATCATCACGAGTATATGTCGTCACAAGTTTCATAAATATATCAAAGTAAATGAGTCCTAAAAACCATTATTGATAATTATAAAGTATAAGGATCAGTATAGAAATATTCATATAAGAACATCTAATGACCCACGTAAATAAATATTTTCTTTTAACATGAATGTTCTAATAACCACCTATTATTTTATATTACTAAGTGATGACCCCATGAGAAGGAATTTCAATGTCTTATGGACATACTACCCCCGATGTAATGTATTTTTCATTTCCCAATTTTCAATATCATCAATCCATAAAAGATAGGTTCATGTACATTTTCATGGAACCTCTATGTTCTCAACATAGTGGGGGAAATGATGTGACCATTCTATGTGACACATATTATTAGGAAATTATCACATATAAGAACCTTGGAAAAGAAAAATAAAAATTTTATGAAAAAATTAAATAATAATGGACGAAATGTAATCTTATAATATTTACATTTACTCCATTCCATCAAATCCCAAAATTCTTATAATTTATAATTAAAAACTATTTTCATCATAACATAAATTACACATGGAAGAAATAACTGGTTTCTTTATGGCCGCTCTCGAACCCATCATAAGGCGCAAGGTAGAACATTAGAAATGTTTTTGTTCCCTTCTTAACCAACTACTAGGCAGTTAGTGGCTATCGGGGTCAATTCCATAGGGAACATGGAAATTTAATTTTTCAAGTGCAAGATGGTGGATTTTGGGGAGTTATACGGATAAGAAGTGTGAAGAAATGATTTTAATAAGTTAATTTTTTTGGAAAATAAAAATAAATCCAAGATTAAAACATCCTAAGAACATAAAAAATAGAATAAAAATGTGTCATGGATGTAATTCTGATCATATTTTAATTTATTAATCATTTGTTTCCTTGAGTATATTAATATACATTTATTACCTTGGGGATTCAATTAAATTAGCGTTTTTTGGTCTGAAAACAAAAAATTAAATGTTTAAAGGTTAATCCCTTGGTCTGGTAATTAATTACTTAAACATTTTTAGGTTATATACCCATTTTAAAAGTAGAAACATACTCATCCAATGGTCAGGGATTCACTCATTGCAACTCATTCATTATTTTCTATTAGTGTCATTCTTGGTCCAAAATGACCCCATTGGTAAATTAAAGTTCAATGTTTATTGAATAAATTTTCTGCAACAATCATAATAAAACAAAAAATTCTAATTGGAATTACAAATCACACAGAATCATTATTACAACCCCTACACAGGGAATGCAGCATCTTTTGACCATGGTCCTAGTTTGAGAATTCAGTGGAAACTCAACCCTTACCATGGATAGAAGAGGATAAGGGAAAGGGAAGAATTGCACTAATACAAAAAATGAAAACAGAATATAAAAAAATAAATGATCCGGGAGTGGTATGGATGGAAAAGCAGTAAAACCTCCCCCTGGGTATCACATCATGAATGTGTAGGGTTGCCCAATCTATTTAAAGAGTTTAAAACTTCACTCTATGTAATCAAAAGTACATGGCATGTACCTTGGTCAACATGGTTGGGACGTTTTTTCTCCTTCGGTGGGTGAGCTATCGTGCCCCCTTGACATGGAACACAACTGCTTCTGGTAGGTAGAAGTACACTGCGTGTAGTGACGCCGTACATGGCAGGTAAAACTAGTTATCAGCCACAAACCGCTTTTACAAGGGACCACACAGAGTGTATATGGCAATTACACAGTGCTATATCATCGACCAGAAACATGGGTGTGTATCCAGTCTTCTTGATCCAAGTCTTTGCAATAATACACGATGTGTGTTAGAAGTACACACTATGTATATTTAATTTTTTATTTTGTCCCTTCCCAATTTCTGACATTGGAATAACAATACATGAAAATAATCATAATTACCATTATAAATAATTGCATCCACAAAAAAATTGTAATTTATTGAAAAATATGTTTTTATACTCAATAAAAAATATGTAAAAGTATGTAAAAAATTAGGTTCGTCAAATTCCCCCACACATAGTCAGTTGATTGTCCTCAAGAAAGATCTCAACATCAAATAAATAGAATCTATATTCTAAAATAGGAATCATTCAACTAATTATAATTGTAAAAAATATTTCCACATCATAAGAGTTTAAATGGCACAAAACATATTTTAATTCCCAATATTTTCTAATCTGGATTCATATATAATTTAATTTAAAAATTTATCCCCATTCATCCACATTAATAATTTTTTCATAAATAAACAAGCCACATGATTATTTTCCTCACCAAAAAGTGCCATACCCTTTACTCAAGATTATTTGATCAGATATATGCTAAATCTTATGTATATAAACTCTTTCCATTGGCTTGCAGGGGTTCTATGTCTCCACTTCAGAAGTCAAATCGCCAAAATCATGAGGGATTTCAATATAGTTCAAATGTTACTATGGTAAGGTTTTGTAGGTAAAGATAAAAATTAATCTCAAAGGCTTGAAAATGATGCTGAATTATTAAACAATGACGCATGATATTCAAAATAAGGGTTCATGAAAATTCACCTCCAATCATGATCTATCAAAAGGTGTCATTACCATGATATTCCATTGCAAATATGGTCCCATAAACTATCCATAACATTTTATGAATGAACCTGGTACTGCTTTTCAATATTTAATTTTTTTAAAAATGGACCACTAAGAATAAAACGAATATTAGACTTGGAAACCCTTTTTCCCAAATGAACAAGTGATAAAATCCCCCACAATTAAATTCATGGTTTCCCATCTGCATATAACATGAATGGCCAAAAATAATTCTCTAAAGCTCAATCGAATAATCATGAAATATTTGAAAAAAAATTGGGTTGGAAAATAAAATAGGATTCAAATTTAGAATCCTATCAAAGAAGTTCATGGTTTCTAAGGGTTTTAGGAAGATCATATGTAGGGTAGTTATCTAGTTCAACAAGTTAAAAAAACAATCAAATGCCTCATTCATATTAATGTGATTCAAAAATCATAATGTTTTGAAGAAAAAACTATAATGTTTGTGTAGTAATTCATACCCCATGAATCTCTCATGAAATAGGGAATAAATAAGAATATATTGAAAAAGATTAAAATACATCTCAGGAATGGGAAAATTAAAGGGTTCAATCAGGTCATGACATGAGTATAAATGATCCATTCTAAAAAATGTAAATGTAGAAGAATTGATATCTAGAGTCAAATTATATCAGCAATCATTGTAAAATAGTTTGAAAATTTGGAATAATCATGTAATTTTTTAAAATTTCATTTTATGTCTATGTTATTTATATTTATAATTAATAAAAAATTATCCACATTTTAAAATATTTCAACTATTAATTATGTCTCTTAAATAAGTTTGAGGTAATGTCTACTGTATTCAGAGACCCTCCCCCAGACTTAATACAGCACATGGTACCCCAAGTTCAATTCCAATGAAGAGGAGGGAATATGGGGAACCATCTGGCGCAAGTATAAGGGAAGCAATGTAATAAGTAAATCCAATGTAGAAAGGAAACAATAAACACTAAAAAAAAATCCCCTCATGATGAATTGAAAAAATGGGGAAGTTGTCAAAATAGAGATATCCAAGTCGCTCCAGAGTACCTGTGACAGTTGAGAGAAGGAAAAAATCAACAGATACATACATCATTACATCCCATTAATATCACAAAACATAGATATAATGGGAATATGGGTTCCCAAAAACCCGTCACATGGTCATCTCAGAAGAAAAAATCATCTTCTATAGAATAATCTGAAAACATATAAGACGCCACATCAAATATCGAAGGCATGGCCTCAGCACTCTAAGTGGTAGGTACAGGAGGTATCGCTTTCTCAGCAGTAGAGGTGGTTGCTGGGACATCCACCGTAGGAGGAGTTCTAGTGAAAGCTGGTCCGGTAGAAGAGATAAGAATGAAATATGTGACCAAAGCATCCAACAATGACTATGTGGTAGGAGGTTACGAAGCAGATGGAGGAGCAGAGGATTGGGGTTTTGGAATGCCAATATTATGGAGTATAATCGCCAACATTTGCTCGATCTGACCAATTGTTTTTGCTATAGCATCCTGGTGGTGCTCTAGATCAACTAGGCAGAGTGTGAAGGAGAGATCAGTGGAGGGTGTGGCTAGAGGTGAGGAGGTGGATGGAATAGAATTAGACAAGTGGGGTGGTGTGGTTACATCCATGGATGGATGGGGTGGGTCCTGGTTAGCAACACTAGTGGGAGTATCTGGGTCATCTGTCACCTCGACACGAGAAGGGGCATCCTGCACAAGCCTATAGCCATTCCCCATTCACTCCACCATCCTCATGCAAATAAGAAAGATAATGTAAAGATTCCAAAGTAATCAAAAGGAGTCATGAGGGAGAAATGGATTAAAAACTCCAAAATGATCTGCCAGGTGGGTGGAATAGAAACCATCATTCTGGTTGACCTGATGGATGCTAACTATGGAATGTAATTAAGTGGCCGCAAGGTAGGGGAGTTCAGGGTAGTCATGTAGGAAAAAACATGTAAGAAGCTCCATATCCCCGCAAGACCCGACACCCATATCATCAGGGATCAAAAAAATAATGGCGCAAAAGCACCAGTAAAGTAAATTAAAGAGACGACCAATGTTGAGCGTACTCGTCTGTGATGTGGTGGTGTACCTATGGTCAGCCCAGAAATCTCCCGCCACATGGAAAAAAGGTCATAGCACTCGAGGAGGGTAATGGTAGAAATGGGAGGTGGGGTAAAAGCCACCCCCTCAGGAAATCTCTTCCATGGTAAGGGAATATGGGTGTCTTATTAGCTGATAGAGAACTGGACAGGGTGCATCGGTGGGTGTCTGATGGTAGACGGGCCTATCAAACTCAAATTTGTCCAGGAACTCCAAAAATAAATCCATGTATGTAGGGTTGATGACCTGAAATGTGTCTAGATGATGAATATGGACCATAATCCCCTCAAACTCCTTCCAATTGACCAGATCCTGGGGAACACAAATGTTCAGGTAGCAGCCACCCAGTTGAATAGTGTGGCAGGAGAGGCACTGGAATTGTTTTACTATAGGATGATCACTATAAGGATCATGAAAGGATGTCATTGAGGACGTGGTGAAGCTGGTGCAGGCGGTTGTGTAATTCCATGTTCCAGAGAAGAGGGTTCTTCTGTAGAGGTAGAAGGTGGAGCAGTCAATACGTGAGATGCCTCAGTGGTGTGGACAGTAATGGGTGGATTTGTCAGCTTAGTCAGGTCCATTGCGGGCATAGATGATATCTTTGAGGTGGTGGAGTTGGAAGATGGAGCCATGAAAAATGAGATCTCTTCCTGAGTGGATGGTGCAAATGCCACCGCTAGAGGATTAACAGATAAAGGTGGAATTAGAACAGGAGGAAGAGCGACCAATTATTGGGGCTGGAAAACCAGAAAGTTAAATTTTGGCAGCTTAGAATGGAAAAGACTAATCCAACGGGGAGGATGCCTCTCTCCCTTAGCAGTTAATGCAAGCCGCTTCCCACCCGCATGATCTCTATCGGTCAAACCTGGAAGAAAATAAAATAAAAAAAATGAAAATATGAAAAAGAATCAAATGTGAGAAAACTAAAAATTTAGGAGAACACGACGTGTAGATCCAGACAACATGGAGTGTAGTAGGATATGTGGAAGAACCCATGTACTCTATATAGACACACTACAAGGGCATGTGTTAAGAAAAAATCTAGTACACGGCTTGTAACATGGTGTACACGCCCTGTTGTGAATAATGGAGTGGTGCTAGTGGAAGGAGCCGGACATGACTTGACTATGGTAGGTAATAAGGTAAATACCCGACTTTTGGAAAGGGGTAAATGCCATGTGTGTTAACATGGTGTGCCAGGCGTGTATACCATCAACACAGAGTCCTCTAAACTATTGGGGGACACAGCGTGTCCCGAACAGAAAGGTCGTGTATGGTGACATGATAAGGGGTCATGTTCTAGAGGACACGACCTTATCCAGATGGAAAACGGAGGCACGATACATAATGTGTGACAAATATACAAACCTTTGAATGGCCAAATTATGATAACGTGTTGTGTGTACCTATGTAGAAGATGTACATGACGTGTGTTCCTCACACACCTCATGTACAATGCTGGAAGCTGAACAGTCGACTGATATGGAAATCACCATAAATGAGATTAAAACAGTGAAATAAGGAGTTTAGAATGCTGTACCTGATTTGGGGATACAAATGTTGAAGAAATCAGGACGAATAACACTCAAAATCTGCGGACTATAATCAGTGAGGGCGGAGGGCGCGTGGGGGATGAAACGGGGATGAAAGGGGGTTTCTCAACACGAGCTCCAACCGAGTAGGTCCCAACATTTAAAGCTAGAGTACACTGCGTGTCATAGAGAATACACTCCATGTACATTTTTAAGGAATTAAATTATAAAATATGATTATTATTGTAAACTATATAATAATGAATATTAAAAATTAAAATATAAAGATATATATATATATAATTTACAAAAAAATAAATCTATACATGTAATGTATGAGGGAAATACATTTCATGTGTTCTAAAATTGGGAAAATAGAACTATAACCTTTGGACTGCTACTTGTGGTGAGATTTAAACTGGAGATCAGTCATTCTGAACGTAAGCCCTCAACCACTGGAAGAAAGGTTGTAGTGCTACCTGTTTATAATTAATTATGATATTTAACGTAAAGGTATTATTCTACATGGGATGAAGATAATGCACGACGTGTGGTTTTTACTTGAATAAAATTAATGAAACAAGGCGATTAGCCGATATCAAACCTGATACTTTTTAATCCTTTCCCGAGAATCTTCCAATCTACCAACTTCACTCGCATGAATTTTCTTACTTCCAAAAACAGTTAATTTTCAATCTGAAAACATGACAGACATGAAATATATTGAAATGTACAACATGTGTTCTAATTATAAGGATAATGAAAGAAATGGGGTGGTTGTTAGGATTCAAAAATGGGTATTTTGGAATCGGTTTACAATTCTGACCAGCAGGTCCATCCCCATCATGGGTTTTATCTTATATAGAGAAATTTACAAATTATTTTGAAAAATACCACAATTTTTTTTAATTAAACATGGTTATAAAAAGGATGAACCCCATGATTATTGTAGGAATGGAGGGATTCAAATTAGTGACTGCTCAGAAATACTACAGCGGCCTTACCATTAGCACATGCATCATCCATGATCAGTAATTTATTCAATATCTATATATATAATAGTAGTATAAATACTAAAAAAATAAGAACACCCTATGTGTATAGGTAGTACACAAAATTTAACCTCTGTTTTTCCTCCCCTGTTGCACCATTGTTTTAGACCATTGGCATGACCTAATTTTGAGTTACATAACCGTAGTCCAAAGGCGTATGTGGCTTTAGTTGAGAGAACAATCACATATGTACGATGTCCTCATCCAGGTTCCATGATTCTTCACCATCAGGTGGTCTGGGTGGTGGCTTGCAATAGCCCTCCTCCGTGGCCAGTAGATGCCGAAGGTAGTTGTTTTTCATGGTTTGATCTAGTATATCCTCCACCTCATGAGGTTCTTACTTTTCAACACTAGGTACCAGAAAAAAATGCAGGTAATATCTAGAACAGGAAGATGATCATGACATGATGTGTCCCCATATTCGAATATTGAGTTTTAAAAATCCACTTCTGAAATTTATAATGAATGATGGTTGGGTCCCACATCATAACATGACTCCTCGGTTGAAACAAAATGTGAACACTCATCCTCAAACTCAATCAAAGGCTCTATATGATTGATTATCGTTGAATGTTTCTTGACCAAAATACCAAGCCTCCCTTACATCACAACTTGGTATGACTAGAATATGGTAAATTCTTCAATAATTGATAATTATATTTCAGTTTTACCCGAATGTGGTTCTGGAAAGGAAGTTGAAATGGGAGGGGGGAATAATGTACAAGGGTATTCCTTGTATTGATCCCCATCATCCATATATATACATTATTCATCTGGAAAGGGGAATGATAGTGCTGGATCATACGGATAAAAATACTCTGATAGTGGATCATACCACTCCCCAGACAGATAATAATCCATGGAATGTGTGGTTGAGGTTCCCAAGATAAAGAAAGAAAAAAAATGAAAAACAAGAAATTCTGAGGGAACCATCCTTTACTCAAATGTGAACCTAGGCTTGTTGAGGATCGCCGAAAATAGCGCCAAAATTTAACCTCTCCCAAACTAGTCGCGAGGCATAGGGTATCAAATTAGAATATTTTTTTTATCCCTATAAAATAACTACTAGTTAGTTATTGGCAGTCAGGGTCGATCCCATAGGGAACAGGGTAAAAAAAATGTCCAGTTCATGTTGGTGAATTTTGGTCAGTTATCTATACAAGAAGAGTGAGGATAACATTTTACAAAGTGAAACCATTTATGAAAATTATAATAATTCCAAGGTAAGAACAAAATAAAAACAATAGATGAACATTACAAACAAAATACAAATGTATCGAGGTTGAAATTCTGTTCTTATTTCATTATATTTATCATTTTTTTGGATAGAGTCTATTAATTATAATGTTTTACATCGGGGATTCAATTAAATTGATGTTTCATGGTAAGAAAACTAACAATTACATATTTAAAGAATAATTTCTTGGTCCGGTAAATGACTACTTAAAATTTTTTAGGTTCTTTACCCCTTGAGCATGCAGCAACAGGCTCATCCAATGGTCATGGATTCGCTCATTACAACTCCTTTTGTATTCGCCATTAGGGTCATTTTAGGTCCAAAACAATACCAATGGTAATTTATGGTTTTGTGTTTATTGAATAAATTCTAAATCAACATTCATAATAGAAAAACACTTTGTAATTTTAATTACAAATCACACAGAACCATTATTACAACCCCAACACAGCGAACTCAGCCTCCTATGACCATGGTCACAGTGTGCGGATTGAGTCAAAACTCAAATCATACCATTTATATAAGAGGAGTCAATAAAAGGAATAATTGCACTAATACCCAAATGAAAATGTGATATAAAATTGTTAATAGATCTGAGATAGGTCCAAATGGCTGATCGACAACACCTCCCCGGGTAATCCAATCTCAAATGTAGAGGGCTACCCTTTCTATTTATTGAGAATAATATTACTCAGCTTTAATCAAAATTACATAGCATGTACCTTGGCCAACATGTCTTGGAACACTTTACTCCTTCAGTGGGTGAGCTACTATTCCACCCGTGACTTGGAACATAGCGCCGACTGGTAGGGAAAAGTACACAGTGTGTAGTGCCACTGTATATGGCATGTAAAATCAGTCATCGGCCACCAACCGCTTCCTCAAGGGACCACAAATTATGTATATGGTAATTTAATGGTGTTTAATGATTGACCAGAAAAATGTGTGTGTATCTAGTCTTCCTAATCCGGGACTTTTAAATAATACACGATGTGTGTTAGAAGTACACAACAGTTATATTTAAAATTTTCATCTGTCCCTTCTTGATTTGTAACATTGGACTAAAAATACTTGGTAATAATCATAAATACCATTATAATAAATTTTATTCCCCAAAAGATTGGTATTTGATGAAAAAAATGTTTTTCAGCTCTATAAAATATAGAGAAAAATATGCAAAAATCGGGTTCGTCAAATTCCCCCAAACTTAGTCAGTTCCTTGTCCTCGAGAAAGATCTCATCATCAAATCAATAGAATCCCTATTCTAATAAGGGAATCATTCCATTAAAAATAATTTTAAATACTATAGCCATAACAGAAGATTTTAAAAGGCACAAAACATATTTCATTTCCAAATATATTTTAATCATCCCTCACGTATAATTTAATTAAAAAAATTTATCCACTTTCATCCACATTATTTAGCTTTTCATAAATAATCATTCCACTTGATTTTACACACCAAGAAGTACCACACTCATTAATCAAGATTATTTGATTTGAGATATGATCAATATTAAGTATATGAACATTATACATAGGCTTGAAAGTGTTCTCTTTTCCATTTTAGAAGTCAAATCACAAAAATTATGAGGGATTTTAATAATGTTCAGAGGTTTCTATAGCTAATGGTTGGTATGTAATGATGAAAATTAATCTTAGAGGCTTGAAAAGGTGACCATATTCATAAAGAATAATACATTATATTCAAAATAAAGATCAATGAAAGAGAACCCCCTATCAAGATCTGTCAAAGGGTATCATTACCATGATATTCCCTTGCCAATATGGGCCCACAAACCATCAATAATATGTAATGACGGAAGCTAGTGCTGCATTTTTTATATTTTATTTTTTTAAATAGGGACCACTAAGAATATAATGAATAGTGTTTTTGGAAACCCTTATGCCCCAATGAACAAGTGACAAAGTCCCCCACATATAGATTCATGGTTTATCACCAACATATACTGTAAATGGAGAAAACATCCTTCTCTAATACTCAAGTGAGTAATCATAAAAAATTATAAAAAAATAGGGTAGGAAAAAAAGATAGGCTTCCAATGTAGATTCCTATCAAGGATGTTCGTGGTTTCTAATGGTTATAGAATGATTATATGTAGGGCAGGTCTCAAGGTCAAAAGGATAAAAAACAATGAAATGCATCAATAATTTTAATGTGATTCATAAATCGTAATTTTTTTAGGAAAAAAACAAGCAAGTTCTGGTAGTCAAGAATACTAAAAGAATCTCTTAAGAATGAGGGTACAAGAAATAATATGTAAAAAAGCATTAGAATATCTCTTGGGAATGGGAAAATAACAGGTGTCAATCAGGTCTTGACATGAGTACAAATGATTTGTTCTAAAAAATGTAAATTTCTAAGACATTAAATATAGAATCAGATTATATCAGCAATCATTTTAAAGCACTTTGAAAATTTGAAGTAAGCATGTAATTTTTTAAATTCCATTTTATGTATTTATTATTTATAATCATAAATAATCATAAATTATACACAGTTTAAAATATGTAAACTATTAATGATGTATCTTCAATAAGTTCAAGGTAAACAATAGTGTAATCTGAGGCCCTCCCCTACACATAATACAACACATGGTCCTCCACCTTCAATACCAATCAGGAGGAGGGAATATGGGGAAACATTGGGAACACGTAGATGAGAAGAAGTGGAAGAATTAATTCGAAAGTAGAAAGGAAAAAGAAACTCTGAAAATTTATCCCTCATGATGAATCAGAAAAATGGAGAAGTAGTCAAAATAGAGATTCCCAAGTCACGCAAGAGTACCTGTGACTGTTGAGGGAAGGGAAAAAATATAAAGATTAAAAAATCATCATATTCCAATAATTAAAAAAAGATAGATATAATAAAAATAATAGTGGCCAAAAACCATTCACTAGGTCTCCTCAGAAGAGGCATCATCTGCTACAGAATAATGTAGAAATGTCAAATCATCCGCAGCCGATACCCAAGGCATGGGCTCGACGGTAACAACATGATATTTTATGATAAGTATTCTTTTTAATTTATTTGATGTCATGTGTTTTATTCTACAAAAATATTATCTTGTTCTATACGCCACACTTTATTAGCTTGAAGTATACGCAACACTATTCTTAGATTGTGTTACACACAATTTCAAGTTCGTTTTATAATAGTCATTCCATGCAACATTGAGTGTATATATATATATATTCAATGTATAAGTGAAATATGGTTGGATTCTGTTACATGAAATAATGAAGGATTCTATACCTACAAACAACACCAGCTTGGCATGCTTTACACACAACCGCGACCTTCCTCGATATCTTGCATTGTACGCAATACCGAGTTTTACTAAACAATGATATGCTATTAAAATATTATTAAAACTAGCCGTTATGAAGTGTAATACCCAATTTTTAAAATTTTATAAATTTTATCTTTCAAAATGGACTTCACTTTTGGATTTGGAATATCGGAATTAGCCTAGGGTAAAATTTTGGTATTTTTCTGAAAACATTCAATTTTTGATGAATAGTGAAAACACTCGGTTACTATTTAAAAACCGAATTTTTATTTAAATAATTATTTATTTTATTTAAATTTATTTTAGGTCAAAATTGATACATAATACCTATATATGTTCAATGAAATTCATTTGAGTCATTTTATAATAATTTTAGATATATAAAAAGTTTATTGAACTTTTCACAGTCTTTTACCCACCTCGTAGGAGAATTTTCAAATTTACATAAAACATAATTTTACCGCTTATGTGAGTGGAATTTCTCAAATCCGATAGACACGGTAAATATCAAGCACTGAAATCTGGTTCAATGAGATGAAAATATTTTTTGGTGAATAGTAACTTTTTACTTTTTTTACCGCAGTTAAAAGTAAATAGGGTAATTAAGGGTTAAAATGATATTATTATTATGCTAAAACATGGCCTAATTCTATTGGTTAAGTGTAATTCGACCAAAAAGAACCTTAGGAATAAACGATGACCATTTAGACCCACATGGATTAGATTAGGACATTTATTATTAATTTATTTAAAGATGGGTTAAAATAGTTAACATCAATGTTTAATAAGTAAATCATTTTTAACATAGGGTTATACATAAGATCAATTAGACTATAAATATTCATTATAAATATAAAAATCTTTACTACATAATAGTAATTTATTTATAATTTTTAGACATTAAATAATTTAATTTATTTATGACACAAAGATGATGCAGTAATTATCTTATTAATGAAATATTGACATAATTAATGTTATAAATACCCAAATAATGGTAATCTGAGACATTTTTTGAATTAAACTAATTTTTTAGGTTAATATGACATGTTAGTATTGATTTAATTATATTTTTGCAAACTAATCATTCTGTTATGATTTTCACAAAAATCAATTACCAAATAGTTTCAAAATTGACTTAAAATAGTATTTAAAACAAATATTATATTATTAGTTGTTAATTTATTCCTAAATATCTAAGGATCGGCCAAATTACATAGATAAGGTTATATATATTAATAATAAATAACTTGGGGTTCATTTGGCTTGTTATAGTAAGATTATTAACCTTATAGTGTAAGAAAACAAGAAGACACGGTAAAAGTAAACTTATTTAACTTAACGTTAAATCGAAATGATAAGGTTAAAATAGAAATCTAAACTTGTCTAAATTCTATTGGATGAGAGTATTCCTACCCATTCCCACCTTATTTTCAAAATAACTCAAATTGGATCTATTAAAAACCGAATATGACATCATAATAAGATAATATTTTTCGTTTTTCCAAAAGTGCCCCTCTCCTCCATTATAAAACGGCGCCTCTTCCCTCTCTTCCTCAAACCACTTTGAGCCTTCAAGCTCCTCCAAACCCTGAAAAATTCTCTTCTCCACTTCCATAGAAACATCCTAGAGGTTCTGGTCTTCTTCAAAGACAAATTTTAGTGCCCTAAGAGGAGGTCTCAAAGAGGCGCTTCAAAGAAGAGGTAATGTTCGTTACCGATTCTTTCAACTTTATTTCTTCTTCCACTTCTTCTTCTTTAGTTGTTTCATTATGAAGTAATAACATAAGTATAACTAATATAATGATATTTTATTATAAGTATTAACCAACCCTATTTCACCATTTATCCATCCTATGGAAAATGAAATCACCGTGCGTGCGTACATACGAAATACCGTCTCCACGCCGTGGTGTAATCTATTTTCCAACCACCACATAACATGGATGGGTGTAATGGTTCAAATAAATAAATAAATAATATTATTTTAAAGTAGTATTGATTCTGAAATATTATACATACACTCCAATATAATTCCATGATCATGGGAATGATATCATCGCTCGTGCGTACGTACGGAATACTGTCTCCACGAATGTGATGAGATTCATTTTCCATGATTAACCATTCAAGAATGATTATAAAGTATATATAATGAATAATAATGAAATATATGACATAATTAAGATACTGGATTTTTTTATACATATATATATATATATTTCATCTACTTACTTCCATTCAATTAAATAAGGAAACGAAAACAGCGTTCATGCATACGTACAACCTACCGTCTCCCTGAACGGTGTATTTCATTACTTTTATCGATCTATAATATATATATATATATGTATATGATGAATATATATTATATATAAATTATTTTTTACATTCTGGAATTGTTTAAATCCCGATATAGGTATTAATATCAAGAATGACAAGTCGAAACACATACGATAAAATGATTTTACCCAAAACGCTGCTTTAACATGGAATTTACAAAAGAACGGGTAATATAAAGTCATAAGTGAAACAGATATGATATCATAAAAATGAATATGATTCTGTAATAAGTTATTGACATTATTTAAATCATTATACAGGAGGTTCGGATACGTACGAAGCATATCAGACCTAAGGTAAGGGATAATGTTTCAATCTCAATTGTTTTCTATCTGAGATTTCTTATACGTGAGTATTTACTGGGGTTGTATTTATCATCCATGTACAAGTTTTATAAAAATTCTTTCATGTATGTTTGAAGTCCTTTTTCACCATTTTTGACATTTACTACATGGTATGTATGGAATCTTTCTTTTACGAGGTACTTTTTGACTTTTCTGGAAAAAGTACGAGAAGAATGTTTTTTTAACTTATACGGCATGAAAGGATTTTTACGTTTTTATAAAGCCTTATTTTCATGAAGCTTCCTCCAAAATATTTCATGACTATTTTCAAAAAAATCTCTTTCTTTTAAAATTTCATGACGTTTTGAGAAAAAAAAATTGATTTTGATGAAGAAATGATATTTTCCTCAATAATTAATTTTAAGTGTTTAATCAAAAGAATTTTTCATCTAAGATGACATTATTTCATATGTGTATGTTTCAAGTATCATGTATCTTTGATTTACATTATTTCACTTTTCTTATTATGAAATGATATCCATTTCATTTATATGGATTATGTGATGATGGGATGATGTTTATGAAACCCATTAAATTTGTTGGGTTATTATGAAGAATGTATGTTTATTTTGTGGAACAAGTAAGAATGATTTAATTATGAGATGGGTGAGACCTATATCTCCATCCAATGCATTGGGTAAAGATTTATATCTCACAAGATAGACATGGCTGGAATGGCAAGTTAAACCAGTTCAGTAATACAGGACTGGAACGGGGAGGGAACTCGATTCAGAAAGGGACTTTGTCCACTAAGATGGTCTTGGCAGCAATGCCTTGGATACTATGGAAATCATATCATGTGATTAATGGTTTCCACAATTACATGTTTTATTCCCATGCTATTTTATCATGATTGATGTTCCCTTATGATATATGCCTTACGTGCATCCAATATTCATGTCTTTGCTCAAGATTTTGATGTTTAGATTTCATGTTCATGTTTTTGCATTCAAATGTTTATGGATTGTTTGATGTTCTCTATGTTTACCCTTACTGGGCATTTGAGCTCACCCATTTTATGATTTCTTTTCCCCATGATATAAAGAAATTTTTTAGGTAAGAAAAAAAGGGATGATCTTTATTGGGAGATGTTGAAGATCTTTCACCAAGATTAGAAGATTTTATTCCGAGTTTCCAAAGACACTAAAATATTACGATCCTTGTGTGTCTGTTTTTGTTATGTATTAAGTATTCCGAAAAAGTAATTTATTGTCCATGTACGTCAAGATTTTGTTCTCTACAGTTGGTATCAGAGGAAAGGCTTAGTCGACCTTTGGAAACTAGGATGCAAAAACGTTAGTGAGATCCCTAGAGATATTTCTAAGGTATGTCTAGGGATGTCCTTAAGGATAAGTATACGTATAGGATATAGTCCTAGAACTACGGTAAAGATCTTAGAATTTAACCTAAGATGTTAGATATTGAGTGTACTCCCCCTTTACAATGTTGTTTCTTCTAGCATGATTTTTCCCTCTCACACTATTCTTTTTGGGTTTTAGACGATGGCTGGAACCCGAAGGAACCGTGTTGATCAATGAAATGGACAAAGCAATGATTGTCCTCCTGAACAAACAAATGTTATAGGAGATGGAGTGAAAAATCTTATTGCTATACATACACAATCTATGAATCATTCTGGACATCCAAATGAGCAGAAAAGAGAGCAATATTCCATTGAGTCCTTCATGAGGAAACTTCCACCTTCTTTCAGTGGGTCTTCAGATCTAGTTGTTGATGAACAATGGATCAGTACCACTGAAATTTTATTTTCTGTTCTTCAATGTTCTGAACATGATAATGTCATCTTAGCAGTATATTGTTTGGAAGGTGAAGCTGATCAATGGTGGAATCTTATCAAGATTACGAGGCCAAGAGATGAAATTGAGTGCATGGAATGGGATGAGTTCAAGAACCTATTTTTCAATAAGTACTTCCCTCGTATTCTTCAAAGCAAGATGGAGAAGGAGTTTCTTGAACTAAAGCAAAAGGATGATGAATATGTTGGTGTATACGAAGTGAATTTTACAAGCCTTGCAAGGTATGCATCTGGCTTTATCATCCAACCTGAAAGTAAAGTTGATCGATTCTTCAGTGGCTTAAAACCAAATCATCGAAGGGCATTAGCTATAAGAGACTGCAGTAGATATGAATAAATTGAGCATTGTGCTATCAAGGTAGAAATGGAAGATGGTGTTACTTATCCATCTCATAGTTTTAACAAGAAACGAAAGATGGAGTTCGAGGAGAAATCTCATAATAATGGTGAAAAGAATATGAATGTTTCCTTATGCTCAATGTGTGGAAAAAAGCATGTTGGAGATTGGCTTACAGGGACTAGAAAATTTGTTAAGTGTGGAAAAGAAAGACATCAAGAAACTGAGTGTCGAAGTAATGGAAAAATGGTTTCTAATGATGTGAATAATGAAAAGACTGTAGAGAACGCACCACCAACACTTCAATGCTTCAAGTGCAAGGAAATGGGGCATTATTCTAATAAATGTCGTAATCCAAGGGTTAGTGATGATCAACATGAACCACCACTTATGGAAAAGGACAAAGGGATGTCACATGCGATCACTATTGGAGTTGTTGAATATGACAACGATGTGGTGGAATGATTATGTGTTTGTGTAATGGGATTCCAAAATAATGTTGTATATAGTTTCGTGGAATATTGGAATATTTATGCATTGGTCTATTGTGGTTTTCAATAATTTTATAGTACCGTTAACCATGGAATGTTATTGAGATATTTTTGGAAAGTAGATGATATGAGCATAATGAAGGGATAAGAAGATAATGAGATGTTTGATTGTATTCATGAGCTCGTGACTGATATAAGGACTAAGTGATATTATGGTTTGATTATATAGATTTTTGGGATTTTGGTATGTGGAAAGTGTTAACTTTTGACAACATTCATGTTTTCACTAAGGTTAAATGGGTATTAATTTTTCAAGAGAATACATGATTAAGGTATTAACATGATTGGAATGTGATCAAGAAGATATATCAGGGATAAATGATGGTATTCACATGCTCTGTAGTTGAAATTTATAGTAATTGTTTTCTTTATACTATAAGCTTGGATAGAAGTATTTTGGATAAGCCTAAATATTTGGAATGGATTATGTTGGACATAAGTTATTATTGTTTACGGATAGAATTTTTTTTGATATTATTGATGGGATTTTATAGTAATGTAGATTTAGAAAAAGGAAAACCTGTAGGATGGGTGATAGCCCATCGCGTCGGACAAGGATGTGGGAATCGAACCCACAACCGAAGTGCGACTGCCCATTATTGCATACCACTAGCCTACCTGAAGTCTCTGGTTAGTATAAACTAGTTTTATTTTATTAAGCGGTATTATATATGAAGTATAAGTTCATTTTTGTAATCGTATACGATTAACCTCACCATAGATGGACTTACGTATATTTGATAACTTTTGCTAAACTTTTGTTTGGAATAGATGGAATGACCCATCATTCTATCACATGACCTATTAACACTTCACGAATAACAAATTCACCTTCATTTCATTAAGGGATGAAGTGTAAATTGTTCAAATCATGAACAACAGTGAGATTGTACCAAAATCAAGCATGTATTTATTCTAATTCAAAATTTTCAACTTTAGGGAAATGATATTGAAAAAAAAATGTTGTCCTAGTTCTCTTATATCTGATGAATCAGATGGTACCTTGGATCATAAAAAATTTATGGCTTTGTGATTGTTGGCTTTTTCATAGCCATTTCCTCTACCACTCTCCATCAGAACATGATGGTTAGATTTTTCTTCCACATCCATATTTTCACCTGTGTTCTTCTATGTGGAAAACCAGTGATTAGTTAATTTGGGTAACCGTTATGTTTTGTACTTTATTTTTTAATGTTATGTTTCGGAATTTCATTTTACGATGTGTGTTGGAATTAAAGAAACTTTCATGTAGAAAACCATGTATAACCCCGACGAATTTCGAGGGCGAAATTCATTTTAAGGGGGGTAGAATTTAACAACCCGATATTTTATGATAAGTATTCTTTTTAATTTATTTATTGTCATGTTTTTTATGCTACAACAATATTATCTTGTGCTATACGACATACTATATTATCTTGAAGTTTACGCAACACTATTCTTAGATTGTGTTACACATAATTTCAAGTTCGTTTTGTAATAGTCATTCTACGCAACATTGAGTGTATATATATATATATATTCAATGTATAAGTGAAATATCGTTGGATTCTATTATACAAAACAATGAAGGATTCTTTCACTACACACAACACTAGCTTGGCTTTCTTTACACGCAACTGCGGCCTTCATCGATAGCTTGCGTTGTACGCAATACCGAGTTTCACTAAACAACGATATGCTATTAAAATATTATTAAAACTAGCCGTTATGAATAGTAATACCCAATTTTTGAAATTTTATAAATTTTATCTTTCAAAATGGACTTCATTTTTGGATTTGGAATATCGAAATTAGCCTAGGGTAAAATTTTGGTATTTTTCTGAAAACATTCAATTTTGATGAATAGTGAAAACACTGGGTTACTATTTAAAAACCGACTTTTTATTTAAATAATTTTTTATTTTATTTAAATTTATTTTAGGTCAAAATTGATACATAATACCTATATATGTTTAATGCAATTCATTGGAGTAATTTTATAATAATTTTAGATATATGAAAATTTTATTGAACTTTTCACCGTCTTTTACCCACCTCCTAGGAAATTTGCTAATTTACATAAAACATAATTTTACCACTTCTCTAAGTGGAATTTTTAAAATCCTAGATACATGGTTAATATCAAGGACTAAAATGTGGTTCAATGAGATGAAATTATTTTTTCTGGTGAATAATAACTTTTTACTTTTTTTTACCACGGTTAAAATTAAATAGGGTAATTAAGGGTAAAAATGATATTATTATTACCCTAAAACTTGTCCTAATTCTATTGGATAAGTGTAATTCGACCAAACACAACCTTAGGAATAATATAGGACCATTTAGGCCCACATGGATTAGATTAGGACATTTATTATTAATTTATTTAAAGAAGGGTTAAAATAGTTAAAATTAAAGATTAATAAGTAAATCATTTTTAACATAGTGTAATACATAATATAAATTAGGATATAAATATTAATTAGAAAGATAAATAAATTTCCTACATAATGGTAATTTATTTATAATTTTTAGACATTATACAAGTTAATTTATTTATGACACAATGATGATGGATTAATTATCTTATTAATGAAATATTGACATAATTGATGTTATAAATACCCAAATAAATGTAAACTGAGGGATTTTATGAATTCCACTTATATTATAGGTTAATATTACATTTTAGTATTGATTTAAGTATCCTTTCTCGAACTAATCATTCTGTTATGAGTTTCACAAAAATCAATTACCAAATAGTGTCAAAATTGATATAAAATATTTTGTAAAACAAATATTATATTATTAATTGTTATTTTATTCCTAAAAATCTAAGGTTCTGCAAAATGACTTAGATAAGGTTATATATATTAATAATAAACAAATTGGGGTTCTTTTGTCTTGTTATAGTATGATTATTAACCTTATAGTGTAAGAAAACAAGAAGACATGGTAAAAGAAAACTTATTTAACTTAAGGTTAAATATAAATGATAAGGTTAAAATAGAAATCTAAACTTGTCTAAATTATATTGTATGAGTGGATTTAGACTCATACCCACCTTATCTTCGAAAAAAATTAATTTTGAGATATTAAAAACCGAATATGACTTTATAATAAAATAATAGTTTTAGTTTTTCCAATGGTGCCCCTCTCCTCCCTTATTAAAAGGCACCTCCTCCCTCTCTTCCTCACACCACATTGAGCCATAAATCTCGGCCAACCCCAGCCACATTATCTTATTCACTTCCATAGAAACATCCTAGAGGTTCTGGTCTTCTTCAAAGACCAATTTTAGTGCCCTAAGTGGAGGTCTCAAAGAGGCGCTTCAAATAAGAGGTAATGTTCGTTACCGATTCATTCAACTTTATTTCTTCTTCCACTTCATCTTATTTAGTTGTTTCATTATGAAGTAATAAAATCAGTATAAATCATATACTGATATGTTATTATAAGTATTAAACAACCCTATTTCACCATCTATCCATCCTACGGAAAACGAAATTACCACGCGTGCGTACGTACGTAATACCGTCTCCACGCCGTGGTTTAATCTATTTTCCCACCACCACCTTACTTGGATGGGTATAATGGTGAAAATAAATAACTATATATGATTATTTTAATGTTTTATTGATTTTGAAATAGTATACATACACTCCAATATAATTCCACGATCATGGGAATGATATCATCGCTCGTGCATACGTACGGAATACCGTCTCCACGAATGCGATGAGATTCATTTTCCATGATTAACCATTCAAGAATGATTATAAAGTATATATAATGAATAATAATGAAATATATGAAATAATTAAGCTACTTTATTTATGTATACATATATATATATATCATCTACTTAGTTCCATTCAATTCAATAAGGAAATGAAAGTAGCGTTCATGCGTTCGTACGACCTACCATCTTCATGAATGGTGTATTTCATTACTTTTATCGATCTATAATATATATATGTTTATGATGAATATATATTATATATAAATCATGTTTTACATTCTGTAATTATGTAAATCAGGATATAAGTATTAATATCAAGAATTACAAGTCGAAACACATACGATAAAATGATTTTACCCAAAACGCTGCTTTAACATGGAAGTTACAAAAGAACGGGTAATATAAAGTCATAAGTGAAACATATATGATATCATAACAACACATATGATTCTATAATAAGTCAATGACATTATTTAAATCATTATACAGGAGGTTTGGATACGTACGAAGCATATCGGACCTAAGGTAAGGGATAATGTTGCAATCTCAATTGTTTTCTATCTGAGATTTCATATACGTTAGTATTTACTGGGGTTGTATTTATCATCCATGTACCAGTTTTATAATTTTTTTTTATGTATGTTTAAAGTCCTTTTTACCCATTTTTTACTTTTACTACATGGTATGTATTGAATCTTTCTTTTACGAGGTACTTTTTGACTTTTTTGGAAAACGTACGAGAAGAATGTTGTTTTTTAACTTATACGGCATGAAAGGATTTTTGATGTTTTATAAAGCCTTATTTTCATGAAGCTTCCTCCAAAATATTTCATGACTATTTTCAAATAAATCTCTTTCTTTTAAAATTACATGCCGTTTTGTGAAAAGAAATTGATTTTGAAGAAGAAATGATATTTTCTTCAAGAATTCATTTCAAGTGTTTTATCAAAACCATTTTTCATCTAAGATGACATTATTTCATATGTGTATGTTTCAAGTATCATGTCTCTATGATTTATGTGATTTCAATTTTCTTATTATGAAATGATATCCATTTCTTTTATATGGATTATGTGATGATGTGATGATGTTTATGAAACCCATTTAATTCGTTGGGTTATTATGAAGAATGTATGTTTATTTTGTGGCACAAGTAAGAATGAATTAATTATGAGATGGGTGGGACCTATATCTCCCTCCAATGCATTGGGTAAAGATTTATATATCATGAGATAGACATGGCTGGAACGACAAGTTAAATTGGATCAGTAATACAGGACTGGAACGAGGAGTGAACTTGATTCAGAAAGGGACTTTGTCCACTAAGATGGTCATGGAAATAATTCCCTGGCTACTATTGAAATCATATCATATGCTTAATGGTTACCACAATTACATGTTTTATTCCCATGATATTTTATCATGATTTATGTTCCCTTATGATATATGCCTTACGTACTTCTGAGATTCTTGTCTTTTCTCAAGATTTTGATATTTAGATTTCATGTTCAAGTTTTTGCATTCAAATGTTTAGGGATTGTTTTATGTTCTCTAAGTTTACCCTTACTGGGAATTTGAGCTCACCCCTTTTATGATTTCTTTTCCCTAGGATATAAAGAAATGTTTTAGGTAAGAAAAAAAGGGAAGATCTTTATTGGGTGATGTTGAAGATCTTTCACCATGATTAGATGATTATATTCCGAGTTTCCAAAGACACTAAACTATTATGATCCTTGTGTGTATTTTTGTGTTATGTATTAAGTATTCAGAAAAAGTAATTTATTGTCCATGTACGTCAAGATTCGGGTCTCTACATTGACATTCTATGGGGTAGTAACCGGAGGAGTTGTAGTCTCATTAGAGGAGGATATAGCTGGGACGTCCACTGCACGAGGCATACTTGTGCTAGCTTGTCCGATAGGAGAGACGAGAATAGAATCTATGAACAGAGTTTCCAGTGAAATTTGTGTGGTAGGAGGCTACAAAGAAGATGGAGGTGCAGGGGATGTGTGTGTCAGAATTCTGAGATGCTAAAGAAGAATCGCCAACATCTGGTTGATATGCCCTAGTGATTGTGCCATAACATCCTGGCGGTGTACGATCTCAACAAGGCAGAGGGTGAAGGAGAGATCGGCCGATGGTGCAGATATAGGTGAGGAGGTGGAAGGCATAGAAGTAGAGGGGTGCGGAGGTGAGGGAACATCCATGGGTGGATGGGGTGGGTCCTTGTCAGCAACACCAGTGGGAGTTGCTGGGTTATCCTTTTCCTCGACAGGAGCACGATCATCCTGCACAATCCTGTAGCCATCCCCCATTCGATTCACTATCTGAATGCTAATACTAATGAGAATGGAAAGATGATAAGGTGATCCTAAGGGTTCTTTGTTGAGATATTTCTCAAATACTCCCAAATGATGTTCCAGGTGGGTGGCATAGAAATCGCAGTACATGTTGGCCTGACTGCCGTTTATCATGGAATGGAAGTATGTGGCGACAAGGTATGGGAGGTAAGGGTAGTTGTGCCGAAAAATAAAAGTAACGATCTCCATGTACCCAACAGAACAGGATACCCATATCCTCAAGGAGAGGGAAAATAATGGCGCTAATGAACTGGTGATAGAAAATGAATGGGAGGGTTAATATTGAGTGTGATCTTCTGTGATGTGGGGGTATACCTATGGTCCGGCCGAGGAAGCTCCTACCACAATGTAACAACTTCCAAGATATCATGGTGGGTAAGGGTTGAAATGGGAGTTAGGGTGAAAGGATAGGGTAAAAACCACACCCTCGGCCAAACTCTGCCACGATATGGAAAAATGGGTTTCTACCCAGCCGAAAGGGAACCAGGAGTGCTGCATCGGTGGGTGTCAAATGGTTGGAAGGCCTATATAACTCGAATGTGGCCATGAAATTCAAAAATAAATACTTTTATGTAGGAGTGATGACATGAGAGGTGTCTAGCTGAGAATTATGGCCCACAATCCCATTAATCTCCTGCTAAATGACCTGATGTTGGGGAACACTAATGTTTAGGTAGCGTTCGCTCAACTAAATAGTACGGTGAGAGAAGCGCTGAAATCTATATACCACAGGATGACCCTATAAAAAGATTAGGCATTGATGTAGTTGAGGACAGGAAGAAGCTTGTGTAGTCCATGGTGGAACTACGGGTGCCAGAGAAGAGGGTCCTTCCATAGTTGTAGAAGCTGGAAAAGTGGATACTTGAGCTACCCCAGTGGGATGGAATGTAGAGGGTGGTGGTTCCGGCTCAATCAGGACCACTACGGGCATGGAGGGCAGCTCTGAGGTGGTGGAGATTAAATATGGAGCAACAGAAAAGGAGATATCTGCCATAGTGGATGGTAGAGATGCCACCACTATAGGATTAGTGGATGGGAGTGGAATCAGAAAAGGAGGAAGAGCATCCGAATATAGGGGTTGGAAAACTAGAAAGTCAAATTCTGGTCTCCTGGAATGGAAAATGTGAATCTGATAGTGAGGAGGCTGCTATACCTCAGTAGTGGAAGCAAGAATCTTCCCACTAGAATGATATCTATTGGTCATACCTGGATGAAAATAAAAGAAAAAAAGAAAAGGAGAGAAAGAAAAAAATATCTGTAAACTAAAAATTTAGGATAACACGATGTGTAGATCCAGAGTACATGGCACGTAGTAGGATATGTGTAATAACCTCTGTACTCTATATTAACATGTTTTGAGGGCATGTGTTAGGAAAAAAATTAGTACACAACTTGTAACATGGTGTACACGACATTTTGTAAAAAATGGAGTGGTTCCCCTATAAGGATCGAGACATGACATGACTAGGGTAGTGAATAAGGGAAATAAACACTATTTGGAAAGGGGTACATGACGTGCGTGTTAACGTGGTGTACGAGGTGTGTATATCATCTAAATAGATTCATCTGAAGGATCAGAGGACAGGACATGTCCTAAACAGACATGTCGTGTATGATGACATTAGAAGGGGTCATGTACTAGAGGACTCTACCTAAGCCAAATGGACAGGGGAGGCCTGGTACACAATGTGTACCAAACATACACGCATCGCATCGACCAAATGATGATAATGTGTTGTGTGTGGTCGTGTATGAGATGTACATGATGTGTGTTCTTTATTCACCCCGTGTACAATGTAGAAAGCTGAATGGTAGGCCGATTGGTAAATCACCAAAAATGTGAATAAAAAGTGACATGAGGATAACAGAATGTCTTACCTAATGTGAGGATCAAAATTTGGAAGAAATCTGGCCAAATAACACTCAAAATCTGCGGATTGAAATTAGGGAGGGCAGAGGGAATGGGAGAGAAGAAACGGGAAGGGGGGGGGTCGTGTGACATGATCTGAGGATGGGTAGGCCTTAGACATTATAGGTAGTGTACACGGTGTGTCATACAACATACACGCCATGTACATTTTTAATGAATTAAATTATACAATATAATTATTATTGAAGACTATAAATTAATTAATATTAATAAGTAAAAGAAAAATAAATGTATATATATTATTTACTAAAAAATAAATCTATACACAAAATTTTTCATGGACATACACATCATGTGTTCTAAAAATGGGAAAAGAGAACTCCAACATTGGGTCTAGTGCTTGTGGTGAGATTTGAACAGAATATCGGTGGTTCAGAATGTAAGCCCCCAACCACTTGTGGAAGGGTTGTAGTGCTTCCTTTTTACAATTAATTGTAATAATTAATACAATGTTTTAATTCTACATGGGATGTAGATAATGCGGGACATTTTTTTTAAATTTTAATAAAGGGAATGAAGCCCGAATAATAGCCAAGCTCACACCCGGGAAATTTGAATCCATGCTTGAGACTCTACCAATCTACCAAAATAATCCACATGATTTTTATTTTATTTTATAATACTTGTTCATGTTTTTTGGAAAACATGACACACACGACATATACCAAAATGAACATCATTTGTTCATGTTAATATGGAAAATGATGGATATGGGCTGATTCTCAGGATTTGAACCTGGATATTTTGGAATTGGTTTACGACCCTAGCCATCCAGTCCATCCCCATCATGGGTTATATTTTATATAGAAAAATTTATATATTATTTTGAAAAATACCACACATGTTGTGTAATTAAACACAGGTATAAAAAAGATGAACCCTGTACCGAAGGTAGGTATGGAGGGATTTGAACCGGTGACAACTCAGATATACTCTAATGACCTTATCATCAGCACATGAATCATCCATGTCTATTAATTTATTTAATATAAATACATATAATTGTAGTATATATACTACAAAAATACGTAAATGTCATGTGTATAACTGGTACACTGTGTGTAACATATGGGTTTCCCCCAAGGAAGTGCCTTTGTTTTAGGTCCTTGGCTCGACTTGAGTTCGGCTTACATACCTATAGTCTTAACATGGATGTGGCTTTTTCAGAGCGAAACACCACATATGTACGACACCCATGTTAATGATCCATGATTCATCACCTTTAGGTGCGATGAGAGAAGGCTTGCAGTATCCATGCTCCATGGACAATAGATGTCGAAGGTGGATGTTTTTTTTGATTGATCTAGTACAACATCCACCTCAATAGGTTCCTACTTTTCAATACTAATTACCTAAAAACAAATGAAGGGAATCTCCAAAATAGGAAGATGGAGAACTGAGGGTTTTGAAATTAAATTATTATCAGATTTAGTATAATCATGACATGATGTGTCCCCATATTCGAATGTTGAGTTTTGAAAATCAACGACTGAAATTTCTAATGAATGAATGGTGGTTCCCACATAAAAACATGACACCCCAGTTGAATCCAAATGAGAACACTCATCCTCAAACTCAATCAAAGGCTTCATATGATTGATTATCATTGAATATTTCTTGACCAAAATACCATGTCTCCCTTACCTCTCAACTTTGTTAGACTAGTGTATTGTAAAGTCTTCCATTATTGATAAAGAGAATTCAGTTTTACCTGAATATGATTCCGGAAAAAGAAGAGAAATGGTGAGGGGGGGAAGAATATACAAGGTCATTCCTCATATTGATCCCCATCATTCAAATATAATCAAAATTCATCCTGAAAGGTGTACTACAATGCTGGATCATATAGATAAAAATACTCTCCTAGTTGATCATTCCACCACCTAGTCAGATAATAATCCATGGGAAGTGAGGTTGAGGTTCCAATTAAAAAGAAAGATAAAAACAAAGAATCGGAATTTTATGAGGGAACTGACCTTTACTCAAACATGCACTAGTGCATGTGGAGGTTCCTCAGCAATGGTGCAAGAAATTTGACTACTCCCAAACCCATTGCGAGGCGTAAAGCATAAAATTAGAATATTTTTTTGTTCCCTAAACAACAACTACTAGGTAGTCAGTGGCAGTATGGGTCAATCCCACAGGGAACACGGAAAAAAAATTTCCAGTGGAAGTTGGTGAATTTTGGACAGTTATCCAGACAAGAATAGTAAAGAGAACAATTTACTAAGTGAAACAAGTTATGAAAAATAAAATAAATCCAAGAGATGAACATCATAAGAACAGCATATGAACACAATAAACAAAATAAAAATGTGTTGGGGATATAATTCTAATCATATTTTATTGTATTCATCTTTCATTATTATTGAGTCTATAAATTAAAATGGATTAAAATGGGGATTCAATTAAATTAGTGTTTCTCGGTACATCATTTTCCATCAAAAAGATACAAATGTAACCCTAACCTCATTTATAAATGGTCACCACCTTTACTCTTATCTTATAAATTTAAAAATATAATATTCTATAAAATAAATACCCAAAAAAATTAATTTTTTCCATCTAATAATCCATGAATCCTTATTTTTTTCATATTGTTATTTGTGGAAGGAATTTGGGGAAAACCAAAAGATGTTCTCAAATAAGAGGTAATGCATCAAAATGAGCATTTTATTCTATTCCTCCTACAACACATTCAATTATTATTCAAACAAGATAATATAATATACTAATTATACTAAATATACTGAATTTTTTTATTCATTCGTGATTACCTATATCCAATTCTACTTCCATAAATCATGATACAAAAGTTTCATTCGTATGTATGGTAGACAGCCACCTCATGATCATGTGTGATTTGTTTTTCTTCACCACCAATTATAAATGGGTATAATAATGGTCTAAATTTTTATGTATGGTATTAATTAAATTATAATACTTTTGAAATAATTATATCATAGATACCATATTACTTTCCATTATGTGAGAATTTGATAACATTTATCGTGTGTACGAAAAGCTACCACCTCACGAAGTGATGTGATTCATTTATACGTTACATAGAAGGTATTAAATATGGGTTTCTTAGACATGTGTGACATTTATGAAATAAAAATAATTCATTAGTGTTAATATATTATGTACCTTTATTTCATTATTTAGTGTGACAAAATGGAAACATTGTTCATGCGTACGCACGACATACCATCTCCCAAAAGACGTATTTCCTTTTCAATCTCAATCTTTAATGGATCATGATGAATATATATAAAATGAATATATATGATATTTATATCATTGTTAAAATTAAAAAGATTATGGAATCATAATTAATGTCTGATTAAAAAATAATAAATCAAAAAATACCTTAAAAGAAAAGTAGTTATTGCCTGAAAAATGAATTTAAAAAAGAAATGTTAATAAAAATGCACTAAAATGTAAAATTAAATCTTATATGGTATTAATAATATAATTTTGGTTGAAGTATATATATATAATAAAAATAAATTTACTATAGAAGACATTTGAACATGTACAATGGAATACATTACATAAAGTAAGGGATTTCCATCTCACATTTATTTTCTCTAAGAAATATACCACATTCCATTTGTGTCCCTTTTATGTCGTGAATATACATTACATGAATTTATTTTTTGAATATTATCATCAAAATTATTGGAATTTATATTTTAATTTTATGATCTCTCACAAAGGGGGTTTATAGTTCAAAAGTTACTAATGTAGTAAGGGATTTTGGAATCAATTTGCATTCAATAGAACATTAGATATGTTACACACCTACCTTCTTTTATGAGGTATATATACTAACCCTTTTACATGATATAACGTGAATATAAATATTTTCATGATATTTTACATTTTAATTTTAATTTTTTGTTTTCATGGGGCTTATCATACAATTGTTACCAAACTAGTAACGATTTTATGTTTCAATCTCAACACTTATTGAGATTTTTTATAATTATGATTCTAATTAAGATATATTTTGTAATATATCTTAGTAAAATCATATATATAGTTATAATATAGTTATTCATAAACATTTAATGCTATAATACCCTCTATCCAATATTTGGTGCCTAATATTAGTGGGGAAATTATATTACGGAAAATCTAATTTATATTTAACTTCCATCAAAAAACTTTTCTCTTCCACGATCATGGTTTCTAATAAGGTTTTAAAAAATATTTTTTCAATAAATATTAGAATACTTTTTACCCATGTTTAATTTTTTACAATTTTTTTAATATAAATTGTCAGGTAATTTTCACAGAACAAATCATATTTGGATTTTACTGAAAATGTGAGATGAATATTTGTTTTTTGTCATATAACATGAATATTATTTTATATCATCATGAAATATCAATTTCTTGAAACTCAAATTATATTTTTCAAAGATAATTTTAAAAGAATATAATTTTGATTTTTTTTTATGTTTTTTGAAAAATTATTTTCTATGTATAAATGATATTTTCCATATAAATATTTTTAAATTCTATTTAGAGGTTATTCTAAGAGTTTTAATTGATATTTCTAAATATAATAATTCTTGAAATAAATTATTAATATCTAGTTGTAAAATGGTTATTATCAAATAAAATTTATTTTTTTAGGAAATTTCCCAATAGATATTTTCTTCAAAATCATTGACCATCTTAAATGACGTCCTTTGATGTAACTTAATATATTATTGGGTTATAATCCAATGATACCATATTTATTATTTCACTGGTTTTTTATGATAATGAAGAGATATGTATAAAAACTAATTATTTTTTTTATTTTTGTAGGTTTGGATGAAACATATATGAAAACTGTTATTTTACCTAGGTTATGATATGATTTAATTCTAATAAAACCCATCTCTTTTCATGGGATACTATATGATGAATGTTTTATGATATTTTGGAACACATGTTTTTATATTATGTGATGGTTGTGTCCTATATATCTATATAATACATTGGTTAATGACTAATCATATATGATCTCAAAGGGAACATGAGAGGTTCCCCCAATCCCGAAGGAGTGTACACATGAGAAATATAGAGGACCAAAATATGGTACATTGAGGTTATCCCGTGATAACCATGTAATAATTGTATTTATGTATAGCATTGGAATATGATTATCAAGGATTATATATATTCCACAAATAAATGAATTATTCCAATGTTATGATATCATGGAAATTTTTCTTTGATTCAGTAATGTTTCATGTCTTATGAAAATCCTTAATTTTTTAAATGACACATATTTTTGATATGTAAAAGGAGGGTTACGTTTTGAATATGTTATCATTATATTCTCATATCAATATTCTCATATTATATTGGAATATTACTTATTTACCCATACTTAGAATATGAGCTCACCCTTTTTTATGTTTATGTTCCCCAGGATATGAAGAAAGGTATTACATGTAATATGTCTTATATGGTTCTATTTTTGATGTTCATAGTGTTTTGTGGCATAGCTCACTTACGGATGAGATGTGCATGAGTCCTTGTTTCTAAAGGGATTATAAATAAAATATTATGGAATGTATTGTTATGTTATGAAATGAATATTCATTTTTTATGATTTAATTTTTAAATTTGATAAGTTTTGGACTTTACAGTTGGTATCAGAGAAATGTTTAGAAAACATATGGAAACTATGATGAGAAAAAATTATTGCTAAAAATATGGTTAATAATACATATAAGAAAATTATAGAGTTTTGGTAAAGGATGGAGTGATTGATTTTCTATGAAATTACATCACTATATAGATACAATAAGTGGATGTGGCTATGTAATAGAGGTACCTTATCCTAATAACTCCAAAAACTGTGAATTGATATGGACTCAATCATCACCTACCTTACATCAATTTGAATTTATGTACACCTAGTTTGACACTGTTGAATGTTATGCATTGGAAATTCACTCACTCTTTTATGAAATATCAAGAAGTATTTAAATTGATAATGACCATGAATGTATTATTTTAATCCTATCATGTCAAAAATTGAACAGAATGATACCAAATTTAGATAAGAAATAAGAAATTCTTTAATGAATATGTAGTTTTACCACATTGATTATTATTTCTCAAACAATTAGTTTTGGTTTATGTTGATGATTGTGACACAAAGGAATCATGTTAAGGTAGAATGTAATGGAAAAAGTGATGATTATTCTCTTGGGAAACAAATTGTCATTGGATATTGAAGGAAAATATTATATTAATGTTCAATTTTATTCTAGATAATAATCATGCTGATTATCTAAATTGGAAATAGAGGGGGGCATTTTATATTAATTACATCATGAGTCAACCCCCCCCCCCCCATATCTTAATGATTCAATTTTCCTACTATTTGTGGATCATTGAATATGTACCACTAAAAAGAAATTTTATATTGTATATTTTTTGAAACATAGAAATTAAATTATATATCTCTATCATTTGGAAAGAGAACTTGATCAATAATTATCTCTCATCAAGAATACAGGGGAACATGACAAAATTATCATAAGGTAGTGGGATGAGTTTAATCTATTTTTCCAATCGGAAATTCCCTTATATCCTTCAAATGAAAATGGATACATAATCCCTTAAGATAATATAGAAGGATGATGATTTTTTTGGCACAAATGAGGAACATTCTATAAGAAATCTATGTTATTATATTGGAATTATCATCCTACCTAAAATTAGGTTATATTTATATTGCAGTGGGATAAAACCATGTCTCTAAAGGAAATTACCAATATTAGACTTTAGTAGCTATAAATAAATAAATATTTGGGCTCTCAAGGTGTATTGAGAGATCAGATTAACCCAATTATCTCATAAGCTTAATATTAAAAGTAATATGTATTTTTAAGGAAACACAAAAAAAATATGGAGGGAAGAAAACAATAATTCCTTCACGCTCAATGTGTGGAAGGAAACATTTATAAAAATTTCTCAAAGGGACTACTAAACGTTTTATGTGTGGAATGGAAGAACATCGAAAATTAGAATGAAGATGTTATGAGAATAATATATCAAATGATATAGAAAAAGATAAATCCCATCCTAATGCACCTACCATAATTTAGAGTTTCAATTGTAAGGGGTTTGGGAATTATGTTAAAAAGTTCTCTAATATTAAGGATAATAATGAGGGTCACCTTACAAAAATATATAATCAATGGGAAAAATGGAATGATTATACAATAATAATAACTGATTTGTATCATGATTATTAGAGTACATGTATCATACAATATATATTTGTGAATTTGATGTTGGAATTATTAGTAATAATCCCCATGAATATCAAATTGTTCATTCTTTTGTGAAATTTTATGTGATTATAACAACGATTATCCCCCACTAAATAAATTATGTAATAATGAAATAACATGTCATATTCAATTAGTGCATGGATGTTTCCAGGATCTTAATGGAAATAATTTTGTCTATGATATGAGATTACATATGGAATAATGGGTGATTTATATTCTGGAATCATATATATTTCCATATAAGAGTTATGGACATCATTTTTGGTTTTTTTGTTTAACATTGATCATAATTTCAATTTCACAAAAATCTAATTATGAGGATTGATGATATGGTATTCTATCCTGATTACGGATATTTTCGGGAAATATTTCATGTCATACAACCATTTTTATTTTCATATGTTTTTAGGGAAGAAGTTATTTGAGGAATTCCATTGAATTTTATGGACATAAAATTAATTTTATTTCCAGCCATTACAATTTATTTTATATTTTATATTTAAGTAATTAGGGGTTATTTATATATAAAAATATAATATGGATTCTATTAATACATTTTCGAAAAATATTAACCCCCATTTCGGGTGACAACCTATCACATCTAGTAAAGCATCGGGGCGTGAACACATTACCGATGTTTTGAACGTGTACAATTCCTACCACTAGCCTACATGATAGAAAATTAATTAGAGAGAAAACATGAAGAGATATACTACTAAATATGTATCCCAGTTAATAATATGTTATCATGTTATGGCTATAGAAAAATGGTCTAGGAGGATGGTACAACCATTACCTATACCAATAGGAATGTAGCACAATAAACATTTTCATCAGACTCCCCAAAAGATCCTAATGGAATAATACTATTTGGGTTGTAGTAGATCACTATAAAATTTCAAAATACTTAATTTATATGATATTATAGTACACCCTGGATTAGATTTAAAATATTTTTATTATGGAAGTGTTATGGTTACATGGAGTACAACATTTTATTATACCTAATTTGTATGTGTGGTTTACATTAAATTTTGGATGACCTCTTCAACAATAATTTCATATTGAATTGTGTTTCAACATTTAATGTCATTTTCAGATAAATGTTCAATCAATATGAAAAATTATAACCCCCAAAATATATGTTGAAATATTATTCTATGGATTTAAATGGTGTTTGAGATCAACATCTACCTCCACTTGTGTTTTAATAAAACAATATCTATTACTAAAGCATTTTGAGGGAACCATATGAATCTATATTTATAAATAAGTGTAACAATACAATGTTATATGTTAAATTTAGAGAAATAAAGTTATTTGGACTTCATCAAGATATTCAAATAATAGATAATGTTACAGACAATCAGCAACACATAAGGGTGGAAAAAAATCGATAAAAAATATATCACGATAATTGTCTAAGCAATATAGAATTTGAAGATGGTGACAAGGTGTTTCTAAAAATTTCACCATGGAGAAAATAATGTCAAACATAGCCCTAGGTAGACAAAAACCATTGAAATTTATGATTTTTTAGGAACATTTCTTATTTCATAGAAATTTCAGCAAACCTCTTTTAGGATTCGGGTGTGTTCCATGTATAATTCTTGAGGATGTTCCCAGATGAATTATTAAGTGTATTGATCATAGTAGTGACACCAATGGACCATAAAATTTCTTATGAGGATAAAAATATATATATTCTTGATCATACTATTAAATATATATGAAACAAGAACACTTACGTGGTCAATGGTTTGTGGTGAAGCCACCATCGTGAGGATGTTATGTGGGAACCTAAGGATGTAGAGAGGAATAAGTATCCTTAGTTGTTGGTTCCCAAGTAATGAATTTCGAGGGAGAAATGTTATGGGGGTATAATGTAAAACCCCAAGATTTTGAGAAAATGGTTATTCAAAAAAATTTATTCTTTTTGATTTTTTTTGTTACACTCAACACAAAGACATCATTCAATACAAGCATCACCGATTTAAAAAAAAGACATTCTACTAAAATATTAATAATTAATATGACTGTTTTGAACTAATACATTGGAATTGTTAGTATAAAGAATATTACCTCAATTATTAAAATATATGTTTTACACGTATAAAAAAGTAAATTCTTTGGAGACTAATTAATTAGAAATTGAAATAAGATCTATTTGAAAACATAGAAAATCATTTTATGAAAAATAATTTTTATGTGAAAAAATAATATTAATATCAATAAAGTAAACAAATAAATTTTGTTTATTTATTTTATTGAACTTAATATATTAGATATTAGTTAAAAGGATTAATATTCATCTTATTTTTTCTAGAAAAGAGATATTAATATATTTAGTTTTACTCTTAAAAAGGGTTTTTTCTAAAATGTAGTTTTCTCTCCTTTTGTGAAAATATTTTTAAATTAATTATTTCTACATTTAGATAATTTATTTTAAAAAAGATTATTAATTTTAAAATCATAATTTTAAAATTATCTTAGATTTAATTATTGAGATTTTTTAATGGACAAAATTTTCAATGAATAAGGAGAAATAGATGTTTTTATTAATAATTATAATTTTTGTTAATTCATTTAAAAAATTAATAAATATCTAAATATAATATTTAATACAATATTTAGGTTATTGATCAAATAATTCATTTAATTCATTTTAATCATATTCATTTTGAATTATTATGTAAAATATTTTTATAATTTTGATACTTTTGTATTTGGAAAACTGCTTTTTCGTCGCATCTGTGATATTAATTTCTATAATTTTTTTAAAACTTATATGAATGGAATTTTGAAATATTTTTCCATATTTTTAATCATCATAATTTATATTATCTATAAATATTAAATTAATTTTTTACCCTAAAAATTTAAAAACAATAAAAATCACTATTAAGGACAAAATTTGTTTACAATGGGGTTAAACTAAAATGATAAGTGGTAAAATTACCCAAAAACTTCCCAAAAACCCATTTTAGAGGATATTTATACCATAAAACCTTTTAGGTTCGATACTATCAAATTTTGGAGCCTTTTTACATAAGAAACATTTTGGTATGTCTGTTTCTTTCCAAAAATTACAAGTGTTTCACCTACCTTACTTATAAAAGGCCACCAACTCTCTTATCCAATATACAATTGAAAAACACATTAATTTGGAAAATAACTACAAAAATAATTTCTTTATTTTTATAATATAATCTTTTAATATATATATCTTTTAAAAATATATCATGTGATGGCTTCTGGTGAAAACCACAAGAATTTTTCTAATGAAGGGGTAACATCCATAATCGAGCATTTTATTTTATTTCTTCTGCCAATATATTATTTTATTATTTGTCCATTATTATATAATATATTTAATATATTCTATATAATGGTATAATTTTATGTTATGTTAATGAACTAAAACCATATACACTTCCATCAAATGAGATATGAAATCATTATCCGTTTGTATAAAGGACTATAGCCACTCGAACTGATGTAATTTATCATCCATCACCACCAACCACAGTGGGATATAATAATGAATTAAATTTTTATATATAAATTTTATGATATTATTAATATTATGAAATTATTACATCATATACACCTATTTAATTTCAATTTTATGGAAATACCACAAAGTCGCTTGTGTGTATGGTAGATTGTCACCTTGCAAAATGATGTGATTCATTCAAGAATTATATTAAAGTAATACCAAAATATTTAATGAAATTATGTTACATATATGACATAAAAATTACTATGTAATAATAATTTATTATTTACCTTTCATTCTTTCATTGTATCAAGAAAATGGAAACAAGGTTCATGCATATGTACGACCTAGAATCTCTATGAATGGTGTATTTCATTTTCTATCTCTATCTTTTATGTATTATGAAAAAACATATATAAAAAATAAAAATAGTATATATATATATCATGTTTAAAATTTCATAGATAATGGACCCATGTAAAATTAAATAAGATATGAAATTGAAAATCAAAACATACTCTAAAATCAGAGGAGTTATTTCCCAAAACATGACATTGACATGGAATTGTTAATAAGCATGTAATAAAAGGTAAAAGTAAATATTATATGGTATGATATATACAATTATGCTTATTTAATATTTTTATAATAAATATAAATTTGTTACAAAAAAGTTTTGATTTTTTAGAAAAGGATATCGGGACATAAGGTAAGGAATTTTTGCCTCACTTGTTTTGAGACACAAGCCATATTTACCACATGTTTATTTTATGTGGTGTATATACTACCCTTGAATAAATATTAAAATTATTATGAAAAAATAATCGTTATTTAAATATCCATTTTAGGATTTATCATTCATGTGTCTTAAAATTCAAATTTTACAAAAGTGGTAAGGGTTTATTATCTCAATTTGTCTTCATTGAGACATTAGTTTTGTTATTTAGCTACCTTCTATTAGGATGTCTATATACAAGAAATTGGAAATTTTATATATTTAAGATAATTTTTTATGATAATTAAATTCCACATCTGATGTTATTCTTTCAACATTATTACGATACAAATTATACCAATGTGGTGAAGATTTTATCTTACAATCTCGTTGTTTTTTGTGATTTTTTGTTATTGTTCATCCAATTATGAAATATTATGATCTATCTCTCAATAAAGATAGATATATTCTTATAATTTAGTATTTAATGATATTTATAAGAAATAGTCCCATTTTTAGTCTCTTTCATACTTATAATGACTAAGATCAAATTTTTAGATAAATTATACATTATCTCTATCTTCGATTGAAAAACCATTCTATTCCATGTAAATTTTTTCCTAAAAAGACTTATAAATTTTTTCCCTTATGATTGTTAAAACAAATTATTACACATGATTGATGATTTAAAAAATATGTTAAATGTAATATCCATGTATTTTTAAAAAACAATGTCTGTTGGGATTTAACTAAAAATGTTAAAAGAATCATTATTTTAACCCATATCCCATGAAGTGTATTTTAGACAATCATAAACCATAAATTTTTTTAATCTTGGCCTATATGTTTCAATGTTTATTTTTAAAGAAAACCATTTTTAAATTTTTTAATGTTTTGTTTTTTCATATTTAAATGAAAATTTTCCTCCAAAGCAGATTTAACTGATTTTTAATGATAGATTTATAGTTTTTCAAGGATATGTTCAATGAAATTTATTTATAGAATACTTTATGATTTTATAGTCTTATAAATTTGATTATCAAAGAAATTTTATTTTCATCAGGATATTTTCAAAGTGATTTCTATTTTCAAAGTGATTTTTATTTCCAAATAATTTTTTATCTCTGATAAAATCCTATTATTTTTTTGTTATATTTACTATAGATATGATAAAATCATAAGATATTAATTATTTCAATAGACTAATTATGAATAAAATGAAGATTTTTTGATGAAACCAATTTCTTTTAAATGTGTAATGTTAGGATGAAATGTATATGAAAGATATATATTTTACATGCGTTATGCTATGATGTAATTTTTATGGAAGAGATTTATTTTCTTAGGTCATGATATGATAAATGTTTTATGATATTTTGGAACATAGATGTATGGATAATGTAATGGATGGTACCTATATCACCCTATAATGAATAGGGAAATTATTAATATTATATGAGCTCAAAATCTATACAGGAGGTTTACCATTCTTTATTGAGGTTTCACAAGATATTATCCCAATCCAAACATGTTATAAATTCTTTAGTGGGTAGCCAAGACATAAGATTTTATATGCTTATGTATATGTCGGATATCAATGTATTATGCCAATGTTATGCTCACATGGATCACGATAATTGATTCTATTATGGTTCATGTCTTATGAACTACCAATATTTATAGAAAGAGTAGTTTTTATGATCTTTAATATATAGGATAAGGTTTCCATATGTTATTCTCAAGTTATGATACCAATATGTTCATGTTATATTGATATCACTCATATTTACCCTTACTGAGAATCTATGCTCTCACTTTATAATGTCTCCATTCCTCAGGATATGAAGAAACATATTATAAATGGTATGTCTAAAAGTGGTGGTATATTGGAGAAACACAATGGGAGAGGACATATCTCACTATTGGACTGGTTGTTTTTCTGTATATTATTCTGAAGCCCATATATGTAAATGATTCTGGAATGGACTCTTATATTTTGTAATGGATATTAATCTTTAATGATGTAATATTAATGTATGTTATTATATTAAGTTTCCATAAAAACAATTAATTATTTAAAAACCACATTCTTATATATTTAAATAAAAAGTATTCATTGATAACAATTATAATCATTTATTAGATTGTTTTAATCTCTCTATAGCATCAGGTGTTAATAATTTTAACTTTCTAAACTATTTTCATCAATGTGGTTTTTATATTCTTCATTCTCATAATAGTAATAATTTAAAACCGATTTATGGTACTTTAATTAATATCTTAGGAATACATATATTGTTATAATTTCATTACGTGGGATTTTTTTTCATGTTTTATGAAAAAACAACAACGAACTAGTTGTGGGTTATTTAGTGACATTGGCATATTATCATTTTAAAATATTCAATTTTTGTGTAATAAAAAATAAATATATTATTGATATATATTTAATATTTCTATTATTTATATTCATACACTCTAATATAAAAATATCCATTTCTGGCTGTGAAGAATAATGAAAAAATTTACTTATTGAGGGAGTAGCCCTCATAAGAAAGTATTAGTGTTTGTAATACCAAACGAATGATATGTGTGAAGGTGGATACTAAGATATAATTTAATAATCACAAATATATTTTAAAAACATCAATTATTGGTAATACCATTATTAATACAATTTAAGAATGTTTGTGATGAAAAATATAATGTTTCATTTCGTGGAGGTTGTAATCCACACACACACACACACTAACAACAGTTCTGGTTTTTTTTATGTAGAGGGAAGAAAATAAATTATGGTTTTAAAATTATTATATTAACATCTAAAATCCATAATTATAATTTTTTTAATTTCACAATATTTTCATGGTTAGTTTATAAATAAAATAATAATAAAGTAATATTAAGAAAGATGGGATAACTATATTGAGACCTTAAAAATCATACTGATAAAGGGTACATATTTAATGGATCAAGGATAATATTTTTTGAATAAGGCCACACGGTTGTGTAATGGACATAAAGGATACCAAAATTGTGTAGATGTTCATGTAGATTTCGATATATGAGTAGATTATCGATATGGTGGAATTTATCGACCTTTTATATGTGAGTAAGATGGATCATTTCATGAAAAATAATGTTACATATAGGGTATGGAAGGATACACATAAACTTCAAGTGAGTTAGTAGAGTATTGGTTGGTAAGACATATTTTAATTAGTATATGACCAAAAATTTATTTTAGATGTTATAAAATTTATGTAAAATTTTGAAATTTCGATCCACTTTAGAACATCACATGAAAATGTTATTAATCAAAATAAAATATCAATCATATCTATTATTTTACTTAAAAATTATAATTAGAAACTTATTAAGAAATATCGACATGATGAATAAGAATTAAGGTGCAATTTATCCTAATTAAATTTCTAAATGATGTGGAAATTAATTAAAATATAAGACTGTATTAACATAGTTGTACAAAAAATATATATTTGATGACTAATATATACATTTTTAATTAAATTATTTTATATAGTTTTGTTAAAGTAGATACATCCAGTGATATCTAAAAATATAATTGATATAATATAATTTTAATAGATTTTTATATTTTCATGGTTTTTTGCTTTAATTTATTATTTTGTACAGTATAGTCGACTAAAAATGTATTTAATTAAGAAAACAACGTCCAGTATATCATGGGTTGTTACACTTCATGAATGATGTTTCTAGAAAAATATCAATCAAAATGTATTTATAAGAACCCTATGAAAATTAGATTCTCATATCATTAAAATACCAATCTATATGGGTTTTGGTGAAAGTAAGAGTTTGTTTTCAGAAGAATATATATAACTCTAAACAAAGAATTTTAATTTTATTTAAAATTATACCTCTTGATAATATTCATTATCCATGATGATATAATAACATATTTATATAAAATTTACTGAAATTTTATTATGATAATGGTACAACCTTTTTCATATACTTTTTTATCCTTTGGTGAATAAAAACATATTGAGTACATGTGGACAACTACCTCCACGAAAAGATGTATTTTTTTATAACCAATTCAAATGGATGGTTATTAAAATGTATTTAATGAATATATATGATAATAATGAAATAATTATAAAATTATGATGAAAATATATTACTTACCTTCTTAACAATCCACCAATTAAAAAATAATAATGTCGCGGGTGCATTCAAATGGATTCCACCTCCATGAAGTGATGTAAATTATTGTTTAATTACCTACATTAAAGGATGATTATAATTTTTTTGATTATATGAAATATTTATATCATTATTATAATTATAAAGATTATGGAACAATTATAAATATTCAAAGACTGAAATAATTGCACCGAAACATACCTGAAAAATGAAATAGTTGATACTCATAAATGAAAATTTTGATCGGGAATTTTTAATAAAATGTGAGAAAAATATTATAAGTAGATCATATATGGGTTTTTACGTATGTACATAGACATGGTATAAAAATATAATAAATAAAAATTTCCTTTATATAAATTTATCATTAGTTATGAAGAAAATAATTAATGAGTTAAGGGTAACTTTATCTCATTTCAAACTCAATGAGTCATGTTTTACATTTTTCAGATGATTTCATTTGAATATGGTATATACTAACCCTTATAACCGATATATCATAAATTATTATTAATTCGTGGTATAAATTGTTATTTATTAATGTTTTCTCATTAAGTTATTTTTAGTGAAAAGTTACCAATTGATTATGGGTTTATTTTATAATCTCTTCCACATTCATGATTATAAATTTTTAAGTATCCATCAGAGGAATTATATGTTATTTATTTTGAAACCATACCAATATTATTCTCCTCTAGATATTTCATAAAATTAAATTCCTTCCATTAATTTTTTGGAACATGTTAATTTTACTAAAGGTGTGAACGAAATATTTTTTTAATGTTTAATATATAAAAAATTATTCTCACCATGATGATTATTCTATTCTTAAAGATTCATTTAAATGTTTAGATGGACATTTAAAATTAATATATTTTCACTCGTACCATGGAATTTTTAATTTTTTAAATATGTTATATCAAAATAAAAGTAGAGTTTTTCTGCTTGAAATGTTGCAATGATCTTCCAAAATTATTTTCATCTTCATAAACGTAATTTTGTGAATCTTATACAATATTATAGATATAATCCAATGATACTATAAAAATTATTTTTTGGATGTATTATGATCATTTTGTTATATTTATTGATTGAGGATAATATTTAAATATTATATACTTTCTTTTCAATATGAAATTTTCTGTTCATTATATATTTAAAAATTTATTCTCCAATTTCATATAATGAATGAATTTGACTTAGTTTGTGATGGGAAAGGAAAGCTAGGGCCCCTCAAAGAATCGATAAATCTGATGAGACAAAATATCATTGTTATTTTGTGTAAACCTACCTAATTATTTTTTATTCCATACCTCACGGTCATGATGATATTTTATGGTGTCCTCGAACATTGAATATTAGAGATTATTATGATAGTTGATAATATGAATTCCATATTTATGAATGTAATTATATTCATTTAATTGATAATTTAGATTATTACATAATCCATAGATATTTTACCCTTTTATGATATTAGTTTTATTGAATGTTTTTTATTTTTTATCCCATAAATATTAGTCATTCCTAATTTATTATATGATCTCTTGGGATATATTACATCCCATATAGAGCATCTGAGGCTACCATTCTATTTTTCTTCCTCTCCCCATGAATTTAATAAGTGTACTCAGATTTATATGAAATTCTATTATCAAGGGAATAATATTTTTCTCAAATAAAAAACTATCTAATATTTTATAAATTTAAATATAATGCAAGATTTAGAGATAAATCAAGTTATCCAATTGTACTATAATCTTATACCCCTTGAGATGTTAAAAATTTAATCTATTTGAAATTTAATAATTTGACCATCAAATAAAGTATTCTAGGTCTGGTTTTGTTACTATTCTTATCAAAATAGGTTTAGTAGGATCCTTGGGAACTAAATTTATAAAAACATATTATAGAATATATCCCTATGATAGATTTTAGGTTATGACTATGTATAGGGTAATATCATAATGAATTTTTAAAGTAGGGATTATGAGAATTTCATAAAATATACATCACTATATTGATACTGAAATTTGGATTTGGTTATGACATAGATTGAACACATGGAAACAAATCTGAAAATGGTGGATTGAGTAATTATTTGATCATTATGAGAGCACAATGTATAGGATAAAGACCAAACACCTGGTTAGACACTCATATGGGATATGATTTCATTTATTCCCACTTTATTTATAAAATATTATGAGGAATGTTATCATAGTACTTATGGTACCCTAGGATACTTCCTTGTGATATGATAATAAGGTAAATTGTGAGAGGACGACATGTTTAAAGATTATCATTAGCTAAACAGTTCCAATACCCCGTTTTATTTTTTTATTTTGGAAGATGTGTTTTATCATATTGATTGCCATTATTTTGAAAATTGATTTTATGAATATGTGATTATAATTGTTTTTTAATATGTTCACTCTATTTCTGGGAAAAACTATAGGATTAAGGTAAGTACTATATTATTTTCTAAAATCAGATTTCAATTGAGTGATAATGATTAAGTTAACTTCTAGACAGAAAATATTATTTTTGAATTGGTTTTATAAAGATTCATGTTATTTTTAGTGATGAATTATATATTGTACAAAATATTTAAATTGGGTATATATGGTTTCTTATGTTACTTTATGAGTGATTAATGTTTTTTGAAGAGAAATATAATGTTGATCATGGAATAACATGTAATAAAATAATTCTAATATTTTGGATCCAATATTTCCCATAAAATCATAAATAGTTTTTCTGGATATTTAAACTTTGGGATTCATTTTTTATGCATTAGAGATTATTTTTGTATTTCCCCATATAAGGGATTATACATAATGGATATTAAATAATCTAATTCTATCCATTTTGGTTTTAATTCATATAGAAAAAACATGAGGAATAATTTTTCAACTATTTATGAACATTATGAACTTTTTTGAGTTATATTTTGTGCTTTAGGGGTTAAAAAATTATTTTGAATATTAATTTATTTGTGTATGAGATTTGATTGATGTGGAAAATGGTCAATGAATAAAAAATAAGAAAATTGTGATAATGAAATAAAAAATAAATAATTTTGATATATTTTCTTGTCTATTAATCATGATTGTAAAATAATACCTCAGATCAAGGAAAATTATATTGCAATATAAGATGTTATCATTTTTCCTTCATTTCTAAGGAATTGATGAGTTTTTCATTGATTACTAATTTATGGTTTTGGGGTCATTATGTTTAATCAGTATCAAGTTCTCTATCAACTTATATTATTAATCAGGAATTATTTTTCCCCAACATCTCCATTTTTTCAATTCCCCCAAATACCCCCCATACATAAGAACCATATTAAATGTTATTTCAAGTAAATGTTTTTTTAAAAATTTCCCTTTAAAAAACATTTTTTGAACATTTTAATGATGATATTTCCCAATAAATGTATCTTCAATCACTGAACCATGGTATACAAATAAATTAATAATATGGATGAAATTTATTTTAGGGTGGATAATTTAGAACAAAAAAAATTAGTTTCAAAGTATGTAGTTCTAAATAAATATCATTACACTTAACATGATACATAATTAAAATATCATATAATATAAAAATATTATAATTTAAACATTATATATAACGTTGTTTTTGAATTATAATTTTGAATAAAAATAACCAAAATACAAGAAAAATGTATAATTGGTTTTTATAAATCAAATTAATTTTTATTTCTTGATAAAAATATGACAAATTTTATGTAATGTTATTTTACACATCGAAAATATGTTTTCATCAAAAATAGTTTTAAATTCGTTTTGTGTGTATATATTATAATTAATTTCTAACTCCTACATAAATTTAATTTACCGAAATATTATCAATTTTCAAATCACCATTTCATAAATGTCATAGGTTGGGTGTTGAGAATTTTTCTAATTTTTTTTATTTTAGAGTGAATAATGAAAAATGATGAATTTATAGGAGGGTTCTCAAGGGAGCTCTCTTCTCTCAGGAGCTACATGGGTATAACTGTAATGAGTAGTTTGGTGTGGTTGGAAGGCCCTCATGAGGTGGGGAATTGGTGTTTTCGATATGTGGTATGTGGTTTGATGTGAATGATGAGGTGGGGGTTTCAGTGTGGTCGATAGTTTTGTGTGGCATCAATAATGTTAGCTAATGTTTGGTTGTGGCTTTATTTAGATGGCGTTAGTTCGACATCAATTCTGGTGAGCAGTTTCTTGATTCATGTCTGTTTGGTTAGTGGCATGTTGTTGTACCCTCAATGGTTCATTTCCTCCTTGACAATGCATGCTCATGTAGTGGGAAGATATTACTCTAATTTCTTATACAAAAACCTTTGTGGTTTGGTTGTGGATTACCTTGTTAGATGATGTTTTTTAGAATATGATTTTCCTTAGTTTTTTTAGGATTGGTCAATGTAAGGTTCAGATTTGTGGATGTAATATTTGGTGTTTGTTTTCAGTGAGGTTAGAATATCTTACATCAGTAGTGGTGCAATATCTAAAGAGTTTTCTACATTATTCTTTACTAGGGGTATGGTTTGATCGCATATAATTGTGGAGAAATGTTGAATTTCGATTTTCAATAGTGTGTATTCTGATATCATTTTTATTGGTTCTCTACTATGGTTCGAGGATCCTTCCATTCTGACTAAGGAAGAGCAGAACGATGGTCTTCTTGGTCCTTTGCGATGTGATTTTGAGTGGTAGGTTTAGGGAGATTGATAGAGATTATCGGTTTTCTAGACTTTTGTTAAATTATTCGATTTTAATGCTGGAAAATTCCTAATGCTTGTTTCTGTAATATGTAATTGGTGGAATTTGGGGTAGTTTTATTTGGGGGTCTATAAAGATGTGCTCTATCGTGGGAATTACCCTCTCGTTACACTTCCCTTTCTCTAGAACTCTGCCAATCTATCTATGGTGGATCCATGTGGTGGTATACATAATTCATTTTGATGTGAGGGTGATAGACCACATGAATTTTTTTATGGTTCTATCTATTTTCTAACAGAAGTTAATGATATTTATTTACTTATCTAGGTTTGTGAATTCATGTTTGTTTTTTTGTGATAATTTTATTTTGGAATGTGAGAGCACCAAGAAACTCTATACAGAAAAGCACAAGGTGAGGATTTTGAGGAGGATGTATTTACCAGAGCTTATCCATTTAGATTTGGATGAATGGGAGGGTATAGCTTTTTCAATTGGTATCAGGCATGTGCAACTCTACACGAGAAAGCTAGCCTAGTGATCGTGCAAAGGAGGAGGCCAGACATAATAATATAGTTTCTAGGGAAGGGAAGTTACTGTAGTATCTATTTAGTATGACTTCCCATTTATTGTTTCTAATTGTTATATGTTGTTTGGGTTCAAACTTACCCTATAAATGTGTCATTTGAAAATACATAAAAATGGATTCTGGTTGAGTTTAATGAAAACTGGATTATATTTGAAGTAATTAAAAAGTAAAAAAAATTGAATTGGTTTTAAAATTTCACTAGTTTTATTTTATTATACATATTCATATTAATGTCATCATAATTGAAATTATTCTAAATTTTGATATATATATATATATATACATACTTAAAAATTAATTTTTTTAGAAATTTTATTGCATCACATTTTGTAGGTTCATTTTAAAAAAAATTATAGAATTGATTGGAACATAATTTTATGAAATAGAGTAATTATTTGGAATCATAAAGTTTATATTTTAAATATATAAAAATTTAATTTTTGGTCGAAATTAATTGTAACCATGGTAAATATTAATCAATATAATAACAGAAAAATTGGGATAATTGGGTTTAACACTAATGTGAAAAGACCATAAAATATTCCTAAATACATCTTTTAATCAATTTTATCAGTGGAGAATGAACAAAACCATAAAATATTTGAAAATATAGCATTTTGGCCTCATTTACATTTGATAATGTTCTTCGTATTATTCTAATTAAATAATAATACCAAAATGTTGCTGTATTTATTTTAATATCACTAATATGTTTTCCCAAGGATAAAAAATGTCATGAATGGTCATATATTCTTATTTATATTATTAATTAAAAATTTATGTTTGTTTATTTTAAATTTTATTTATGAAATATTGCATCAATATTTTAAGCATCACCAGAATATTGCTTGGGAAGAAAATAGAAACACCATATAAATGTTTTTAAAAAAACATATTTAGTAATATATATTGGGTGATTGTTGGAGTGACCCAAAGTTCTGAGATAAAGATGATGTATTGGTATTTTTTAATATTTTTAAAATCGAACTATGTTACTATGATAGTATTTTTAAATTTCTATTATGTGAATAGTCCTCAAATTGAATTTAATAGTAATTTTGGATAAATGGAATATTATTAAACGACATAAAATTCATAATTATATTACAATAGTAAACTATAATGGTATATGGTCTATAATATCAACCATTTTTCACTTATGTCCCACTTATAATTTTATTTTTGCATTCTATACCCCTTAAATATATAAATTAATGTTATTATAGAAATTGTTGAAGGGGATAACTTGAGGTTAAAAATAAAATATAAGGGTTAAAAATTAGATACACTTGTGTAAATATTATTTTATGAGTTCATTTTGGCTTATTTGTATGCTATATTCTAAATATGGAATTTTTTCACATTATTGTGAGTATTAATTTATTTAACATAACACCACAAATATTTCTAGGGCTGGTCCACCACTCGCTTCTATTAGGAAGACACCCCTCCATTCTTCCAAACACTTATTGATAAAATATCCCAACAAATCTCTGAAAAAACAATCAAAAACTTTCTACAATGACATATATGTTTTTTGTCTTCAAATACTAGCCTAGAAGTAATAATGATAGTGTTAGAGGTGGATTTCAAATGAAGGGGTATAACTGTGACTAAGTGTTTCCATATTATATCATTATATGACCACATAAAATATTCTTAATCCATGATTATGAAATAACATAAGAATTTCTAATATGATGAAATTTTAGTATGATTATGGAATCACCCATTTTCTTATCCCTTTCCATCACAAGGGGAATGAAAACATAATTCCCTTGTACTTGTAGATTGCCACCAAAATGAATCGATGGGTTTTGTTTTTAAACACCTCTTAAAAAGGTTATTTCTTTATGATGGATTTTATTAATATATAAATTATATAATTAATTAATTTTTATTCATTAAATATAAAATATTTCATACATCCTTACCCTTTCCCTAGTTAATATATAATAATGTCTCTCATTCGTATATGTGGACAACCCCCTCTATGAAATGATGTGATGTATTTTAGTTTTATTCAACTAAATAATGATTATAAATATGTCAATAATGAGTATATATGATATTAATATAATTATAAAAATTCTAGATATGATGGAACCATGATCATGATTTCAGGAATGAAAGTATTAAACCAAAAATTATATGCCAAAGGAAACCAATCACAGAAAAAAACAATGATTTTACTAATTAAATATGAATAGAAATATGTTGAAATTTCATAAGTTGATCATATCTGCTATTTTTTATATGTATATATACCTGGTATTTAATTGTAAAATATATAATTTTATTTTAGACTTTTTAAAATTATTTTGGAAGAATTGAAGACATGAGGTAAGGGTAATTTAATCACATTCCTACTTAAATGAGACATGTTTTAATTTATTAGCCTAATTTTTTTTACATAGATTACATACTATCTGTTTAACCATATATATCATGAAACCATAACTATTTATGGAAAAAAATGTTGTATACATGTTTTCACTTTAATAGGGTTTGATTGAAATGTTTCCAATGTAGTATGAGTTTATTTCCCAATCTCATGCTTATTTGAGATTGATTATGATTATGTTTCTTTTAGTGGAAATATTTGATATTTATATCTTAAGACCATTCAATATTATTATTATATTATTATTTATGGAAACTATATTTTTTCCTTTTATTTTTCTCTCTATATTTAAACAATTATTTTTATGAATGTTTTTAATTAAATTTTACATTGTTTTTCAATTTGATATGGATTATTTCTCTTCAATGTCTATATTTCATTGAAAACAATTTTTTAAATTTTTAACAAATTTTCATTGATTCACTAAATTCATTTTATCGATTTCATAATTTTAATTTCAAATGGAATATTCTTTTCTTTGAATGTTATAAGTTAACCGAATTTGTTAATAGATTCATGGTTTTAACATTTAGCACATAAGAAACATTACCCTGATATATTGACTATTAAATTCCTTGAAGCTACCTTTAATTGTCTCTATGGTGATTTTCAAACATTTTTTTAATATATGGTATATTTTTAGATTTTAAATAATTGAATTCATGATAAATATGAAATTATTCCTCAACAAATATTCTACATATACTTTAAAACTATTTATATATATGTAATAATCTAGTGATGAATCTTAGGATTTACTAAGGATATTCTGTTATGATAATATTTTATTTATATTTCTAGTTTTATTATGACCTTGTTGTTCTAGATATTAAAAAGGGAAGAAAATAGCATTAAATGTGTTAGTTTTTCAAAAAAACAAATTTAATACACTATGAATTATTATTCACCCATTTCATTTGATTAAGTAATTGAATAAATTATGTGAATAATGGGGGTTAAAATAGACCCTTGAAATAGTTCTATGTATCATGAGAGAAACTAGTCTTTGTATTTGGTGTATTCATTCCGAATTATTTACGATGTCATGGATTAAGGTCTCAACCATATGATTATGATGTCTTAGAAAAAGGCCTCGAAGGAATGAATATGATTTTGAAATTATTAATTCCACTATTATGAAATCAATTGTTATTTCCATTTGATTATTTATGTTTTATACCATTTATTGATATATTCTCCTTTTATGATATTAGTTATATGTAATGTTTGATGATTTTTTTTCACATTCATATTATTCATTCCTTATGTATTCAATAAAAAACTCTTTTTTATTTGTTTTCATAGTGTTAATTTGATCTCAACAATTTATTTTTTTCCTTTCCCTAGGATGACATGAAGTGTACTATTATTGTCATGAAATAGATATTCTATAGGGAATAATAATTTTTTCAATGAAGAAAAGATTTTTTTTTATTTTTTTAGAATGTAATGTGATATTGAAGAATATATCTTGTTTTCAAGAAAACTATTCTATTCTTAAACACCCTGATATTTTCATAAAATTTTTTTTCCTCAAATAATTTGATTTCATTAATATCCTTCATTATATGAAATAAAATGTTTTGATGAACCACATTAGGGTATTAAAATATCACTTTTCCATTACTTCCATGAAATTAGATTCACGAGTATGAATATTAATAAAAATATAAAAAAATAAATTCTCTATACATTTATAAAATTAATTACTCATTTATCGGATGATTATAATTAAAAATCAAACCTATTTGAAATTAAAATTTTTTTCCTATAAAAACGTTTTGTTGCATGAAGTGTAATTTAATTAATAAATGAAATCAATGACTACTTTTTGTCAATCAGAATGATATGATTACATAGGATTAGTAAAAAATATAACTGATGCCTATATTGATTTAGTTATTATACCATTACGTGACTTCATATGGGGATCATCATTTTTTCCCATTTTAATATTTAGGGATGGTGAATGATTACGGGAGTTCGAGTATAGTTTAAAAAACACAAATGTTAGGTTTACTATTTTTGTATCTCATAGTGCCTCCCAATGACTCCCACATCTATAAAATAGTATATAACTTCTTTCTAATGGAAGGTGATCATTTTGAGTTTTAGATCCAACAACACTTAGGAACACACAATGGTCTGGAGGATGTGTAGTTCAGATCATTACACTCTATTGGGTTGAATTATTTTCTACACTGAGACAATCTTATGAATTTATTATATGTTCATAAAACTCTTCCAGATCTGGATATACGGATGCTTATTCTAACGAAATGGTAGGTGCTAATTCCTTCTACATATTTTGTGTGTTCTATTAATGATAAATATGTATATATTCTAGATTCTACATCCAATTCTCATTATTACCTTTCAATGGGTAGATTCTTGTACTTTCATTCTATATAACTAGATAGTCTAGAATAGACTAACTTTTAAGGAGTTGATTTATTTTTCAAGGAGTAGATTGAACCTCCATGAGGTGTCCTACATATTTTGTCTATTACAAAAATCAAAACCAATGGAGTCCACTTTTTTCCAATATGTTTAGTTTAACATCATGGAAAAAGTAAATATATTAAATAACATAGGCATTGAGTTTAGGGATCGATCCCTAAGAATGTTTCATACATATCCTGTATATAATAGGAATCAAATTCATCATTGTTTAGCAGTATGTTAACCTTTTTATGGGAAAGGGATTATGAATAGTACATTTAGAGGTTATCTCCCAAGATTTTACCATTATGGAAATTTATTTGGGACATACATTATGATGTATTCCTATGCCAGAGTCATTGGATTCATTTCACTTAATGTTGATTACACATTGAGGTCTTCTAGACTATTGAGAATTCATAGTGTTAGTGATGTGGTCATTTCAAGTCCATTAGACCATGTGATCCATTCCTCATTTGAGAAACATGAGATCGATAAATATTTGGAAGATTATAAATGGATATGTTGTTAATTTATTGAAGAAGACCTGACAGAGTGTTCGAAACAGATCTCAATACATAAGAAGGTGTCTTACATATCCTACATATAGTAGGAATGATATTTGTAATTGATCAATTATCTAATCAATTCTATGATTGGTTAGTAAGAATTATAAATCTGCCAGATAGTTTGTGTCACTTGGTATAGTGTGTTTGAGATATGGAGCAACATACACCATGGAGGATACTCATTAGACAATTTCTAACCATTATCAAATTATAGACAATGAGTGGGGACCATGGGTTTCCACCTAAAAATATCTAGATGGAATTAGGATCCTATAATACCCTTAGTATTTCATGAGTATCCATTCAATTTACGTTTTGGAAATTTCTAATATTAAGAGGAAATGTCTGACCAATGAATTGTGGTTTAGGGTTCACATTTTTCTTGAGAACATGTCCTAATAATCATACTATAAATGGATGACATGTCTTGGGGTGTCTCTTTTACATGTCTAGAGTGTCCACCTAACATGATTAATGTTTCTAGCTGGTATGATCTAGTTTCCTACAATACATTGCTGGGGTTTCTCCCAAACATGTTGGGGGTGATTCATGTAATCATGAAAGACATGTCCAAAGTATGTTGAATGATCAAAACTAACATGTATATGGATTTTCACATTATTAATCAATGTTTTTATAATTATTTAATTTTTTTTGAATTATATGCACATTGGAGTTTTTTTAACTTGGATAACATGTCCATAGAACATCAAGTGACATGGATGACATGTCCAAGTGCTATCACATGTTCTGGATAACTTGCATAGGAGTTGTCTCATAATTAATGAATATGCCACATTAAATAGATGAACCATTTTCATGAAATTCAGCATACAATCATCATGTATGGATTTCATGTTATTTTATCATTTATCACATTAAATCTTCAATGTCATCTGTAATTGTCTTGTTAAGACCGCTCACTAACAAGTCAACATGTGGAAACTCCTTCGTGTGATCTAGTCTATGTAATAAAATTTATTCCCATGATCAATAGGGTGATCATCTGAAGCATATAATCATTTCAGGTAATTCGTTATGTCATTCCTTGGGTTTACCTAGTATAACCCAATTGCGATTTCATGGATTTCCTCTTTGAGATGTCTTATATCACATCTGCACCCCCATGTGTGTGTTTTTTCTACGGGAGGGGAGATTCATAAGCCTTCCTTCACAAATATAAAATACTTTATATGATTCTTAAATAACATATATATCGACATTAGTTGGATAAGGGAATATGAAATCATCCATTTTGTAAAATTAGTGATGGTTTATAAGACAACTTGAGCCATTCTCGGTGAAAAAAGCATGATATAACATATGATGACAAACATATCTTTAGAGAATATATACAAAAGGCATATACATTGAGGATTCCCATATGGATTTATGATTATGATCATTGTGGTGAGTACTGTATGGAGATGAGGCCTTAGGAAGAAATCCTATGTGTCCAGTTTATATTATGAATCAAATTATTCATAGTTCTGTTTATCCCTAAGACTTTGATGGGATTATGATACATGAGGGAAAAATCAGGTATATTAGTCAAATTGAAGAAAATTTATAAACCCAGCTACTATATGAAGATAGAAAAATAAGTATGATATATTTTTTAAAAAAATGGGGTTTTATAACCCAATCCAAAAAAAATATGGAGGGATATACACTTGGTTGGATGCCCATGTCAATAATTCATTCATTTATCTACTAATGGATATTGAGAGAATATGGAAATGAAAGGCCTATTATATATTTTGATAATTAATAGATTCCCATTCAAGATAATGACATGAATAGTGTATAATGAGGGAATAACCATAACCCAAAATGGAAATTTCACTTATAAGGGGAGGGGGGTTCTAGGACCAAGGTTCGTCGCCCAAGGTTCACATGGACTGTGTCCCACAATGTCTACCAAACATGGATGACATATTTCATGGGTATCAATCTAACATGTTTGAAATATTAGATGGTCTATTCCTGACATGGTTGATGTTTCAAATGGATCCACATGATATTGTTGACATGGAAGAGATTTTCATTCATAAATTTCCAATCTATTTTACATATTTTCTAGGCAAGTATGGACATGTCCTATTCATCTTGATAATGTGTATAAGGATTTATAGATATGTATTGGTCATCTTATAAACATGATTTAAGATTTATGTTCATGTCTTAGTCATATTCCTGACAAGTATAGGGGTTTTTGGACATGTCATGGTAGTCTAATTGACTTGTTGAGGACTATAGAGTGATACAACTAATATGTTCACAGGTTGCAACATGACATGATTGAAATTCCCAATGTTTGACATGTGATCAATATGAACATGTTATATGGGATCCACATTATTTAGCTAGATTGTTCAGGTATCCTTCACATCATGGTTTTTGACACGTACAAGGGTGTCATGTCAACAATGTGGAAATGTTTGAGTGATTTTGTATGATCACATCATGATAATAGCGAGAATTCATGCAATCACGTAATCCCTATTAATAAATTCGTATTCATGGGACAATACATTTATGGAAAAGGATTGGTCAATATACATGGGTTCATATCAAGGCCGCATATCACATTGATTTTCTTGAACGGAAAGATCGGGGACACTGCGAAACCAATGAGGATTCAGATGTGGGGGTCACAATCACATGTACATGGATACCCCCTTTTAAATAACATGAATTCACATCCCTGTGCCCTAGTGGTATAGGTTCCTTCTTGGCATCCAAAAGACACAGGATCAAATCCAGGCAGGGATGTATTTCCGAGGGTACAGTAGTAGTACAATTGCCGTGGTGGCACTATAGTAGTGGCGACACTGTAGCGGCGGAGGGACTGTAGTTGGTACTATAGTGGTGGTGCTACTATAGAGGGTACTATAACAGCATAGGTACTATAGTAGTACTATTCATTAAGGGGTCCATGGGCCAAAAAATGGGCTTTCAAGCCTTTTATTCAGGCCACTTGGCTTTAGGCCTTCGTGCTATGTAATGGGTCTCCCACTATCCAGTCTAAAGAGTTATTTCCTTTATATAATAAATTGAGGATTTAGCCCTATCCTTTTAAAAAAATTGTAATTCTTAAAATAATATGGCTGTAAGGGATCCACATTATGATGTATCGTAGTTACTAGGTGAATTTATTTTAATATGAAGGATATATCATCCTCCACTATTATTCTCTTATTTTCACAATTTTCTTTATGGATCCTCTCCTCCTTCTCTCATGCATCATCCATTTATAGAGTGGGGGTATGGGTTTATATATGAATATATGTAATGATTTATCACTACTTTGAAGACTGTACGTGACACATTCACCATCATAAGGTGGTGGGATGACTTCACATGGTCATCATGCTCATGTGATGCAGATATAGACATAATAGAATTAAAGGATTGTAATTGTAGAATTTAATGATTTGCATGATCCATTAAATGAAAAAAAAAATTATTGAAATGTATCATGATCAGACATTAGATGATCATGAACATCTTCTTGGACAACCATGTGCATTAAATAATTGAATGATATATGTAAAACGTGGTGAAAGTTTTTGAAGACAAGATGAATTCTTTTTCCCTTGATGCTATGGTGATTCAGTACATACTTGAATGGTTGTCACCAATTTTTCAGGTGAGACATATAATATCATTCGATTAATTCATATGATGATGAAGGTATCCACGATCGTGTATTATTGTAATGAATTGGTGAAATTATCACATCCATGCAACACGTACAATTTCCCTGATCAGACTCATGTATATATTATGACCATATTTTTCCATCGTCATGTCACTCCTTATTATTGTGTTTATCAATGAATATCATGTCACTGAGGATGTTCCTTACAATACAAATAGTCATGAAATGAAAGAAATAGATATGTTATCAAATAATGCTTCACACAATGCTTATGTTCATTGAAATACCACATCCATGCATGAGGGTTTTTGAACCTTTGGATTTGGGTGATCGACAATCTCAAGCTGAACATTGGAGATGGCCATATTACAGAGAATCTGACACTTGAGTATTATGATAATGAACATTAGCTTTCTCCTGATGACTTGAGGATCCCATGATAGGAGAATGATGAAAATAATGACGTGGGGATAATAGGGTGGCTCAGATTGGTTTTAATAGATGAGTTAAATTGTTTCTATTTGTTTTATAGTGGAGTAGTGTCTCTCTTCCCACATCAGACATGTTCTAGGTATGATCTAGACATAATAATAAAAATCTCATCATTACCCATCCAGAAGTGAGTACTAGATTACTCTCTCGACCTTCATCTCCAATAACCCATGGAAGTAGTATCTACGACAACACTCCTAACACATGGTGATGTTTATCCTCTTGTATGTGGAAATGTGCACTCACCAACCTATAATTTTTTGTGATGGATGGATGTAATTTCTATTGGGAATGGTTGAGTTAACACCCACGTAATCATTTGTTGACATGGACAATGGGTTATCCATATATGGACTATTTTTTAGCCAAGTGAATACATAAAATTAATATCCTAGAAAATATGAGGAATAAGGACTAAATTATGTTCCCTTATAGAAAATATTAATATATATTCCTCAAATATCACATAAACATATTCATTTATGTCAATCATAAATAATATTTTCATAGGTTTAGCATTTTAAGATACTTCATGACAATGTGTATGATTCAAAATAATGGGTTCTAACGAAATGCCCTCACCCCCATACAATTATATTAATTTAAAATGAAATGAATTATATTCAAATGTAGATGTGGATAAAAATTACAAGTGTTTTCGAATATAAAGGTATTTGATATTGATCCATATGAGATGAATTTTCATGATTGTTTTGAATGAGGGTGGTTGAGCACCACTAAGAGGAGAATATAGATATAAGGTGTATAGATCCAATATAATGAACTTTTATGATTCTACGTATCCCAAATTAATGTGAATAAATGCATTATTTGTTTAATAATATAATTTTTTCTATGCAGATCAACCTCATCCATATTTTAAATTGGATAATGGGTGACTAAATGTATGATGAAATCTATTATGTTGATCTAGATCATACTTTTGGATGTTGGTGTCATCACATTGTGATAGAATCATGGGTAGAGACCCATGTTATAGTGATGATGTTGGACGGTTCTGAATCATGTGCCTCATTCATGGTCTCATAGAGTAGGTTAGTTCAAAGATTTTGAGTTCTTGCATGATTTACTGGGTTTTTAATAGTTTTATGAGAAGACAGGACTCAGTACCCTCAGACGGGTCCCAAGGAAAGGTCATCTGTTTTGATTTTTTCATAGGCATGTTGACCAAACCAACATAGCTAGGTTTTTCTAGAGACTGATAAAAATACCTAGGATTATATTATCTTCAATTTTGAAATATTTCTTTAAATATTTCATATGGTTCATATGGGGAAAGCATAGTGTGGTAGGAATTGGAATTTTTCAGAACATGCTATTATAATGATTCATCTAGAAATGTTTCATATCTTTTATATCTCATAAAACATTATTTCTTTGGATTATAGAATGTTCATATCTTGGGATAAGAGATATCCATTTTACAAAGGGTTCCCTATAATGATATTCATAATGGAATGTTATTAATTGAATGTTTCAGTCCTTTTGAAATGGGTAATTTATATAGTTTAGGACATTTTATATCAGACTATATACTGTAGTATTTTAGGGAATTATATCTCAGATAGTAATTTGATGTAGTTCTGGGTCTTTTATCTCAGCCCATATATGGGTTTTGTTTAGGGTGTTCTAGCATATACAATCTGTTTCTATAGTATAGGGTCTTCTAAATTAGAAAATTATTATTTTTTATTTTATGTTCAACTTATTTAGATTATTGGATCATCAACTTATATAGTTTAGGTTATTATATCTCATATTGGATATTTATATAGTTTATTTTATTCTAGATTAGAATAAATTTTGTATTTTGGGGACTATTATCTTGGTCCATATATTTCTCTTGTTTAGGGTCTTTTATCTCAAACCATTTTTGCTGCAGTTTTTGGTATTCTAGCTTTTACCATATATTGCTTGTTGTGAAATATGTGTATTATTGATGGGATCAAGAACCCTAAACCCTTTTTGGAATTTTGAATAATGAGTATCGATGATGTTTTATGGTATTATTCATTCCTAATTGATATTCCAAAGAATGAATGATGATGAATGGTGATCACATATTACATTCTTGCATAAATTTTGAAGGATTAGTGTTAATGATGTGATATGACATACTAAATCCTCACTAAGGTTTTGATGGATGTATAGTGGTGTAGCATTAGGGTCAACAAATCCACTAATATCGATAGAATATGTGTTTCATATGTTAAAGAAATAGTTTAACTAATGGTGGCTATATAAGGTAGACATTCTAGGGATGATCACAAAACAATATAAGATGTTGAATTCCTCCATGATTTTGATAGGGATCAGAAGGAATGGATGTATTTTATTTCAAGGAGGAACCAACTATAATTAATGGGTCAAAGGAACTTCTTCATTATCCTATAGGTATTACATTCGTATTCAAAAATGGGGATACTAATTTTTATCGATGTGACATGAATGATTTTTGAAGATTCAAATGTTTGGAAAATGAATTGGGATATAGAGAAAAGAGATATAATAGATGTTTTTGGGGAACCTAAATCTATTTAGATTATGATTGTTAGGTGAAATACCAACACCATATGTTTTTGGGTCACATTGTGAGGGCTATCAAATGGTTCAAGATTGGAATATCACATTCCTTCTCTGAGAATCGGAACAATACACTATGATGTAATGTTGAGGTCGTCATATATACATTAATAGTAGGGTCTCAGGTTGTGAAAATCATGACCCAATAATATACAAATTAAATGTAGGTGTAAAGTAGTGGTTACATGTCTGCAATTAATGATGGTTGAATCCCACATTCCATATGGTATGGAAAATAACTCCATGGTTTAAGGGTGGAATTCCAATGGGACTAAAAATTTCACAAGTAACATGCTTAGATGAATTCTATTAATCAAGATTGAATCCTAATTTTGTCTCTTTGGAATAAACCAACCCCTATTGCCTATTTTCTATGAGGGAAAAAAGAATCAGGGGTGCCAAATGTCCATGGGTTTCCATGAGAATAATATCAACTAAATGAATTGCTTTGTATATAATCATATAGTAATGATATGATAGTGATTTTCATAAGATTTAATATTCATAAATGGCTTAGGAATGATAAATTTTTATTACCACCTATTGAACACTTTATCATGATTAAGAGGTGAAAAATAATTACTTTTAAATTTTCTTGGGATATCGGTCCATAAACCATGGATTGACTTTTACTAATGCCTTAATAAGGGGCCCATGATCTTTCAGTATTTTTATCTATGATGTAAATTTTTCTTAAACACTGTATATGCATATTTATGCAAGATTATTCCTGAAATGTTCTCATACCTCCCATTACACATTTCTAGTTAGACCTGTTTTATTACTATTTGACTAGAATTTAAGAGTCTAGTGATTTAAAAAATAAAAGACTAATATTTTAGGGTTATAATTTATTGAACTAATTTCCTTATGTTTAATTCCATTATTCATGAGGAAATGATATTAAGGTAGTGTTACAAAATATACTGATTTGGATTCCCAATATCAGAAGTACCTCAAAACCATCCCGGGAAATGGATGTGAATATTTTAAATCAAGGGTAATTCTTCTAAATCCATGAGTAATGGTACATTACCATCATATTGAGGATTATACCAAACCAATCTAAAATGATGATCTCTACTATAATGATGTTAGTTCTCAGATGGATCTGATAACCTTTTACAGGTGAAAAGACACATTAATTTGATGGATGGGAGAACATATTCATGATCTTGGGGAATACATGAATTGTAAAAAAATGGTTCCCTAGATTCTATTTGTCCTTTCCCAAGGGCCCTGGAATTTTTACAGTAATTAATGAAACAAGAGGCACGATGTGTTATCAACAAATTGTGGCTCTTAAAAAGAGGACTGGATCATCCATATCATTAGTAGACTTGGTTTCCACTCTTTTAGACTTCGGAAAATATATAATTATATATTATATTCGGCATAGTTTGGTTTTATGTAGTAGGGAAATTGTAATACCCCAAGGTTTGATAGTACATTATCTCTTCAAATTAATTCAATAACTTGTGATACATGCAACAATGAGTTCGGGCGCACCACAACTTACCAAACTAGCCATTCAAAAAGAGGTTATTAATAATAGTAATTGAATTTTAAATTTTATATATATCGTATATAATTTTAACATTCTTATTTTGTGTTTCTGAGACATAATATAGGGACAAATTAAATTTTTTGGATAAAAGAAGTATTTTTCATAAAAATGCAATTTTACCACCTATTTAATAGAGAATCCTTTTTAAAAAAAATATTTGACACCTTTATATATTCAATTTAATGAAAATAAAATTCTTTTTTAGAATCTGGACAAAAAAATTTAGTGTGGATAAATTTTTGGTACTTTTCTGATAACTTTCATATTTTGATGAATACAAAAAATACTAAATTTTAATTGAAAATAACTTTCTTAATCAAAATAATTTATAGTGTTAAATTATACATTTGAATGGTTTGGATGTATAATTAAATTATATTTATATCATTTAATAACATTTAGGTCATTATATGTAATTTCACATTTTAATTTGACATAAACACATGTCAATATTTTCATAGTTTTTACTTTTTAAATACGCACCTTTTGGTTTTGACAATGAGAATTAATTTTCAATCAATAAATACAACTTCAATGTTTTTAATTTGGTAAAATAGACTTCATTTTCTAATTTATAATATCAAAATTATATTAGTGTGAATTTTTAATATTTTTCGGAAAACATTCAATTTTTGATGAATAGTGAAAAACACTGCGTTATTATTTTAGACGGACTTTTTATTTTCATAATTATTTATTTTATATAAATTTATTTTAAGTCAAAATAGATATATAATACCTATATAAGTATAATTTAATTAATTTAAGTCATTTTATAAAAAAATTAGATGTATAAAATTTTGTGGATCTATTTAACGTTTTTTACCCACCTTCTAGGAGCATTTGAAATTTTCATAAAACATAATTTTACCTTTTTGGTGATTTAAATTTTAAAAATCTGAGAGACAAGGTTAATATCAGTAAGTAAAATATGGTTCAACAAAATGAAAATAATTTTTGGTGAATAGTAATTTTTGGCTTTTATTTGCCACTGTTAAAGTAAATAGGGTAATTAAAGGTAGAAATGATATTATAATTACCCTAGAACATTTCTTAATTCTATTGGATAAGTGTAATTAAACAAAAAGAAAACTCATGAATAAAATATGATCCTATAGGTCTACTTGGACTAGATTTGGACCTTTATTATTATTTTATTTAAAGAAGAGTTAAAAGTGCTAAATTCAATGTTTATTAACTAATCCATTTTTAATAAAGGGTTATACATAAGATAAATTTGACAATAAATATTCATTAGAAAGATAAAAATATTTCCTATATAATGGTATTTTTTTATAATTTTTATATATTAAAAAACAAAATTTATTTTTGAGACAATGATAATACATTAATTACCTTATTAATGAAAGAATCTAATAAATGGTAATATAAATATTAAAATAAATATAATTTCATTGTTTTTATGACATCCAAAAAATTTCTATGTGAATATGTCATGTTAGGGTTTGTTTAATGTATTTTGTTCTATGTAATCAAATTGTGGCAACTTTCACAAAAACCAAATAACAAATATTGTCAAGGTTGACAATAATTATTTGGTAAAAATACTATATTATTGGTTGATATAATATACATAAAAATATAAGGTTAGGCCCAAAAGCATAAATAATATAATATATGTCATTAATGAACAATTTTAGGTTCTCTTGGATGTTTAGATAAATTTTAATAAACCATATAGTGTAAGAATACATGAAGACACAGTAAAAGTTAAACTATTTAACTAAGAGTAAAATCTAACATATATGCTTAAAATGGTAACCTAACATGTCAAAAACCTATTGGTTGAGATTATTTCGACCCATAACCACCGTTTACTTGAGATAAATTATTTTTGAGCCATTATAAACCGAAATGGATTTTATTATAAAATAATATTTCATGCTTTTCGTAAAGTTACCCTCACCTCTCTTATAAAAGGGAACCTCCCCTTCTCTCAAAATAACACATCTAAAGACATTTAGCTCAGCCAAACCATACCCAAATATCCTCCCGACATACCTCACATAAACAAAGATTCCATACTTTTATCATTAATCCAACCTAAGGATCCCTTTTGATCAACTCAAAAGAAAACACCAGAAGAAGAGGTAATAATTTCACCATCCTCTTTCAAGTTCTTTTCATCTTCCACATCATCTTTATATTTGTTTCATTACCTAAGTAATAACTCAATTACCTCCTAAATACTGTGATGTTATTAGAAATATAGTAAAACTATATTTGTTATTCTATCCATCCTCTAATTGACAAAGTCACCATACGTGCGTACGTACGACTTACCGTCTCCACGTTGTGGTGTAACTTTTTATTAAAACACTTCATTATTTGGATGGGTATAATAATGAATATAAATGATTTAAATAATAAATATAATATGTTATTGATTCTCTATATATGATATAACATCCAATTACAAATTATTTTACCATCAATATAATGATATTTTTGCTCGTCCGTACGTACGGATTACCGTCTCCACGACGTGATGAGATTTATTGCCATGTTCACCATCCAACAATGAATATAAAAATATATATTACTAATAAGTATGTAATATAAAACATAATAATTATATTGGAGATATATATTTATATATATGTTTGTGTATGTGTGTGTGTGTGTACTTACATATATCTTATTCACATACTACCATTCAATACGTTATGAAAACCGAAACAACATTTATCTGTACGTACGACCTACTGTCTCCAAAAATGGTGCCTTCCATTCCATATATCTATCTATTATAAAATATTTATACTCTAAATATATATGATTTATAAATCATGTTTTATATTCAAGAATTATTTAAATTATTACTCAATGATATGATCAAGAATAACATGTTAAAACACGTACGATAAAGAAGGAAAATATTACCGAAAATGTTAATTTAACATGGAAATCATTATTAAATGGGTATTATAAATTCTAAAACGAATCATGTATGATATAATTAATATGAATAAAATTCTGTTATAACTTAATAACACACTATATTCATTATACAGGAGGATAAAATTAACCTCAACCAAAAGAAAGTGCAAGGTAAGTCTTAGTTCCACAATCTCTTTATTATCCGAGGTTTTTTTACATAAGAATTTACTGGGTCATATTTATTATCCATATCCATGTTTCATAAAATTTATCTCAAATGGATTATTTTTAAGGGAATTATTACAAAAACATAATTTTAAATGTTTTAAATATTTATTCATCTAAAACTTTTTCATTAATGTCCATGTTTTCAAATTGGTTTAATGTATTTATTTGTATAGACATGAATGTTTTAAAATGTTAATTCCTTTACAGAAATTCAAAGTGGTATGGGAAAAATTGTTTTAAAACTATATTTTAAATGAATTCCTTTAAAAATTATTGTAATTTTAAATTATTTCATGAAAAAAGATATTTTTCTCAATGATTTTTACTGATCATTTTCAAATATGCCAAGATCCTTTAAAGGATATTATTCTTGATTGAGGTTTATTTATTATGATACAAATATTCCATATTGTATTTAAGGTTTTGTGATATATTTAAGTGTAGATGTTGTATTTTTATATAGTTTGTAGTTTATGGTTAAAGTATTAACATTTCATTTTCTAGTTTTAATACAGTTGTTTATGTTATATTTCAACCTTTTCATATGTGGAATGCATTGGACATAGTATGTGATGGGTGGAGCCCGCTATAGATCCTCGATGCATCGGTAGGTCTCGTAATACAATTATACGAGGAATTGGCCAATGCCTTTCCCAATTTGTTATATGGTTTTGGATGAGGCATAAATCATTTTTAGACGTCTTGGTCGAGCCCTTGACATGATGTTTCTAAATGTCAAACATTATACATTCCCTCAGTTTGAAAATATTATTGATGGTTCATGTTGTTATTCGACTAGTAGAATACCAATGACTTTTTTTATTATGGCTTTATTTATCGAGCTCTTAATGATAACATAAAGTGTTAGTGTTTATTATTATTAGAGGAATTGTTTTTAATTTTTCACCATGCTTAATGTCTATGTTAGCTTCCACTATATTTCTTACCCTTATCGAGCATTTGGTCTTACCCTTTTCTTATTTTTCATTTTCCTAGGATTTCACGAAGTGTATTATGATTGATACGAAGGGTTATGGTATGGGATTAATGGAATTCTTAAAGGATCATTAATATTATGATATATTTTATAATGTGTAATGTAACGTTCATGTATGTAATATATTTTCCAAGACTGCTAAACTGAACGTTCTTTTAGGACTTGATACTTTGAACTCATGCCAATGTATTAAAATAATGCACCGACTCTAGGCTTCTGGGGTCGGGTTGTTACTGTTTGTATCAGATAAATTTTAGCAACAACCTTGGAAATAGATTTAAATAAACTCTCATTACAGAACATTACCTGAAGATAGTCATTGAGGATTAGTACAGAAGAACATCATAGAATCTTGGTAATGTAGATATTTTGTGGATTTTCCAAACAATACATCCCTGTCTAGATATGATCAGGTAGAGGAGGCTCGGGCATAGATATACCTAGGGGTGAAAACTCTGAGAAGGAGTTTTGGGCTTGACCTGGGGTATCCTAGTACACGAAAACATGACTGGCTACACTCTTGGTTACGAAACTCTCATGGGGAATGCTTAGGATAATTCAAATTTTCATTACAATCCATTATGAAGGATTTAGGAGTAATACTCCATCAAAGAAAACATTTTATGATTATAGATTATATGCAAAATGTTTTCAAGTTATGTTAGGTATTTTACAAGTTTGAAATTATGCATTATGAGTCATAATCTAACATAGTGTATTCCATTGTTTTGAAATAGTTCTAGTAGAACAAATGAGAACTCCAATAATACAGATGATCCAATGATTAAGAAGGATCATATCATTCATGGTATTAATCCATCATTTGTAAGGAAAATAGTCTCCCACGTATTCTCATAACATGAAGAAATAGTATCATGTGTTAATAAGATAAGTAAAGAATTATCTAAGTCCTATGTATTTGAAGGGTAGCAAGAGAAGAAAATGATGGAAGAAAGAATGATGGATAAAGGGAAGAGGGGAAAGAAAGATTTTCCCATATGTGATAAATGTGGGAAGAATCATCTTAGTAAATACTTCAAGGGAATGTGAGTTTGTTATAAGTGTGGATAAAAAGGACACCATGTAAATGATTTCAAGGGTAAGAAAATGGTTTCAAATGTACAATGCTACATCTGCAAGGAGTTGAGACACTATTCGAATCAATTTCCAAATCATCAGAGTATACCCCAAATGATACTACTGGATAATAATCAAATTATGGGTCTACTGAAGATGAAGAGGAATGATTACTGTTCTTATGTAGTTATTAAAGTACTTTGTCATTTTCGTATTGTATTAATGATGTACATGTTATAAGAATAATTGAGTATATAAGGATTTTACTACAATACTATTTCATTAAGGACTTGAGATTGCGTGGAACCAAGAAAAATGACTCAATAACTGGTTATTTTTTTTGGAAACATATATGGTTAAGAGAATGTTAAACCATAATATGGTTCTAATAGTGAGGTAGTAATTTTGGAATAATATGTTATTTATTTAGAAAAATTATTTTGGATATTCTTGACTACCTTGAAACTGATTAATGATTCATACATTCCATCATTGTTGGAGTTTAAAAAATTTCTAGTTTGAATGAGTATATCCAGTATTCAATAAGGAATAAGGGAGAATTATTGTAATCAATAAGGTTTTATAGTAATTATGGGTGTTATAGTGTTTTAATAGAATACATGATGAAGGTATTCACATGTTATAATGTGGAAAAAAGGATCTTCATTGTTTTTACCTTCCTTATAAATTTTGGACTATGAGTTTGGACAGAAGTACACTAGATAAGTCTAAAAGTAATAATTGATTATGTTTGACATTGGATACTATTTTCATTGTTAAATCATTTCTTGAGATTATTTTTGTATTTTTATAAAAAGGAAAACCCGGAGGTCGAGCGACAACCCGTCGCATCCGGAAAGGCGATGAGACTTAAACAAGCAACCGAAGGTGGGCAATGGTGCATCACCTACCATTGGCCTACATGATGTCCTAGTTTGTATAATGTAGTTTTTTTAAATATTCTGACAAATGAATTATAAATTAATTACTTTTGGAAACCTATATGATTAGGATAAATATTTGTTTTTGAATTCTATTATATTTTTGTGTGAAAGATGAGTTATTGGAAGGAATTAGTTGAAGGATGAAACTCTACGTGTCCAGTATATTTTTTGCTATTATTCTATGAATAAATTAATTCTTAAAATTTAGGGAAGAGACCATAAACCTAAAAATTTGTTTTCTTAATTCCACTTGTTCTGTTGAACTATTGATATTTTACATCATCTTATATTGATGGCTTTGAAGCCATCAATTGTACACTTTTTTGTGATTAATGACCACAATCGCTCCCTATAAATATTTCAGTTTTTTCCCAATTATGTGTCTCTAATTACCACAAATTTTCTCTTAATTGAGATCATAATTTTTTTGTCACTTTCTCATTTCCATTTCCCTCTAATTAAAACTAATTTTTATTGAACCAATTTCTGATGTGGGTTTTCCACAAAGGTATTCTGCTATTTTTAGCCTGTTATGTTTGAAAAAAAATTTCAAACTATGAGGACACAATTTATTGAAGGAGGGGAGAATGTAATACCCCATGATTTCATAGTATGTTATCTCTTCAGAGTAATTAAATAACTTTCGCTACATGCAATAAAAAGTTCGAGTGCACTACGACTTACCAAACTAGCCATTAAAAAAGCTGTTATGAATAATATTATCATCATTTTTAATATTATATATATCCTATAAAATTTTAACATTCATATTTTGTTTTTATTAGACAAAATATAAGGGAAAATTCAATTTTTCAGATAAAAGAACTGTTTTTCAAAAAAAAACAATTTTACCTCATATCTAATGGAGAATACTTGTTAAAAAAAATATTTGAAACTCTTATATATTAAATTTAATGAAATTAAATTCTTCTTTAGAATCGGGACATAAAAATTTTAGTTTGGATAAATTTTTGGTACTTTTATGAAAACTTTCATATTTTGATGAATACTGAAAAATACTAAATGTTAATTGAAAACAAAATTTTAATCGAAATAATTTAAAGTGTTAAATTATAAATTTTAATGGTTTTGTTGTATTATTAGATAATATTTTTATCATTTAATACAATTTAGGCCATTATATGTAATTTCACATTTAAATTTGACATAAACAGATGTCAATCTTTTGATAGTTTTTACTTTTTACAAACCTTTTTTTTTTGGTTTTCACAATGGGAATTAATTTTAAATTATCAAATTAAACTTAAATGTTTTTAATTTGGTAAAATATATATTATTTTTGAATTAATATTATAAAAATTATCTTATGGTGAATTTTTGTTATTTTTCTGAAAACATTCAATTTTTGATGAATAGTGAAAAACACAGCGATATTATTTAAAACCAACATTTTATTTAGATAATTATTTATTTTATTTAAATTTATTTAATGTAAAAATAGATATATAATAAATATATAAGTTTAATTTAATTCAATAGTGTCATTTTATAATAAAATTATATGTATAATATTTTGTTTAACTTTTTAACGTTTTTACCCACCTTCTAAGAGCATTTAAAATTTGCACAAAACATAATTTTACCACTTCTGTGAGTTAAATTTCAAAAGTACGAGAGGCATGGTTTATGTTAGTAATAAAATTTGGTTCAATAAGATGAAAATAATTTTTTGTGAATAGTAACGTTCGGCTTTTATTTAACACGTTTAAAAATAAAGAAGGTAATTAAAGGTAAAAATGATATTTTAATTACCATAACACATGCCCTAATTATATTAGACAAGTGTAATTCGACCAAAAACAACCTTGTGAATAATATATGATCCTTTAGGTCCACTTAAATTAGATTAAGACATTTATTATTATTTTATTTAAAGAAGAGTTAAAAGTGTTAAATTCCATGTTTAATAAAAAACGCTTTTTTAATATAGGGATATAAGAAATATAAATTCGTTTATTAATATTAATTAGAAAGATAAAAGTATTTACTAGAAAATTGTATTTTATTTATAAATTTTATACATTAATTAATTAAATATATTTATGACACAATGAAGATACATTCATTACCTTGTTAATGAAAGAATCAATAAAATGGAATCATCAATATTAAAATAAATATAATTTCAATGATTTTATTCCATCCATGAATTTTATAGGGGCATATGACATTTTATGGTTGATTAAATGTATCTTTTTTGATGTAATCATGTTTTTATGACTTTCAAAAAAACCAAATACCATATAGTGTCAAAATTGACATAAATTACTTTTTATAACAAATACTATGTTATTGGTTGATATAATATTCATAAAAAACTAATAATCGGCCAAAGGTATTAAATAATATTATATATGTCATTAATGATCTACTTGTGGTTCACTTGGATGTTTATTTTATGTTTAGTAACCATATAGTGTAAGAATACATGTATACACGGTAAAAGTTAAACTATTTAACTAAGCGTAAAAACTAACATACAAGGATAAAATGGTAACCCAAACTTGCCTAAAACATATTGGTTGAGATTATATCAATCCATAAACACCTTATACTCAAAATAAATTATTTTTGATCCATTGAAACAGAAAATTATTTTATTATAAAATAATATTTCTATCTTTTTCTAAAGTGACCCTAACCTCTCTTATAAAAGTTCACTTCTCCTTATCTAAAAATAACACCTCCAAAAGAATTTAGTTCAAGAAAACCCTACCCAAATATCCTCCCAACATCAATCACATCAAACTATAGTTCTTATGTTTGTTTATAAATCCAACCAATGAAGCCCTTTTGATCAACACAAAAGGAAACACCCGAAGAAGAGGTAACAATTTCCCACCCTCTTTTAAGTTCATTTCATCGTACACTACCTCTTTCTTTGTTGTTTCCATAACAAAATAATAAATAAAGTACCTACTATATATTGGGATGTTATTATAAATAAGTTACAACCATATTCGTTATTCTATCCATCCTCTAAATGACAAAGTCACCAGACATGCGTATGTACAGATTACCGTCTCCATGTCGGGGTGCTGTTTGTTATTCAAACACTTGATTATATGGATGGATATAATAATGAGTATAAATGACGTAAATGATAAATATATAATGTTAATTATTCATTATAAATGATATATCATCCAATTACATACGATTTCTCCATCAATATAATGAAATTGTCGCTCGTGCGTACGTACGGATTACCGTCTCCAAGATGGGATGAGATTCAATCCCATGTTCACCATTAAATGATGATTATAAAAATATATATTATCAATAAGTATGTAAAATATTAAATAATAATTATACTGAATATAAATATGTATATATATATATATATATATTTGTGTGTGTGTGTATGTACTTACATATATCCTATTCCCTTACTTCCGTTCAATACAATATGAAAACGGAAACACCGTTAATGCAATCATAAAACCTACCATCTCCATAAATAGTGACTTCCATTTCATATATCTATCTATTATAAATATTTATATTCTAAATATATATGATATATAAATCAAGGACTATATTGTGGATTTATTTAAATAATGATCTAATTGATACGATCAAGAATAACAAGTTAAAACACGTACGATAACAAAAACAATTATTACCCCAAATGTTAATTTAACATGGAAATAATTATTAAATGGGATGTATAAAGTCATAAAAGAATAATTTATGATATAATAGATATGAATATGGTTCTATTATAATTTAATAACATACTATTGTCATTATACAGTAGGATAAACATACCCTCAACCAAAGGAAAGTGAAAGGTAAGGGATAGTTCCACAATCTCTTTATTATTCGAGGTTTTTTTATATAAGTATCTACTAGGACATATTTATTATCCATTTCCATGATTCATAAATGTGTTTTCAAAGGGTTTAGTTTTTAATGTAATTTTACTAAGATATCATTTTAAAATTTTAAAATTTTTATTCTTCTAAGACTTTCTCATTAATGTCCATGTTTTCAAAATGGTTTTAAGGACATATTTATATAGAAATGAATGATTTAAAATGTTAATTCCTTTAAAAAGTTTAAAAGTGTTATGGGAGACATTTATTAAAAAATATCTTTTAAATTTATTCCTTTATAAATTATGTGACTTTTAAATGATTTCTTGAAAAATGGATATTTTTTCTCAATGATTTTTACTAATCATTTTCAACTATGCCAACATCCTTTGCTGAATATTATTCTTGATTGTGGTTTATTTGTTATGATACAATACATCCATATTTTATTGAATATTTTTTGATATATTTGACTATGGATGTGTTATTTTTATACCATTTATGGTTTATGGTTAATGTGTTAACATTTTGTATGCTAGTTTTCATATTAATGAATATGTTATATTTCTACCTTCTCATATGAGGAATGCATTGGACTTTGTAAGTGACAAGTGGAGCCCTCTATATCTCCTCGATGCATCGGTAGGTCTCATGAGACAATTAGATGTGGAATTTGATGAGGCCTTTCCCAATTTGATGTATGGTATTGTCCGAGGATTAAATCATTTTTTGACATCTTGGTCGAGGCCTTGACAATATTTTTTAGAGTGTCTGGCATTATACATTACCACATTATGAAAATATTATTAATGGTTATTATGGTTATTAGACTTGTAGAATACCCATGACTATGTTTTGTTATGTCATTTTTTACTCAACTGATACTCCTACCATAAAGCGTTCATGATTATTATTTGAAAAGGCATGTTTTTTTAATTATTCATCATGCTTAATGTTTATGTTATATTCCACTGTATTTATTACCCTTACTAAGTGTTCAAGATGACCTAGTTCTTAAGCTTAATTATCCCATGATTTCAAGAATTGTATTATGATTGATAAAAAGGGTTAATCTAGGGGATTAATCACGTTCTCAAAGGATAATTTATGTTGTGTTTTATTTTTCAAATGTGTAATGTAATTATCATGTATGTAATATATTTTCCAAGACTGCTAAACTGATAAGTCTTTTAAGACAAGATTCCTTATAATAATGCCAATTTATTAAAATAATGCACCGACTCTGGGCTTCTGGGATTGGGGCATTGTATAACAAGCCATAATTTGTATTAATTTTATGTTATAGGGAAATATTTCTTACATTTTAACACGCTATGGAAAGGACATCATAATGTATATTAATAAAAATAGTTATGACATTTTTTATAGTTAAACATTCATTTAATTATGACATATCACCAAGAAGAGTGAATACATCATGATAAATGGGTTTTTATAGGAGATGAATATCCTAGGATGTTGTGGTACTATAATATGATATTAAATAAATGATTCGAAAATGTATATAATGCACATATGTGTAACAGTAAGGGTATAAATCTCTTATAAAATAGTTGGGTTCTGTGAATTTTAAATAACCACCTAATAATATGTGAATTTACATGAGGTGGAAACCTAAGGGTATATGTCAACCATTGAAAATAGTGGAATCCTTTATTCCACACAATCAGGGCAATAACATCTTCATTTTAGGGTGGTGTCTCATTTGGTACTAATATATCTCCTAGGTGAATCATTTGAGTCATTTATTTATTCATTATTAAATCCTAGTGGCTTCACATTTGTTTAAACACCATTATTACTAGTTTACAAGAGTAGAGTATTAGGAGTAGGGGATACCAATGTCGAAGGGGTTCCTATTAAGGAATTTAAAATTTAGGAATTTGATGGTACCATCATAGATATTGATTATATAGAGCTATTTTGTGGATAATATAATATTCAATTAGGGTTATAGAACCATAAATTCTATTAATGTAGGTATTAGGCATATTTAGAGTTGATGGGATAAAACTTGTGACATATAAGTACACAATCAACAAAGGGGATGATCAGTTTAATATGATGAACTCTTTTTCTAATGAAACATAAAGAAAAGAGGACATTGTATTATAGTTTAATATCATGTGATGGGGAAATGGTTACCTAACATTGGAATGAATTTTCCTTCATTTAACTAGTCATAGTGACTTTCAAGGTTCACCAAACCTCCATGAGTCATGATTAGTGTAAGAAATGAGGGAAAATTGGACAATTGATTGATCCATGAGAGAGATTTAATGATAAGGAATATTTGGGAGATTCAAATATTGGTAGGAGAGGAACTACCCAAAAATATATGGTCCTCCCCTATATGCTTAAAAGGGAGAGGTGAAAACATGTAGTTGGGACTAAAATACCAGTCAATACATCACTTTGTATCCCATATAATGATAATCAAGCCACACATAGATATAATAGATAAATTCCATGAATTTCAAGAGTTTCCATATGGTTGGGTAAAAAATCCGATATATAATGGCTAGAAAAATGATTTTGGATATAGGATTCACTATGTTCCATATCATAATAATAATCAAGACACACATAGTTCATAGCTATTTATCAACATAGGTATAGACCATATATTGGGATGGGTGCATTTATATATGTTGTGGATATGACCATAATATAGATTTGGTCATCACTACATATCATATGATAATCAAGAATCAATCCAGATGTGGTTCTTTGAAACAAACAATCTTGCCAAAGTCTTACCCATAATCCTGGAGGAGGTATATAATTTTTTTTCCTCTTAACATATAATTTAGGATTTGGGTTTCACTAAATATCCTATTGGAATAATAATCAATCAAAAATTATTTCTAATATTGATATTCCATGGGTCGGATTAAAAATTACATAGGGGGAATCATTATTACCATTAACATGGGGGCTAGACCAAGGAATTTGGGATCTTTTCCAAACTATGTATCCTATGTAAATAGAGATAATCCCAAACATAGTTCTTAAATGAATATTCGACACATAAATCAGAACCATGAATAGGGGAAACATTTTTTCCATTTATATTATAACTGGGCATATGATTTGGGATTTGGGCATCATTATGTTTCCTGTATAAAGTACAATAATCCCACCAATAGTTCTATTATGAAAATTCCATATATATGTTATGATATATGAAAAGAGAGGGGTTAAATTCTAATATTGTATCTAGAATAAGTAAAAGAGATATTGGAGTCACTATGTGTCACATATTAATTGGAATCAAGACACACATAGTTCATGAAATGAAATATTACTTACATAGTTATGTCTTATACACTGGGAGGGGAATGTTTTGATTTACATTTTTTCTAGACCCATGAATGGAGATCTAAGCATAAATATGTATTCTATTTAAATAGAAATAAATCCACACATATTTCTTATATATAAAATTTCCTATGTGTCTTTGACTCACACATAGATGTGGTAGAACATCATATTTATTTCTCATAGATCTAGTTCATGTAAAGTGTATCATTTGTGAAGTAGCATCCCCAGTGTAGTTTAATGTCATATGGTATGGATGTATTATATGTAGTATAATGTAACATAGTATGTATTATTTTTTTAAATTGTTTAAATTATTTCCACTATGATTTAGAGTCCTTAATGATAGCTATGCAATGAACTTATATAGAATCCTTCCATGGGGGGGGGGGTGTATGATGTGTTCCACATCCATTATGGACAATCAATACGATTCATTAAAATAGAAATTATGTATGATGTATATCCGTTTCCTCATGTACTATAACTTTAGAGGTTTTCCTCTTCATAGCTTTTGGGGTTTGAGAACAAATAATAGTTCTCCATGGAGGAACAAGATGAGGTGATCATTTTTATTGAAGGCTCACACAATCTAATTTTGATGTAATTTTATTCTATGATCCGTAAAAAACAATTCACATCAATACATTCCATCTAATTTATCCACATTTAATATTTCTCATCATCATATTGTTATTGAAAGATATTTAATCAGAGAAATCATCAATGGGGGAAAACATCTTTATTTCCATAAACCAATTAATATGGAGTCTTGTGTGTGGAATTGGATGTTGTGGTATGCTAAGAAGATAATGACTGATGGATCTTGTCTCAAAAGGTTTTATTATCATTTCCCACCATTTAATAGAGTTTATTTGATACATTATAACTAATAGCCTATATTTTTTCCATTTTCTACTACATGATATCTTGATTATTTCTTGGATTCAAAGTATCAATCCTGGTACAATTTCATCAATTTAGTAGAAAAACATGTGGTTTCATTTTCATTTATAATCTTGTGAGGTGCACAAAATATATTGATGATATTGGTCCTCAGATATTTTGTGACATTTTTCCTCCAAAAATCCATGATGGGTATGGAATTTTCACATTTGGGAAGATTATTAGTTATAGTAAGGATGTACTATTACTTCTCAACTACAGTTTGTTGATCTCGACCGAAAAAATACATTATCCATATGGTAAATGGAAAAGTTAATATTAAAACATTATTAGAAAATATGGGATATGTGTATGACATTCTAATGTATCTAGAATTTATGACCATTCATAGTGAATTCTAAACATATCTATATCTTGGTTTTCTAGTTATAATCAACCATCCAATTTAGTGGGAATGTTAGTTACCAAAGTATAGATCATCAGATGATCCTAAATGTAATTATTCTATGATGTTGGTAATATCTCTGTATCAAATTAATATATGTAGGTATCCATCAGTGACTAATTTATAGAGGAATTTATTTCAATTTGGCATGTACGGAAGTGTGATGATTACTTCTCTCCTCTAATTATATTCAATATTGAAACAATTTAGAGGGGGGTCACATAGTGGATGTTATCTATTATGGGATCCATCCATCATGGGGTGGATATCATCTTACCACACAATGGGAAGTGTTGACCTAGTTGATTTCATCCATTTAAATGATTAGGACAAATGATATCACCTTTTGGTGCATGATGGAGAAAACCAATAAATCAAAATTAGGATCATCCATCACTATGGATACATTATCCAAGTCATTGATAAGTGTGTTTTATAATCATGGTATGTGATGTAATGTTTGATCAAAATGGAATTCCCCCATTAGTCCTCCTATATAACTGCTGAGAGTACAAAATCTATCTTTCTTGATGATTTACTCATCCTCGGTTTGTTTAGTCACTAGATATGAATCCGCTTTGATATAATGGAAGGATGCGTTTATATATAGGGTCAGATTAAAGAGAAAAATGAGGGTTTGGTATTTTCCACATCATTATTAGGGCATTCTGATAGTAAAATAGAGTAAAGAATTTTTTGTTCCATGGAAAAATAAAATCCTTAGATGAACCTGATTGAGCTTCACGTTTTTCATCCCAATTCCAATAGAAAACTCGGAGAAATAATCAACATACAACTGATGTGTTCATATTGTTTCAAGGAAATAGAAAGAATCATTATCTGGAAGTTATCTTATTATTGGTGTGCTCTCTAAAAAAGTATGTTCTTCAAGGAAATCAGCCAGGCCCTGCCATTTAACTCCCTTCTATGAAAGGAAAATGATGCCATTTTATTGTATAATAACATCCCATCATGCGAAATTCCTAGTAAATATAAGGTTTACAAGGATTTACTAGTGTGGGTTAATATGAGAGACTATTTAATAGTTTTTATGATATATGAAACTCCATATTTGTTCACTATAAATATGAGTATGAGGCAGTTATTCTCTATATTAGAATATCAGGTCTCAATACCTATCATTGTTAGACTAAGATTTTGGAGGATATATTCATTTGATTCCTCATTTTCGGGTTTGAGTAGACTACCCATAGATCATTCCATGGAGAGAACATATAATATAAGTGGGTTTCATTCCATGGGATGCTTCTGGATTGCTGGGCATAGTATCTACAACTTGACATTCTATAATTCTACAAGAAAATCCTCGTACCAATAGTAAGAAACACCCTTCTTGAATAAATTAGTGAATGGGAGGGATTATCTAGACAGGATGGCTATGAAATAAAAAATATAGTAGAGGATACCCATAATACCACTTATTAATTAATATTTCAATGGGGTGAAATTTTTAGGATTTCCCTTTTGATTTATTTATAAACCTATATATTTTATTGTTTTACCACACAACAAAATAATTTCTTAAGAGTTACTCTAAAATAACACTTTATAGGTTTCATATTCAAACTATGCTACTTAACATTTCTGAGCACAATTGGAATATTTGTGATATAATCACATTGATGTCAATATTTTTCTACTAGGTATTCAATATATCTTTCCATGAATTTTTCCAATAAGGGTTTAAACATATTATTCATGGTGATATGGTAAGGATATCCATTATTCATTAAACCAAAGGGCATGATTTGATAGAAAAATATACACTAAGGGTCTCTAAAGGTGTTTTTGTCCCCATATTCAAGGTATATACTTATCTGATTACATCCCTAATACACATAAATTAATGATAGGTATTATATTCTAGTTGTTTAATTGATTAAAAATTTTATGATCATCAATGAGAAATCATATTTAGGATGTGTCGATCAAGGAGTCTAAAATCAATACATCCCATGATATTCCATTTCTTTTTCATGATGGAGATGATATAGGAATTCCATTATGGGTTTTTCACTTCAAGGAAAAATATTTCTTTGACCAAATTTTAAATATATGATTTTACAATAGTGTAATGATATGGGATAATTATCTTATCATCCTAATTGAATCCTCAATGATAATCAGGTAAGGCTAGGTGATGTGTATCCATGTCGGTGTTCAGCTCTTACATCTATACATAATTCCATGAGAACACATATCGATGATACTTTATAAATATAATATAAATTTACATCTCCTTGAGGTATGTAGAAGAATAGATTAACATAGGTCATGTGTTTTCATCCTTTACAAGATTCACTTACCTAATCTCATCAATATTGATGGAAATGACTTCCTCAAATGCGGGAGGAACATTATTAAGGTTATCCTATTATTCATAGATAGCTGATTCTGTGAGGAAATCATCTTGTATGATTGATAACTTTGGGGAATATTCTCCCCTTTTGAGATATGTGAGACCATGAGATGTCAAATTGACATCTAGAACTACTAGAGAAATCATAGAGAGATTTATGGGGAGATGTTATCTTTTTTTCAAGTATATTGGGGGTATTAGAGATATAGAAATCTACATTTGTAGAGAATATAGTGGAGAAATATTTGATATATGATGATTTAGAAAGAGAAATATTGGATCCAGATTGAAAATTAGTTTGACAGCCCTTTGAAAAAAAAATTAGCTGACATTATAGTTAACACATTGGAAAAATATAGTGATTTTTGTGGTTTATATTAGCATTCTTGAAATAAATATTCATCCATGATCAGGTTTGTGGGTAACACATAATCCTAGTATAGTATTCCCTAGGGATTCACAGGGACAGTCCCCAAGCCATTAAGAGTTGAAAGGCGAATATCATCATCCATTTTTAGTTATTTTCCTTGCTTATAGTAGAAAACTATTATAGCATATATGGATTCACTTGACTCAAAGGGGGAACTATCCCCATATAGTACGTCAACAATAAAATATATTTCTTATTTCAAGAATTGATTAAATCTTGAAGGTACTACTAAATGGTATTTAATCCATGGTCTTCCAATAATGAAATCATAAAATATTTATTGAGGTGTAAATATTAAATCCACATAAGAAACAAGATCCCTAAACGAATCCTTAGGCATGATCTTCCAAATATTCCTTTGCTCACTCTTTTCATAAAAATCAATGGTTTCTTAATCATAGATAATTTTACCTACTAATATCCCAATAATAAGAAGATATTAATCAGGATGACATTGATATTGAAACCCATTTCAACCATATCCATTCTAATGTTGACTATATCATGTTTTAAGGAAAAACGTGTTCTGACATGTCCCTAGATAACACCATCCATCTCATGTTCTATGAATGAGATAGAGTTATGATATTATGATGGAATAGTGTCCACTTGGTAATCCTATGATGTATTGAATTCAGTCTCAAAATCATATGGTATCTAATGGTCCTCGATGAGTTCATCTATGAGTTATTTTGAAATATAGAGAACATCTAGGATTGAGAGTATGATTGGGACAGTAGTAGAAAATTTCAGAATAATGTATTTTTGTACCATAAGTCACTACATCCCATAGTGGGGTTTCCCCATTTTCTATCACTTATGATTAGATGTGTTTAATTTGTAAGATCCTAGTGATTGAGAAGAGGTTGAGTGATCTTATTATACAATTGGAATATGTAACAATGACCATTCAATTTACATGGGATGATGTGACAACAATACCAATTTTAGGTGACCATATATAATGAATATAATGGAATGATAACTAGAGGGATATAATATATATCTATAAATCATTTTTTCTTGGTGATGTGATTACACACAAGTCTCAGAGGAATATATGGATTTTATCGGGGGCATGATACAAATATTAGGTTTGACCATGTCAGTACCAACAATTGTATCATAATCTTTTACAGCTCCAGCTTCGAACCCCACAATAAGGTATTAGAAACATTCATGTAGGGGAATATTAAACCATAGAGAAGAGATATTTCATGTTAACGAAATTAAATAAATATATTATATCTTTATATAATGTGCATCCCATTTTGTGTGGTGATTCTTGTTCTCTAGATGTTTAATAAATGAAATATGCAATCATTAGAGATTGTATAGGTGCTAGATTTGACTCTTTTTCAAATTTATTCCCCTATTTTGATGACTATGTATACATCAGAGATTCATATTTAATGATGACTCCCTATGTGTTAATATTTTTACTAATTTATGACACTACACTCTCAATATGACATTAGAATGGTCAACTAACTTTTGATTCATCCAGTTATCAACCTTCTATCCATGCTTGGATAGATCATCTTTCCAGTCTCCATCTTCATCGCGTAGAGTGTTGGTTACACTTGTCAACTATGTTAGGTACTTCTCTAGTATCACTATTCTAGAATCAAACATTCTTTAGAGGACTTCATTGAGGAAAAAGCATCCACGAATGGTGTAACATAGTCTCCTATGGAAGGAGAAATTATCCAGATGATATATTATTTTTAACAGATTGGGGTTTGTAGTTTTTATTTGCTTGAGTAGGTTATTTTACATGGTTGTTAGAAAATAACCAAGTCACTTGTCATTTTATAAGGAATTCACTTTATTTTTCAATTCCTTAAACAATAGGTGATAGAAAACTATTTTTTATTATAGACAGTGGATATTTTTTTGGATCTTCTACGCCATGGGTTTCACCAGATGAACCAGAGAATCCTTAGGTGATTTTTCAATCACTTCTATTTGTTTCGGGGTAAGAGTCATAATCTATTCCTTACTAGTTATTTTTACCTTTTCCATGGAAATGTGTTTATATTTATCTTGGGCTCACAAAATTGATCAATTAAGAATTGTTCCAAATATATGAACTCATGGAATCCCCCTAGAATCTTTATTAGGATCAAAGTTGTTTAGAGCTCATTTCTATGATCCTCATCAAAAAATTTCAGTAATTTATCCAATGGTAGAGGGACACATAGTGAATAGTTTAAAACATTTTACCTAATGTAGAATTTAGAAACCCTTTCATTTTTAAATTTATTTCTATTTTGGTCCTAGAATTTTTTTTTCATTTCATAGTGTGGAGATGAACAATTAAATGGATTTTTGAATAATATCTTCCCATCCAATGATGGAAAAATTTGGAAGGTTTTGTACCAGATGAAGATTGGCCACAATAGAGTCCACATATAATATCTATAATGACACAATGTTTTATAAATGGAATTGCATTATTATAATTATGTCTTATAATTATGTCTTATAATATAATAACATAAAATCACATTTGGAAACAAAATTCCACATCATTTACAAATGAACTAAAAAATATTACGTGACGTTTAAACGAAACATTTCCAGTTCTATGATATGAATTTCCAAAACATGACATACACAGTTACGATCGGAATGTTATTTCGAGTCAGATTGGACAAACGCAATTTTTGGTGAATTGTAACATACCGTTATGAATAATTCTATGACCCTTATGGTAGTAAATTGACCAAGTGAAATGAAACCTTACCAATAATAGTATAAATAAATAATTTCCATCCTATAAGTGATAATAAGATATAATTATATTACAGTGATGGAATTATTTTTGTAATGAAGATTTAATGGTTAATCTAATAATATAAAAGAGATTTTATTTTCATTAAATTTATTTATAAAATATAATATTTATGTCTTATGGTTATATGATAATTTTATGAGAACTTAATTAACTTTTGATTCTACTAGAAAAGATGATTTAATTATAAAGCTTGTATTTTTCATGTTAATTAGGATTTTAATTAAAAAATAAATTATTCATATTTATAAAAATATTTTCATAGAATGGTGTTGATTTTTTAATTTTACATTTCTAAAAAAATGTTGGTATGAATTTTTAGATTTTTCTGAAATACTTGATTTTTCAGTGAATAGTAAAATATAGTAAATTACAGTATTAATACAGTATAAGTTGAAGTCACTATTCCTAAAATCATGAGTGATGTAAGAACCCAAATATAGAACTCACATGCCATAATTATTTAATTTAGTCATGGAATCATCACTATTTATTTTGTTGACAGAAATTAATAAGCAAATATATTAAATATTGAGAAAACCCCTCTTCTGTCCACTTTAAATATCACTCCTCACAACCTCATTTCGAAACTCCTAGAAAGATTCAAGACCTATATAAATTCTATAAAAACACTTCCCTATACCACCCCAGAAATCATGGATCTATTAATCTTATTAAAGGACAAAGCCTAGCTTCCTTGGGGAGGATCTCAATTGGGGAATTCTAGAGTTAATTCCTCCCTCTCTTTTCATTCAATTTCCTTTAAAATTGACGTTATGTTATTCTCTTATTCTCTACGCCACTTTTCCAAATTTCATTATATCTTTAGTATGATTGATATACTATCATTATATCATGTTAATGTAATATTATTCCTTAAAAACAACCCTCTATTTATTCTATTGGTTTATAATAAAATGGTTGCTCATGATGTGTTAATTTACCATCATCGTGGGTGATGCCCCTAACATTTACCTCAATGCCTTCAAGAGTCTCAGTAAAACAATTAAATGGTTGAAAAAATACCGTAATATATATTTTCTAACCCCTTTTATATTTTTGAAACAACTTTTACAAATAATTCTAAATGATATAACAAAACATGTTCGTTGTGATCAAAAAATCGCCCAAATTAACCAAAACTCATCATCATTAAATTTTATCTAATGATTTATCATAATGGTATCTGAGTAGCATCATTATAAGGTCATTTAAAATTCTATAAGATAATTAATAACATGAAATATGAATTCTTTATGTTTATCCATGTTCTACATGAACATCTGTTCATGTGTATGAGGGAACCGTTCTTGAAAACTATGAAAAAGAACACTCATGAACAATTAATTTATACAATATAAATCATCCAAAGGCCCATAAGAGAATATAATAAAACCATATGGAATCAGTAACATTTATTAATGGTTTTTTATGTTTCAATTAATTAATCTAATGTTATTATACATGACAATAATTTGAAAAAGCGTTCAGACACACAATATTGGGAATTTTCAAACCCAACATTCTTTCTTTGGGGTCTCCCTATTTTACTCAATTTTCAGTATGTTTATTCCTTAAAATAAAATTTTTCACCATTATATTACCTTTTATGTTATATACATGTTTTAAACTAGAGTTTATTTCAAACACAATGTTTTGAAAAAGAACTCTTCTATAAAAAACACACCTTTTACTTATCACTCATAAATGATGGTTTCTTTTTCATGTATATTATTTGATCGTTCATTTTGGAACCCAAAGTTTATCAATGCATGTGTTATGAAGTGTAACCCATTACTTTCCATGGGTTGTTTTATGTTCAATATTTGTATATGTTTATGTGTTATGTATGATAATGTAAACGTTATGATGTTATGGGTGCGTAGGGAATTATATAGTGCAATGAAAATGTTATGATGTGATGGGTGAACATGAAATTATATAACACTCCAATTAATTGGGAAATTTTAAGAACCTCATGAGTAAAGTGAAATATTCTTGATCATTATGCTATCTTTTTTCACAACTATGTGTGGTATTTGATCACTAAGGCATGATGTTTCATTTTAATGCATTACCACATTCCAATTATTTGTTTAATGTTTCCTATCAAGATTATGATCTTATGAATATGTTATGATGATAATGATTATGAACACCCGATGATATATTGTTTCATGTTCTTATCTATCCACTAACTCAAATTTTATATCACACATTTTTGATATATATCCTTAGGTGATTATGCATACTAAGGAGAAATAATGGGCCCATAAGAAGAAAGAGAATAAGAAATTAAATAAATGTGTACTTTTTATGATTAAAAATTTATGTATTGTATTAGTTTTACCAATACACTAAACCTTTTAATAATCATTGTGTAATGTTTTTCTGTTGTTTATCATTAAAATGATATAAAATTAATGTTTGAAAATCAGTGTCTCTATAGTTGGTATTAGAGGAAAAAATTAGTTAATTTGGGAATTAGTATTAGGAAACCTCGGTGAAAAGTCTAGTATGAGACTATGTATATGTAAGAACAGATGAATCTTTGCTAAACATAGTGATCCTATAAGATATTATTTTAGTGTTAACTGAACAAAGGAATAAATTTTTTATTCTTGACTTGGTGACTTCTATTTTCTACTAATGTCTTTTTTTATAAAATGGTGTGAACTAAGGGACACTAGTCTAACGACTAAAGTGAGGGAAAATCTAGTGATTCCCCCAATGACGCCCCCATTGATTTGGGAGGGGGAGTTCAAAACCGCATGGAAATTCATACCAAGTTGTCTGATGTTATGAATAATAACCTCAATAATGTATAATGTATCCTTATCCTAAGAGGGAGAAACTAGTTGTTGAGTGTTTCTTCAGAAAAGGCCATTGTTGTTTAGTTGATCTTTTGATACACTAGCTACGCAAGAGTCAGTAAACTCTATGGATAATATATATTTTTTGTGATTCAATGTTTTGAGATGGATAAGGAGACTCTAGCGGGTTATCATCTCAATGGAGACGCAGACCAATGGTATGGTTTGATTAAGAACACCAAGACGAGGGATGAAATTGGAGATATGGAGGGGTAGTACATTAATATAATGTTTCATAACTAGTATTTCCAATGAACTCTTTAAGAAGATATGGAAACAGAATTCATAGAGATAAAAAAAAGGACAGACAATTTTTCATGGTCAATGAAGTGAATTTCACAAGGCATCCAAGGTATGCTTTGGGATTTGTTATCAACAATGAATGAAAAATTGATATATTCTTTAGTGTATTAAAACCACACATTCAAAAGGATATTTAAATTCTTGACATTGAGGGTTATGAAGAATCTCATGGATGTTCTCACAAATTGGAGATATTGTTTCGGGAATGGTCCAATGGATTGGTGATAAGAAACAAATGATGGAGGTTCATGTGGGGGGGTCTAATGAGAAAAGTGGACATAATACTCAATAAATCACAAGTATAAAAAATGGTGGAAGAAACATCATGGGAATTTACTCAAACGGATGGGTAAATTCTTGATGTGTGGGAAAGAAGTCCATCAAGATCAAGACTGTCAAAAAGACATGAGATTGATGGATAACGTGGTGGAGGAAATGAGAGAACCACCCATGGTCCAACACTACAACTATAGGGAGAAAAGGAACTATGCAAGAGAGTGCACGAAACATTGAGTCATTGAGGGAAATTAGTGTTAGAATCCACAAAAGAAAAATGAGTAATTGAATGCCTATTCCATCACTATTATATATGTTGATCATGAAAATGAAGTTGTATAAGGTAAAATTCCAATTAACTTGAGAATGGAAAAAGTATTATTTGATCTAGTTCTATACATTCATTTATATCTTTCATGTTTTCTAGAACTATAGAATTGAAGCCACCAAACCTTGAATTAAATATATATTTAAAAACACCAAGTGGTTCCATCATTTCTACCTATGTGTTGGAATCTTCTACTATTGGCGTATGTGGGAATATTCTTCCATTAAATCTCATGCTACATTAATTGGTGTAATTTGATACTATAATGGTAATGGATTGGATCATGTTATATAGATCACATATCAACTTTTGGGAAAAGGAAATATATTTTCATAATCTATACAATCCCATTCTCCTCTGCAAATTCAAGGAAGATCCTGAATCCCCTTTGGAAAATCCTTCAATGGTGTGGGTGTTGATTACCTATGAAGAGACACACCTATGTTAAATGGTTGAGTTGAAAGAACTTTTCAACCTAGCCAAAATTCCCATCATGATGGAATACAATGATTTATTTCCCAATGAGTTACCCAAAAATCCCCCAGATAATGAGGTAATGTTCTCCCTAGAACTCATAACTGGAGATACTATTATTTCAAAGTGTCCATGTAGGATGACTCATATCAAATTAGAGGATTTAAAAAATCATATGAAAAGGACTTCAGAAAAAGGTTCATATTCTCTTGTGTATCAGAATGGGGTGATCCATTGGACACTGTGAATAAGAAGGATGGATCAATACAGTTGTGCATCAACAATTGAATGATCGACAAGATCACCATAATGAACAAGTATCCTCTCCCAATGATTGATTACCTGTTCGATCAGCTGTGAGGAGCTCAGAAATTCCCAAATATGGATCTCCATTCTGGCTGTCATCACCTAATGGTGAAGAAGGGAGATATTTAAAAGATTCCCTTCCATATATGGTACGAAAAATATGAGTTTCTGCTGATCCACTTAGAAATTACTAATTCCCCTTCAATATTAATGGATTTGATGAATAGATTCATTAGAAATTACCTCAAAAAATTTTTGGTAGCGTTTATCACTGATATTCTCATATAATCAAAGAGAAAGGAGTACCATGATGAACATCTTAGACTTGTGATGGAGGTATTGTGAATGGAGAAGGTGTACATCATGATCACCAAGTGTTACTTTTGGATGAATCAATCCATGTTCTTAGGACAGGCAATTTCAAGTGAGGGATTTTATGAGGACCCATTATAAAAAGGATATTGAGTAATGGCTCAGACCCTCTAGTGTCACAGAATTCCGTAGTTTTCTTGGATTAGCTAGGTACTACCGAAATATTGTGAGAACATTTTCATGATTTTCATGCCTGCTAAAAATGTTAACATTGAATGGGGTGAAATATGTATGGATATAAGAATTTAAGGAAATATTATAGAAGACAAAGATATGGCAGATCACAACACATGTACTTACATTACCGAAAATTAGAGAATTTTTTGGGATATAAAATGATTATTCAAAGAAAGGTGTAGACGCCGGAAAACTCCGTTGTTCCCAAACGAAGCTCCGGATGCGGAAAGCGAGGTCATATTTGGAGTCGGAAGAATGTTTCGGAGGGCCCGGAGGCCTTGCGCGGAATTTCAGAGGTCTGCGCGCAAAGATGATGATCCGCGCGCAAAACCCCCGGGATGCGCGCAACTCCCTTGCGCGCCGTGCCCGATTCCGCGCCCGCGAGGAGAATTCCGCGCTCGCGCCTTGGATTCCGCGCCCGGGGTTGCCTATAAATACTAGGCGACCCCCAACGTTTCAAAGGTTGCTGGAAGTCGAACGGTCTCCCGCGCGCGCAATTCAACCCCTTCCGCGCGCAATGCCGCTCTTCAGGTAACCTTCTTTCTTTCGCGCAATAGAGCCTTGGGGTCCGCCTTCGCGCGCAATCCCCTTGGCTCCTTCCCTTTGAATAAATTTCAACCCGAAGGCCTTTGCGCGCAAAAGAAGCTTCTTGCGCGCAATTGCCCCCGGGTGCGCGCAATCCAACCCGATTGCGCGCACCCCCCCATCTTCAAAGTGGCCATTCGTTAGAGAATGAGCCGTTGCCCCCGCGCGCTACCCGAAGCCCGGTGCGCGCAATCCCAATCATCCGCGCGCGAAGCGCTGGCCCAATTGCGCGCCAGCCTGCCATTTTGCGCGCCGACCCGCGGTTTTGCGCGCAAAGCTCCTCTTTTGCGCGCAATCCGCCAGGGTCGCCTCCCTTGACCCCCTTTGGGTACCCGCCTGCGTGGCGCCCGATGGTCTTCATCGCAGGTGCCCGCGTTGTGCGTCGTCTTTCCGTGCGCCCCCCCCCCCCCCCCCTAGGCTCGCGCGAAGTGACACGGACCTACCGGCGGCTTTTTCGTCCAGCATGACGCTAAACTGCACTACGTCCGAGCTACAAGACGTTAAACTGTTCAGCATTCGTCCAGCATGACGCTAAACTGCACTACGTCCGAGCTACAAGACGTTAAACTGTTCAGCATTCGTCCAGCATGACGCTAAACTGCACTACGTCCGAGCTACAAGACGTTAAACTGTTCAGCATTCGTCCAGCATGACGCTAAACTGCACTACTTCCGAGCTACAAGACATTAAACTGTTCAGCATTCGTCCAGCATGACGCTAAACTGCACTACGTCCGAGCTACAAGACGTTAAACTGTTCATCATTCGTCCTGCATGACGCTAAACCGCACCACGTCCTGCACGACGTTAAACTGTATACGTCCAGGCTGCACGACGTTAAACTGCCTTGCCCCCATAGTCCGCGCTGCAAGACGTTAAACTGCCAAGTGTTTCGTCCTCAACACACGACGTTAAACTGTACTTCGTCCGGCAAGACGTTAAACCGTCCGCTTCGTCCTCAACACATGACGTTAAACTGTACTTCGTCTGGCAAGACGCTAAACCGTCCGCTTCGTCCGATCCCGTGCTCTGCACGCAGGGTCTCCCCCGGTTTGGACGTGGCCCCCACCCGCTCGTCTCTGCAGGGATGTCGGGATTGTCCCCCTTTTGGGACGATTTAATGGGAGTGGCTTTTCCCTACGGGGGCAGGGTATTACAAACCCCTAGTTTCTCGTGGGAGGCTGCACATGTGTATCTCCATTGCGCCTCCCCACTGCCGAAGCCAGTAGAGGGTGTGACTAGGATCGAGGTGTCTTCTGCTTTCGGTCCAGGTCCCTTCCAACTGAGTTTTGCCGCATCCGGGCTGCCTCAAGTGCGTAAGTCCTGACAGAATGAACTACGTGGACTTTGATCCCTGTCTTCTATACAGGGTACGTAGGAAGCCTTCTTGAGGTCCAAGCCCGCCACCTGGTCGTCCCGGTCGTATTTACGTCGGTTCGTCCATCAGTGGACCCCTCCAGGGTTCACGCTTGCGTCGATTCACCTATGAATCCGCCCCTGTGGGAGACTGCCCGTGTGTATCTCCACTGTGCCTCCCCACAGCCCCTTTTCCCATTTCTCCTTTTATCGTCCAGCATGACGTGAAACTGTGATCCACCCGGCCGTTCCACCCCCCTCTGTGCGAGGTGGTCCGGTTCAATCCTCCGCCCGGCGGCCTAGACCTCTTCGTGAGTCGGCTTGCCGACGTCCAGCATGACGTTAAACTGTATACCCGAACTACGTTGACTTTGATCCGTGCTAACGTGCGGTACGTAGGAAGCCTCTACGGGGTCCAAGCTCTTCACTCCATCATCCATCCTGATCCTTACCCGGGCCGCCACATCCCGGTGGGGTCATGCCACTTCACTCCACTCCACATCATTTGGGAAGCCACCCATGTGCTGGCCCCAGCGTCGGAGGTTCCCCGCAAGGGGTTCTGTCATCCGATCCACTTTTCGTGTTGATCGGTCCGATGCCGTCCCCGCTGGACGTTAAACTCACGGCATACCCCGTGTTAAACATGGGAAGCTGAGGAAAACCTCAGGTGACACAGTTCCCCGCACCTAGTACGGGATGCCTCAGGCCATCATGCCTTCGAGAAGCCCTATTAGGGACGGAAGACAGACGTGCAGAGCCGCAGTGCTACGACACGCCCCCAGCACCCCGAGCCACCCGGCCTTCTCACCGCAGGTTGCTGCCCCGACCAGACTCCTTGGAGCGTCCGGGTGGAAGCAGCGTAATTAACCGGTGTCCATGAAGATATGGCGCCGGGAACGAGATTCACGAACATTCTTAAGTCTATGAGGGAGACCCGGATTAGGCGACGAGTTCCGAGGAGACGTCCAAGGAAGGAGGAGCCGACATCCCATCATCCCGGTTTCGATCAAGGAGCAGACGCCCCTGAATAAGGGACGAATGCCGCCCGCCCTTGGAAAGCGGGACTGCGGGACCACAAGCCGCGCGCCCATCCCCTCGGGTTGACGGGTGCACGCGCGAACGCGTCCTGGCGGAACAGCGTAACCCGACGCACATCCGCACCGAAACAGAAAAATGGTGAACCCGACGTGAATCTCTTCTCCTCGATACGAAGACCGATGGCTTTCAGAGGTGTTGGAAGACCGGCGTGTTGCCCGGCCAAGCATTCAGTCTTACTCGCCAGGGGCTGGGGAAGTGAAATCGGGCACTCCGTCTCGCAACGTCGAGGGCCTGGGTTCCCCCCACGGAAGGCGTCGTGGCACTAATGGTTGGTTGTCGATTCCTTTTTCCTGTCAGTGTTAATGGGTCATTATCTCTACTTTCCGAAATCAGGTCGCCCGATCCAGTGCCCGATCGCCACCTGCCCACTGGCGCAGGGGCAGGGGAAACACCGACGCGGCTACTCCGCGCGGTCCCGCCCGTTCCACAGCCGTCCCAGCAGCCGCAATTGCGGGACGACCACGCCCTCTCTCCCCCTCGGAGGTCATCCAGAGAAGGGTGATCAACACCCTGGTGCGGAGATACGAGGAAGAGGGAGTCATCCCCACTAGGGAAATGGCTCGCCTAGACCTTGAGGAGGCTGCGCCTCGCCACCACCGCCGCCCCCGAGGGCCGCACAGGGAGGCACCGCTGCCTACCTCAACGTCCAATCGCTTCGGGAGTTTATCCCCGGAGCGCTCTGACAGTTCCCTTCCCTACGCGGATGAGGTGGAAGAGGCCCGGGATCACCCTATCCGGGATTCGCTCCAGGGATCTACGGTAAGGACTCCCGCCAGGCCACGGCGACACCGCCGCCAGGCCTCTCCAGTCGAAGAGCGGGCTCTCCACCTGCCCGCGCCGCTCATCCCGACTCGTCTGTCTCGACGCCAACGTCGGGCATGAGCGGAAGAGGATGCCCACCTTGGGGCTCTAGCAACAGCGGCCGCATTGTCCCAAGCCACTGCTGGCTCCAGTCGCCAGGCCTCTGCGCATCCTGAGCAGGGGAACTCCTATGCCCGACCTGGATCGAGGCCCCGACCGCCCCAAAGGCAGGTTGGGTCGACTCTCCCGGTTGCTTGCACTGGCAGTAGCCACCGCGGACCACCTCGCGGTAGCGCTATTCACCGGCAGGATCTACTCTGTGTGGCCGATCCAGGAGGCATGGGTCATCCCACCTTCCGATCCCGGCCCGGAGTCCTGCCCGGAATCATCTCTCCCCGCGTCCCCTTTGATATCTGTCCCGGTGCCCCTCGCACCTCGGTTCCCAGTCCTCTCGGCCCCAGCACCAGTGCGGCCGGAGGACGCCAGGACAGAGATCAGCCCTGCCCCGAAGAACCACCCAGGGGCAGGAAGGCAAGGCGTCGACGCCGAGGGAAGAATGTTACGGAATTCCGGACAGAGATCCGACCGGTCCGCTTCTCTGACTCAGAGGCGGAGTACGATTCGGCGACAGAGCCCCTTCCCCAATCCCGCCAGTCAAGGGCAGGGGTAGGAATGCGGCACGTCAGCCTCGTGCTCCCCGAGAGCGAGATCGATATGATCCCCGCTTCTCTCCGAAGGTATATCCGGAGTAGCGAGGGCCTGGTAGACCCCCAAGGATCAAGCTTGCGGTTGGTACCGGCCCCTCCGGAAGCGCCTTCCGTCTCGGTCGGAGAAGCCGGAGACTTTTTCTGGGGACCGACGGTCGAACCACGATCTGGTGCACCCTCGGCGAGCACCGATGCTACGGCAGGATGTTCGCTCGCCGGCCCGTCCTATCGTGATGTGGTAGCCAGGGAACCGCCACCCTCAGAGGGCGGCCCGGGATATGGAGGCCAATCGGCCTGTTCGCCGTATTCACCGTCGGCCAGCCCGTCGGCCCGGCGGCCCGCCTCGGCACCACTACAAGTTCCCCGTCCGTTCCCAGCCATGGAAGAGGACCAGGGAGATCTGGGTCCCGAGATTGAGTTGTGGAGCTTCTGGACTGTCCTAGCAGAGGGCCACTTCCCTGAGAAGTTTTGGCCAGTCGCAGGACCGGGCTTTGATGCACCCGAATCGCTCACCCCGGATGAGTTCGAATGCTTCCGCCGAACTCTCCGGGAGACTCACTCCCGTCTTCACCGCCTACAAATGCCATACCCCGGGAGTCAAGCGCACCTGGAGGATATTGGTGAGCAGTGCCGTCAAATTGACCTGGCCATGCTCCCCGCGGTTCGGCACCCCGGGTCATTTGAGCGCCACGAGGCCCTCCAACAACGATGCGTTGAGTGCTTTCAAGTACTCCGCAAAGTTATCGAGGAAGCCACTCCCCACGTGTATATCCGTGGATGGGGGCATTACGCTGCCCTACGCTTCAGTGTGATTCGCCGACAGCCCGATTCGCTGGGTGGCCCTGAGGGTATATCCCCAGGGACAGAAACAGTCAATATGGCTGACCTGTCGGGAGAGGGGAACGACTTGGAACTTCTCGACGGGGGATTCCCCCCCGAAGACAAGCCGTCGTCAGATCCATCAGTGAGAGTTACTCGTCATCAGAGAAACCTCCTGGGGCTCCCCGCACCCACTGAAGCACTGACGTTAAGCCGAAACGTCAGCAAAGGAAAAGAGCACAGCGAGGCTATAAAGCCCGCCGACCCATCTGCCTCCATGCAGAGGGCAGAGGAGGATCCCGAGAAGGCTACGCTACGTCAGCAGCTCGCCGAACAGAAGAAGCTGGTTGACCAGCTCCTCGCCGAGCGCGCTGCAGAACGGCGGCCTGACTACGGTGATCCCAGGCCAGGACAGCAGGGACCGGAACAACCGCTCCTCGATGAGACTCTCCCGGGCAACCGTGATTACGCCGTGTTCGCCGACAGGAGAGAGGCCATTGCCTATGGCAAGAGGGCGCGGTATGTTTCGCCACACCCTCCCGAGCGGCGTGACTACCTGAAAGATCCCGCTCGGATTCCTCCCGCTGCCCCAAGGGCCGCTCCGCCCGCCATCCCACGAGCTGCCGTGTTCGACGACCCGGTCGACGACCCGATTGAAGGGCCATGCAATGCGCTCGTGGTTAGAGATCCTCGCCAGGACTGGAACCCATGTCCGGACGATCCGATGGCGGCACTCATTGCCCGCTTGGAAGCCTTGGAGACTCGGCAGGTGGCGATCCCACCGGACGGCAAGCCCTACCCAGCATGGGTGGATGACATGCCGGCGCCTCCGGGATTCGGGAATCCCACTTTTGCCCCCTTCAACGGGACTGGAGATCCTCCACAACATTTAGCCCACTTCAACTCGAGGTGAGGGCCTATGTTGGGGACTCCGGTGCAGCAAGAGGCCGCTAAGCTTCGCTGCTTTGTTCAGACACTGGAAGGGCCAGCATTTGTCTGGTACAGCCAGCTCCCCGTCGGGTCGGTAACCAGCTGGGAGGACCTCTGTAGACAGTTCCTCTACCAGTTCAGTTCCACGACCCGGAAGACAAGTATCGCAGACATCTTCAAGTGCAAGCAGAGGCCTGATGAGCGAGTCGCGGACTTTGTCGCCCGATGGAAGGGTCTCACGTATTCCCTTGACATGCCATTGACTCAGGAGCAGTTGCTGACAATGTGCGTCGGGAACGTCAAGACCGAGCTGGTCCCTTCCCTGATCACTCAAAATTACCCCGGAGGGTTCAGGGACTTCTCAGACAAAGCTCAACGTCTTGAGGAAGCCCTGCAACAGGCCAGCCAGGCACACCCGCTGCCTCCTATGATTCCTGCAAGGAGAGTCAGCAGGGCTGAGCCCGCTGCTGTTGCCCAGATAGAGGCCCCCAGGCCATTGGAGCTACTGCCGGCGAGGCCAGCTCCACAGCCTCATAGGAATCCGCCTCCACGGGCTCAGTTCCCGGCCCAGCAGCGGCAGCCTCAGAACCGGCCGGCCCCTCCGCGTAATGTACCGCCGCAACCCAGGCGAGATAATCAGGGTCCACCTCCTCGGCAGGCCCCTCCAGCCCCTCGTCAAGACCATGCTCCCAGGGGCCCGCGACACCTGACTTACTCATTCCATGAGGATCAGGTCCCCGGTTATTTCCGGAGCGCCCTGGAGCAGAGGATTGTGCGACTGCCTGAGTGTTGGAAGCCAGAGGAGGAACATCTTACGAATAACCCCCGCTACTACCCCTACCACCGGGCCCTGGGTCACACCATCTAGCGGTGCTATGTGTTTAAGGATTGGCTCCAAGACCAGATTAACAACAATGTAATCAGGTTGGGCCCAGCTCCAGCACAAGTGGCGGGCGTGTTCGTGGGATCAGATGACGATAGTGGCAACGAGGACGAATGGCAGCTGGTCTCCGACCGCGGATCCCAAAAGTACAATAACTGGATGGCCCGCAAGACGACCATTCGCGCCCATGGAATCATCCGTGCGCGCTTGAATCAGCCTGAGCCCCCAGAATCCGCGGGTGCTGCTTCGGCATCGTCGTCCCAGCCTGCCTCTTCCAAGAGGAGCAAACGGCGGCAGCGCAAGAAGGAAGAGCGCGCCCCGCCAGTTCCGCCACGATCCCGCACTCTCGGCGATTTCATGCCCCCGGAGATTGGGGTCCCTCCTCGGATCCTCCCGGTGATGGATGATTCGTCCGATGATGGTATTGGGTACGCTTCGGTTAACACCGTCGAGCTGGTAAATCCCTTTTCGGTTCCCGACGTTGAAGAACACCAGGTGGACCTCCCTAGTGTCCCCGGTCGTCGCTACCGTCGGAAGAACCGCAGCAACAGGAGTCGTCGGGGCACAACCGTTGGTACCTCCAGCCAGGCCGTGCACGCCACTGAGACTAGGCAGCAGGCTCAAAATCGAGCTCAGCGCGCGCAGCCCCCCCATCCGGGGATGACGGATTCGCCTCCGCCACTGTTTGTGGTGTGGGACCAGGCAGAACCGCCTCAGCCGCGTCGCGACCAGCTCCGCCCTGCCACAAGTCCATCCCGGCCTCCTGACTCCAGTACGGTGACCATTTCCCGGACTGCGACCAGTGAACAGTGAGATGCGCCAAGTACCAGTCGGCCGCCGATCCAACCGGCAAGGCCCGTCATGCCACCAACCGCAGAGCAACCTCCTGCAACCAGGGGCTCGCGCTTGGCCAAAAAGTATGATGTCCTGAAGCACTTGGCCGACATCCCAGCAAGGATCTCCATCCTTGAGGCTCTGCGCATGTCATCTGAGATGTGCGAGGCACTCGCTGAAGCCCTGAAAAGCCCCCTCCAGTTTGAGACAGAGGTTGCGGCTGTAGAGGCCTTTCACGCCGAAACGATCGAGGACGCCGAATGTCAGGCAGTTATCTCGTTCTCTGGTAAGGATGAAGACCCTCCTATACAGGGACACATTCGTCCGCTGTATGTCACTGGCCAGTTCAATGGCCTTGAAGTCCGGCGTTGTCTTGTCGACACGGGGTCCGGGATTAACCTGATTCCAACTCGGACGCTCCGGAGATTGGGGTTGTCTGAGGATGACTTGATTCCCTCCGACCTCAGGATCCAGGGGTACGATCGCACCGAGCAAACCCCGGTCGGCAAGATACGTTTGAAGACCCAGTTCGGTGACTTGGTTGCCAACACCGAATTCATGGTAGTCTCTCAGGACACTGCGTATAATGCATTGATGGGCAGGCCATGGCTTCACCTTCACGCGGCGGTTCCCTCGTCATACCACCAATGCCTCAAATACTCCCTTAATGGTCGAGTGGGCGTGCTTCAAGAAGATGCCTCTCCTTTTGCCTCGTGTGAAGCCCGCTATCTGGACGCGGACTATTACAAGAGCAAGGATAAGCAGATCCTGGCAGGTGAGGTTGAGCCTGTCGCTGTTGCAAGTGATCCCTGGGCAAGTCTGGATGACGCTTACGTCCTCCCGATTCAACGGTTGGACATCGCCATGGTCTTGACGGTCCGCGAGTCTCCTGATGAGATGGCCGCGACCGCCCGCGCCAGCACCAGTGGCCCAGCAGGATCTGGTAGCCCCAATGCAGTTGCCAACGCAGTCTCTCCCGTGGACGATCCCTCCCCGAGCGGAGAGGACGTGGAAGATGCACCCCCAGCCTTTGAGGAGGGCGTCCTCGCCACGGTCGATGAGTTAATACAGGTGAACCTTGGAACCGAGGCCGATCCAAGACCCACATTGGTTAGTGCCGCCATGCCCTCTGAGGAGCGGCAGCAGTACGTGGACTTTCTCAGGCAGCACCGTGATGTATTCGCTTGGGGCTATGACGAGATGCCGGGGCTGGATCATAAGGTAGCCGTCCACCGCCTTGGTCTCCCGGCGAACCATCGCGGGTTCAAGCAGCCTCCCAGGAAGATGCACCCATCCCACGGTGCCATGGTTGAGGCCGAAGTTGACAAGCTTATCAAAGCCAACTTCGTGAGGGAAGTTCAGTACCCCAAATGGCTGGCCAACATTGTGCCAGTCAGGAAGAAGAACGGGCAGATCAGAGTCTGCATCGACTTCTGCGATCTCAACCGCCACTGCCCGAAGGATGATTTTCCCCTTCCAGTGACAGAGCTGTTGATTGATGCCACGGCAGGGTTCCAAGCCCTCTCCTTCATGGATGGATACTCCGGATACAACCAAATTCGGATGGCCCCTGAGGATGAGGAGTTCACTGCCTTCAGGGCCCCCCAAGGTACCTTTTGCTACCGGGTCATGCCCTTCGGCCTGAAGAATGCAAGTGCCACCTATCAACGGGCGATGCACCGCATATTCAAGCCAATCCTCGGCACACTGGTGGAATGCTACGTCGACGACTTGGTTGTCAAATCGCGCCAGCGTCAGGACCATCTCAAAGATCTTGAGAAAGTGTTCATCTTCCTCCGGTCTCGATGCCTGAAGATGAACCCGTTGAAGTGTGCCTTTGGGGTCACCTCCGGAAAGTTCCTTGGATTTGTGGTAAGATACCGGGGTATTGAGATCGACCCAGAGAAAATCAGGGCGATTAGCCAGATGCCTCCCCCAGGTACCGTCCGGGAACTGCAAGGGTTCCAAGGCCACTTAGCCTATATACGCCGATTCATCGCGAATCTGGCCGGAAAGTGTAAGCCCTTTTCTCGGCTCATGAAGAAAGGTGCCACCTATGTATGGGATAAAGAGTGTCAGACCTCTTTCAAGGAGATCAAGCAGTACCTGCTTCAACCTCCGGTTCTGATGCCGCCTGTATCCGGGAAGCCGCTGGTCCTCTATGTGACCGCCCTGGAACGGTCCCTGGGTGCCCTTCTCGCCCAGAAGAACAACGAGGGAACGGAGAATAGCCTCTATTACCTCAGTCGCATGCTCCTCGATGCGGAAGTTAGGTATTCCCCCATCGAGAAGAGCTGCATGGCGCTCGTATTTGCCATACAGAAATTACAGCACTACTTGCAACACCATGAGGTACAGTTGGTTTCTCGGGTAGACCCGTTGAAATATATCCTGAGCCGACCTATGTTGACTGGCCATCTAGCGCGGTGGGCTGTGATTCTCCAGCAGTTCGACATCAGGTATGTGTCTCAGAAGGCCATCAAAGGGAAAGCATTGGCACACTTTCTGGCAGCTCACCCGACCTCCGCGGATCAGCCGCTGGATCTAGTCTTTCCTGATGAGACCATTCTCTCGGTTGATCGAGCCGATTCATGCTGGCAGATGCACTTTGACGGTGCATCCCGGAGCCCCACCGGTAAAAGACTCGATAATCCTAAGCTCAACAGAGTGGGCTTGGGCATCGTCTTCATTACCCCGGAGCGAGCCGTGCTGCCATACTCTTTCCTGTTGTCAGAGGGCTGTACCAACAATGAGGCGGAATACCATTCCCTCATCACCGGCCTCGAGTTGGCTCTCGAGATCGACGTGCCCCGTCTGTGCGTGAAAGGGGACTCCGAGCTGGTCGTTAAGCAGATCAATGGCGACTACGTTGTCAGGAAGCCGGAACTTGTGCCATTGTTGGAGTGCACCCTCCTTCTGATGGCCCGGTTCCCTTCTCGGCCGGAAATTGTCCATGTTCCCCGGTCGCAGAACGGTCGAGCAGATGCTTTGGCCAGCCTCGCTGCGTCACTTGCGGAGCCTGAACAGGACAACCTGATCGTCCGCGTGACGCGCCGCAGGCTCATCGCTCCCGTTATCCCGGAAGAAGATCGTGGCCCGTTGGTAAGTAACCTCACCACGGTTGCCCCTATGCCCGGAGCCCCGAGTACCCCAGATATGACAGTCGGATCAGCCCCTGATTGGAGGACGCCTTTGGTTGAGTACCTCCAACATGGAATTCTTCCATCGGATCGGGCCGAGCGCGAGAGAGTTCGACGCCGCGCATCGCAGTTCGTCCTCCAGAGCAGTCCCGGCCTGGAGCAGATCCTCTACAAACGCGGATTTGATGGTGTTCTCCTCCGTTGCCTTCAGGGAGTTGAGATCCAACGAGTCATGCAAGAGGTTCATGCTGGTTCATGCGGCGCCCACCAGACTGGGCCGAAGCTGTCCCACCAGATTCGGAGGTTAGGATACTTCTGGCCCTCCATGATCCATGACTGCATCGAGTATGCCAGGAGGTGCCATGCGTGCCAGGTTCATGCGAACTTTGTGCATCGGCCGCCGGAGCCTCTCCATACCACTAGGTATTCCTGGCCCTTTGCAGTCTGGGGTATGGACGTTGTGGGACCTTACCCACCGGCGACAGCTCGCCAGTGCCGGTTCATTCTGACCGCTACGGACTTCTTCTCCAAATGGGCAGAGGCGATTCCGCTCAGAGAGGTCAAATCCTGTTCGATCGCTGACTTCGTGACCTCCAACATCGTCCATCGATTTGGAGTGCCTCACGCTATCCTCACGGATAACGGAACCAATTTCCGAGCAGCCGAGTTGAAGAAGTTGTACGCCAAGTATAACATTCGCTCGAACCATACATCTCGCTATCATGCGCAGGCGAATGGACAGATCGAGGCGTTTAACAAAACCTTCTCTAACATTCTGCAAAAGATGGTTGGTCAGAACAAGAAGAGTTGGCCGGACAAGCTCCCCAACGCCCTCTGGGCTTATCGGACGACGACTCGCAATTCCACCCAGATGACCCCTTATTCCCTGGTGTATGGAGCTGAGGCCGTCCTGCCTATCGAGATCCAGTTACCGTCCTTGCGCACTGCGGTCTACGACCAGCAAGCGCCGGACAGAGTTGCTGAAGCCCGTCTAGTCGAGTTGGAAGCACTCGATGAGAATAGACTTCGCGCTTTGCACAACTTGGAGAGGCATCAAAGCAGAATGGCTCGAGCTTTCAATAAGAAGGTTCGCCTCCGCTCCTTCCTGCAGGGTGATCTAGTGCTAGCCCTAAGAGCGCCGATGATCCCCGGCAGGAAGCCACCCAAGTTGGAGCCCAAGTGGGAGGGACCCTTTGTTGTCCACAAGGTCTATCCCAATGGCGCGTACTCCCTAGCGACTATGGATGGTGAGCGTGTCACTCCTCCCACCAACGCTAGGTTCCTCAAGCAATACTTTGCCTGAGTGTTCAATCGTCCCGCATGACGCTAAACTGCACTTCGTCCTGCATGACGTTAAACTGCACCACGTCCTGCACGACGTTAAACTGCATTCGTCCAGGCTACAAGACGTTAAACTGTTTAGCATTCGTCCGCGCTGCAAGACGTTAAACTGCCAAGTGCTTCGTCCTGCATGACGCTAAAATGCACTACGTCCGAGCTACAAGACGTTAAACTGTTCAGCATTCGTCCTGCATGACGTAAAACTGCCCCTCAAGAACTACGTGTGGCTTGATTCCCATCCTTATGGGATACGTAGGACCGCCTGAACCTTCATGTTTCAGGCCCAGCCCCATCTTTCGGGAATTTCCATCCCATCTCGGGCCCTTGGCCCAGTTGCCCCCGGGTGTGCGGCGTATGGTGTGAGTGCGGGGCTATGCCCTCATTCACGTCGGTTTGCTCGTCACGCTGTACGCCCCCCCACGTTTGGGGATGCCTTCTGCTCCCCCCTTCTTTTCCCCTCATCGTCCTGCATGACGTTAAACTGCACTTCAAGAACTACGTATGGCTTGATTCCCATCCTTATGGGATACGTAGGACCGCCTGGACATTCATGTTTCAGGCCCAGCCCCATTTCCCGGGAATCTCTATCCCGCGTTGGGCCTCTGGCCCCAGTTCCCCTCCTTTTTGTGCGAGGCGTATCGCGTGAGCGGGGGATTATGTCCTCATTCGCGTTGGTATACTGGCCACGCCGTATGCCTCCCCCCGTGTGTGGGACTACCTCACACCCCTCATCGTCCTGCATGACGTTAAACTGCCTCTCAAGAACTACGTATGGCTTGATTCCCATCCCTATGGGATACGTAGGACCGCCTGGACGCTTGTGTTTCAGGTCCAGCCCCGTCTCTCGGTTGATCATGGGAATCTGCCCTCTTTTGGTTGCTCTCAGGGTGAGTCCTCCGACCCTTTCCGGAGATCTGTTAACATGTTTTGGGTACTTCGGTCTATGACTCGTAGGGTCAGATTCAATCCCGACAAGTCCTGTGTTTCTTGTCAGGCCTCGCGTTTCATCTTATTCGAGCCTTCACTCAAAGGGATCCTCGTTAGCGGTTTGGGTACGATGCCTCAGTGCTCTCCCACCGCTCCGGGTCGATTTACCGGCGGGTCTTGGGCCGCAAATCGATATGAATCCTGCGATTGAGCGGTTGATGCTCGTTTGCTTGCCCCGTCTTAGGCTGACGCGATCGGATGTTGTGTTGCGAATGCGTCAGCAACATCCTTGATCGCCATGTCAGCTCCTTCAGGCTCTGAACATTGGTTGCGCAGTCCTCATCACACTCCGCCTTTATGCGTTGTAGTGGAATCTGGACACTCTTTTCATACTGACCTTCAGTACACCTTTACACGTTAGGCAGACCAACCAAGGTAATGATGTCGTTCGAGGCTCCCATGATCTGAGAACCAAGGATATATGCGGATGTTCTCCCCAAGGGCCATGCGTAGCTGGACCCTCGTCCCCATAAGGAGGGAGGAGTCGCTCGAACAATCGCGTTCTGTGCCCAGTATGCCTGGAGGCTAGCATCTCTGCCCCTCAGGTGATGGACATACGCAGGCCCCTATCCCAAGACTCTTTTCCTGGAATCGTGCGTGACCGCAAGGCTGGGTATGCTCCCACCTCCGCCGTGTCCGCCGTACCGCGGTAAGCGGATTCCTCCATGGTCCAAACCACACGACCTTAAACTGTGTTGTCTGGTCCTACCACACGACCATAAACTGTGATCGTCTTGGCCGCCCGACGAGAAAACGGCACTGCATCGTGATGTTCCCCTCAGGGGGCACTCATGTTGGGCGCTGGTTAATAACCACGCCATTCATCAATGCCTTCCATGGCTTGATCATTGTGGCGACGCCAGAGATTTCTCAATCACAGGCATGTCGCCGCACGAAAAACCATTCATCTCTAAGGACAAACAAGAAATATCAAATGCCGCTCCTTTTGTGTGCGAGGGTCAGACCCGCACTCTTCCCCGCGCTGGTGCCCGATTGTGTTGCGTCGCGCTTCAAGAACTACGTGCGGCTTGATTCCCATCCTTATGGGATACGTAGGAACGCCCGGATGTTTGAAACTTCGGGTCCAGCCCCCCACCTCTTAGAGATTCCCCCTTCTCTGGGGAATCCGCCGCCTTCAGGTCACCCTCAAGGCGCGTTCCCCGACCCCTTGCAGTGGTCCACCAGTGTCAAGAGTACTCTGGTTTATTGCCAGGAGGGGCAGGATCCGCTTGGTCAGGTTTCCTCCGCTTTTCAGGCTTCGTGCTCCCTTTCATTCGGACCCATCGTCTACGCCCTGGGTGGAGCCCCCGTGAACGGTTCGGACACAATGCCTCAGTGCTCTCCCACCGACTCGGGCCGGTACCCCCAATGGCCTTGGGCAGCAAATCGATATGAATCCTGCGATTGAGCGGTCGATGCTCGTTTGCTGCCTCATTCCACCAACGGTTAGTGCGATGTTGATGCTGCTTTTCCGCCACGGTCGGCAGTACTCTCATATCGTCACGCCGGTGCTCCCGGTCCTCGAGTGAATGGCCGCATGATTCACATTTCCCACCTCCCATTCTGACAAGGCGAAACCTCGGCACTCTCGACACTATCCCTCAGTGCATCTTCGCATATCCAGGGGATATGACCAGATGCGGCGTACTTTGAGGTCCTTATGGTCCGAGCTCTAAGACCTTAAACTAAGATCTCTCCTTATGGTCCGAGCTCTAAGACCTTAAACTAATATCTCTCCTTATGGTCCGAGCTCTAAGACCTTAAACTAAGATCTCTCCTTATGGTCCGAGCTCTAAGACCTTAAACTAAGATCTCTCCTTATGGTCCGAGCTCTAAGACCTTAAACTAAGATCTAACCCTTATGGTCCGAGCTCTACGACCTTAAACTAAGATCTCCCCTAAACGGGATTCTACGTCCTGCATGACGTTAAACTGCACTCTCAGAACTACGTGTGGCTTGATCTCCAGCCTGATGGAGTACGTAGGAACGCCCGGGCATTCCGACTCGGGTCCAGCCTCAGGGATCGTTAAGTCCCGCCCCTCCTCGTCGCCGGCCGTCTGGCCTGACTTCGGGTAGAGTGGTGCAGTTGTGATATTCTCCCCGATTCAGCTCGGGATGCCCCACTACAATGGTGGGAAGCGACGGTTTCCTCGTCAGAGAGGTGCTGTCTGAGAATTGAGGTGACTCACGGCCAGATTAGTGCATCCGCCTAATACGTTTTCCCCACGGTGGCGCAATTTTGAGAGCGTTAGATTCTGTCCGAACAAATCGTCACTTCGCCACACGCTTCGCATGCCCTGTTGATCTGGATTTTCCACCCTTGTGTCTGAAGGAACCCCAAAGCGGTATTCATGATGACATGTGGTCCGCCTCCTGGAATATGAATGAAGGTCTTTTTCGGTCCGTCTATTGCAGTTGTTATGGTCGATCCACTGTCCGCCTACCGTCTTGGGCATTTCCTGGAAGGCCGACCGTTGTGGATGTCTGGATTCGGGACACGCGATTCACCCTTTCTCATTTCCCTATGTTCGGATAAAATCTCAACGCCCCTAGCATTGTCCCGCTCGTGTGTTGGAACAGGTTGGGGGAATGGTACATTGATTAGGTCTGAGGTCTCCTTTCCTAGGAATGACCTCCCTCTTTTCTCCAGAAGTCCAGGCCCAATTATGGATGCCTGATGCTTGGTTAACACTCCCGCAAGACAGTGAATTGTGGTTGAGCATATTAAACCAAAAGATGCAGATAAATATATTGATTCATACAGATGGATCAAAGTAGCGGAAGCAAATGTTTTGGGAATGGCAAAACAAAGCCCTTAGGGATTAGCGTGCTGAATGAGTCTTTCTAATGCCGCTACCCTTTGGCTGGTGGCCTCCAGAGCTGCTTCTCGCTCTCTGCGTGCCCTCTCTTCGTCGGCGGTCGCAGCACGCAGTTCGTCGATTCTGGCCTGTGCACGCTCCCGCTCGACCTGAATTGTGACCATCTGTTGGCCCGCCTCCGTCAGCTGTACCTGGGCGTCAACCAGCTGGGCTGCTAGTTGCTCCACAAGCTCGGTACACGTCGCGACGAAGGCCTCCTTCTCTGCCGCCTGCCCTTCGAGGCGCCGGACTTCCTGCTCCGCCGCGAGGAGCGCCCGCGTGCTCTCCGACATGTCCCGACTTTGTGTGACGTCGGCACGCCGGCAGCTCTCGCGCATCTTTTCGGCCATGAAATCACGGACCGTTAGATGGAGGCGTTGAGCATCAGCTCCCCCGGCACACAGGAAGCGCAGCCAGGTTTGAAGTGATCCCATGCGCCCCAGCCACTCCGACGGGTCTCGCTTGAGGAAGCGCTGGATGCACTTCCACCCCCTGCGGCGCGTTATCCGGCTCTCCTCGACCGCCTCCGTGTCTGAGTCGTCCATCTCCTCGGGATCGGCGGGCCGGTAGGCAGGGAAGGCAGCCAGCAGGTCTGCTGCAGGGTCCGCCCCTGGGAGGTCCTCATGAGGGATAGGTTCCCCAACATCCGGGCGACCTTCTTCTCTCTCCCCAGCGGTGCTGACACCCTCGTCAGCCCCCGACCTCTCTCTGATGTCAGCACCGCCGGCGTCCGCAGCCCCTTGATCAGCAGTTGGTGGGGCCGGCTCGGTTTGGGAAGTCTGTTCCGGAGCAGGCGGCATGTCCACCACTGGTCCACTCGTAGATGGCCCGGGTTCGGCAACCCGATGAGCCTCCAGTGTTGAGATCACTGCGCAGGGCATGCCATGGTTAGTCACGGATCGTCAACGGCAAGCACCAGCAGTAAAGTAAGGAGACTTACGGGAGTTCAGAGCGTCATCTTCCGCTACCCCGGTCGCCGCAGGAACAGTTGCAGCAGGGGACCCTTCCACGCTTGTCAGTTCGATGATGGGTGTCTGTCCCCCGCCTTGTCCTGCTGGCGCCCCTCCTACTCCCGCTGAGGATGCCTGACCAACATCCGTGCGCTCCTGAGAAAGATGGAGAAATGGGTTAGAAGCTGCATAAGAGAGTGGATGAAGCAGATTGAGTAGGGATAGAAGCGGACCTCGAGGAGCTCAGTGACATCAACGTTGTCAGAGCCGGCCACCTCGCCGCTCTCCCGTGGGCTCCCCTGATGGGATCTTCCCTCGGAGCCTTCATCCTCCCCCATTTCCTCTTCTTCGGAGTCGTTGCTACTGTCGTCTTCTTCCGGCGGCATCTGTTCCGGAGCGGGCTCGAGACCGAGCATCACCTTCACCAGAAGGGATGGCTCCGCGCGCTGACCATGTTGGCGCGCGTACTCGTCCATGGCCGTCAGATACGCATACTGCCGGTTGAAGTCCACCCTGTCAGCAATGTGGAGGCGCCCGACCTCTGGCAGATGGATTCCTTCTCTGAGAATCTTTCGCCAGATGGCGTCGGTCCCCAGTGACTGCCGCAGGGTCATCCAGGCCGACCACAGCGCCGGGAAGACTGCATCGTGGGAGGGTTCGAGCAGACGTCTCACCTGCTTCCCGGGCCGCTCTTCGACCGCCGCATGTGCCCCCTCTCTGGGCGCCGAGGTCGTAGCGGCAGCCTGCGATGTGCTCGCCGCCGAAGTCCCTGCCCGCGCCGGCTCCGCTGTTTGGCGCGCCTCCGTTCTCCCCCGTGTGGCGGCGCCTCGCCTCCTTCCTTGACGCCCGGTCTCCGCACTGGTAGCCTCGAGCCGCCGAACTAGCTTCCGCAAGAGCCCCTCGGGGTACGCGATGGCCCAGTGTTCGGCGTACTCGGTTGCCAAGCCTGTGTCAACTCCGGTAGGAGGGAGAGTGATGACGTCGCCAGAGCCGAAAGCGGCAAACATCAGCCACATCTGGCGAAGGACGCCAGGGTTCGTCTCCTCCCGGACAGCAGCGAATACCCTCTTCGGCATCCGTTGAAGGCACCCGAACTGCCTGGCGAACCGGGTCGGCACGTAAGGCTCGCAGATCACCTTCCCATCGATCCGAGCCACGAGCACCCCGCCCCGCATGTTCAGGAAGTATTCATGCTGCTCCAGCGGACCCTGCCCATTGTCGATCATCTGGCCGACGGGAGTGGGGAACGGACTAAAGTTGAAGTTGGCATGATTTCCAATCCGGATCCGCACGCCCTCCTCACTTAGGGTCATCGGAGCGACCCCCGCGATGTTCAGCAGGGAGGGTTGCAGGCCGTTGCCCGGAGGAATGATGGCGTTCGGAAACGTGTACCCACCGAGGTGAGCAGCCACCCAGCCGTGGAAGAACTGAAAGGGCCCACAGATTCTTCGTGGCGACCCCCCTCGTGAGATGCGTCCCAGGATGGCATACAGCCTCGCCAGCACTGGGACCCCGAGGTTGTATCTCTTGTTGGCGGCCATAGCGCCCGCCACCGCCAGTGTCACCGGGCGAACGCCCATTCTCGCGTCCCGCACTGGCAGGAGCCACCCACTCAGAAAGGCGGCCAGGAACACCGCGTACCGGACATTTGGGTCCCGGGCCTCGATGACGCGGTACCCCCATGAGCGGTAGTCACCCGTCTCCAGGACCCGCCAGTACGACCCGTTCCGGCTCCTCTGAGTTGCGGTCGGGCACCGCTTCCCCATGCCTGGCATCTTGACCGCCGGGTCATGCTCCAAGAACTGGCCGAACCATTCCGTGTAGGCTATGTCCTTCTGGAAGTCTTTGATCCCGAGCCGCTGCGTAGCCAGGTCAAGCAGATGCCAGGTCAGGATGGGAGTCTGTGACCTGTCCTCCCAGATGTTCTTCGGTGGCAGAAACTCATCGTATTGGTAGCCCTCCAGCGGGATACCTCCGATGCAGTGGATGTCCCAGAGGCCGATGCCGACCTCCCCATGGTGAAGATGGAAGGTGTTGGTATCCGGAGACCATCGGGTGAACAGCTCCGGCCCGAGCTCGGACTGCTGGTAGAAGTGGAACTGCGACGTCCACACCGCCTCGAACAGGCCGATGTACCGCAGCTCCTCTGCGAAGTGATCGCAAGTGTGGCGTACCCAGAACGCCCAGGCCCACTTGCTGGTGAAGTTTCCCCCAGACCGCAAGTCCCAGTCCTTCAGCCAGCCCTTGGTGTCGTCCGTGACGCTCTGGCGATATATGCTCGAGTAGAGGGCTGGAGAATTCTCCGCAGTAGGCTCACCCCCATCAATGGTTCGCGTCCTCGGGTTCAGGACATAGACATCCAAGTGTCTGGTCTCCCTGGCAGGATTCCCATTGTTGGTGATGTTATAGCGGAGAAGCTCATCCTCCCGGGTCACCCAGGTCCGCGGCGCATCAATCTCGAACCCTGGCACCGGAACCTCATCTAGGATGCCGAAGTTCCAGAGCGGCAGGTTGTCCGACAGTGGATATGTCTTCTGGGCCGGCGTCAGTAAGTCGAACCAGGATTGATTGTTGGAAACAATCTCCTTGGCTCCGTAAACCTCCTCGTTCGTCGCCATCTCAGCCCTGCGAGTGGCGGCATCCCCCTCATTTCCTCTGTGCGCGGACATCTCAGAAGTTTCGGGAGTCGTGCGGGTTAAGGGATGAAGCGTGCGGGATCGGACGAGGCTGGTAGAGATGTTTGAAGGTTGGCGCGCAATCCAAGTGGGCGGCGCGCAATTGGGAAGACTGTCGCGCAAAGTTCCGGGTTTTCGCGCAAAGACAGGCGAAATCCGGACGGTTTTGCGCGACGAGCGGGCGAATTCCGCGCCGGAAAGGGCAATTTCGCGCACGAGAGCAGAGATGCTTATCGCGCGGAAGGCCAGTGTACGGCACAGAGGGACCCAGTGCCTCTATTTATAGGCGAGGCCGGGGTCCGCGCCGCGCGGAAAGCGCTTTGCGCGACCGCAGCGGCGAATTTCGCGACCGGCGCCCCTTTTTGCGCGCCTAAGTCCCGCGCCGCCCTGGACTTCGGCATTCCGGCGTCTCCCTCGGAACCCGATCGTTGCGACCTCTCGCCGATCAGATTCCAAGGGGGGGCTTTTGTAGACGCCGTAAAAGTCCGTTGTTCCCAAACGAAGCTCCGGATGCGGAAAGCGAGGTCATATTTGGAGTCGGAAGAATGTTTCGGAGGGCCCGGAGGTCTTGCGCGGAATTTCAGAGGTCTGCGCGCAAAGATGATGATCCGCGCGCAAAACCCCCGGGATGCGCGCAACTCCCTTGCGCGCCGTGCCCGATTCCGCGCCCGCGAGGAGAATTCCGCGCTCGCGCCTTGGATTTCGCGCCCGGGGTTGCCTATAAATACTAGGCGACCCCCAACGTTTCAAAGGTTGCTGGAAGTCGAACGGTCTCCCGCGCGCGCAATTCAACCCCTTCCGCGCGCAATGCCGCTCTTCAGGTAACCTCCTTTCTTTCGCGCAATAGAGCCTTGGGGTCCGCCTTCGCGCGCAATCCCCTTGGCTCCTTCCCTTTGAATAAATTTCAACCCGAAGGCCTTTGCGCGCAAAAGAAGCTTCTTGCGCGCAATTGCCCCCGGGTGCGCGCAATCCAACCCGATTGCGCGCACCCCCCCATCTTCAAAGTGGCCATTCGTTAGAGAATGAGCCGTTGCCCCCGCGCGCTACCCGAAGCCCGGTGCGCGCAATCCCAATCATCCGCGCGCGAAGCGCTGGCCCAATTGCGCGCCAGCTCGCCATTTTGCGCGCCGACCCGCGGTTTTGCGCGCAAAGCTCCTCTTTTGTGCGCAATCCGCCAGGGTCGCCTCCCTTGACCCCCTTTGGGTACCCGCCTGCGTGGCGCCCGATGGTCTTCATCGCAGGTGCCCGCGTTGTGCGTCGTCTTTCCGTGCGGCCCCCCCTAGGCTCGCGCGAAGTGACACGGACCTACCGGCGACTTTTTCGTCCAGCATGACACTAAACTGCACTACGTCCGAGCTACAAGACGTTAAACTGTTCAGCATTCGTCCAGCATGACGCTAAACTGCACTACGTCCGAGCTACAAGACGTTAAACTGTTCAGCATTCGTCCAGCATGACGCTAAACTGCACTACGTCCGAGCTACAAGACGTTAAACTGTTCAGCATTCGTCCAGCATGACGCTAAACTGCACTACGTCCGAGCTACAAGACGTTAAACTGTTCAGCATTCGTCCAGCATGACGCTAAACTGCACTACGTCCGAGCTACAAGACGTTAAACTGTTCAGCATTCGTCCTGCATGACGCTAAACCGCACCACGTCCTGCACGACGTTAAACTGTATACGTCCAGGCTGCACGACGTTAAACTGCCTAGCCCCCATCGTCCGCGCTGCAAGACGTTAAACTGCCAAGTGTTTCGTCCTCAACACACGACGTTAAACTGTACTTCGTCCGGCAAGACGTTAAACCGTCCGCTTTGTCCTCAACACATGACGTTAAACTGCACTTCGTCTGGCAAGATGCTAAACCGTCCGCTTCGTCCGATCCCATGCTCTGCACGCAGGGTCTCCCCCGGTTTGGACGTGGCCCCCACCCGCTCGTCTCTGCAGGGATGTCGGGATTGTCCCCCTTTTGGGACGATTTAATGGGAGTGGCTTTTCCCTACGGGGGCAGGGTATTACAAACCCCTAGTTTCTCGTGGGAGGCTGCACATGTGTATCTCCATTGCGCCTCCCCACTGCCGAAGCCAGTAGAGGGTGTGACTGGGATCGAGGTGTCTTCTGCTTTCGGTCCAGGTCCCTTCCAACTGAGTTTTGCCGCATCCGGGCTGCCTCAAGTGCGTAAGTCCTGACAGAATGAACTACGTGGACTTTGATCCCTGTCTTCTATACAGGGTACGTAGGAAGCCTTCTTGAGGTCCAAGCCCGCCACCTGGTCGTCCCGGTCGTATTTACGTCGGTTCGTCCATCAGTGGACCCCTCCAGGGTTCACTCTTGTGTCGATTCACCTATGAATCCGCCCCTGTGGGAGACTTCCCGTGTGTATCTCCACTGTGCCTCCCCACAGCCCCTTTTCCCATTTCTCCTTTTATCGTCCAGCATGACGTGAAACTGTGATCCACCCGGCCGTTCCACCCCCCTCTGTGCGAGGTGGTCCGGTTCAATCCTCCGCCCGGCGGCCTAGACCTCTTCGTGAGTCGGCTTGCCGACGACCAGCATGACGTTAAACTGTATACCCGAACTACGTTGACTTTGATCCGTGCTAACGTGCGGTACGTAGGAAGCCTCTACGGGGTCCAAGCTCTTCACTCCATCATCCATCCTGATCCTTACCCGGGCCGCCACATCCTGGTGGGGTCATGCCACTTCACTCCACTCCACATCATTTGGGAAGCCGCCCATGTGCTGGCCCCAGCGTCGGAGGTTCCCCGCAAGGGGTTCTGTCATCCGATCCACTTTTCGTGTTGATCGGTCCGATGCCGTCCCCGCTGGACGTTAAACTCGCGGCATACCCCGTGTTAAACATGGGAAGCTGAGGAAAACCTCAGGTGACACAGTTCCCCGCACCTAGTACGGGATGCCTCAGGCCATCATGCCTTCGAGAAGCCCTATTAGGGACGGAAGACAGACGTGCAGAGCCGCAGTGCTACGACACGCCCCCAGCACCCCGAGCCACCCGACCTTCTCACCGCAGGTTGCTGCCCCGACCAGACTCCTTGGAGCGTCCGGGCGGAAGCAGCGTAATTAACCGGTGTCCATGAAGATATGGCGCCGGGAACGAGATTCACGAACATTCTTAAGTCTATGAGGGAGACTCGGATTAGGCAACGAGTTCCGAGGAGACGTCCAAGGAAGGAGGAGCCGACATCCCATCATCCCGGTTTCGATCAAGGAGCAGACGCCCCTGAAAAAGGGACGAATGCCGCCCGCCCTTGGAAAGCGGGACTGCGGGACCACAAGCCGCGCGCCCATCCCCTCGGGTTGACGGGTGCACGCGCGAACGCGTCCTGGCGGAACAGCGTAACCCGACGCACATCCGCACCGAAACAAAAGGCTTGGGTTTTTCACTCATGAAAAATGATAATGTGATAGCCCATACCTCATGGATGTTGAATATCCATGATTATAACTACCCGAAGCATGGTTTGGAGCTAGCAGCTATGATTGTTTCCTTGAGAATCAGGAAACATTACCACTATGGAGAGAAGTGGGACATATATACCTATAAAAAGATCATAATGTTTAAATTCAACCAAAATGATATCAACATGAATCAAAGGATATGTTTAGAGCTAATTAAATTCTATTATTGTTCTATTCACTAGCATCCTGGTAAGGTGAATAAGGAAGAAGATGCTCTAGGATGAAAATAACCTGCTACACTATCTATGTTGCAGGTTGCGAAAGACCTTATCTTCATGGATATGAAAAGTATTGATTTGGAAATAGTAATGGTAGGGAATACTTCCTACCTTTACCAAATGATTCCCCAACCATCTATCTGAGATAATATGAAGGAGGCAAAAAGGGATGATCATAAGTTGAAATAGTAGGTTGACGCAAGAAAGGAAGGAAAGCTTCAAGTGTAACCTATCAATGATGATGTTTTTATTAAGTTAAGAACCCAAATTTGTGTTCATTCATCACCTGGGATGAAGAAAGATCTATTAGGTAATGCACATAGTTCACATTTCTCTATCCATCCTAGTATCACCAAGATATACTGAGATCTATGAGAACACTTTGGATGGGAAAATATGAAAAAAGAGATTGTGGAATATATCTCATGCTTCTTGATATGTCATCATGTTAAGGAATATGGAAAAAAGTCCAAATTGATTATGCAACCATTTCCTATACACCTATGGTGAAGGGATAAAATCACTATGGACTTTGTCCTGGTTCCCCCAGATACATCAAAAGCAAATAATGTGATATGGGTTGTAGTGGAAAAAGTCACAAAGACTGACCGCTTTATAACTATTCATGACAGTATATTGCTAGAAGATCTTTTAATGATATATGTGAAGGAAGTGGTGAGACTGCATGGGGTTACACTATCGATTGTCTCTGATCATGAACTAGAGTTCTTATATAAATTTCAGAGGACTCTTCAACATGCTTTGAGTACAGAATTGAAATGCATCATAACATATCACCACCAAACTGATGTACAATCTAAAAGGACTATTCAGATGATTGAAGATATGCTAAGATCCTACTAACTAGAATTTCAATATCTCCCACTGATTGAGTACTCAAATAATAATAGCTTCCACTAATGTATTCTGATGGATCCATATAAATCTCTTCATTGAATGAGATGTATAACTTCAACCTTTTGGGATGATATAGGAGAAAGAAAGCTACTTGGCCCTGATCTCCTTCAAGAGATGAATGGGAATGTTCGGGCCAGCCAACAATATATCAAATATACTAGAAGTTGGTAAAACAGATTTGCTGACAACATTCGAAGAGACTTAGAGTGCATCTTTGGAGATAAATTCTCTATACGAATATCACCTTGAAATAGAGTAGTGTAGGATGGAATGAAATGGAATCCATGCTCATGGTACATTGGACTTTTTTAGACCCTTCTCCACATATGATTCATGGCATTTTGGCTTTCACTTCAATCAAATATGGATTATGTTCCTGATGTGTTTCATGAATCACTCTTGAAGAAGTAAAAATAAGATCCCCCAAATGTACTAAACACATATGTGGTATAGCTGGAAGAGGTTCTCTCTTATATAGAGAAACCAATAAAGAATCTACCCCACAGAGATAAGGTTCTATGCAACGAGACAACCCAACTTGACAATGCGTTGTGGAGGAACCAAATGTATGAAGAAGCATCTTAGGAACTGAACGATGCTATAAAGGAGATGTACCCTCACCTTTTTTTGTAAAAGGAAATTTCGAGGTTAAAATTTTAAAAAGGGGGGAAGAACACATTGAACCAGTGTTTTATTAATGTAATTACCCAATTATAATTATTTCATATAGCATAATCACATAAAATCACATTATGAAACATAATTCCCCATCATGCATTATTGAACTACTAAATTCTTTGTGACCTTTAAACATAATTTTTCCACTTCTATGATTTAAATTTCAAAAATCTGACATAAACGGTTATGATCAGTGTGTTGTTTGGAGTCTGATGAAAAGACATAATTTTTGGTGAATAGTAACATACCATTATGAATAGTAATATTGAAATTATTAATAGTAAATCAGCCAAGTGAATAGGCACCTTACCAATGATAGTAAAATTAATAATTACCCTTCATCTATGTGATAATATGATATAGTTATATTATATTATTGGTAAATTTGTAAGTCATGAATATTTAATGATAAATTTAATAATTTTAATGAAAATGTATCTTCATAAAATGTATTCATAAATGAATATTTTTATGTCTTAGGATTATGTGATAATTTTATAAGACCATAATTATTTTTTCAAAGTTTTAGAAAAAGTGTTTTAATTTTAGAACTTTTATATTTCATTTAAATTATTATTTTAATTGAAAATTAAATTACTCGTATTTTGAAAATTATTTACATAAAATAGAGTTTATTTTCTATTTCTACATGTATAAATATGATTTGGGTGATATTTTATGAATTTTCTGAAATACATGAATTCATTAGTGAATAGTAATATACTGTAATTTACAGTATTAATAAATTTTATATTAAATTCACTATTCCTGACATCTTGAGTGGTGTAAGCACCCAAATATCGAACTCAAAAGACCTCTTTACATTATTTATTTATCTAATCATCAACGTCTCATGTCTTGAGTGAAATTAATAAAAAATCAATTATATATTGAGATAACCCCTCTCCCCACCACTATATATACCACCCCTCACAACATCATTTCCTCACACATATCATGCTTCAAGACTTGTCCAAATTATACCAAAACCTATTCTATATACCCTCCCCAATGTCTAGAAACTCTTTATCTTATCTGAAGACCAAGCCTAGGGGATTTGAGGAAGATCTCATGAATAAAATTCAAGAGGTAATTCCTCCCTCTCTTTTTCTTCAATTTCCATTATAATTTCATTTCTTTTCTTCTATTATCCACAATTTTACTTTTCAAATTTTCATGATAACTCTAGTAGGACTGATATACCGGAATTATATAATTTTAATGGATATTATTCATTAAACTCTTCCATCTTTCTATTTTATTTTATAAAAATAAATTCATTTCCAGTGATATGTTAATTTACCATCATCATGGGCGATATACCTTAATTTTTCTTCAACCCCTTTATGGCCATATATAAAACAAATAAATGGTTGAAAAAGTATTTTAATTTGAATTTCATAACCCCTTTTATGTTCTAGATAGAAAAATTATACATAATTATAAATGATAAAATGAAACATATACGTTGTGATCTTAAAACCGCCCAAATTAACCTAATACGATCCTTATTAAATTTTATCTATTGATTCATTCTCATTGTATATAAAAAATTCATTATACGATCATTTAAAATCCAATAATATAATTAAAAAAATGAAATAGAAATACTATAAGTATATATATGTTCTACAAGGACTTCCATTCATGTGTACAAGTTAACCAATCTTGAAAACTATGGAGAAGAAAACTCCAATATAATGAATTTAAACTCTATAACTGATCCAATGCCCCCCGGAACTTAATAAAACCTTAATTTATCAATTACATGTACAAAATGTTCTCTATGTGTAAATTAATTAATATAAACTTATTTAAAAGATATTGATGTGGATAATTTATTTAGACACAAGGTAAAGGGAATTCTCGAACCCTACTTTCTTTCATTAGGTTTTAACTCTTTCACTCCATTTTCAGTATGGTTATTCCAGAAAAATTATTTCTTCATAATTATATTACCTTTTCTCGGATATACATGTTTTCCACTGGATTTTATGTCGAAATTAATGTTTTTTCAAGATATCACTTATTCCCAAAATAGACCTCTTACTTCTCACGAAAGGATGAAGTTTCTTGTATCAAGTATACTATTCCCTTATTGATTTGAGAACCCATAATTTATGAATATATGATTTATGAAGTGGACACCATTAACTTTCATGGATTGTTTTATATTCAATAATTAAATATGTTAAATGTGTCTTGAATGATAACCTAAATTTTATGATGTGACGACTACGCCCGAAATTATATAGCAGAATGAAAATGATAGGATGTGACGGGTGTACCCCGAATTATATATCACTATAATTAATTGAGTAATGTGAAAAATCTCATGAAAAAAATGAAATATTCATGAAAATGATTATAGTTTTGTTTACAAATATGTGGTTTAGTTTATGACTAAGACAAGATATTTCATTATCATTCGTTACCACATTCCAAGTCTTTTCATAATGGCTCATCTCATGATTATGATCCTAATCTTATTTTATGGTAATAATGATTATCCTCAACACATGTTATATTGTTTCATGTTTTTATCTATCATATTACATTTCTCTTTATCACCCATTTTTTATGTATATCCTCAGGTGTTAATGTGTAATAATGATAACTCAAGGTCCAATAAGAAGCTAGAAAAATTAAATTAAATGAATGAGTCTGTTTTATATTGAAATAGTTTTGTATGGTCCTAGTTTTCTAAAGAAAATAACCTTGGTATCATCGTTGTGTAATGATTTTATGTTGTTTGAATTAAAATGATGTAAAATAAATGTAAGAAAATTACGTTCTCTGTAACATCTTAGATTGGTCACCTCTAAATGATCTCAAGGGAGCTATATCTAGCCTCTTCGGAATATGAAAAGGGTGAGATTATATTCTTGAAATCCAACCCCATCAATGTTTTAAAAGATATGTTGGATGAAATTGGGTCCAGGTAATGTTTCATCCTCCCATTCAAGATATGGAATCTTTTTTGGTCTTCAGGGGGGAGTTCTACCATTTCATGGCTTCTATTCAAGAAGAACTAGATTTGATGTAATTGAGTAGTTATATAGGTATTACTTTCTAGGCCACCGACCATCTATTACGAGTGGGTAAGAATAAATAACGCTCCCCAGTTTTCATATCTGGATAATTCTATATCCTTTCTAGGAATGAATTATCACCCTGATGATAGAGAGTCAATCTCCATAAAATAGAATATTTCAAGTCATTATCAAATACCTCATTTATGTAGACCAAGTTCCTAGATCATACAGGGGAAGATGATCATCAGATTCTATTGTAGGTGGATTTAGTTTTTCATGATGTATTAGAGAATGAATATTTCATATATTTTTATATTGATTATCATGAAAAATATTTCCCATGAGTAACTATCCATTTAGATGTTTGTGATTCCTTGTATCATTCTAATATTATGTTAGTTGTAAATCTACAGTTTGAATATAGGAACCCTTTGGTAGTGGTTCGAATGTATCCAATCAATTTTATTCATCCTCGGTAGAGTTCCTTCCAGTAAATGGAGACTCATCATTTAGAGGTTTCAGTTTCTAGATAAATCTTTGATTTGATGTATGTGAAGCCTCTATTTGTGCATCCTGATTTCCCACTGATTGAGGTATGGTTTCTTCATTATATACCTATAATTTGTTTTCTAGGTCCTTGCTAATTTACAGAATAATAGCGATGAATTTCAGAATGGTGTATCAGGAAATGGTTGTTATCCCCTCTCATTCAACATAATATATTGATTTTACTCTGATTGATCCTCCATTAAGATCCATATCGGGGAAATTTTTCTCAAAACTATCCATATTTTACCATTTTATCTTGAGAAACATATGGGGTTTGATTTAATTTTCTATATATTCATACTGTATTTTTATATTAATGGTAACCTTATTGGATTTTTTGGTCATGCTTCCAAAATAAGACTCAAATGACAAAGGTATATGTCATTGTGGGAGGAAAAGGTGGGATGTCATGTATCGATATTTACCTTGATACATATAGAAGAATATACCCTTTTGAGATAATGATAATGATAATAAATTCTTATCCCCAATACTCTATTGATAAATTGGGGAAATTATCATCAGTTTGAGATTTTAATACCAAGATATATAAGGACACCTATCTTGGGTCGGATGGATATTGAGGGGGGAATTGAGATATAAATTACCCAGAACTATGGAATGGGTATGATCTAGAACCTATACTCTTTTATCAAGCACCCTCTTGGGTTATGATGAGCCGAGTGGTGGTGATTGATAATAAAGTTCCAATTGACATACAATATGGGTTGGTTCACATTCTCCTTTGATATTTTCAGGACCCTCTTAGGGTTTGATAATACAATGGGAAGATGATGTGGTAAAAATTCATGTATCCCAATAGACCGATTTCACACTTGTATGGATGATATGTTGGATTCTATTTTGATCCTTTTTATATGGAATTATTTTATTCACATATGATCCATGTGTAATAGAATATTATTATGGGAGTTACTTCTAATAGAAAGTTTTCATGTAGTTCACTTCTCCAGATTCTATGTTTTAGATGTGATCCCATTTTGTTGAGAAACCCAACATAAGAGTCTACTAGTTGTCTTCTCTCTCCCTTAGTGGTGTCCTTGAACCATTAAAGTGAAGGGGTATATCTTTATTAACCATTTATCCCATGTGTTACCAATACCGCTGATTTATCATGTGGCTATAACATTACAGGATTACTTATATAGGGATATCTTCTATTATATGTCTATAATTATGTTCCATAATCCATACATTCCCAATCCTAGAACAGGAATTGTTTATGGGTCACGAGAAATCAGTTTCAAGAGAGATTTTAGGATATGGAGAAAAACAATTCATAGAAATTTTTATGTTCTTTGAATCCTAGGTTCGAGGCCATGTATAAGACACCATATCCAGTCAACAAGAGAGTTTATTTATCAATTAGAGATTACCCAAATGTCACTATTAATGGAAGTATATGGAATTCAACCTATGCTTATTTACCAACATTTTCTATTTTTTAAGGTGTGGAATCTTTCTCTAGCACATCTTGGATCTAATAACTATTTGTAGAAGTTGGAAAGAATATAGCTCGAAGATTGTTTATGGATAAATCTCTCAATATATCCACATCATCCACTTATTCATCTGAATTATATGGAACCACCTAGTTATACCAACCATCATCCATCTACGGGTCACCTACTGAACATGTTGATGTGATAACAATGATTGGTGTGGAATAATATATGGTTAATCATGTTTTTTATAGTTCATCTCCTTATGATGGTTCCTTGGAAAGGGGAGGATATCTTTGTCTTAGAGAGTTATTACCATGAATACCTTATTCACTACTGGCAGTAGGAGTAGATTCTCTGTGATCCATCTATCCACTACCAAGATAAGGAATATCAAGGTAGTGACCACCTTCTTCATCATTTGAAAAGTTTATGAATCATTGAGGTGGTTCATATATGCATCGTACAACATCAAGGACCTCTTGTCGAAAGGATTATGGATATGAGCCTCATTCTGCATCATGTTTGGAATATGACAACCTTCCATTTTAGGATGAGAATGTATTTGATCATACTATATGATAGATTTAAAAATATGTTTACAAACATATAGTATGTTATGGATATGAGCTCTCTACCAAGAATCTATTTGAGTATAATAGTGAGATTCGATTTTATCAGTAAAAATATAAGCCATCGTAGTAGTGGTTGACAAAATATATCATTCAATATTTTATAAATTATATTTATGAGACTTGATCATATATATATTTTCCATATAAATATGGTTAAAATCTTTGATATTGGGATAAGGAATAGAAGCCTCATATCGTACAACCTCTAAATTATTCTAGTGTAGTCATTCATCAATATAAGTATTGATCGGTTTCTGAAAATCGTATGCTATTGGAATCTGCTTATTTACTTCAGCATTAGGGATATGATCTTGATTTGAGGTGATTTTCATATTTTACTATTGGATATCTGTTAGAGTGGGGATAGGATCTTATATTGTTAGAATTTCGAGTATATCGTTGGTCTTTCTTGATTTATGTGTTCACATGTATGGAGGAACATTCAAAATGAGATAGTGGCCCCCATTTGAATGAAGAGAAGAGATTAGTAATATTACTATGTAATATTCATCTAGTCTTATTCAATATGGATGTCAGCCTATCACGATTAATGTTCCAATCATAGTTGGTATGCCATATTCCAAATAGGGGAATGATTCAGATCCTATGATTCTTCCTCTACAAGATTATACTGATAATCCTCCTAGATGAGAATATAAATGTTATATTTATTAGTAGTAAAAACCAATTTGTACTGATCATAGTGATATGATTCATTGGATATTGTGATAGGGATATGTTTTTATCATTTGACTTGTACCAGTGCTGGAAACATCCAGTAGATCCCTTATGTTGTTACTAGAATGTAGTGACACTTCATCATAGTGAGCATTGGAATCCAGTCCCACACATTCTCGATGTCCTAGATATACTAAAAAATATCTTGTGTTGAGGTGGGGATATTATACCACTCCCATTATCATTGGTTCTTAATAATATAATGATGAGCTTCTTTCACGGGGGAGGGGATACGTGCCTCCCAAATTCTTACTAGATGAATATGCATGCAAGGATGATCTGAGTGAGTGGGGAGATTTTTCTACTCATTAGCCACAACCATAATATGCCAATGTTATTTTTTAGTGTAAGAGGGGATATGAACCAATCCCATTTATCCATATCTTTTCATTACTGGTGATACTTTCATGGTACTCATGCATGAGTTTCCAGGATGGAATTTTGTCAAGTGGTTCCCTCTGTGTGATGCTGCAGTGGACAGGTGGTATAACACAGGTGATGGAAGATGAAATGATCACTCCAAAAATCACCTAAACCTAGATGCTGTGATAGTAAAATCCTTAATCCACCTTATTAAGGAATGAAATATGATAACTGCTTCACAATTGGGATAATCCAACCCAGTGGGAGGTGGGGGTAATAGATTCCATTGGATTCAATATAGATTTCCTTAAGTGATAAAAAACTTTTGAGACAACAATGTGTAGTGTTTAGGGTTTGGATTGTACCAAGTCGATGGTTTTCCAAAACAACGACATTCTCTAAATGAAGTTAAAGGTGTGGGGTGGATGAAGTTGTCTAGAAACACGTGGAGGTATCAACCATAATAGGGTTCCATAAAGTTTTTTTTTGAAAACAACAATATCTAATGTCATTTTATTTGAGGGAGAGGCTCCTATAGTAAACAAATATCACAGGAATAGAACACAAATCAATGAATCATTACAAATTTGAAACATGATTAATTATCTATAAATGGGTAGAACAATTGTTCATTCTTGCTATCGGTTCATCAAATAAACTCATGTGAAATTTTCACAATGAGAATGGACTAATTATTGGGATTATAGATAAGTTATTGAATTTTTTCACATCAATAATTTCATTTTTTAACATAGGTTATGTATATAAAAATAAAAAAATGTGCATTCAACCGATAGTTTTTATTATATGTGTGAATTCAAAACAAGTTAAATATTTATTATGATGGAATGTTATGGTATCCTAGGTTTAGGAAATGAGTTTTCTGATTCCTATAATGATTAATTTATTATGTAATTAAATTATTTCATGTTGGGTTTACCATTTTTTCCTATTTTAATACTGGGGGTTTACAGTTGGTTATGGGGGAGTAAGTATGGTTGAAAAATCATGAAGCTAAGGTTCACTATTTTTATCTATCATGGAAATTCCCATAGAAACCCATATCCATCAAAATGTACAAACATGAATCCTAAAGGGAGGAGACCTTTTTTTGGACCCAAAAATACATAGGAACAAACATTTTTTTTGAGAGGATGGGATGTTGGGATCATATACCTCATTTTGGGGGTATTATTGTCTACTATAGGGATCTCTTAGAGAGTTAACATATTTTATTGAATATCTTATAGATCTCGATATGGGACTGTTTACCCTAATAAAAAGATATGGTGGAATACTTTAAAATGTAGAGGGGGTTTTACGATTGAGACAAACAGTATGTATCTGATGTTCTCTGTTCGTTTCTGATTATTTCCTTTTAATGGGTTTCTATTAAATTTTGAATCCATATAATTAGAATCCCTGGTGTTTATTGTTGTCCAAGGAGGTAATAGTAATTTCAAGTATGGCAAAGATTCTTCATGAGGTCTCAAATGTATCTTATTTGTAGAAGGAATCAACACCCATATACTTTTTAAATCTAAATCCAATGAGTTTAACGTAAATTTGAAAGGAACTATATAAGGGTGCATAGTCATTGGGTATGGATATCAAGACTTAGAATGGCATCCAATATATCCAACTTATAATAAGAATAATAGTATTTATAGTTAGTTATTCCCTCAAAATGATGATGGGTAAGGGATATTGATGAGTACTCAGAGGGTTTATTTCCCTAGAGCCAACCAATATAGAAATTCCTTTGGGACATACACTAGGGTGGATTTACTTGTATAGAGGTAGTTACATAATGGCAGTAAAATGTTATTACACACATTGGGTTCTCTGATTGGGGGGAATTCTAGGTTCTAGTGATACAGTCATTACATGTCCTTAAGTCCATGTGATCCATGTTTAGAATGAGAAACAATATACTGTAAAAGACCAATCACACTATACATGGATAATAATCTTTTGAATTTGGGAATCCCCAATAGAGTGTTTGATATTGATCTCAGGCCTAGGGAAAGATTCATATGTTTCCAACTTATAATAGGAATTGGGGCCCCCATAGTTAAAATATCTTTTCAGTGTGTAGATAGATGCAGAATAATGAAAACCCCACAATAGAGATTTGGTCCAATATGTTAGAGTGTTTGATATATGAATGGAAATATGCAAAGTAGGATGATCATTATAAGATATATGACCACTATGCTCTAACAAATAATGAGTGGAAACAAAGAGTGGCCTGATGAGCATGTTTCCAGGAATGGGGATTCCATAATAACCATATGATTTCATGAGTATGCATTAATATTACATTATGGAAACTTCCCTTATGAAGGAGGAATTATGAACAAAAGGCTCATGTATTGGGGTTAACATGGTTCAAGGTAACATGATAATGTATTACTACTAGAGAAGGCTCACATGTATGGGGGCGTCTACCTATCATATCAAAAATGTATGTTTGACATGTTCAAGGTGTCTGGATGTCATGTAATGAATTTCTAAAAAACATTTTTGGGGTGTCCTAATAGCATGTTTGAGGTCCATTATATCATCAATGAAAAAAATTTCAGAGTACATTACATGATCAAAGAAGAAATGTCAAAGGACAATCGTGTGATCAAGCTAACATGTTTTTAGGATTTCATATCATATGGATTATATATATATATAAGACTTCACGTTACATTCTTGATATTTCTGAAGGACTTCTAGTGAGTTGGAAATAATTTCCGAGTGTTGTTGAATGATCTGGATCACATATCAAGGTAATATCACATTAACCATGATGATATCATGTGAAGAGCATGAAACCTTATCAAAAAAATCATTGTATCCATATCCACAAAATAATTCCATCTTTCTCAATATTTTTCATGTAAATTCCCCAATGTTCCTTATGAATTTTATGTTGAGATTTCATGTGATAAAGTCAGCTTGTCGAAACTCTTCATGAGATCTAGAAATCATACTAGATTTCCTTCGTATGATAAATTATTTGATCAGGTGAAGACTACGTACGTGCAGCATAATATCTTGGATTTCTTAGTGGAATATTATTATGATTGTGTGGCTTTCCACTCCAATAACATCACTCTCGCCACTATAATGTCATGTGTGTGACTGTGTTTTTTCTGAATGAGGGATTCATATGACTCAGCACTCAGGATCTATGCTACTTTACATGATGCATAAATCTCATATATATTCTTCAATATGTGGTGGGATCATTACATCATGAAGTTGGTATAATCATACATGGTTTATAAGACCATGTGATTAATGATTAGAGTGAGAAGTAAGAGATAATAGAGTATTGGAAATTTTTCATGTTTATATATATACATGGATTAAACAACTGCATATTACCTAAATGATTTAAGAGAACTAGTATCATTGAGAATATGGTATAGATATCAGTCCTCAGGAAGGAATACTTGGTATACAATTTATAATAGGAATCATATTCATTGATGCTCAGTTGGTCTATGACCCTCTGATGGGATTACCAAACTTTGGGGCATGGAGAAGGCTTACATTCAAGGTGATGCCAATATATAAACCCAACTCATATTCAATTATAGAATCATAAGATAATTGGAGTTCTCTGAGAAAATGAATTTCGAATATGGAGTGAATTAATCCAGGGAGGATTCATATATCACATATTCATTCTTTTATACTATGATGGATAAAGAGAGATAATGACCATTAAAGGTCGATAATATATGTTTATATAGCATAGATACCCTTCTGAGGAATGGAACAAATAAAAATTCATGAGTGCATAATCCTAAACCATTGTGAAAAATATTATTAGAGGGTGGGGGTCTTGGTTGATGGTTCATGGGCTGGGTTTCACATGATTTATGTAATATACCCCCATAAAACACTCTCCCCTATGTCCAAAATGGGTTTCTTATGAGACTTCAGGCATGCCTCCCAGTATTCCATAGTTTTCGTCGAATAGTAGGGGTGATATATATAGTGGGACACTATGACCCTTGGTATAATGTATAATACAATGGAAATATAAAGTTATCATTATATATTTGTGTAACAGAAGATGCAGAAATTGTATTTTAAAACACATGTATTATAATAATTAATTAGTAAACCAATACAAATGTTTCATATATTGATAATATCAAATGAATCCAAATTTTCTACTATAAACAGTAGAAATATATGAATGAATTGAAACAAAATAATATCAATATACCTTTCTCCTAAACCCCATATTAGACCAATGTCCAAACTCCTACCCATATAGGAAGCGACAAAAAAATCCAGAACAACATCCCTTTAACTAGTCAGATGAATTGATCCTTAAAAAAGATAATATCAGTGGTGTCCCCCTAGAAATGGTTTCAAGAGAATCTTTGGTGGCTCCTGTAATATTTTCATTATGAGTGGGGGTGGTGTGGTTCATGATTTCAATGGTCAAATGATTCCAAAATTGAAAAGATTATATGGGCGTGGAGAATTTACTCTAGTGGAGTCTAAGGATTTTAATAATGGGTTTTAGGTTTTTCGATCATACAACATTACCCCACATTAATTTAAATGGATTCCCATGTCCTCATACACTCTCAAAAAAGGAGGTATGAAACTCTTTGGTCCATTATCTATCTCATTAGAAAATGGAAAACCCATAGTGGTCATTGATGAATAAACCATTCTTAGTGTGAGGGTAATATTTTTTAGATTTTCTGTCCTCAATGGGTACCTAGGATAGATCTCTCATTATTTATTCTATCCTAGATTAATTACCTATAGAATGTAACCCATTTTATGTGATGATTCCCTATGATTCCACAACTTCATGACTGCATGACATTGTTCTATTTGAGGCCTACTAAATTAATATGATTTATATTCATAATAATATTCTAAACTTTTATTGAATAAAATATATCAATCAACCTATCCTGAAACCATGTCGGAATATCTTTGAGCATATAGGACAACCGTTCAAACCGTATTAACAAAATATGGAATAATAAAAAAACAAGGTAGATCGCTCTATATTATAATTTCATCCCAGAAGCATATCCCTATTGATAATCATTTCAACATCAACTAGCCTAATCCCGCTAAAAATAGTTTTAGCATGTAATGTTGGGCCATTCCCATTATATAAGAATTTCAACACCTATCACATATAATATATGGATATAAAAGAATTTCAGTATTCAGGGAAATTATTATATTTAACCATTTCCTGATGTATCAAAATGCATAACCTACTGTATAGGCATTTTAGAATCAACTGATCATGTCATAATAGTAAGGAACTAACAATATCACATCAGAAGCTCTAATGGTTAATTATGAATATTGACATCTTCCATTAAATAACAAATCAGTGTATACTACCACAAAAACAGTTTTTTCTCGGCGCCAACCTTTATCCGCGCTAACGAAAAAGCGCTGAAAAGGGGAACCTTTATCAGCGCTAAAAAAAGCACTGATAAATGTACCCCTTTTCAGCGCTTTTTTTAGCACTGATACAGGTACCCCCTTTATCAGGTCTTTTTTTAGCGCTGATAAAAGGACCCCCTTTATTAGCAAATTTTTTAGTAGTGCTGATAAATGGGGGGCCTTTAGAAGCGATTTTTTTAATGTTGCTGATAAAGGGTCGACTAAAAAAAATTAAAAAACAAATATAAATATATAAATATAGTTATATTGATATAAATATAATATAAAAATTTTAAATATATTTTAGATAAGTATAAATACACAAATTTACACTTAATATACTTAATATATAATATATTTAGTGAAAATGGATTATAGAAAAATTTAAAAAATATTTTTAATTAATAATTTGCTAATTATTATATAGTAAAAGTCATTTAATAACAATTTGAAGACTAAAAAATTAAAAAAAATTAAAAAAAGATCCAAAACATGTTGAAAACACAACTCGAACATCAAACAACCATAACATTTGATCCGGGTGTCCGTTTGAGCTCTACCACATTTCAAATCGAAGCCTGCAATGAGCTCTACATACTAGTGACCCAGGCGAAGACTATGTCTCAATTATTGAGGACAAAAGGCCATGAAGCCCTCCAAAAAAAAATTTAGTCAGGATACAACGATTATTTAACATTTTGTGGATTTTCAGCCTTGATTAAGGGTGTATTATTTGCTTTTTTGGTGGGGACTGAATTTATTCTAAGGTATTACATTTATATTAACATTATTTATTTGAAATTTTATCATTTTTTATAATTAACTACTATTTATAATCAAATATATAACAATATATTCACATTTTTTATATATTCACATATAAAAATTTAATTATAAATATAAATAATAAAATATATTTACATAAAAAATATATGAGATTTATATAAATAATAACTAATATCCATTTTATTTAAAATACCAATATATAAATATTTATATACCTATATATTAATCTAACTATATATATATATATTAATCTAACTGTATATATATATCAATATAACTACATATATATATATTAATATTACAATAAATATATGTATATTAATATCACTATATATATATAACTATATATATATATATATTAATATAAATATATATTACTATACGAATAAATATAACTATATATATATATTAATATAACTATATATATATATTATCTTTATCTAAATAATAACTAATATCCATTTTATTTAAAATACCAATATATGAATATTTATATAACTATATATTAATCAAACTATATATATATATTAATATAACTATAAATATTAATATAATTATATATATATATTATTATAAATATATATTACTATACGAATAAATATAACGAAATTATATATATATATATATATATATATATAGATTTGTCACAATTAAGAAAACAAATCAATATAGGGAAGTGGAAAAGGCTTCATGCGCTCGGGTGGGGGGGGGGGGATGTCTCAAGATCAAATCCAGGAGGAGGTATGGGAACACTCGCATGGGTGGATTTAAGGGTATAGAGCTGATAAAGGGTGTTGGGGGTACGTGCGAGCGCTGTAGGGTGCTGGAAAGCACTAATAAATGGGGGATCAAGCACTGTAAACCCCCCCGAGATTGAAAGGAGTTTCTGTAAATATTTGTAAACTTTTTATACTTTTATCAGCGCTAAAAAAAGCGCTGATAAAAGGGGTCTTTTATCAGTGCTAAAAATAAAGCGCAGATAAAGGACCCTTTTATCAGCGATTCATTTTAGCACTGATAAAAGGGTTCTTTTTCATCGCTTTTTGGATCGCTGATAAAGGGGACCCCCTATCTTCTCTAGCTTTAACGGCGCTTTTCTAGCGATGTTAAAGGCCTTTTCTAGCACTGTTAATAGCCATATTTGTAGTTATTAACAATCAAAAGTATTATCAATAAAAAACAATATATTATCCCAAATATTCTATATCATGAAATAACTTAAGGTATCATGTCATGATAAACACACATTAAACCCTTATCTATCTTTTCATTACTCAATGTTTCGATCTACAAATGAGTAGATATAATCCAGGTCACACCAGTAATTGAATCCTATGTAACCAACCAACCTTCTAATATATGATTTACCATTAAAATAGAATGAATTAACAAGGGTGTACATCACATCGGTAAAATCATAATGTCCCGTATAATTCACTATTAAACAGACCATAGGTTAAGGTTTAGAAACTCATCTGTTATCCAGAGACTAATACATAACTTTCTATGGAAACCAATAGCATGGATTAAGGTTAATAAGATCACAAGAAGAATGTAGATCAACCCGGTTCAAGATAAAAACTCAAAAAAACCCATGATAAAAATATTTACACCGTAACAAGGGATTATTTTAGGGAAGGTAATCATAACAAGAAACACTAACTAGGGGTCCAATGTAGTGTCGAGGTGTCCAAAATGGAGGAATATTCCCCATTATGTTTTAAGGTTTTCCCAAGGATATAGAGGATATGGATTTTGGGATTGAATGAAACTAATTATATACATTGATGACATTGTTCCACAAGGACTGAAGAATATAGAGTGTGTAATCTTTTCACGTAATATTTTCATTCATTTTTTTGTTACACCAATGATAAAGTTACATGAAGTTAATATTAATCATGACAGAAATTTACATGTCATGAATTAGGTTCCTGATATATAACCTCATCAAACCATGAACTGGTTTTTGACATGTTTCTCATGGTAGTTTCACACTGTGTTATAGGTACATGATACGTAATAATACAGTGAAAGGTTTTCATCCTCGCTTCTGTAAAAGTGCCTGAACCACCTATGAATTGTTCCAAACTCATGGAAAATCATCACAGTCTCATTTTATATATTTTTACATGAACCTGATTAATTAAAATAGATCTATATCCCATAATATTATAAAATTTCCACCAAGAAATTCTCTCAATCTCTAAAAAAGACTCGAACACAAATTTCAAATGAAATACCAAAAGAGGGATGTGCCTAGAAAAATATGGGATCTTACAAACTCCCCACCAAATAACAGATCACCCACATGCTACTCGATGCATCACTGTGGAGTCGTGGAAAACAAATATGTCTACTAGGCTTGCATATGAGACTCCCTCCCCCAGGTCCCCTCTTAAACACACCCATGATGCATGTGCACTTGAATAAGAGTTATTTTCCTTCCCAAATGATAATTATCACTATGAGACAAAATCCATATCATGTGATCCTCAATGGGATAATACGGAAAAAAACATCACGTCCTCTCCATCTACCACATTAGAAGTTTTAGGATAATATCTTCTATACCTTGAATTTTGAAACATGATATGCATGGAACTGTAACTATCGAAGGGATAATTATTATTACATTAGAAAAACACATTAAAATATCTAAAATTTGTCAAAAAACATTATATCTAGATTTTCCTATTTCTTGTTATAGTTTTTTCCTACCATAGGTCACACCCGATGAAAAGCATGATGACCATCCTCAAACTGCATAGGTTTTCTATGAAGGTTAGAGTCTGATTATACCCTTCTTTATATAATCTCCAGCCAACTATTGATCATCTGAACCTGCTAATATGTTTCTTATACAAGACTAGGCCCAACAAGTACTGGCTTACCTACCCCCAACCAATAAAGAGGTGAATGAAACAACCTTCCATACAATGCCTTTAATGGTTCCATATGGATCACATCATGGAAGCTATTATTATATGAAAACTCCATTAATATAATATGTTTCACCTATGAACCACATAAATTAAAAATATAGTCTCATAATATATTATCTACAACATGAATATGCATCATAGATTGACTATCAGTCTGAGTATTATTGGTTACTCTAAAACAAAATTGTGACCTTAGATCCTATTTAAGACCCTTCAAGAACCATGATGTCAAATGAGGATCTATATAATAAATGATACTCATCAAAACAATTTTCAATAGAACTATCTCATGCACATACATACTACCAATATCAACAATAGTGATAGTCTCCCTAATAGGAAATAGAGGGTATACCTTCTCTATTCAATCCATAATCACCCACACTACAACACTCTTACGGGGGTGTCCTAGGCAATCGAATAAAAAAATACATAGAGAAATCATTCCATTTACACTAATGAATTGTAATAGGATTCAGCATTCCTACCAACCTCTAATTCTCAAATTTTATCTTAGGATATGTGAAACATATAATAAATAATCCTGCATCCTCCATTTTCACTCTTGACCACCAGTTCTATCAATGTAGATCGTGGTATATAATTTTTAGACCAATATGTACCACCCATCTAGGAGAATTAAAGACTCTCGTTAACTCCTCACGTAAGCCTGTTAGAACCCATAATCATCCATAAAAAATAAATAATTACTGCTTCAAAGAGTCCTTGAAAATATAGTCTCCGCCCAATACATGAATTCTCTTATAAGTAAGCCCTCTAGATATGATAACTTTACTAACTTGATCATTTATAAAAGAACATGTATAATAGCTGATAATGTAAGTGATAATAATTCCCTTGACACTGGAGCATATAGATAGATGTATAAAAATAGTTCCATAACCTTCCACTCATCTCAAGATTCCCAAATGACATATGTCTATATCATCCAGATCAAATAATCAGCTATAATGTTTCCCCAACATATTGTATAAACCATGTCGATGTTGGAATAATATAGATACATGACCAACCACCACTACTATATGTTTTGGTCCCACTATGAAAATATGTACCTAAGGATATTGTGGCCTATATATACCATAAACTTCTAACCCATAAGTTAATTCTCCCAACATCTTAGGGAATTTCCACTACAACTACCTTTAGATCATCACTAGGGTAATTACTCTGATGCATTACAAGCTATGTGGATCTATAAGCAACCAATTTATCATATGGCATCAAAAATACTATGTTTGTAACTCTAAATGAATCACATTTTTTTATATTTTATTTACCCAACATTGAGAATGTGATGACAGCTGGTGAGGTCAGCCATCCTTTCAGCTCCTAAAATTATCCCACATTAGAATCATTCCAAGTGGACATCACTCCCTTCTTGGTCATCACTGGAATTGGTGCTTCCAGATTGGAGATGCCCTAGCTAAAGAACCAATAATGAACATGAAAACCCAAAAAACATTGAATCTCAAAGACAGTCATAGGTAGATGCCAAGATATCACAAATAAAACATTCTCTAGTTCCACTGACACTCCTTCCACAGAGATTAAATGTCCAATTATGTGAAACATATCAATATAGAAACAATATTCGGTTACCTTGGAATAAATATGATGGTATATCAAAGTACCAAGATGATTTTATGATGTTTGGATTGATTTTCTATAGATTGTAAGTACACACAGATTTATTCATCAAAACAACCACATATCAGTCTGCAAAATGATGCAAAACCCATTAATCATGTCCATAAATACCACAAATGCGTTGGTAAAAACAAAAAATATCATTAAAAACTCATAAAAGGAATATCTCTAATCAATATTAGTTCGATGAATGTCCATTGTTCTCACACTCAATTGATTGTATACAAAAACAAATAAAATTAGGGGATGATCTTAGATCCACTTAGCTAATCGAAGAGATCATCGATCCGTGGAATTGGACACCAGTTCCTGACTGTATTATGGTAAATCTCGGATTATCCAAAAAATGTGAAAGATACCATCATCTTTTTTGGTGAAAATAATTGTAGAAATCCATGGATATGTATCAAGTTGTATAAAACACATAAATTCTAAATATTCAACCAAAAAATTTATTTCTCTAAGCTATACTAGTAACATTATATAAGGTTGGATTGAAAATAGTTATGATCCTGAAACCAACTCAATCATGAAATCAATCTCGCAAGCCACCTAACTCATTGAGAAAGACTTCCTGAAAATTTATAATCATTTGAAGAAAAATATCCTATTTCATTCCCCCCTCATTGTAATCATTTCCTACAATCTATTCAATGAGACAATACAATCATTACAAATTTTTATCGAATTAGAAGCCAAAAGATACCACTCACCGTTGTGATAATATTTTCCTCCTTTTGGATTTACAAAGGTAACCCTCCTCTGGTAATAATCTATAATATTGGAATAGTAATAACAAATCCATATAAAGAATAAAATCATAACTTCTAATTTATAGAATGAAATGTTACCAAATGAATTGGTAACTTCCGATCTCTATAGAACATAGATAGAAACATTTGATATCATCTGACAACACTCTTAATTATGTGTCAATGGTTAACATACCATCCTTGATTTGCATAACCAATACAAAACAATTTAAAAAAATGTAGATAAAAAGGAAGATGATTCTCATGTATCAAAAAAATGAAATATAGGATTGATAATACAATAATCATACCTATGATGTAGAATTTATAGTATCCACAATAGCCATAGGAGATTACATCACATGAAAATAAAAAATAACCTCTAGCCTGGGTTGTAACTTGAACCCCTATGTGAATACCTTGGCTAGGTCATTATACTCATGCACTGGGGTTCCACATACCCTACTTCAACCCAAATGTCCTAGAAAACTCCATCTACCTATATTGTATGAGTAACTGATTCCTTTCCAGACTCTAGTACCTATATAAATACCCTTCTAATGATCTTTTGTTATAGTTCCAATGAAATATATCAAGATAGACCATCTTACTACAAATGTGGAATTCTAAATTGGGATATGTACACTAAGGCATATTGTGGACCATTATTCCACACTAATAGAATAATATATAACATGATCCTAATATGGATTCCCTAATCAAAGAATGCTCTAACTGATACTTCCTGGGAAAAACAATCATAATGATGCTTATTGAAACAAGAAGAACAACATCAAGTTTACCTTACAGAAACAACCCGGCCACTCCTCGAGGACTCTCTCAAACTTCCTTTAGTGATGACTGCCTGATTCAGGATGTATAATAGTATACTATGTCAAAAAAAATCACCAATGACCCGATCTAATAGAAAGAACCTTCATGAATGTCTCTTACCCTAGAGATCTCATCCATAGCTAAAGACTCCATAAAACACTTTAGGTTAGTGAAACATTCATCCTAGTCTACAACTATGTACCCTTATATCTTATATGTATGAAATCAAGATCATTATAATCCCTCAATATCCGTGGATATAACTGTATTGAAAATATATACTCAATGTCGTTCAGTGATAACTCCTCCTACTACTCAACCTGCTCTACAATATCATACCAATGCATTCTAGGTCCCTAGAGTATATACGCAACAAACATCATCCTCATATCCTTGGGTGTCTCAAGTTGATTGATGATTATATAGATTGACACATTCCAAAACATGGATGCCTAGTGGATTCATTTCCCATATAATTTAGGTGGATATTTCATATGAAATGATCTGGTCAACTCATACATTTAAGGCATGGGGAAAACAATATCCCTTTCCATATATATCCTGACATGGAGGAATCAGTCATGATGATGAACATACATATGACCCTCATGATCTATATGGTTCTCTGACAGAACTTATTTTAAAGAAATCATATATTCACTCTATTTATTCCCAACTTCAAGATAACAATGATTGATTTTATCTATATGGTAAACATAGTCTTTATAAAAATAGATATAAAAACCTTTTCAACCTTCACTATTGAAAATAATAGGAAGGCACTAACTCCATATCTATATAAACATGGATAAAAAGTGTTTTATCCTGACATAATAGTTAATTTCATTACATTTATGAAATATATTAGTTATATCATACCATAGTTTGTATTGGATAGTATAAAACAATGGCAATAAATATGTACCTATCATGAACAAGGCATGGAAAGTTAATTTCATCTCTTACTCTCAGGATGCATACATACTCAATTAATTCCCTACCATTCCACGAGTGTAAATCTCAAGATTTAATTACATCATGAAATTATAACATTAAAAAAATGTGAATCACCTAATGTGTAATAACATCAACTGTGACAACAAAAAAACAAAAACATAAATACCAACCTTGGGCCCTCATATTTTCCCCCATATATGGGTTAGATACTCGATTGAAAAATATTATTACCAAGGGATGAAACATCCATGTATTTTTTATACCTTTAAAAAATACTAACATAATAGAATATAAAATCCATCCCTTCAAATACCAATTTCTGAGATCCCATGATCTAGTACTCTCTCAGGTGTCCAAAAAGAGTTGGTTGTAAGACCTCAAGCATGCTTCCAATTATACCGTTGGCCGATGACTAGAAACTGAGTTGTGATATGAATATTGCGAAGACTATAAGACAAGGTATATAGTATAATTTAATGCAAATAAATATGAATCAATAAGTATCTGAATAATAGAAATTTCAAAAATAGAAAAATATTAAACTAGGAGTAAAATGAGTAATCAATAAAAAAATAATGATGAATTATGTAATGAAAATATAAGATGTATCTAAATTAAAAAAAATAAAAACAACACATTAAAAGAATCATCTAAAACAAAATAATCCAAAAATACCCCAATCTCAAACCCCATTTGGCCCCATATCCAAAATCTAACCCATCTATTCAAAAATAATGGAATTGTTAATAAGGTCCACTTCCCTCATTAAATCATGCATACATAAAATCTGTCCAGGTAACAAATGAACACCTAAATAGGGTGTGAGTATAACTCATTAGGTGAACACAACCGTTTCTAAACAAAAAAATAGTCTTGTAATATTTATATGTAATAAAGCAATAAATATATGTAATAATTAATTAATTAATACAATACATCAATCAACCTTCTTTGAAACTATGATGGAATGTCTATAAGCACGTATCATGACCATGAAATATATATCCATTTACAATGGAATATTTATTTAATTGGGTGGAGATTATTTTATTAGCATTTCTTCCTCTAACAATATCCCAATATATAAGAATTTCAGCATCAACTATGACATCATTTCTATATAAGAATTTCAACATATAAATTTGATCAAAGAATGCTATATAAGAATTTCAGCATGTATCATTTGGAATAGCCTAGTATATAAGCATTTTAGCATCTAGGAAAAGAAATATATATTAGAATTTCAACATGTATCACTGATAATATACCTCAATATATTTATTTTAGCATAAACTCAACTGTTAAAAATTATAATTATATCTCAATTTCACATCATAATCCAGAATGGTTAATTATACAAATTAAATTTTTTAAATAAAATTTAATTTCATTTATATCTCAATGATAATCAATAATATCAATTATAAATGAGCCATTACCTAGTTATTATATATAAATAATCCACCTAATGTATCATGTCATGCTCAACACACTTTAATTCATTAGGTGTGTTTTTATTTCTCAATGATTTTCTCACCAATTGCTAGAAATAATCCTTGTTGAAAAAAACAATTTAATCCACGTGATCCAACCAATATACCATTCCATGATTTAACATTAATCAATGAATGAATTATTTAGAGTTCACTTCACATCAGGAAAATCAAAATAGCATATATATATATATATATATATCAAAATTAAATAGATCATAGGGTTCAGTTTACACTCAAAAAATTTAATTCGTGAATTAAATAACACTTCCAGTAACAAATACCATCAAGGATGTTTTTAACAGCTTATGTCAGGGTGGGTCACCATAGCTGTTGATGTTTGATGATAGTGCGTTGTACTCCGCATTTTCACTTTCCAAAGTCATGAAACATTGATAACTTATTTATAGATGTATGCTCCATGATCGAACTAATATAATTGTATTTCGATCCCTCATAATGTGAATCCCTCTGCAGAATTACTCACCTAGTCCGAGTCTCATATATTAATTAAGATGTCATTCATGAAATTGGTTCCCAGTTCCATATCTTTGTGAATTCTCGTTAATTAGGCTTATTTTTTAAGACAATACAGTGGGTCACATCAGGGAAGAAACCTTTATTCAATATAAAAGTCACGTTGGGAATTAATTGAATCTATCGATGAAGAAACATTAGATAACCTATATCAATCCATGTTAGAAGGCTTCTAATGTGTGTAGAAACCCGAGGATTTCCACATCGATCATGGGGTATTTTATTCCAAAGGCATGTGTTTGTGGTTTTCCTTGGAATTTGTGGTTTAACATGGGGTATTACCTAAGTTTAACATCTATTAGAGATGGATCAGACTGATTAAAAAACATATAATGGTGCAAGTGATAGGCACATCCCTATGGGGGAGTACCCAAAAATTTTACCAGTTAGATGGTTCATAATTCCCATTGAGGACAGACATGAGAGTGCTGTGTCCAATGAAGGGATTGTTTCACTCCGTGAAGGCAGATCTTGACACCACTAAGAATGGATCAGGTAAGATGGGTCCTAATGAGTAGGACACCATGGTTTACAAGTAGATAGCATTTAACCATGGGGAGGCTTCCTACGTAACCTGTATAGAAGACAGGGATCAAACCCCATGTAGTTTAGAGGTGTGATTTGGGGCTTACACATGGCAATTTTCCAATTGGAAGAGGGGTACTCTCGGTTGGATGAATGCAGATTGTGTGGGGATTATGAATGGTAAGATTCATGGGTGATGCATGGAGCATCATTGAGATAAATGAGGCTTATGCATGGTGAAAACCAATGTGGATGATGTGACCTCACTATGATATGGGAATAGCGATAGGGGATATGGATAGTGATTATACATGGTTAGTTCCCCAAATGATTCACCGGACCCCAATGGGATGTGGCAGTCTAGGTAGGAATCTGGATTTATAATGGGGGGTAGGATGAAATGTATTGAATGGATGAGATGGAACTGATGTGAAGATGATGGTGTTGGGATTGAACTTTATAGAGGTTTCATACTTATGTTGGTTGGATGGGAATAAATTACAAAGTAGTTATGATGGGCATGTTGGTATATACCCAGGGTTAGTGGCCCAATTAAAATATGACGTGTGGTTGGGATTACGCATGGTGAGCCACCCAATTGGAACCGAAGGAGATGTTACCTCATGGTGGGGCATGATACAGCTGATATATAGTGGAACTAGGGGATGATTATGATTGGAATGGATGGCGATGGATATTGAGATCATGGTGATGCTCCCCCTATGAGGAGGGCATTATGGTTTACCAGTGGTTGCGATTGAATCATAGGGTAGATTCCTATGTACCTTATATAGAAGATATGGATCAAATCCAACAATGTTTGGTGGTTCGGGGCTTATTCATCATGAGCATCCCGTGAAGTAGAAAAATGGGGATTACTCTTTGATGGATTCCTAGAGGAAGGGTGTCATTGTTACTAAGAACCTATAAGCCCATGCGAGTCATGCTCGGTGTGAGAAATAAGAGGAAGTAGTAGACCAGATGATCACTTCTTGAAAGATGTGTTGATGAGGGAAGGTGTGTGGATTATGCATGGTTATCATCCCATTGAGATGAAAATTTGGTCTTACCCATGGTTAGCGGACCATGGAGACCAATACCAAAGATAGAGGGGTGGGGTATTGGCATTCAACTATACCCATAGCCTCTCTTGTCATTACGTTCAGAGGAGGCAAGGAGGCACAAGGGTTCCACCTCCATCAAGAAAAGCTAGGGGATTACACAAGGATGGATTCCCATCTCTTTGGGCAGATACTGCTCTGGGCAAGGGGGATCTCATTCCATGTGAGGAAGATGTCACCCTTGTGGAGGATAGTGGGAATTGGAAATATTCAAAGGGGGGGGAATGCCCATTGCATTCGGGGATGCCAGATTTTAACAACATGTGCTGAGGATGATTGTGCTTAGTAATTAAAAATATTTTAGCTCAGACGAAGGGGAATCACTTATTAACACTTAGGCATACATGACTGGAAACATTTAACACATAGTTTGGGGAATGCACTCGAAATGATAGGATAAAATTTTGTGGAGGATTCGTCATTCGATGGATCCACATTAGTGTAGCTATGAAAAGATGAAATATCTATTTCTGTACCTATAAAAAAGAATCATTATGCAGTGGAACATAACATGAGAAACCACAAAAGGTTTTAATAAATCACTGTGCATAAGCCTGGAGGGACCCATAGAGGAGGTGTTTTAAAGAAGTTGGAATTTCTCACAAGAGGGTATAAAACATGGTGTTTCAAAGTGAAGACATATAATGGAGACTAATGGAAGGGGAACACTCATGATTGGAGGATTACAACCAAAAAGAAAGGTTCTGAACAAAAGAGGTACTGCACAAGGGATAGTATTTCATGCAAGAAGGGTTTTTTGCACACATTCTGTATGAGAAAAAGGAAATGGGTGAGTGTCAAGCCCAAGTGGGACCATTGGAAAAGGGACCAATGTAGGACCAATAATACAAGTTACTATTCTATGAATCAATGACTTGGACATGTTCATGGGAGGGGTCATATTTCATGCATGAGTGAGATAGTTCAACTTCAACACAATTACCTAGAAAAGGGTGAGGTCCCCTTCTATTTGTAGGAATCATTCATAGTGGTAACACGTAATAAATGCACCATTAAAGAGGAAAGTTGGCACCACATTTAGAACATAAGATCCTTACATGAGGAAAAACCTTTTTTGTGACAACATTTCATCATTCACGCACCTTCCTCAGTTGTTTTAGATAGGCTGATGAGAAATAATTCCATTTACATCACATTGGGAACGTAAAGACCTCGCAAAAATATTTCAATCTTCAGTGAAACCATGACAACTTATTCGTAGCTTCCTTGGGTGTTCTCAAAATCTTTGGATAATTGGAAATATGGATTTAAGTTTCATAGAGATCTCTATATGTTGAATCAAGGGGAATTTACTGCCAAAATATCCCGCCTTATAATCTAATCCGAAAGGGCACCAAAATGATGGGTGTCGAGGGAAACACTAATGATAATGATTTTTATGGATATGTGCATGAAAAGTTTGACGATCAACATGTAAGGCACCTTGTGTGTGTGCGGAAGGCACAGACCACACCTATAAATATAAATATTATACCAAGGAATAATACCGTGAAAATATTTATGACAAGTGATCTCTCTAGTGCATGCGTGTTGTTGAGATTTATACAGAAGACCCAGGTTTTAGTCACTATATTATAAAAAATGGTTGAATATTGTGAACATCAGACTTAGAAAAAAAAATTCGTCATTTTTTATTTGATATTGTGTGAAACTATTTGTTTTTTACACCAAGCCTCGATCTTTCGTGCAAAGTCCTTTGTGCATTCAACACATGACCGACACGGCTAGTGAACAGACCACTATGGATTGGGAGTATGCATGTTTTGTACAGAGGGACAATACGATTGAGAACCCAAAAATTATTAATGTTAAAAGGGTAATATTAGACAATAAAATGCTCCTAGGAATTGTGACACATGCTACGAAGTATTGTGTTCTAAGCGATAGCTTACCAATATCAAACATTATCATTCTAGAGGAGTTATCCAATCTTGGATTTGAGGCTGACTCACCACGGTTGTGGGTCACCAGACAAGATAAACATAAATGGTAAAATATAAACAAAAATGGATAAACAACTAGCGAGAATCAGTATATTTCTATCTATTTCATGAATAAAAAATCTAGGATTGTCATGGGGAGTGAATCAGTGGCTGAAAAATTTCCCACTCAAATTAAAACACCTTCTGGAGAACCATCACTGTTGAGAGTAAGGGATTGCAATAAGACTGGGACTTTTGTTCTGAGGGGAATTTTTTGCGTGAATCCTATAGGGGAAATACAAGATCATATTTGGTGATCCTTGATGTATGTGAATATTAGTTGTGGTGCTTCATTGAGGATGGGAGTCAGGGTCCACTGGTGAGATACACTGCTTTCCATGATTTATTCTTGAGTGGATGGACACTCCCATCCAGTGAAATAAGGATGAGAGTTAGTTTGAGGACAATGGCAGTGTGAAATAAGTTCAAAGATAATGTTCTTATGTTGGTAAGGATGTACAGTATTCTTGGGAGCATCCCAAAGGGATGTATTCCAATGAAATGTTTCTAACCATTCAAAATCTTCCATGGTTGGATCATATCTCAAATTGATGGATACAACTTCCTGAATTCCATATATCCTTTGAGAACTGGCCTACGATAATTTCTTTTAATTATCACTAGGGTCTGACCACTAATTCTCATTAAGGATGGGTCAATATCTAGATCAGTAATCATGTAAACTTCAGTATTTACATATTCCACACCTCGATAGGCCAGATGGTGGATGACATACAAGGACCACTAAAGAAGATATAATATCTGTAGAGTAACATGTGAAGAATTCGAGTTGCCCATATCAATGGAAAGATCATTTGAGAGTCATATGTGACTTCATGATTCGCCAGATATTTTTGGTTCCTACAATGTGTATACAAACAACTGGGAGGAGGAGCACCATTGTATCCATCACCATTTGTGGATCATTCTTACAGTTATCAACTTCAATGAAACCATTATTCTGTCCCTACTAATTTTGATGTCGATATGTCAATAAAATATGATGATCACTGGGTGGAAACAAATATGGATAAATTTATGTGAATGCACATTTGGAAAATAAATTCACCATGTGTAAAGTTTGGGTGGTGACAAAGAAGACAAGTATCCACTAGAGACTCAAGACAAGAGGCAAGCCAAGTTGCAAGGAAAACACATGCTAGAACATCAGTTGTAAGAACATTACAAGTTGCATTTACACCTCCTCTATCTATGTATAGGTGGTCACAAAGGTAGCCGCATGGACAAGCTAGAGAATACCCAGTGAATAAGTTGAGATTCTTTATTCAACCCAAAATAGATGCAATTTTCCTCACACTTGGGTCTTGCTGGACAATACTGAAATAATTGATATGTCTAGAAATCCTATGGAAACTATTGACATGATATGGGATCCAACAATAATAAATAAGGCTTATCAGGTTTGCAGAATGGGTGGATTTTCATCAGTGAAATGCATATCTAACAACCATTGATGTATAAGCATAACAAAAGGGGAAATATGAAGTGCCTAATCATTTGGTTAATGTTATCCATGTCCAATACATGACCTGGAAGAACATCAATCAAAAGATGATGGAAATGATGAAGAAAATTTGACGGAGGTGGAGGAGGAGGAGGATAATGAACCGAAATAAGAATAATAGGAGGAAGAATATAAAGATCATGGAGGTGAGGAACCTTAGAAGATAGCATCCCATTGAGGGAGCCCACATCAGGGTGGAAAAATCATAGGATCTGACGATGAACTCGCTGAATGTCTCAAATAATGTCTCAACCCATTTCCCTCTTGGTTCCTTCTCTTTATATAATTTGGATTTTCTATCCCAACATTGACATGATTAGGATCATGTTGGTGATGATAAATGAGTTACCATTGTATGGGGTGAGAATATTCCAATTGATAAAGGGGGATTTGTCCCGGAGCCCACGTCTGGGGCTGAGCAAGGTGGTGGAATAGTTGTCACCGAAGACGCTTAATGTGAGATAGATGAAGGGGTAAAAGATTTGACCTGAGATTATCATGTTTTACACACTATTCACAAGGAACTCATGTTTCTCATGGAGATGAAAATCGCTGAGGGGTCTTTGGTGGTAGAAGTTCCCATGGTGAATCAGGCAGTTGACCTAACTACACGTAGCTCACATAAGTATATATTTTTTTAGACCCACATCTGTTATATGTAAATCTATATTTCCAAGGTATTTATTCCATATAGTTCTCATTAAATGACAATCTAGAAAATCCAAAGAGTCTAGGACATCTTTTGGGGATCTCTGGATGGTTTTACTTATCATTGATGAGCCAATCACTAAAGTTGATCTAGCCTTGGCACCCAGTGAGTAGGAAGTAGTGGTTACATGTGACAACACTTCTAGGGAGGATCCAAAATCTAGAGAGGGTGAGGATGTTAAATAAATAAGTGGAAAGGGTCAACCAAATATCATAGATACTAGTCCCTCATAGTGGATACTAGAGGATGACTTTATGACTGAACTTTTGACAATCATTATGGATTACAGACTAGTGGAGCCTAAGGACGTTTATGATTCTATTCCGAAATCTTATGAGGAGATATTTATGACACAATACTAGGCGTGGAAGTGTGTTAAACATATCCTTGTTATCCAAAAGGTAGAATGAATGAGTCGAATGGGGTAAATAAACTCATGGATCCAATGTATATATGCCAGAGGGTTGGATACTCTAAATCTTCATGGAATTATGTAGCACCCCAAGATTTCATTGTACATTATTTCTTCAAAGTAATTCAATAACTTTCACTACACGCAACACTATGTTCAAGCGCACCATGACTTACCAAACTAGACCTTCAAAAGCGACTATGAATAGTATTACCTGAATTTTGAACTTTATATAATCCCTATAATTATAGAATCCATATCATGAGTTTCTTAGACATAATATAGGAATAAATTCATTTTTTTCAGATAAAAGAGGTATTTTTAAAAAAAAATCAATTTTATCGCCTTTTAAGGGAGAACCCTTTTTAAATCCAATTTTTGAAACTTTTATATATTCAATTTTACAAAATAATCTTCTTCTTTAGAATTTAGAGATAATTATTTATTTTCAATAAATTTTTGGTGTTTTTCTGATAACATTCATATTTGGGTGAATAGTGAAAAATACTGTATTTTAACTGAAAAAAACTTTTTTTAATCAAAATCATTTATAGTGTTGAATTGTACATTTTAATGGTTTGTAATTATAATTAGATTATATTTTTACCAATTAATCCAATTATGGTAATTTTAAGTAATTTCAATTTAAAATTGAACGCTAACAAGTGTATATATTTTGATAGTTATTATTTTATAAAAATACGCTTTTTGGTTTTGACAACAGAAATTAATTTTAAATTAATTAATGTGAATTTTATGTTTTGAAATTGGTAAAATAGAATTAATTTTTTAATTAGGAATATCAAAATTATCTTACGGTGAAATTTTGGTATTTTTCTGAAAAGAATATATTTTATATGAATAGTGAAAAACACTGAGTTATATTTTAAAACTAATTTTTTTAAATAATTATTTATTTTATTTAAATTTATTTTATGCCAAAATATATAAATAATACTTATATAAGTTCAATATAATTCATTTGAGTCATTTTATAGCAACTTTAGACATATAAAAATTTTATTGACCTTTTTACCGTCTTTACCCACCTCTTAATAATATTGGAAAATTTACATAAAACATAATTTTACCGCTTTTGTGAATTGAATTTAACCATTTGAGAGACACAGTTGATATTTTTAAGTAAAATATGGTTCAATATGATGAAAATAATATTTAGTGAATAATAACTTTCAACTTTTATTTACCGCGGTTAAAGGTAAATAGGGTACTTCATGGTAAAAACAATAATATAAAAATTCAAAATTACCTTAAAACTTGTCCTAACCTTATTGGAAGAGTAATGAACGACCATGGTCAACCTTGGGTCTATTTTGGGAACACATGGAGCCACTTATGAATGATAATGACACCTTATTTTAATTAACTTAAATTAAAGTCTAAAATGACAAAAACAAATATATTATAGTAAATCAATTTTTACATGGGGTTGTATAAGTAATCATTTCGACTATAAATATTCATTTTAAATATAAAGATATTTCCTACATAATGGTATTTTATTTATATTTTGTGTGACATTAACTAATTTAATTTATTTATGATACAATAATGATGCAGTAATTACATAATTAATGAAATATTAAAATAAATGATATTAAAAATATCCAAATAAATGTAATTTAATAATCTTTATGAATTAAACTAATTTTAAATGCTAATTTGACATATTAGAGTTTATTATATGAATTTTTTTCGAAGTAATAATGATGTTATGAATTTAGAAAAAAAAATACGAAATAGTGTCAAAATTGACATAAAAGAGCTTTTAAAACAAATATTATATTATTAATTTATATTCTATTCTTAAAAATAAATGGTTCTGGAAAAATGGTAATATAATTATAGGTGTATAATTAATGAAACACTTGGGGTTATTTTTGAAGTATATAGTATGTTTATTAACCATATAATATAAAAAATAGAAAGAGACATGGAAAATGTCCAACTATTTAAGTAAGAGTTAAATCTAAAAGATAACGTTAATATAGTGATCCAAAAATATCTAAATCCTATTGGTTGTGTGTTTTTAGACCCATAAACACCTTATCCAATGAATAATCCATTTGTTATCCATTAGAAACCTAAAATTATTTTATTATAAAATAATATTTCTAGCTTTTCATAAGGTGCACCTCACCCTCTTATAAAATGGAACTCACCCTCATCTCTAATTCACACCTTAAAAACAATTTTCCTCTGCCAAACCCTTACCAAATACCCTATCAATTGTCCTAACATCACCCTAGAGTCCTTCCTTTAGTCAGAAAGCCAACTTATGGAGCCCTGTTGATCAAATCGAAAGGAAGAACCTAAAGAAGAGGTAAATATTTCATCACCTCCTTCAAGTTCATTTCATCTTCCACTTTATCATTCTTTGTTGTTTCCATTCTAAAATAATAACTCCAGTATATTATATATACTGTGATATTATTATAAATATTTTACAACCATATTTATTATTTTATCCACCCTTTGAATGACATGTCACCATACATGTGTACGTAAGACTTACCGTCTCCACGTCGTGGTGTAGTTGTTATTCAATACATTATTATTTGGATGAGTATAATATTGATGTGTAATTGATGTAAATAATAAATATAACATGACAATTATTCTGTATATATGATATACCATCCAGTTATATATTATTTTAACATCAAAAGAATGATATTGTCACTCGTGTGTACGTACCGATTACCGTCTCCACGAATGCGATTAGGTTCATTCATCATTGTATCCATTCATGACTAATTTGATTTTGATGATTAAAAATAATGTTTAATGTCTTTATATCAATATGGATATATATAAGATACAACCCATCCATTAAATGTATGACTCAAATAACAAAGAATATAAAGGAAAATGAATCTGTTAACACCCGATATGACGATAATACTAAGATATTTTTAACAAATAAATGTTAAAAGATCATATATGATATCATATTAATGTTTATGATTTTTGTATAATGTAATAACTATTATTTTACCATTATAAAGGAGTTTAACCCACCATTTACCAAGAAAAAGTACAAGGTAAGGGTGAATTTCACAATCTCTTTATTATCCAGGGTTGTTTTTACGTAAGTATCGACATGGACATATTTATTATCCAAGTCCATGATTAATAAAAGTGTTTTCAAAGGGATTAATTTTAATGGAGTTTATCTAAAACATCATTTTAAAAGTTTTAATATTTTTTCTTCTAAGTCATTCTAATTAATGACCATGTTTTCAAAATGGGTTTTATGGATTTATTTATATGGAAAAGAATTTTTTTAAAATGTTAATTCCCTTGAAAATATTCAATGAGGTATGTGACTCTTTGATTCAAAAATGTATTTAAATTTCTTCATTTTTAAATTGTGTGACTTTTAAATGTCTTCATGAAAAAGGGATATTTCTCTCAACAGGGTTTTACAAATCATTTTCATCTATGTTAACATCTTATGAGTGACATTAAACTTGTTTGATGTCGATTTATTATGATACAAATCTATCATATTGTATTGAATGATTTGTGATATGTTTGACTGTGGATGTGTTATTTTTATACCATTCTTGGTTTATGGATAAAGTATAGACATATCATATACATGATTTAATACAAATGTTTATATTATGTTTACAATTTTTAATATGGGGAATGCATTAGACTTTGTATGTTACAAGTGGAGCCCAATATAGCACCTTGATGAATCAGTAGGTCTCATGAGAAAAACTATAGTCTTGGAACAATGCCTTGAAAAAATTGTATTTGCAGTCTTGGCACAAGGCCTTGACTACGTGGTTATGAAAGTCTAGCATTATGCATTCCATCATTATGAACGTGGCTATTAATATTGCAAGTGATTATTCTACTAGTAGAATATTAATGTTAGTACATAAATTGAATTATTATGATTTATATTTTCCATATTATGATGATGTTTATTTTGAAAAGGATTTTGTTTTAGTTTTATCCATTTCCTTTAATTTTTATGCTTATTTATTAAATCTTCTTCTATATTGTTATCCTTACTGAGCATCTGAGCTCACCCCTTTCTATGATTTATTTTTTCCACGATGCGAAGAAGTATATTATGAATGACCTGTAGGGATAGTCTATGGGATCTTAGTGTTGTATATGGAAACATTGTTCTAGTGGTTCTCCATTTTATGATGTAATGTAATCCTTACGAATGTATCTAGTACTTCTAAGGCTACTAAACTAATCGGCATTTTGATACCTGATCTTTTATGATCAGTCCCATGATATGTAATAATGCATTGACTCTGGGTCACTAGGGTTGGGGCGTTACATTTGGTATCAGAGAATGATTATTACAAACCATTTAAACTACATATAGATAAACTTTTATTATAGCACATAGCCTAAAGATAGACGTTGAGGATTAGTATAGAATAACTTTCTAAAATTTTGGTATCATAATGATTTTGTGATTTTTCCAAGAAATATATCTCTATCTGGATACGAGCAGGTAGAGGTGGCTCTGGCACAGATGTATGAAGGGGTAAAACATGAAAACATCACTTTGAGCTAGACTGGAATGGGAACTGGTGTACGACAACAGGCCTTGCTGCACTCTTGGTTACGACACACGTAGGGGATATTCATAGGATAATTTTAATTTTATTTACAAATCATTATGATGGATTTACTAGTATATACCTCATTAATGAAAATATTTTTATGATTATGGATTATATCCATAAACTGTTCAATTTACATTAGCTATTTTTCATGTTTGGAATTATTCATTGCAATTCATAAACTGACCTAGTGTTTTCCATTGTATAGAAATGGCACCCAGTAGTAGGAATGTAAACTCCATCAATATGTATGATCCAAAGAGTAAGAAGGATCATATCTTTCACAGTATTAAGAAAACATTTTTAAGGGAAATAGTCTCCCATGTATTCTCAACATATGAAGAAATTGTATCATGTGTTAACAAGATAAGTAAATAATTCTATGAGTTCTATGTCTTTGAAGGGATGTAAGAGAAGAAAATGATAGAAGAGAGAAAGATGGATAAAGGGAAGAAGGAAAATAAAGATTCTCCCATATGTGATAATTGAGGAATGAATCACCTTGGTAAATACATGAAGGGAATGGGAGTTTGTTATAAGTTTGGAGAAGAAGGACACCAATTACGTGATTGAATGGGTAAGAAAATAATTTCCAATGTACAATGATTCATCTGCAAGGAGTTGGGACACTACGCGAATCAATGTCCAAATCATCAAAGTATACCCAAAATGCTGCTATTAGAAAATAATAAAATTATGATACTACCGAAGATGAAGAAGAATGATTAGATTTCTTATGTTTTTATTAAATTATTGTGTCATTTGAGTATTGTATTAATGATGTATATGTTATAAAAATTATAGAGTATATAAGGATTGAACTATAGTACTATTTCATTAATGACTTGAGATTGTGTGGAACCAAGAAAAGTGGCCCAATAGCAGGTTACATTTTTTAAAAATAAATGGTTGTAGGATATGTAATCCTTAATATGGTCTTCATAATGTAGTAGTGATTTTGGAATAAGAGATGATTGATATGGATAAATAATATTGGATATTATTGATTTCTGTGGAACTGATTAATAGTTTGTTTATTCCATCATTGTTGTAATATTCAATATTTTTGGATATAAGTAATATTTCCAGTATTATATAAAGGATTAGGGAGCATGAATGTAAGAAATAATTTTTTATGATAATTCAAGGTGTTACCATGTTTCAAAATAATACATGATGAAGGTGTTCACATGTTATTACGTGGTAAAAAGGATCTTAATTGTGTTTAACATCCTTATAAATTATGGACTGTGAGTTTGGATAGAAGTATTTTGGATAATTCTAAAGTGTTGGTTGCAGTGGATACTAAAGAGGCGGGTGAATTGAGATCCAATTAAAATTTCTGTTAAAAACAATTTCTATTAAAATCCCCCAATTTAAAAAAAAATAAACTGTAGTGAATTTATATAGATTATAAAGGTTCAATTAGTTTCTCAACGATTGATTAGTTCTTAGTTAACTTAATCTTATGATTAAATTAACTTTTGAAACTAACTTAATGGATTACAATAAATATAAACACTTGCCAGTTTAACTATAAATGTAGCTTTGAAAATAAATTATATTTCAAAGTAATAGCAGCGGAATATGAAATAAATATATATAGTATGGATATAAACTTTAACTAAAAACACAGAGGAGTTAACCAAGAGGTTCAGTCTCAAGACGAGACATAGTACTCTCAAAAGTTTATAAAGATGATCCACACCCTGGATCGGGGTTCAACAGTTTACAACTCTCCAGGTCCAAGACCTCTACCACTGTTATTCGTGGGAAACAAAACAACAGCAACCTACTGTCCAGGTCACACACGACCTCTACCACTATCCACAGTGGGGAATGACGTATAAAAAGGTTTGCTGAGGATTTAAAGATCCTCCAGTTAAAGTACAGTAGTCAGTGTGTGTGTTTAATACAGCAGATAACACACACTGCTCAAAATGTAGAATAAATGAATCAAGAGCAGAGATGTAGAGTTTAGAAATGGATCTTGTGATTTTAGTGTAGCTCTGGACTCTTTTTGGATTTGATCAAAAGTAATTTTGAGTCCTCTTCTCATTTTTGTTTGAGAAGCAGAGTGTCGTATGCTTCAGGTTCATAGGCAGTGAGATGTAGTCGATGAAGTTCTTCAATGTTCTTTTGTATGCACAGAACTCTTCTTGAGTAGGCTTGATTGTGTATGAGGTTCTGTGTAATATCTTGATATGTAACTTCTGTTCTACTTGGTTCTTCCTCCTCTTTCTTCTTGTATATCTCGTGTGTTCTCAAATGTCTTTCTTCTTCTTTTCTTTATGTCACGTGCTTCGGAATATAGAAAAGTTTTCCTTTACACAAGTACGAGGTACGGTTTCCTGACATCCGACTACCTTTATTAATTAATTGACAGAGCATTAAAATATACCTGATATGACCGTTGGTTAGATTAAATAAAGATAAATATAAAGAAATTCAAACAGTTGTTTATGACTATCGATGAGTACAAGTGATTGGTAGGTCATCAGCATCAGCATTGGTGGCTAGACATCGGTGTGTCCTGAACGGTGACTCAAATGATTTGCATCAGTGTGTCATTTGATCGGTGACTCATTAGCATCTGTGTATCATTCGATCAGCATCGGTGAGTCATATTGATCGGTGACTCATTTGCATCAGTGTGTCATTCGATCAGCATCAGTGAGTCATATTGATAGGTGACTCATTTGCATCGGTGTGTCATTCAATCAGCATCTGTGAGTCATATTGATCGGTGAATCATTTGCATCGGTGTGTCATTCGATTAGCATCGGTGAGTCATATTGATCAGTGAGACCTTTGTCTTGATATTGGATCGGTGCGACCGTTGTCCTCTGATATGGATCGGTGAGACCGTTGTCTTGATATTGGATCGGTGTGACCGTTGTCCTCTGATATGGATCGGTGAGACCGTTGTCTTGATATTGGATCGGTGCGACCGTTGACTGTTTGATCCAGAAGACTTCCAAAATACATGTAAATCAATAAAAACATAAATAAAAACATTATAACAGATTCACTAATAGATTATGATTATGTTTATGAGAAATACAACCGGATTAAGTAATAACGATTTGTGATTATTAAAACAACAATCATAGGAATGAATTCAGCAATATTCCAGAGGGCTCCACAATCTCCCCCTTTTTGATAATTACAAATCTTAAAAAAATATCAATAATAAAAACATAATGAGATATAAATCTCCCCCTGAAATTAAATCTCCCTCATAGATATTAATCTCCCCATTAGAGATTGATCTCCCCCTTAGATATTAATAATTATCTCCCCCATATATATACATCCTTATCCCACATATATATACATTCTTCTCCCCCTTTGAGATAATCAAAAAGGAGGGAAAACATACAAATAAGAGAGTAAAAAAAGAAGGAAGGATAGAGAATAGAGAGAGAGAAAAAAAATATTTTATAAAGTACAGAAGATTACAAGAAACACATAGTTCACCCTATCAAAAACAATACACAACTATTTTTGGGGATACAAAGGAGCTTTTCCTTTGTCTTTAGGAGCATGATTGGGTAAGTTGGAAGGCTTGGAGGCAGGTGGAACTGGGCGAATTTGCAGAGGTGGAAAAATGACTCTGGAAGTTGGAGGAGAGGGTGCCACAGAGGTTTGTTGTTGAGTATCATCAGTAGCTGGTTGAGAAGATGTCTGAGGAACTGGTCGTAGTTGAGAGAGTGCCTGAGCAACAGAGAGCTTATTTGGAGCTACATGAGAGGCAGGGGGAGGGTCAGTAGTAGGAAGCACAATGGCAGTGGCTTGGGCATTCAGATAAGGCTTCAAAAGTTTTATGAAATTATGAATAACTTCTGCACCATACTGCATAGCCTTTTCAAAATCATCATTGTTCTCCATGAACTGTGACAAAGTTGGAGTAAAATCTTGCAACTGACGAACTTGAGCCTTGAAGCCTTGAGTGACTGGAGGTAGTTTCAGATTCTCTACCAACACCTTGAAATTTGCAGCCATCTCAAACATTGTATAAATCTTTGAAAAGTAATGATAAACCTTTTCTTTGATCTCTTTCAGAGCCTTTTTGGCATCTGCTGAATATACGGTTGCCATTACATGACTGTGATCACAGTGCTCCTTCATTTTCTTTAAATAATCCAGATCGAGAACTTGTCTAATAGCTGCTAACTCATCATGTACAACCTCCCTTAGAGCCTCTAGCTCATAGGTAGTAATTTTGGTTACTTTCGCAGTACTGGCTTGCCTAACTATTTGAGTTATCTCAGCTTTCAATCTTCTCAAATCAGACTTGTTGAGATGTTCAATTAAATTCCTCAAAACTTACATCATACCAGAGATGGTTGATCTAAATTCACTTGATAAAAATACTAATCCAGTGTGGAGATCCTTCATAGTCTGGTTCATAGAGGCTATGTGCCTGCCAATAAGCTCACCAGTATTGGCCAGGTCTGGCTTCACAGCATTCGATATGCTTTGTGAGAAAGCTTCCAACGATTCCTCAGAAACATGCAGAGACACATGAGTAAGGGCATTGGAAATTTATTCTCTGACTATATCTCTCACAGTAGCCAGCAATTCAGTCTTAAACTTAGCAAAATCAGCTTGAGAGATTGCAGAACCAGGCAGATGAACATCTGTAGAATCAACAACAGGAGCAGATCTTGCTTCACTTGGGAGGCTCTTCTTCACAACTGCAGTAGATTCTGAAATTTCCTCTTCTTCTTCAGAATACTCTAAGCCCAAAACAGAAAAACCAGGGTAGTCATCCCAGAAAGCTGCACACAAGGTATATTTTGGTTTCTCATAACTTGTTGTTCCACTGATTTCTAGCGATTCTCTCTTGCCAGTGGCATCTGTTTCTGGTACAGTTTGATGTGTTTCTGTTGGAGGTACAACAAAACCATCTACAGGTCGGTTAACACCATCATCATCATCACCATCACCATCATCACCTTTCTCATTATCACTCTTCTCAAAGGCTTCACTGTCATATTCTTCAGTGTCAGAATCTTCTTCATCACCAAGAATTGGTTCTGACTCAGGTAGGGCTAAAGGTGGACTGGAAGGTCCAAAATCTATTCTTCTTTTAGGGCTAGCAGTATCAGGATCACTCCTATCATCAGGATGTGACACACATCCATCTTATTTCTCAGCTTCTTCCATTCTTTGACCTTCGGTAGATTCATTTATTTCATCATCTTCCTCTTCATCAGAATAAACTGGTTCCCCATTTGCTTTCAGACCAGGGTCTCTCAAACCCTTAGGCCTCTTTCCATGATCTATGGGATTATAGGCTTCATACAGCTTGTCTTCATCAGCAACCCAACACTTCTTCAATGGATTCCAATATATTTTCATCCTCTTGTAGATCTCTTTGTTGAGATAGAATGTATGATCTGTTTCAGCTACTTCATCATCTTCATCAACACATTCTAGATTCTTGAGCATGGTAGAGATCATCATGGAGTAAGATAAGGTGGTGGCTTTCTTGGATGGTTTCATCATTCCAGCTATGTGCACTATCACATATCTACACAAATTGATCTTCTCATGGGTTTTCAGAAGAAACAATAGGAAAAAATCCTGGTACATTACAGCAGCAAAATCTCCTCTCCTAGGGCAAAGTTGGTGCTGAATAAACTTGAAAAAAAGTCTGCATCCACCATCCAACTCTGAGGATGTGATTATCCTCGACTCTTTGTTTTTAGTCAGAAGCTCTAGAGGTAATTCATAAGAGAAGTAATCAGTGATTGGAGGAATATTCCCATCATAATCCTCATACCGACCCTCATGGGGTACATTTAAGCACTCTGCCCACTGTTTAGATGAAAAGGATATTTTCTTTCCTTTCACTTCAGACGACATCCGGGCAGCCTCCACACCATCTAGAGTGATTTTCAGATTCATATAAAACTCATGTACTAGCTTCGGGTAGTCTACTCGTGAGTTGTCTGAAAACCAATCTGTCCATCCTTGCGATTCAAGAACATGCAGCAACAGTGACTTACTTGATAAAAGACAGGAAGAACTGACTTCTCTTTCTACAGCAACAATCTGAGTTTCTAGGTTCATATTTATTGATCGTTGAGAGGCACTACTCAACTCTCCTTGAGCACGCTTTGGAGGTACAGGACTGTCTGATCCTTTTCTCGGTCTCTTTTTCTTAGCCATTCGAATATTTTGGGGAAAGCAGGAGTTCGAAGGTTCGAGGTAGAGGAGAAGAGAAGTTGAAGGGTTCAGCGGCAAATGAAAGGTCAAAGGTTTAGAGAAGAGAAATAGTTGCGTATCATTTATTTTATCATTTATGGTTCCCATAAAAATGATAAAATAATTAATTAATTAATTACAACATAATAAAAAGTAATACAAAGAATCGGTTTGAAAGACCAGTGTGACAGATGGGTTTCACTGATCGGTTTCACAGATCAGTTTCACAGATCGGTTTCACAGATCAGTTTCACAGATCAGTTTCACAGATCACTCATACAAAATTCTTGTTTAATAAACATCATTCTTTCATAGCATAAAGTCTTTGTAAAGATATCAGCTAATTGATGTTTAGAATTAATAAATTTTAGAAAGATATCACCTATCTGATAATGATCTCTTAGAAAGTGATGTCTGACATCAATGTGCTTAGTCCTAGAGTGAGACACAGGGTTCTTAGATATGTTAATTGGACTAGTATTGTCACAGTTAATTGAAACATGTTTAAAATCAAATCTATAGTCCAACAAAGTGTGTTTAATCCACATAATCTGTGCACAGCAACTACCAGCAACGACGTATTCTGCTTCAGCAGTAGATAATGCAACTGAGTTCTGTTTCTTACTACACCATGATGCTAGAGATTTTCCAAGTAAGTGACATGTTCCAGATGTGCTTTTCATATCTAACTTGCATCCAGCAAAGTCAGCATATGAATAACTAGTTAGGTAAAAAAGACTGTCATTTTGGATAAAACAAACCTAAATTTACAGTATAATTAAGATATTTAAAAATCCTTTTAACAGCCAGTAAGTGTGACTCTTTAGGATTAGCTTGAAATCTAGCACACATACACACACTAAACATAATATCTGGTGGACTAAAAGTAATATAAAGTAAGCTCCCAATCATACCTATGTAATTGGTTTGATCAACTGGTTTCCCAGTTTCATCAACATCCAATTTGAAGGTAGTACTCATGGGTATATCACTTTCCTTAATACTATCCAAACCAAAACATTTTAACAAATACTTAGTATATTTACATTGATTTAGAATAATAACATCTTTAGATTGAAAGATTTGAAATCCAAGAAAGTACTTAATATCTCCCATTAATCTCATTTCAAATTCATTTTGCATAACCTTTGAAAAATCAGTACATAAAGAATTTTTAGAAGATCCAAAAATAATATCATCAACATAGATTTGTACAATTAAAACATCTTTTTAAAACCTTTTTATAAATAGAGTGGGATCAGCTATTCCTTTTGTAAATCCTTTTGAAATAAGAACGTTTGAAAGTCTTTCATACCAAGCTCTTGGAGCTTGTTTTAAACCATATAAGGCTTTTGAAAATTTAAAAACATGATTTTGAAAATGAGGATTTGTGAAACCAGGTGGTTGTTCTACAAAAACATATTCAACAATAAAACCATATAAAAAAGCACTTTTCAGATCCATTTGATATAACTTGAAATTTAGATGTGATGCATAAGCAAGTAAGATCCTAATTGCCTCTAATCTGGCTACATGTGCAAAGGTTTCTTCATAGTCAATTCCTTCTTCTTGATTGTAACCTTGGGCAACTAGCCTATATTTGTTTCTAATGATGTTTCCAGATTCATCTACTTGGTTTCTAAACACCCATTTTGTGCCTATGGTTATGGTGTCCTTAGGTCTTTCTACTAATTTCTAGACTTTGTTTCTTTCAAATTGATTTAGTTCTTCTTGCATATCTATTACCCAAAATTCATCATTGATGGCATCATTGATATTCATAGGTTCTATCTGTGATAAGAAGGCTTGATGTTCAACCTGATTTCTAAGAGAAGCTCTAGTCTGTGTCCCTCTATCAAGATCTCCTACAACACCATCTAAGGGATGATTCCTCAGAATCCTAGTTGATCTAGAAAAGGTAGGACTCGAGATTTCAGGTTCATCTACAGGTTGAGGTTCAACAGAAGCAGGGTCTAGAAAATTTCCAGAGCTGGATTTTTTAACTTCAGTTCCACTATTTTTATCATTAAGGTTCAAACCAGAGAGATCATCTTCATGATTTTCAAGAGAGGTCTTAGGTTCTTGTGGATCAGTTTCATCAAATTTGATATGAACAGATTCTTCCACACAGTTGGTTCTTTTATTGAAAACTCTATAGTCTTTACTAGAAGTAGAGTAACCTAGGAAAATTCCTTCATCATTCTTGGATGAAAACTTTTCAAGATTATCTTTAGTATTAAGAATAAAGACTTTGCAACCAAAAACATTGAAGTAGTTAACTTTAGGATTCTTATGGTTCCATAACTCATAAGGGGTCCTCTTAAGAACAGGTCTAATCAAGACTCTATTAATAACATAACAAGCGGTATTGACATCTTCAGCCCAAAAATAAACAAGTAGGTCATACTCATTGATCATAGTCCTAGCAATTTCTTTCAGGGTTCTATTCCTTCTTTCTACTACACCATTCTGTTGAGGTGTCCTAGGGGAAGATAAATTGTGACTATAGCCACTGTGTGAGCAGTAAGAATCAAACTCATGATTTTCAAACTCACGGCCATGATCACTTCTCAGGGTCTTAATCTTATGTCCACTAAGGTTCTCTACAGACTTGGAATATTTAACAAAGTAAGAACAAGCTTCACTTTTGTGAGCTAGAAAATATACCCAAGTATATCTAGAAAAGTCATCTACAAGAACATAGACATAGTGCTTCCCATTTAAACTAGAAACTCTAGAAGGTCCAAATAAATCCATGTGAACCAACTCGAGAGGTTGAGAAGTTGACACTTATTTCGTTGATTTGAAAGAAACTTTGTGTTTCTTTCCCTTTTGATAGGGATTACAAACTTTGTCTGCTGGAAAATCAAGTTTGGGTAGGTCTCTTACTAAGTTATTCCTAGCAAGTTTTCTAAGTGAATGCACATTGCAGTGTCCTAATCTTCTGTGCCAATTCCAAGACTCTTTTTTAAAAGCATTTAAACAAGTAATGTTTTGTTTAGCCAAGGAATTTAAGTCGATAGCATAAATGTTTTCATTTCTTAAAGAAGAAAACACTAAAGAATTTTTAGAATTAAAAACATTTCAAGAATCATTTTCAAATTTAACATAAAAACCATCATCACATAACTGAGAGATACTTAATAAATTGTATTTAAGGCCATCAACAAATAAAACATTAGAAATCAATACTGAGTTAGTGTTACCAATCTGGCCTAACCCAATGATTTTCCCTTTAGAATTGTCACCAAAGGTAACAAAACCTCCATCAACTCTGACTAAGCTTTTAAAGCATGAAAAGTCTCCTGACATATGTCTTGAACATCCACTATCCAAGTACCAGGTCATTATACAGGAGCTCTTTAAGCAGGTTTCCTACAAAACAAATTTAAACAGGAAATGATTTTGGTACCCAGATTTTCTTGGGTCCAGACAGGTTAGCAAATAATACTTTAGGTACCCATATTTGTCTAATGGGTCTTATATAATTTGTAGAATCACCATACATTGAATGATAAACCTTATTAGATCCATAACTATGAATATAACTAGTTGAGGCATATGAAGTTCTTGAGCTAGTAACATTCTGTCCAGATTTAGGAATAAATCTATTCTTGGTCAACTTTCTCTGTCCAGGTTTGTAACCTATTCCAGCAGTGTATTTTTGTGCAACTTGTTTTCCTAGCATTTGAGTTAGAGTTTCCTTACCATTGGTAAATTTCCCTAAATCCTTTCTGAGTTTCTCATTATATAATTTCAATTCAGTGTTATCCTTTAAAAGTTGAGCATTTTTCTCTTTTTCAATAGTGAGTTCAGTTTTAACTGTAGTGGTGAGAGCATGCTGTTTCTTTAATGATTTGTATTTATCCTTAAGTTCATTCCATGTCTCTTCTAACATATCACAATATTCAAAAAATTAAGATTTAGACATGTTATCACATTTAGAATCATCTCCAGAATAATATGAATTAGAAGCAGGAGTTTCTGAAGTTACCTCAGAAGTGTTTGTCATAAAACACATGTTTTCTTTATTTCTGTGTTCTGTTTCAGAAACTTCAAATTCACTAGAACTGTCCTTAGAAACACTCCAAGTAGCCTTCATGGCCTTTTTAAACTTATTGTCCTTGTATTCATGCTTCTTCATGTATTTCAGCTTTGGACAGTCAGCTTTTATGTGTCCTTTCCTTTTACACTCATAACAGACAACTTCATCTGATTTATCACATTTCATCCAGTCCTTTTTCCAATGTCCCTTGTTATCATACTTACCTTTTTAGTTTGACATTCTGAAAAACTTCTTCTTCCTATAAAACTTTTTAAATCTTCTGGCAATGTGATCCATCTCAGCATCACTGTCAGAGTCACTCTCACTGTCTTCACAGCTTGATCTTTCGTTTATAGCATGAAGTGTTTCCTTATCCTTGTTCTTTGAGTTTATAGTTTTGAAGGAAACAAACTCTCTTCTAGGTTCATAATCTTCTTCTTTATTCACCTTCAGTTCCTATTCATACATCATCAGTTTTCCAATTAGTTCTTTGACTGGCAGTTCTCCAATGTCACACGATTCGCTAATGGAGACATAGGTTCCTCTCCATCTTTCAGGTAGACATTTCAAAATTCTCATGATTTGTTCCTTTGCTGGAACATCCTTTCCCATAGAGGTCATTGTTTTGACAATTTCATTGAACCTGAGATATATATCAGAAATGGGTTCATCAGGATTCCTTTTAAAATTATCATAATTAATTGTATAGGTATTCAATCTCATATCCTTAACATTTGTTGTTCCTTCATGAGAAACAGCTAAGGTATCCCAAATTTCATATGCAGTTTTACAAGGATACATTCTATTAAATTATTCATCTCCTAGAGCACAGTACTAGGAATTCATAGATTTACAATTATTATTATAAGAAGTCTTTGTAGGTTCATCCCAAGTAGATCTAGCAGTAATGGGAATTTTATATTCAGATTCAATAGCAGTCCAAATATCAAAACCTATGCTTTCAAGATGAATTTTTATTTTGAGTTTCCACTGATCATAGTTGTTTCCATTGAAAAAAGGTGGACGGTTAGTTGCATCACCATCAAGTCTATTATCCATGATATCACAAAATGAATTTTAAAGAGATAAAAATTTAGAAATAATAGAAACTTTAAGTACTTTAAAATACAACTAAAATCACAGTTGAAAAGCAGAGTACTTTAGAAAATATTTTCTAACCTTTGATACCAAATGTTGGTCGGAGTGGATACTCAAGAGGGGGTGAATTGAGATCCAATTAAAATTTTTGTTAAAAACAATTTCTATTAAAATCCCCCAATTTCAAAAACAAATTAAACTGTAGTGAATTTATACAGATTATAAAGGTTCAATTAGTTTCTCAAAGATTGATTAGTTCTCAGTTAACTTAATCTTATGATTAAATTAACTTTTGAAACTAACTTACTAGTTTACAATAAATATAAACACTTGCGAGTTTAACTATCAAAGTATCTTTGAAAATAAATTATATTTCAAAGTAATAGCAGCGGAATATGAAATAAATATATATAGTATGGATATAAACTTTAACTAAAAATACAGAGGAGTTAACCAAGAGGTTCAGTCTCAAGCCCAGACTTAGTCCTCTCAAAAGCTAATAAATATGATCCACACCCTGGATCGGGGTTCAACAGTTTACAACTGTCCAGGTCCAAGACCTCTACCACTGTTAATCGTGGGAAACAAAACAACATCAACCAGCTGTCCAGGTCACACATGACCTATACCACTATCCACAGTGGGAAATGACGTATAAAAAGGTTTGTTTAGGATTTACAGATCCTCCAGTTAAAGTACAGGAGTTAGTGTGTGTGTTTAATACAGCAGATAACACACACTGCTCAAAATGTAGAATAAATGAATCAAGAGAAGAGATGTAGAGTTTAGAAATGGAACTGGTGATTTTAGTGTAGCTCTGGACTCTTTTGGGATTTGATCAGATGTAATTATGAGTCCTCTTCTCGTTTTTTGTTTGAGAAGCAGAGTGTCGTATACTTCAGGTTCATAGGCAGTGAGATGTAGTCGATGAAGTTCTTCAATGTTCCTTTGTATACACAGAACTCTTCTTGAGTAGTCTTGATTGTGTATGAGGTTCTGTGTAATCTCTTGATATGTAACTTCTGTTCTACTTTGTTCTTCCTCCTCTTTCTTTTTGTATATCTCGTGTGTTCTCTATTGTCTTTCTTCTTCTTTTCTTTATGTCACGTGCTTCGGAAGACAGAAAATGTTTCCTTTCCGCGGGTACGAGGTACGGTTTCCTGACATCCGACAACCTTTATTAATTAATTTACAGAGCATTAAAATATACCTGATAAGACCGTTGGATAGATTAAATAATGATAAAGATAATGAAATTCAAACAGTTTTCTATGACTATCGATGAGTTCAAGTGATCGGTAGGTCATCAGCATCAGCATTGGTGGCTAGACATCGGTGTGTCTTGACCGGTGACTCAGATTATTAGCATCAGTGTGTCATTTGATCGGTGACTCATTTGAATCGGTGTATCATTCGATCAGCATCGGTGGGTCATATTGATCGGTGACTCATTTGCATCGGTGTGTCATTCGATCAGCATCGGTGGGTCATATTGATCGGTGACTCATTTGCATCGGTGTGTCATTCGATCAGCATCGGTGAGTCATATTGATCGGTGACTCATTTGCATCGGTGTGTCATTTGATCAGCATCGGTGAGTCATATTGATCGGTGAATCATTTGCATCGGTGTATCATTCGATCAGCATCGATGAGTCAGATTGATCAGCATCGGTGAGCCATATTGATCGGTGAGACTGTTGTCTTGATATTGGATCGGTGCGACCGTTGTCCTCTGATATGGATCGGTGAGACCGTTGTCTAGATATTGTATCGGTGTGGACATTTTCCTTAGATATGGATCGGTGAGACCGTTGTCTTGATATTGGATCGGTGTGACCGTTGTCCTCTGATATGGATCGTTGAGACTGTTGTCTTGATATTGGATCGGTGTGATCGTTGTCTGTTTGATCCAGAAGACTTCCAAAATACTTGTAAATCAATAAAAACATTGATAAAAACATGATAACAGATTCACTAATAGATTGTGATTAAGTTTATGAGAAATCCAACCGGATTAAGTAATAACGATTTGTGATTATTAAAACAACAATCATAGGAATGAATTCAGCAATCTTCCAGAGGGCTCAACATAAAGGTAATAATGGATTAGGTTTGAAATTGGATACTAGTGTTAAGGTTATTTTTTTGATTTTTATAAATAGGAAAACACGCATACCGTGTGACAACCCGTCGCTTTGGACAAAGCTGTGGTAATCGAACCCACCACCATAGTTCAATTGGAATTTATCGCCTACCACTGGACTATGTGAAGTCCCTGTATTGAACAATATAGTTTCTATTTTTAAATGGTTTGATAGGTGAATTATAAATTCAATTTTCTTTAGAACCCTATATGAATAGGATGAATAGAATTTTTTTATGTTCTATTATCTTTTAGAGTGAAAGATGAGTTTTTGGTAGAAATTAGTTAAAGGATGGAGGTCTACTAGTCAAGTATATATTTTTTATTCAATTATTATATGAAGTAATTAACTCTTAAACGTCAGGTAGGAGATATTTAAACTAAAAATGTGTTATCCTAATACCTTATGTTTTGTTGAATATTTGATACTTTCAATCATCATAGATTGATGGCTTTAAGGACCTCAATTCTTCAATTGCTTGTGACTGATGACTACAATCACTCTCAATAAATATTTATGTTTTACCTGCAATTATGTGTCTCTAATTTCCTCCAATTTTCACCTAATCGAGATCATAATTGGGTGGTGACTTTTTCTTCCACCTTTTCTTCTTATTAAGACTAAATTTTATTAACCCAATTTCCGATGTGGGTTTAACCACAAAGGTATTTTCTATTTTCAACATTTTATTTTCGAAAAACAATATCAAATTGTGAGAACACAATTAATTGAAGGAGGGAAGAATGTAACACTCTAAGATTTCATAGCATGCTATTTCTTCAAAGTAATTCAATAACTTGTACTACACGCAACACTGAGTCCAAGCACACCACGACTTACCAAACTAGAATTTCAAAATTGGTTATGAAAAGTATTAACTAAATTTGAAACTTTATATAATCCTTATAACTTTAGAATCCATATTATGAGTATCTTTGACATAATATGTTAACAAATTCATTTTTTTCAGATAAAAGAAGTATTTTTAAAAAATATGAAATTTCACCGTATTTTCCTAGAGAACCATTATTAAATCCAATATATGAAACTTATATATACTAAATTTGAAAAAATAAACTTTTTCTATAGAATCAGGACATAATAATTTAGTTTCTATAAATTTTTTGTGTTTTTCTGATAACTTTCATATTTGGGTGAATAGTGAAAAATACTATATTTTAACTAAATACAACTTTTTTAATCAAAATAATTTATAGTTTTGAATAGTAAATTTTAATTGTTTGTAAGTATAATTATATTATATTTTTACCAATTAATCCAATGATGGTCATTGTATGTGTTTTCACTTTAAAATTGGACATAAACAAATGTTATTCTTTTGATAGTTATTATTTCTAAAAAATACACTTTTTGGTTTTGAAAACAGAAATTCTTTTAAAATTAATTAATGAAACTTATATATTTTAAAATTGGTAAAATATATTTCATTTTTGAGTTTGGAATATCAAAATTAGCTTATGGTGAAGTTTTTGTATTTTTATGAAAACATTCAATTTTTGAGGAATAGTGAAAAACATTGAGTTATAGTTTGAAAACAAATATTTATTTAAATATTTATTTATTTTATTTAAATTTATTTTAGGTCAAAATAGATAAAAAATAAATATATAATTTCAATTTAATTCATTGGAGTTAGTTTATAATAACATTATATATATAAAATTTTTATTGAACTTTTTACTGTCTTTACCCACCTCCTAAGAGCATTTGAAAATTTATATAAAACATAATTTTACCACCTCAATGAATTTAATTTAAAAAATCTGAGAGACACGGTTGATATCAGTGAGTAATATGTGGTTCAATAAGATGAAAATGATTTTTTATGAATAATAACTTTTGACTTTTATTTACCACAGTTAAATGTAAATAGTGTAATTTAAGGTAAAAAGAATACTATAATAATCCAAAATTACTTTAATATGTGTCCTAACCTTATTGGATGAGTAATTTCCCACTATGGGCATCCTCGGGTAGATTTGGGGACCCCATAGAGCTACTTATGAATGATAATGACACATTATATTAATTAACTTAAAGTAAAGGAAAAAATAACATAAACAAATATCATTTTGTAAATCAATTTTTACAAGGGGTTATATAAGTCATATTTTCTAAAATAAATATTAATTGGAAAGCTAAATAAATTTAATAAATAATTGTATTTTATTTATATTTTTTATACCATAAATAATTAAATTTATTTATGACACAATCATGATGCAGTAATTTAATAAATAATGAAATATTAAAATAATTGATATAATAAATATCCAAATAAATTTAATTTGATACTTTTTATTAATTACACTAATTTAATAGGTTAATATGACATATTAAGGTTGGTTATATTAATTTTTTTGAAGTAATAATGCCGTTATGAATTTAGCAAAAACAAAATACAAAATAGTGTCAAAATTGACATAAAAGAGTTTTTAAAACAAATATTTTATTATTAATTGATATTCTTTTCCTAAAAATATAAGGTTCGGAATGGAGACATATATAATGATATTTTAATCTTTAGTTATACACTTGGGGTTCCTTTGGATGAATATATTATGTTTATTAACCATATAATATAAAAAAACAAAGAGATATGGTAAATGTTAAACTATTTAACTAAGAGTTAAATCTAAAAGATAAAGTTAATATCATGACACAAACCTATATAAAACCTCTTGGTTTAAGGTTTTTAGACCCATAACCACCTTATCCTTCTAATAATCCATTTTTAGGTCATTAGAAACCGAAAATTATTTTATTATAAAATAATATTTCTAGCTTTTTCTAAGGTTCCCCTCACCCCTCTTATAAAAAGGGCACTCACCCTCCTCTCTAATTCACACCTTCAAATCCATTCGGCTTGGCCAAACCCTGACCAAATACCCTCTATAATATAATACCTTCAATCTAGAGGCCTTCTTTTAGTCATAAAGCCATCTTAATGATCCCTTTTGATCAAATAAAAAAAAAGAACTCGAAGAAGAAGTTATTATTTCATCACCCCTTTCAAGTTCATTTCTTCATCCAATTACTCTTTATTTATTGTTTCCATTATAAAATTATACCTATATTATATTATATATAATGTGATGTTATTTTAAATATGGCACAACCATATTAATTATTTTATCTATCATTTGAATGACATGTCACCGTACATGCGTACGTACGACTTACCGTCTCCACATCGTGGTGTAATTGTTATTCAATACATGATTATTTGGATGGGTATAATAATGAAGTGTAATTGATGTAAATAAGAAATATAACATGATAATGATTCTGTATATATGATATACCATCCAATTATATATTATTTTAATATCAAAAGAATGATATTTTCGCTCATGCGTATGTTCGGATTACAGTCTCCATGAATGTGATGAGATTAATTCCCCATCGTATCCATTGAAGACTATTTTTTATTTGATGATTAATAATAATGATTAAATACATGATATCATTTTGGATATGAATTATTCACATCCCATCCATAATGAATATGACTCACAAAAAAAATAATATAATGGAAAACAAATCCATTAACACCCGAAACGACGATAATACTAAGATATTATTAACAAAGAAATGTTAAAAGATCATATGTGATATAATATTAACATATATGATTCCTGTATAATTTATTAACAATTATTTCTCCATTATCCAAGAGGTTAACCTACCCTCGACCAAGGAAAAGTACATGGTAATGGTAAATTTTACAATCTCTTTATTATCCGAGGTTGTTTTTACGTAAGTATCTACTGGGACATATTTATTATCCATGTCAATGTTTCATAAAATAGTTTTCAAAGGGATTATTTTTAAGGTACTTTTACTAAAATGTGTTTTTAAATATTTTAAATATTTATTCTTCTCAAATGTTATCATTAATGTCCACGTTTTCAAAATAGGTTTTAAGGATTCATTTATATGGACATGAATGCATTTAAAATGTTAACTCCTTTGTAAAGTTTCAAAGTGGTATGGGACACTGTGATTCTAAAATGTCTTTAAATGTCTTCCTTATTAAATTTTGTGACTTTTAAAAGTTTTCATGAAAAAGGGATATTTCTCTCAATGGGTTTTACAAATCATTTTCATCTATATCAAAATCATTTGATGGATTTTAAACTTGTTTGAAGTTTATTTATTATGATACAAATCTTCCATATTGTATTGAAGGTTTTCTGATATGTTTGACTGTGGATGTGTTATTTTTATACCATTCATTGTTTATCGATAAAGTATTGACATATCGTATTCTAGTTTTAATTTGAATGTTTATATTATGTTTAAACTTTTTCATATGAGGAATGAATTGGACTTAGTATGTGACAGGTAGAGCTAGATAAAGCTCCTCGATGCATCGGTAGGTCTCATGAGACAATCTAGTGTCTTGGCACAAGGCCTTGACAAAATCTTATATGTAGTCTTGGCACAAGGCCTTGACTATGTGGTATGAAAGTCTGGGATTGTGTATTCCATCATTATGAAAGTGGATATTGATATTTCATGTGATTAGACAACTAGTAGAATATCCATGTGAGTATTTAAATGGAATTATTTTGATCTATATTTGAAATATTATGATGAAGTATATGTTGAAAATTAATTTGTTTTAGTTTTATAAATTTCTTAAAATGATAATGCATATTTATGAAAGATTCCTCTATATTGTTATCCTTACTGAGCATCTGAGCTCACCCCTTTCTATATTACATTTTTTCCAGGATGCAAAGAAGTATATTATGAAAGACCTATATGGATAGTCTATGGGATTTTAGTGTTGTCTATGGAAACAATGTTGTTGTGGTTTTCCAATTTATGATGTAATGTAAACCTTATTAATGTATCTAGTACTTCCAAGGCTACTAAACTAATTGGAATTTTGAGACTTGATCTTTTGTGATTATGCCAATGATACGTAATAATGCACCGACTCTGGATAACTAGGGTCGGGGCATTACCGATGATCTATGACTATATTACTGTGATTATGTGGGTGAGATTCGAAAACATGAACACTCAATGATTCCAAATGAAATCTCAAAACATTAAGAAGATCTAGGAGTCTGAACAGGAAATCTGAAAACTTGAGGAGAAAGTAAACATGCATTGTACATTTATCTATAATAAGTCAGAACTCATTGAATGACTGAAGGTCCAGTTGTTGGAAGCCCAAGAGCATCTAGAAAATTTGATCCATCAAGTGGAAAAGTTGTGAGCTAAATGGAATTGAATACAGATAAGGGTGTCCAAGCTTCTCTCTATAGACATCGATGAGTAAAGGGATATTAGTAAGTGGCATGAGACTCAGGAGGTCACACACTAGAAAGTGGTGATATTGATGAATTCTATTGAGGGGGAAGATCCATAAGGGATGTGTTTTGGACAAACTAATGAAACATAATTTCTAAAATTCATGTATATTTTGATCTCCATGTATGGAAAAATTTCTCATTTAAATTAATTGCTTCACCTCGATCATATCTATGAATAAACTAATGATTAATCCCTAAGATCACATGGATCATGATATATATGATAAACAAGGGATGATGACATAATACTTCATTCTTAATGAAAATTCCAAAAAGTCATCAAATACATAAGGTATAATATTGTTGACTCAACATCCAAAGTATTTTCGATGAGCGCGGCTTTGATTGGAGTAAATATCTCATATAGAATCCAAATTTCTTTTTTTGATATACTTTAATGCACAAACGAGATAACAATAGTGGTGTTATAATGAATCCAAAAAAAGAGAAAGTCTGAAGTGTATATCATGATTCCCAAAACTTAGAATCACGGAGGGGATGCCATGTGGGTGAAAATTTTCTACTGGACATATTCTAGACACCATATTCATAATGTCAGTGTAAAATGGGTACAAAACTATAAAGGAAAACTGCTAATAGTATTTGAAACAAGAGACCAAAGAAGAAATGTTTTTCAAAGACTTCTGGGGAGTTTTCCTAGGATTCTAGTTGGGCCAAAAAGGCATAGAAACCAATCATCAGGGGTCCCATTAGACATTAAAGAGGATCATGATCCAAATAATGGGATCACAATGTGAAGAAGTGGAATGGACAAATTTTTAAAAGGACTTCAACACTCTTTAAATTACACCACCATGGATTAGAGCACATTAGCGTTGGCAAATTGGTCTAAACAATTATCAAAAAAATCTCCCAAGAGGTGAATCATATTAAATTTCAAGCAAAAAAGTGAAGATGTTACCAATTTAGTAGACATCCATCATTTTGGGGAGGACCTCTCAGATTAGGGCTTGATATGATTTTCATTTTTATGTCATGAAAGTTAGTATGATGCATTGTACAATTGACTATCATGTGATTAGGACATCCTATAGATTAATGTCATGTTATTAGGATGTTTTCATATATTTTACAATCATACTACCAGGACCCTGGAAAATTGTTTAATGTCATTCTATATTGAATATGATATCTATTATTATATCATTTTCCAAACATTGAGGAGACAAACCCGATGTCAATTATCCAAAAGGAAGATTTCACTCCATAAAAATATGAAGAAATAGATGGAACAGAAGAATGTGTGATGTGGTGATTGATAAAACTTGAAAAGGGTGAAAGAAAATAATACCCACTACGACACTACACATCCCTATGAGGTTACTAGTTTAAATTCATATAGTTTGGACCATAATTGTTGCTGAAGGCCTAAAAAATTATTAATGACACTATGGATGGGACTGAGGAAAAGTGACCAGTTATAATTATATATCCCATTGAGATGGGAATCAAGAACTATGTAGTTCATGAAAATTGTGTAGTGGGAGAAAAACTCTAAATGGGAGGTGGATCCTCTTTGGTGAGGACGATGAAGTATCCCATAATTATCAAGGGGCATCCTGAACATGTTCAGGTTCGGGTATTAGTTCAATGTCATGTATTGAGAATGATATCCTCTTATTTTAATATCATAAAAATAATTAAATATTTATCCTATTATTTGATTGTAGATTTTGGACCATATATTTTGTGGTTGGGCCCAATGAAAATGTTTATGGGTGTCACTATGTATTCTATAAGAAAGGGGAATCAATCCGCACGTATTTCTAAAATCACATGCTGTTTAATGTCATGTAGTTTGAAAGATGATGTTTTTAAGTGATAGGGGAAATAATATTGTGGTTGGAATTGATAATGATTATATAGGAAAAAATACATGTCTTATAGGGAAGATAATCGATCCAAACATAGTTCTTGATGGTAAATTTCTCCTTGTCGGTCTGAACCATGAAAATAGATAATATAAATTAAATATTTCTTATTTTTCCTTTTCATTATCTATTTTATTTTTTTGGGTAGACCAGGATATAAATTACTGGAGTCTTTATGGGAATCAAGTCATGTCTAGGTCATTATATGTGCCTTGGTGAAAAACTAGTGCTAAGGGTGATCCCCTCTAATGTGAGAACACCACAACGATATTCTGTTTTACATCATGTGGATAGGTTGATGATGTAACTTATTAAGGTTGTATTATAGGACCGTATCATGCACATCAACATCATTCGGTACTGACACAATATTTTAACATAGTGTGTGATGGGTATGCACAGTTAAAAAATAAGCCTCCTTGGACAAAGGAGATATTAGTTTTAGGTTGTAGAGCTCAAAACATATGGTTTCACAAATTCTATATATGGGTATAAAACTACCAATAATCAAAAGACTAGATGAGACATTCTTAGTGTGATAAATAATGTATGATTTTAGGATTCCCTATCATATTAGATCACACAATAATAGAAAGTAAATGATGGGTGAAATAGTCTGAAACATGCCAACATTCCGACTCCACATGTGCAGATGCATGGAGGGACAACACAAGGGATGTTGGAGATCCCCATGAATCTAAGGGCGTGTAAAATTCGAATAATTACATCAAATATCTTGGATAGGAATAGAAAAATTAATTTCGACCACTAAACATACTCAAAACATGGGACATGTATCAAATTTCCTTATGAAATCATACAGGGCATTATCCCAAGATGGTATGTGAGCCATCTATCCAAACACCCTGTTGTTTGGGTGTCCATTCATATGTGAATGATGATGGTTTCCCCAATTAAAGATAATTGTGATGTGTGGAAGTTGATTGACGAAATATTCAAAAGGATTATCCCAATATAAGAATTATGTCATAGTACAATCAATCATTTCATTGTGATGATTCAACAGGTGGGATAATATACATTCACAAGGATTGAGTTCTTGAGGGGTGATGTGAAAATTTTAATAGTCTTATTGCTCATACCATAAGCTCTCAGTTTAAGATCATAAAGTGCAGAACATAGGTACCATGTTTATAATTTTGTGTATGGGACATACCCATGTAGTTTAACATCATGTGGCAAGGATGAATATTTCCTGAAATTTATTATCATGTGACTCGGACATGTGTATACCCAAGGATAGGTGCATGGTGAAGAAAATAACACTACATAAAAGAGGACCAAAAGTGATCCGAACCACACCACACATTCTTAATGGAGAACTGAGGCCAAATTTTCCAAAAAATAGAATTTATAGCTTGGACCAAGGAAGAGATTTCGGGGAATAAATACTTATCCCATATGAATGTGAATTAGGCCGCACATAGTATTATATATGTTAAGGCATATGGCCAGTCTGAAGATGGGAAATAAACTCTCAAAAGATAAAATCATTATTGTTATGCAGTTTACAATCGTGCAATCTATGACACTAAAAATACTAGTATATGGCTTTAGATTTATAACCACAAAGGGCAGAGATGGTTAATGTGGCTTTATGAGGAAACCTGATGTGAATGAATTATAAGGAGGCCTATACAACATGTCACAATTCAGATACACATTAAAAGGGGGAAAAGGTATATAAATAAGGTTGGGCCCAAATACTGAATGTTAGGGTGTTCCTGCATGTCACATGTGGATGGAAATCAATCCATATATAATTTATGTGAATTTTAACTTTGTACGGTAAGGATGTAAGAGGGGATCTTTGAAATGATGATTCATGGTGTGCCCAACATAGCCCGATGTGAATGAGGATAAAAGATATCCACCACACACCACTCATTCTCTAGAATAAAATTCATACCGAGAGGGAGTAAAAAGGTTGATGATGCTATAGTTGGGCCTTGGGATATGATTTATGGACATCACTACGTATCCCATATGGATGGGAATCAAGAAAAACATAGTTCTGGACATGTATCTGTGGATAGCTAGTGACAAAAAAAAATATCTTCTCAGGTGTAGACATCACAGTGCTGTGTAGTTAACTATCATATAGAATAGATGCTGAATCCATATTTTAATTTCATACGATAAGGATTAAGGCTATTATGAAGTTTTACACTATGTAACAAGGATGCTAGGGATCATTGTTTATGGTCGTAGAGCTCATACCATAATACAGGGATTCAAAATTTGAAATGTGTAGTGTGGCGCCATGAAGTGACCCAACATTCATGAGGACCAAAAATATCCCCACCACATCACCCATTCCACCTAAAAAACCGACACATATTTTGAAGTCATAATCCTTGGACTTGGATTCTCATTTAAACGTCAAGGTCTTAGGATGTAAAAAAATAGTTTAAATTTATATAGTTTGGACCATAAAATGGTATGATTATTTTATATGTGTAAAAACCCTACCAAGACCCCTAAGACCATGTGAGACACACTCGATGTGGGAACAAAGGGGTGGAGGTGATTCTTATGAATCATGGGAATACAGAATGGGGGAACAGAGAAGTAACATTAAAGGCTTCCAAAAGATGCTGATCTGCCTACTCAATGTTCCAACGTGCATGGAGGTGTTACACCATTGGTGTTGACATTTTACATGAAGACAACAATGTGGAAAGGGATATGAATCACATCATTCTATATTTGGGATGTGAAGGTGGGGGTGTAATGATGGAGGATAACAGCTGACTTTATTCAAGATATATCATCTATATCATGTAACCTAGGATGATAATAGTCCAATGAGGGTCAACTGCTGAACATATTTGAAACATGAGACTGGACTAAAAATGTCATTTGAAATTTTCAAGGGCATTTTCCTAGGGAATTAGGTGATCTATATAACCAAAAACCCTCCCATTAAGGGGTCCCTTTAGACATCAAAGACAAGGGAGACCAAAAGAATGATATGTAAAGGATTAAGATGTAATGAAAGAATGTCCATAACTAAACCAACAATCTATGTTCTAATACACATTGACTATAAGCACGTTAATGAGGAATATCAGATAGAGGGACCCAAACACCTTCTTATGGGAATAAACATAGAGTGGGGTCTTGGAAATGTAATGGTAGTGAAAAAATGCAAAATAAAGTTGATGAGGAATGATACGAGAGGGTTAATACACCGGGGTGTGACCTGAAGACAAAATATTCAGGAATCTCTATGTATCCCATAAATATGGGAATCAAAACATATGTTGTTATCGAATATCACGCAGTTTAACATCATGTGATAAAGATGAAGGTGTAAAATTGTTTATCATCATCTGATGTGGATGCAAGTGGGAGGAGGGTTCCTAAATATATATGTATAATGTGGCCACTATAAACCGATGTGAACAAGGACCAAGGAGGCCAATCACACCAAATGTTTCCAGGGAATGAATAATTTAAAAGCATATTACCAAGACATGGGTGCTGATTTTAATTTCATGTGTCTGGGATGTATTCTCATAGTTTAGTGTCATAGTGTTAGGACCATAGGATGCGATCTTTCAAACAGATATACATAGCATGGAGAGGCAACAATCCCAATGTGAATGAGAACCAAGGCGGTTCATCACCATACCACACAGTCCTATGAAAAATGTTTGTTAAATCTTGGTTGGACCAAAAGAAAAAATGTCTGGGAATTCCAATGTCTCCCATAAGTATTAGAATAAATCTATATAATTTACTTGACTTCCATATAGTTTAACTTTATATACTAAGGAAGAAAGTTGTGCTACAGTTTATTATCATCTGGCTTTGACATCGGGGGGGGGGGGTGGTATGAAAAAGGGTATGTTCGTTGAATTTTATAATATATATGAAGTGAATGAGGACCACTGAAATCCACACCACAATATGTGCTCCGAAGAGGTATCTTAGGCTAAGAGGTCGATTTAACCAAATTATTACTGGTCTAAAGAAAAAATGTATGGGAATTCCTAAATATTTCATAAAGATGGTAATCAAGACATATATAGTTATATACATTCCATGTAATTAAAAAACATGTGGAAAGAATGAATTTTATGGTTTAATGTCATGGAGAATGTATTAGTTTTGTTCCATGTATGGAAAGAGGCACTTACCTTTTAAGGTCATGCAAAAAAGGACAAAACATTCTATACAGTTTACTGTCTTGCAGGTAGGATGCAGTAGATTGATGTCATGTGGGATGAAGTAACACAATTTAATGTCATGATTCTTGGAAAAGAGAGATCATAGATTATACATGTAGAAATCATACCATAAGGTGAATCTAGGAACATAGGAGTGTGTATTGTGGTTCTATAAGGAAATTCAATCAGAATGAGAAACAAGGGGGTATCAATACCACACTACAATTTCTCGGAAAAAACTCAATCCATGGGAATGAAAATTTATATTTTCAACCTATCCATAGATGAAATTTCTAGATGTTATTATGTATCCCATAAGGATAGTAATTAATCCATACATAGTTCATATAATTACAATCCATTTAATGTCATGCGGTAAGGATGAAGTCTATTATGAAATTTAACATCATGAAATAAGGATGATAAGTCATACAATTTATAATCATGTTATTAAAACTATTATGTTAGGAAATTTTACAACATACAACTCGTATTAAAGGGGAAATATTTTAAGGTAATAGATCTCAGAGCGTAGGGTTAACTGTAAAGTTTATCATCATGTATGAAAATGCCATGTAGTTTATCATTATGAGAGATGAGAGAAAATGGGTTCTTAGGAATTGTACTTCTTAAGAAAATCAGTATGGGGGAGGAGTAATTCTCTATCCATCCATGGTGATCAAATTATGTTCCCCATTAGGGTAATCCTTATAAATGATTTATGGTCCTTCCCACATGGGTTCCAACTTCGATCGTTTCCTTCTAGGTATTGTCGACATCCTCAGAGCCAATATTGTGAAACCTTGAAGGATTGAGAAGAGGTAATATTTCTTAAAAATTATATGGATATCTTATAATGTTGCCTCTCAAGATTATGTTAGGCCCAGATAATGTTCTCATAGTGGGACTCCAGTTCAGCCAAACAATCATCTACTACTCTATATGATAATTTTAGATCATAGACAGTTGTAAAGAGCAATGGAAACTGAATTTCGATTGGTAGAACTACCGTTATTTCATAAACCATGGAATACGGTGTCACCTGGGTGGAATTTAAAGTTTTGTTCTCATAATACCAGAGATCATTAGGGATATTATCTATCCAAATATTTTTATTTTCTCCCAACATCATCTACAAAATGCCATTGAGGATCTTGTTGAACACCTCGATCTTTCCATTATCTTGTTCATGTTAGTGAGTAGTGTGGTTGATCCAAATTTTTTAGCTAGAATATAATTTCTTCATTTCAGTTGCTCATAAATTGGTGTCATTAGCAATAAGAATAACTTGTGGGACTCCAAATCATCGAATGATGTTGGCACTAAAAAACATAGCAATAGAACAACCCTCAGTGTCATTGTGAAAAATATATTATGTACACATAGAATACAAGTTTCATATGCATAGAATAAACTTGAACTGGTGAGCTAATGACGGTGGATAAGTTCCCACGACTTCTAGTCCCCAGACACATAGGGTCCTGAAAAGAAGTTGGCATGGGGGGATTTGACAAACTATTCACATTGTTAGCATGAATCAGAAATCTGTGCCACATATTGGAGAACTTAATACAGTCATGGAAAATGGAATGAAAAAAGTATTCCAACCATCGAATCTAGTGAGACCATTTCAAAACGTCATGATGGGATCCAAAATATCTGGTGTAAACTTCTTTTATTAAATTGGGAATATCATATCAATGAATGAAATGAAGTTTAATTACATCAAACCAACATTTTTAGATTATATTCTCAAGGTTAGGACTACTTTATATTGTGAATTGCACTACATGCCAATGGATTCACACATGCTCCACTATATCTATCGGGAAATTATCATGTTGGAGGTACTCAATCAAATGAGTTTTCGAATCATAGGTTTCATCTGCTGTGTTTTGGGGATCTGGAGGAACTCATGTGGAGGCACCAGTGGTTTGGTGTCCTACCTACTAGTTGTCATTAATTTCCACACTGACCGAGGCGATGAACCTTAGATGTGCCACATGAATTAACAGATCTTATTTGGCAAGCTCTATGAGATAAGTTGGTAAACTGACCATGGAATCAACTACACCATTTTGTGAACAGGGAACATGAGTATCTTTTGGTTATGAAGGTAACTTGGCCACCATATAATGAGAATGCTTTCACAAGGGTAGGAGCTTAAGATTCCTTATGATATATTCACCATTGGACAACTTCATAACTATCTCGGAGTCCCCCTTCACATGTAGGTGTGGAACATCAATCTCGATATTCAATTGATGACTAGTGATGAGAGCCTGATAATCAACCTTTTTTTTGGTGAAACCTTATGATAGCATGAATGGCTAGGGAAAGGAATCCTATGTAGGCATGATCAAGACAATCCATAAGACTATATTGATGAGTTGGGGATCATTATTCCTTTTACTAGTTAGACTTTGGGAGAAACCAATAACAACAATCTTCCTACATTGTGTTTCCAGGTCCACTAAGAAGATTTCCCCATCTAGAAAATCATCATCAAGGTATTTCTATTCAGGGTTTGGATGTGGGTCTAGTAAATCTGTTAGATCATGACCATTGACTACCTTTGGCGGGATGAACATGATGTCGAATTGTAGAAGGATTACTAATCAATAAGATATAAGTAATGTTAACATATGATAGTTTATAATATAAATTAGCTGATCCATGTGGGACATGATATATTTCTCATGATTGTATAGATAATTATGCATTTTTATACCAAAAAAATCCAATTTGAGGTTCCTCATCTATATTTGAGAATATCTAGTATTTATAATGAAGATAATGTTACTGAGAAATTACAAACTATTTTATTCTTCCTTATTAATATTATAGGAGTGATGTTTTCCAAGGGATTATTCCAGGGTTTTCACATAAAGGACCAATCATATTCTATAGATAGGTGGAATCATAATCAGAGGTTGTAGTGGATACATATTAATTTCCTCAAAATAATTATGTTTCTCATTATCCCACTAGTAGATGGAACCTATCTTCATGAGTATGGAAAAGGGATTACAATTTCCATCCAAATTCATGATGAATCAATGTATATAAGCTATGTATCCTTTAAAGCCTTAGAGACCCCAGAGGATGATTATAGGAGTCATATTACTAATTCCATTGATCTTATATAGGTCAATCTTTATTCTTCTATATCTAAAAATGAAATAAAGTAACTTCTTAGATGGAATTCTCGAAAGCACACTTCAATGAGTTCATATTCATATGGTGGGATCAAAGGAAGTTGGGCATTTTCTCAAGATCTATAGGATGCACCTAATACTGGTAGGTATTGATAACCAAATCACCCACAAAACATTCCACTAATATTTTGAGGATCAGTTTGAATATTTGGTGCATGACTTGCCGTTAAGTGGCTCCTGTATTTTTTAAACCGAAGGTAATCACCTGATTGAAGAGGGATCCTTAAAGTTACATAAAGGCAGTTGAATTCTTGTATTTAGATTCCATCTAGATTTCATTATTCCTAGAATATCCATCCATTAATGATTGATCTTGGAATCCATCTGTGGCAATGATCAATAACTCTGTTACTATAATGTGGAGGTTTTCCTTCATAGAGTAGCAGTTGAGGTCTTAGATGATGATATAGAATATGATCTATCAATTCTTATTCTTGAATGGAATGATGTTCTCTAATAAACTAGGGTACTGGTCCTCCTTTAAAATGTTATATTTTTTGATCTTATTGACCTCTTCCATGACAATAGCACCATGTAATTGTTTCAACATTCTAGGAGGTGATGTGGACTCACAAAGACTTATCAGGAGACCTAGATAGAGGATGGATAACTTAGGCTCAGGTCCTAGCATCTCTTCATAAAACCAAGTGAATCCATCATGATTTTTCTCAAGTAAATTCATATACTACTGATGTTCCTCTGTAGGCATTGCTGTGCTGATCAGTTTTGGCCTTGGGTCAGCCACGATATCGAGATTCACCTGCACTAACACATCAATGGTGGTGGAGACACCCTCTAAAAATGGGGGAGGAGAATCATCTAGATCATATTCATCTTATAATATGGGAGGATCATTTAAAAGAGGAAATTTTTTTTATTTAAATAATCCTATAGTAACACTGGTGTCGGCTTGAGCGGTGGTGGAATATTCATCAGGAGAATCCCGCACTATTGAGACCATGTCAACAAAAGATATTGAGTCGATTCCATCAGAACATTTTTCTAGGGGCCCATGATTGATGATATAAAACTAGTGGTTGTGGGTCATTCTATGTTGACATAGTCCATCCTAAAAAATAGATGAACATGTGGTGTATTGCTATAGGTATATGGAGAATATCTCGATAAATAATAGGGGAAAGACATATTTGTATTACCCGTTCCTAGCCTGTATAAGAGTGTGAGATATTCTTTTGCCATTAATTATACATGGGAACACATCTTCTTCTCATATAATAGTTAATGAATAAATGTCCCAAGACATGGGTTATGACCTACAACTGGTGAATTGAGAGAATTAAAGCATCATCAACATCTCTCCATGGGTCAGTAATAATGATAATGTTCACTACCTCATTGGTCTGAACCTGATTTCCCTTGATATTTTAAAATTTGATGCCTAGATAAAAGGCATCACAAGTGGAATAGGTGGATTCATCACCATGGATCACACCCACTATACCATTGAGAGTGTACATGAGGCATTGGTGATATGAGTATTGAATTATTGCCTGCAGATTGAGCAAGGGCCTTCCCCTCATTATAATATAGGTCGTGTTCTATGAGATTAGAATGAATTTAGGGATGGAAATCAGGTCACTGAATTGGGTTTTCAGGTGAATCCTTCCACAAGAACTCTCCTTGGTCATTTCATAACTTAGAATCTTCATATCAGAGGAAGTAAAATATAATTCAAACAGTCCTAGATTAAGGAGCATCTAAGTCAGGATGAGATTGATCACAAATTCTATGTCGATGAGAAAACTATGGAATTCCATTCCATTTAGCTGTGCAGTGATATATAGATGTCAGATATTCCCCTGTAAATGGGAGACATAATCTTCTCATGATAATGGGATGACGTCATAATATTATTATCACCCGACCTCCTCAGTATGGAATCCATTTGTGGTCAGTACATCTGTTTTATATTAGAGTGGATTTTTAAGATACTATATGAGGTCATCATGTAAATATTCTGATAGATGTATTTCCTCATGTATCAGTACATTTTCAGCGATGTTGGAATGATTCTTAAGAACATCATGATTTCCTTATAGATTCACATTTCATATAGTAGGAGGATGCTCTTTGATAGGGGGTGTTATGGGAACTATTGGTCAAATCAGTTGGTTATGGATGGTGTTGGGGATGTATCATTGATCCCTAGGTGAACCACCCAAAAATATTACTGGATGACTATTCGATGACAAAGATTTGGTCACGTCTGGACATGAATAATCATTACCCGGTATAGGAGAATCTTCTAGATCGAGTAACACATGCAGCGGTGGTAGTTTACCTTACAACATGGGATGAGAGGACTATGCATTCTGATATCATTGGTGTGCCTATTGTATGGTCTTGGTAGAGTACACAGCTTGGATGGAATCACGTGACTTATAATTAGGATGGTTCATGTATCCACAGACTCTTTAATGATGACCTTGACTATGAACATTAGGAGGACCTTCACGATGCACCTTGTTGTTGGGAACCATGTACGGGTCCACCAGTTCGATAGTGTTCACCAAGACGTTCATCTGATCATTATCAATGAAATTATACAATATTGGGAAGATTATAGAGTGGATACTAATCTCTAGGGAACTGAATTCACAAAGGGTGGGATATGGTTTTGTCACCGAGGCGGGCGCAACTATCCCTTGTGTCGTTGGCGCCTACACTTCCGAGAAGTTGGAGGATGAGATGTAGACATATAAGGGGTAGCAAGAGGAGGCATGATGCTTTAAAGATGTTTACCCAAATCCAGGAGGGCAAAAATGAGACCATGGGAGTAATAAGTTTCCCTATAGTCTATCCAATCATCACACTTTTGAGACCCATGACTTGAGACCTACATCTATTCACCATTATTGTCACTTTTTAATTTATAGAGATACCCACCTCCTATGTCGTGGCAGGACCCAATATGACCACATTTTTTTAATCACGTCCAGGAGAAAATCCTTGAGAAAATAACATCAAATTATGGTTTATCTTTGTATTCTATTATGAAGAATGAACTTTGGGTGATTAGTGATCTCATCCTCTTGGGGACTCCTACATTTGGGAAACTTCATAATTAATGGATCCATGGAAATTTAGAAATCAGTAGGGACCTGAGCCTCATAAAATCAGTTGGTACTGTTTTCAACCTTCTTAGAAAAGGACTCTTGGAACCTAGACCTATCAAGAGACTTGAGTCTGAAGTGGAGCTAGAAACTCATTTTCTTGCCAATGCGGTGGTGCTTGACAGGGTGGATCCTACTGATTCGATGGCATGTGAAGCTAATCATGAGGTTTTTGTCCTCAGTGAGTGTATGGATGAGAATTTTTAGATAAAAAATATACAATCTTGAGGGCTTCTAATTTTGCTAAGTATTTAGTCTCTTCAATGGTGGATATTCTTGTAGGGGTTGTGGGAAGTGGGTATACATGTTTATCTTGTTTCAAGGCCTCCCTTAGGCACTGATCCATGACATAGAAATCCCAGAATCCTCTTGGGAAATTATAATTGATGATGGAGGGAATAAATTAAGTCTTAACATACCCACACACATTATTTATAGTTGTTATTAGTTAAATCACATATCGCGTGAATACATGATTCCTTTACACTTAGAGACAATGTCTACAACTCTCTTATCTATCATAGTTTGCACCTGAAGAGGCCAGAAATACTGGTCTTGCGAGTGGAGAAGCTGAACTAATATGGAAAATGGCTATAAAGATCCTCCCAACTAGAAATGGACCCCATGGATATATTTCAATACCATATGAATGCAATCACATACAATGTCTGTATAAAACACATGATCTTGGCAGATTCCCACTACTCTAGAGTTCCCAACATGGGTCCACACATTGAAATAAAGTGGGCCAGAATCTACAGGTGGTCTCCCACCCCATTGAATAAAGATAAATTAGGATTTCCAAAAATCATGGGTTCCAATATATCATTCACCATCACTAAACATAGATTTCCATTGGGTGGGATCACCACCTATCATGTCTCAATGGCCTTCAGTAGGGATATTAGATTCACCATCACATCCTCATGAGGGGGATTCCTATCCTGGTGAGGATTCCTGAATGAATTTTTGTTATAGGGTTCTATAACATGGTAGTTAGGATCACTAGATCATGGATTGTTTGGTGGATCCATAATAAGAACAACCTATGGAAATTTTAGAGGAACAACCTGAGCCGGATCCCAAGGGTGATTTTCATGAAACTCGGGCTAATTAGGTGATACATTCCATGATTTCTTTACATAAGATCTAATATATACCCTATTAGGTTTAATTATATTTTCAATATTAATAGGAGAAACCAAGATAATGTGGTATTTTTTCTAGCCCAACCACCTCAGTGGTTGAAGAATTGGATCGTATTGAGCATCACCATATTTCAGATGATGTCTTTCAAGGATCTCGACAAGATTCTATTCGATGAGACTTTTCATTTTTGATAGTTTATGGAGCAAGGACACTGTTTGTAGGCCAAAATCCAATTTATGGTATGAAACAGATGGGTTAGATGGATTAGAAATTTTGATAGGTACTTTCCCTTTTTAGGGTCTCGACCTTTGGTAAATGACTCAGAGGACGCTACAAGAACAAAATTCTGCCTTTGTAGGTGATTGACAATGCCTGTGGTGTTTGATGACTATTTTACTTCCCCATGGGGTATGTGATTCTGTTCGAACACTGTGCCAATACCTCATTATAGGTATATATTGGTAATGAATATATATAATGTGATTGTTCCTGTATATATTTCCTAAATATGTCAGTGTTGGTCTAGCTACCGTAAGATAAGAATTAAATGGAGTGTTGCATGGTGCCACAACCATAGATCTTATCATATATAGACACCTCTTATATAATTATATGGGGCACTTGAAAGCTCTAAACGCATATTTGTTGAAGAGCCTGGTAATAGTAGAGTGACGTAGGGTGTTGATAAATGTAAAGTATGAATATGTAAACTATATGACATTGCTAGGTGATCTGGTCATGATGTTTTTTGATTTTTTGTTAATAAAAATTCATCCAAAAATGTGAAAATGCATTTTCCTGATGGTCCAGTGGAATAACATGACATTTTCATTGATGAACGTATCTGAAATGTCAATTTCTAAAGAAACGATCAGCCAGAAAAATATAGATACATGGTCATCTGTAAGAGTGTTTGAAAAAAATATTTGTGTATAGGTGGGATCCTGATCTTGGATTACCTATTATTCAATTGTAGTGGATTAGGAACTAGAAGTGGTGCTAATGTAGACCATTTCATTTGTGTATTTGTTGATGGATAGAAATTTTTTTGAGGCGACATGCTTCTTCTGACTCTGTCATCTCTCGGGGGCGGTACTGACCATTCTATCATGTCCCTATAAGATAGGGTGTCGAACTCCAATTTATGTAAGTGTATGGTGGTCGTTAGTGGTGAGTCTTGTATGTGATCTTCATCTACCATGGACTAGACTAACTCTCTGTGTTCTCATTTCAATGTAGATAATGGGTCTTGTGATGGTATAGATGTCTGAATGATAAGACCCTATAAGGGAGCCAAATCGTCATCCTCCATCATGTACTTGTAAAGGGAATCTTGGACAAGGTACATCTCACATTATGGTGGGATGAAATTCACACTTCAAGTTCCTACCCCAGATTCAAATGTAGAGGATATGGGTGATGAATTTATGATTGAGTCACATTTCTCTTCAGATTCTATGAAACATACTGTATTGACAATGATCTGGTGCTTCTCAAAGTTCATCCTTTGGCGGTGACGGTTCTCCCTTCTAACTCAAGATACTTTTTTATGGCATGTAAAATCTATGGTATGTGGAATAATTTCATACGTATTGATACGGTAATGTGGAGGACCTCCGCTTGAGCTAGTTGTGACATTAGGAGGACCTTTGTTTTGGTTGTCATTGGGGTGGGGATGACATCCGCTTCGTTGAGCTAAGGTGCATGGAGCATATATGCATATGTAAAATGAAACATTGGGAGTTCCTCCATGTATATTGATGGATGCGCGGGGACTAAGTCCATGTTTGGGAGTGTTTGGTAAGGAAGTTCCTATTATAGAGTTTTTTAGAAAATGGGGAGGACCACCATGTGTATTGCTAGTGGAATGAGGAGGACCTATGCGCTGGTTTGTAGTTGTAGAATGAGGAGGGCCTTCATACTAATGAAGCCAAACATAGGCAAGACATACATGCTAATTTTCGATGAAGAGGGGAGGTCTCCACTTTGATGGTTGATTGATTAGGTAGGACCTCATCTGGAGCTGTTAAGAACATGGGTAGGAAGTCCATGTTGATGGCTGATAGAGTAAATAAGACATTCACCTTTTTCGATGATGGTGTGAGGAAGACCCTCACATGAGATAAGTATAATATAAATATGGCCTTCATGTAGATGATATGATACAAGGGTAGTATGTCCATATTTAGAATCATAGGAATGGAAGGGACCTCCATGATGGACATCAACAAGATGTGATGACCTCAACTTGGACCGATTCTAGTGACCCGGGGATGACCGAGATGACGAGTATGAGGGTGGGTATGACCACCAATATAGCTGATTATGGTACAAGGAGGATGTAATTTATAGATCTCATAGTTACAGGTCAACTTGTGACAACTATTGATCATTCTGTTGAATAAAAGAGTCACCCTTGCATGCCCATGGGGTGGATGGGGTCTTGATCCATATTGAGCAATTATGGATATGGGATCTATAGTAGACGTGGTGTATTAGAATGTACTAGGTGTGGCATGGGTTATTGAATCTTTAAATGTTGTTGTCCCATGATAGGAATACTCCTGAACATGGACCCGAAATTGGGGTCCGGTTATCTGGATTGGGGCCTGTGGAGCAGGGTCATAAACCAACTGTTCTTCTTCCAAAGGGACCAATAACAAGTTTTATTTATGTGTCCTGATGGAAACCCTCCATGGAAACTCGTGGGTGGTGGTCGTAGCTGGGATGAATCATTAATCTTTCATGTTGTTGGTATAAGAGTGTGATTCATTAGAATATTCTAGGAAGAGGCTATTGATGTGGTAGAATGTTAGAGTGGGGAGCAGTGGATCTGTGTGTAGCCCCTAGGGGATGTAGCGATGGTGATACACAAAAGTCTCTAGGTCTTTCCATGTCATACCCCTCTTGAGGATGAATCTCTATGGCTAACATCATCAGACAAGAACATCAATCACAGTATTCTGAACCATTTTTGATTGTGAGACTTGATGTGAGATCTTTTTTATTCAGGGTCTTGTGTGGTATCATAGTGGAGGTAGATCCATGTGGGACTGCCACATTATCATTACTTCTACACATGCATTTATGGGTGGGGGATATTTGATTCCTGTAGCTTGGTTCTAACAAAGTAGAAAGATTCTGACATCCAAACAGTTATTATAAAAGGAATTCCCAATTCCCCAATGTCGTTCAGTCTTTCATGACTGGAGAGAGAGATCAATTCTTAAAATTCCATAGACCGAAACGACCAATGATCAATTGGCCAAAATTCTAGTGACATTCTCACCTGGCCCACTACATTGTTGGCAGGACCTGTCACCAGATAACTCATTCTAGTTACACGCACATCTATAGATGTATTTAGCGCTACTAAAACCCACATGTGAATGATAAATCATTCTCGTTTGGTTATCAATTTTCTATTTCGACTCTTTCCACTAGGAAACACTGCCTTTTAATGTTGACATTCACTGGACATGCATTGTACACTGCATTTTTTCTTTCCAGATAGGGAGTAGAATTCATCACTTCATCATAGATCACTTCTCCGTGATAGAAATTGGATGATGGGATATCAGTCACTCCTTCGGTGGATTCCTCCTCAAAATTCATCATTTAGTACTAGTCTCCCTTATATATTAAGATGTTATTTGTGGAAGTCATTCTCAGTTTGATCTATTTGCTGAAGCTAACCAATTATGATTCCTCATTTAGGACATATCAATGGGTCAAGTCAAGGAAACATCATTCAGTCCAGATAGTAGTCCCACTAGGCATCAAAATAATTTCTGGACACTAGAGCATTGAAGAAACTATATTGTTTCTTGTGAGAGGGATTCTCAAGGGAGTAGAAACATGAGTGCACACACGCCGATCGTAGGGTATCTTATTCTAGAGGCATGCATATGAGGTTTCTGTTTTCATCCCATGTATAGCACTAGGTATTCTATGATTTTAACATCTAGTGGAGATAGATAAGACTGATTAGAATACATATATGGGTGGGTCTGATCGGCACATGCATTTGATGGAACACCATGAATGTTAACTGAATAGATGGATTAGAACACCCACTGAGGATGGACTCTATAGTGATGTGTCCCATGAAGGGATTGTTTCACACTGTGAAGGATGATTTGGATACCACTGGGGGTGGATCAGGGAATGTGTGTCCCAATAAGGGGGACACCAAGTCTTACCATTGGATGATATTTAATCCTAGGAAGGCTTCATACATACCCTATATAGAAGTCGAGGATCAACACCCATGTAGTTCAAAAGGGCTGATTTGGGGTTTACACATGGATAGATTCATTTTGAAATAGGAGAAAAATTTGTTGGATGAATGCAGATTATGTGGGTCTTATGAATGTGTTTCTTCTAAAGTACCACAAGGATAATTAAAGAGATAAATAAGGAATATGTATTAAGACAACCCATGTGGATGAAGTGACCTCACTGTGATAAGGGTGAGGTGATCTGGGAGATGCCTAGGGCATATGCATGTTTAATGTCCAAAATGAATAGCAAGACCCCACCGAGATGTGGTGGCCCAGGTAAAAAATAGGATGGATGATGGAGGGTTGTATGAAGTGGATGGAATGGATGATATGGAAACAATGTGAAGATGATGATATCAGTCTGGCACGTTGGGGTGGATTCCTACGTATCTCGATTGGTTTGGAATGAATGTCTATATAGTTATTATGGAGGGATTGGGATATACACATTGTTAGTTTCCAATAAAAATTGGGAATGTGGTTGGGGTATATGTATGGTTAAACCCCCAAGTGGACTCGAAGGATATGTGGCCTCTAGTTGAGGCATGATCCTCCTATGATATAGTGGTTTGAGGGAAACATTGGGATGTGAATGGATGATGTAGGATACTAAGATATAGGAAGTTCACCACATAGGATAGGAGGGCACCAGTGTTTACTAGTGTATGGGACTTGACCACAAGGAGGATTCTTATATACACTATATAGAAGACAACGATCAAAAACCCATACAGTTTGGTGGTTGGGGGATTATTCATGGTTAGTGGAATGTAAAGGGGGAAATTGGGAATTACATTAGGATGGATGCCTGTAGAAAGGCGTTCACAATCATTAATAAGATCTATTCCCATGTGAGTTATGATTCATTTGAGAAACAAGAGTAATAGGTATACCAAATGATTATATCGTGAAATATTAATCGTCGAGGGATAATGAAAGTCTTATGCATTGTAAGCAGCCCAAGGAGATAGATATTAGGGCTTACGTATAGTTAGAAGGCCTTGGTGATAAATACCAAAGGGAGAGGGATGGAGTATTGAGATTCCTCTATGCCCATAAACTCTACGGTCTTTGCATCCATAGGATGAAAGGATGACCAAATTTGATACCTCTTGTAAGAAAGGATAGTACATTCCACCCTGATGGTTTTTTTTACTGTGGGAAAATGCGACTTCGTACAAGAATGATCCCATTCCCTGTGAGGAAGATCTAAACCCCGTGGAGACTATTTTTCATAGAAAATTATTGAGGCGGGTAAATCCATAGGAATTTTATTGGGTGTGTCCACTATTTAACATCATTTTTCGAGGATGATGGTTCTTCACAATTTAACATCCTGCATCTTAGACAAAGGGCACTCATTTCTCACCCCTTGGGATTACATGACTGATTCCATTTTACCTATGGTAAATATAAGGCACACTAAATGCTAGAATACAATGGGTTGTAGTAGTGGTCCCTCAAGGGTTTTGTGTTAACATATCTATTTGAAGAATAAATTGATTATAGTATACCTATGCAGAGAATCATTAGGTAGTGGAACACAACATAAGAAACCATACAAGGGACAAAGAAATATCAACGTAGAAGCCAAGAGGGCCACATGGAGGAGGTATTCATAAGTTGTTTGAATTAAATGAATGAGGGCCTTAGAAATGGGGTTTCAAAGTGAAGACAACTAATGGATCCTAATGGCAGGGGTTCATCCAATATTGATGTCTTTCATAAAAATGTTGGGGTTTAGTGAAAGAGGTAATTCCTAAGGGAATGTATTTCCCACAAGAAGGATATTTTGCACGTAATTTATGTATGATAAAAAGGAAATGGGTGAGGTTTGAACACTTTTGGGACCACTTGAAGGGGTCCACAGGCGGGGCACGTGATGAAAGACCCTATACCTTGATTCCTTGACTTGCATGTGGTCTCAGAAGGGGTCTTCTTGTGCCCACGAGAGCGATGGTTCGACTTCCAAAAAGTATCCTCGAAATGGTTAGGGTTCCCTTTCTACTTATATAAAAAATTCATGGATGGAGGGCATAAAAAGTTTAGTAAAAATGTGGATGGTTGAAAACATATTTCATTTGTAAGATCATTACACACTCTCCATCCTTTTACATACTGACCATTCTTCTATCGCGCACCTGCCATAGAAATTTTTGGGAGGCTGGTCTGAGCAAATTCCTTTGAATTCACATTGGGTGCATGAGGACCTTGTGTATGGATTTCCATATTTCATGATGTCATTCAAAACTATATTAATCTTCCATTTTCTTACTAAATTTTTTTTGTTTAGTCGAATTATGGATTAATGTTTCTCAAAGATTCCAATCTATGGCCTCAAGATGAATTCATCTCCAATAGAAGATAAAGACATAAAATATGGATAGAATAACCTAGATTAATCAACTTAATGATCAAAACCCCAAAAAACCCATGATAAAAATATTTACACCACAACAAAAATGGATAATATAAGTGAAGGGAAACCTACGAAAAAAATTCTCACAAGTATTAAGATGTCTATATGGGACATCCAAAAGGGAGGAAGAGAGTACAAAACCATATATAGTTTTCCATAGGATTGAGAGGATATGGATAAAATGATAGAACTAAAACAATAATAAACATGGAATAATTATGGACACCGATCATGAGGAGTAAAATATGTGTTATCCTTTCAGGCCATGCATTTTTTCATTTTAATGTTATGTTAAAAAAACTATCGCCAAGGATTAATATTTTCCCTGATCAAAATTTAAACAAAATTTATTATGTTCGTGATGCACAAACACTTTACACAATGAACCAGGTCATGACATTAGTTTGGATTTAGTTACATAACAAGTAACTGGTAAACAATGTGTAATTTTCCAATGAACTTTTTTCTTCCCATATTCTATAAAAGTTACCAAACTACCTCTAAATACTTAAAAACACAATAAAACTATTTAAATCCAAATTTAAATCTTTCTACCTATAATAAATTAATTCATATAAACATAACTCCCTAGATATAAGGTCATTTTATCAATCAAAGGTTCTTAATGCTCGAACAATACTCAGCTACCCATGTAAAATGAAAAATTAAAAGAGGGATGTAACTATAAAAAAGACAAGATATTATATTCAATGACCATGAATTTATTACAGATATAGTTTACATGTCTTGGGGTTTCTTGATGACATGTTTGACAAGTTAGAGGTTAATTTCCTACCATGGTTGATATGCCAGAGGCTTCCACATGACATAGCTGACATGTCATAGGATGGTCTGGACAAGTCCTAGTTTTCTTCATGACGTTTATGGAGTTGTTTTGACCTATTATTGGCATCATCATGACATGTATGGGGATTAAAAGATATTTTATGGTCATCTCGGTGACATGTATGTGGTTATGTAGACATTTTCCCGATATCACCCTATAATTTCTATGTATGTATGTCTATGTCCTATTAGTAGGTTTGATATGTATGAGGATGTATGGACATGACTTGGTTTTCTACCTAACATGTCAGACTACTCCTGTGTGATCATGTTGAACTGTATAGGGTCTGCCAAAATAAAATCATGGTATGTCCAAGGTTATTCATGTGATCTAACCAGACATGTTAGATGGATTCCACATGATTTAGAATACATGTCTATGGATACATTGTCTGATACATACAGACATGTCCATGGGTTTCATGAGATCAAGGATGAAATGTCAGAGGGAAAATAATGATGGAACCTTGGGACCAACAAGATGTCATGTGATCCCTTAATACCTTCACATGAATTCTATTTCATGTGAAATGATTTTAATTTAATGTATGGGTAAATTTCCAAGAATTTATTGCAAAGCCACATATCGCATTGTTTCCATGGAATGTCTATGTGGAGGATGTCATGGGACAAATAAGGAGTCACATGATGGTGTTGCATGATCCTATCCAAGGGTTTTGTACCTGAAGATGTATGCATAATAATCACATAAAGGGATCATGTAATGGCGCTATATGATGTTAATAACATCATGTGATCACATAAGGTATTATTTTGACCACATGACCATAATTGAGTATCATGTCGGAGTGCTGTGATTAATTGGAGAATTAATATGATGGTATATGAATTCATACACTCCCTTTTTCTCCACTTTTGTCTCTTTTACCTTTGGTTAACCCCCCTTAATCTCATGCATCATCCTTTTAAAGAGTGAGGTCAGGTGTTTATATAGGCAGAGGTGGTAATATTTATAACTACATTATGTTATGAAAGTTCCACATGCACCATCTTGAGGAAGTGGGTGGCATTCACATGAACATTATTCTCACACAATAATGAGATATATATGTGATTTCATTTTCACTTAATGATGGTCTTGGATGGATTCACATGATAGGTTTAAGATGTTCAAGTGATCACTTACATGATCATGTGGTTCTTGATAGATTCAATTCATTGGACATCAGATTATAATGTAGATCATTATTGACAACCCTGTAATTCAAAAAAAATGGAAAATTTATATAAAAGGAAAACGTATCTTCTGGAGAACAGATGAATTATTTTTCAAAAAAAAATTGGTGATGTCGTACTGCCTGCTTGGTGGTCACTAATATGTCACATGATACATAGTACATATTACAATGATTCCATGGGACAATGTGGACATGAATGGTCATGTATTCATGCGATGCATTGGGGAAATTATATCAAAGATGAAATGTAGGCTAATTATCTAATCAGAATCATTAATTACATCTTATTTTATTTAGTAGTCTTGATGTGACAGCCTTAAATTACATCAGACACTAGAGTGATTTGATTCTAAGCATTAGAATTTATGTGATCAAATGCAGATTCCATGACTGGAGAAGGATTAATATGATGAAATACAACAATCAGGTGGATCATATTGCTTTTATCGAATATCATACAATATTTCTATATATTTTATAGTAAAGAAAAAAATTTCATTCTTCAACCATCCTACATATGACATTTAGTAGGTCTAGTCTGGGATTAATAAATCAAAGTTCATCCATAGATGACTAGAATAGAGTACTATGGTCCACAACCAAATGTCACTCGCAGCAAACCATGTCACCATTGTCCTCTTCCATGCAACTAAACCATGGTGTAGATTCTCCCATTCCACAAGTAGATGTGTACACACCCACCTATATCGAAGTACTTTCACAGGTAATGTTGGCTCCCGGGCATGGTTGAGGTAACTCCCATGTGATCCCTGGTTGATATTTCCAATAGGAAAGCAATGTCAAGCACATTTTTAGCCAAGGGAATAACTAAAATTAATATAAAATAAAATAAAATAAAATATTAACTAAATATTTTCCCTTATAATTAATCCAAGTTCATGTTCCTCAAATTCAACATAATAAACATTCATTATGAAAATAATAAAATATATTTTCATGGGATTTAGAATTCCCAAATCCTTGATGGAAATGAGTGTTGTGGAAAATTACGAGTTCCATATATTAGTGAAATATTTTAATGATATATATATATATATATTACATTATTAAGTGTTGTGATCATTTAAAAAATATTTTCTAGGAATATGTTAAGTAAAAATACAGTTATATATTTAAAATGTATATTTTTCTAACTAATATTGTGTTTATATTTTTCTAAATTACCTTAAAAAAAATTTCTATCATTTATATTTATGGAATTATAGAAAATGAATTAAGTATCTAGAAATAGTAGGTTAAAATTTGAAAAAATAGGGCAATTTTATTTTTTCCAATATGAATAGTAACCATTGTAAAATTTTCCACCTTAGTAAAGTGGATATATAGATAATCCAAATATAAAGTAAGTGGTAAAGCCATAATTAATCATCCAAAATTTTTATTGGAAAAAATTAAATTCATTTTTATCTCCTTAGGATATAAATTTATTATTTTAATGGAAAAATGTCTTTGAAAAAACATATATATTATTTTAATCTAAGAAAGTTAAGAATTGTCACTTTCCATGTTTTAAATATCCACTATGTGTTTATGAAAAGAAAAAAAGTAGTTATAAATTAATATTAGTAGTAATTATATATTCATAAAAATTTTAAATTCATGGGGGTAATTTATTTCTATTTTTTATGCATTATATAATTACCTTAAATTTAAAAAAACACAAAAACAATATTTATTAAATTAATTGAAAAATAAAATAAATGATTTTGAAAATATTAAAAATTACATAATTGGAGTGATTTATACTTTTCCATGATTTTTATATTTGAATAATACATATTATTGTTTTCTTAAATTATTATATTCAAATTCATAAATTGTCATTATATCTTTTAATTAAAATAAAATAAATAGTTTGAAATTTTATAATAATGGTTTTTTATCAGGATAATTTTTTGTCAAAAAATATAAATATCATAAAAATAATTAAATAAGGAATTTTGGACATGATATGGTCTAAAATTTCATAACATGGCCATTTAGGGGCCAATTTTCACCTTATGAGTAATAATTACTACCCTTTAATATTGAAAATGTTGTTTTCATAATTAAAGTCAATGATGGTTATATAAGGATTAATCCAAATGATAAAGTTTAAAACGACAAAAAAATTATCTATATTATATTTGTTGATAAAATTAAAACATTTTCTTACCTATTATTTAAATACCTAATAATTTGAATTCTTTTTTCATTATAATTAATTTATTATAATTTAATATTTTTTTAAAATCGAAAAGTGACCCACACATAAATTATAAAATAAAACATCCTCTTTGAATTCCATTCACCAAATTTTTCTTTCTATCATGATATTACACTTTCCAATTTTCTTTTAAAATTCTATAGAAACATCCTAGAAGTTTCAGTCTTCTAAAAAGACTATTATTAGTTCCATTCAAAAGTGATTTAATGGAATCATATCAATGAAGAGGCATTTAACCAATCACTTTCGTTTCTACTATTATTTACCTCTAATAAATGTATGGAATTAATCATAAAATTATAACTTAATTATCATAAATATTCTTAAATGTTATAATTATTATGAAAAATCTATTATACACCCTATATCCTTTGAAATAATAAGTGAGAGTATCACTCGTTCGTACGTACATCTTAACATCACCGCGTAGAGATACAATTAATTTCTTATCACCATATTTATGGATTGTTATTATTATCAGATTAATGGTTATATACTATATTTATGACCTAATTACAATTATTAATGAAAATATTATGTGTATATTCTTACCATCTAATTCATTTGGAAACAATATATTTGTTTGTTCATAAGTATGGACTACGACCTCCATGAAGCGACTTGATTTGTTTTTCATTTATATTTTTAACAGATGGTAAGGGGAAATAACTATTTCTCGTCTTTATGATGGGTTTATAAAATTTTTTTAAATATAGTTATTAATATTCTCCAACGAATAACAAATTCTTGTTTAGACATTTTATTCTTTTTAAAAAATTGGTTCAAGGGAATATTATTTCCATTTTCCAAACATGGTACTTTTATTATTCTTCTCAATTGTTTTAAAAGAATTGTCTAAGTTAATAAATAGAAAATCCTTTTCCTAAAATCATGTATAATATTTTATTTTAATAATCATTTACAAGTTTTCATGTTTGTTTTCAATTATTTTTTTCATTTATTTTTCATTATTTCTCTAAATATATTATTTCAAAAAAGGATGTTCAATTTCCTCAAGAATGACTAAATGATCTTGTAATGGTATTTATATCAAACATAGTACAAAATAATTAATGTAACTTATTATTTTTTATGTATATTATTCATGGATAGCGTCTTTATTTTTTCTTAGCATGGTTGACGAATTTTATGAATCAGTGATTATGAAAATTGTTATTTTTTTCAATGAGTTATTTTATAATGAAATGATGAAATATTTATGGAACCCATTTTATTTTCATGGGCTATTCTATTCTGAAATATTTTTTGAAACACATTTATGGTCATGGTTTATAATATAATAAATTATTTTTTTATCATATATCACACATTCGTATGATTTAAATTATTATATTGGTGGGAGAAATAACTCCCACTAATGAATTGGTTAATTATTGATATCTCCTGAGATAAATAGTACTAGAATATGGAGTGAACAAATTTTAGAAACCGAATTTATCCCTCTGTCATTTTGGGAGTGAACCTTGAATAATAACATGGGTTGGGGGTGAACCTATTTCACTATGATATTCTTGGAAAACACCCCTGAACACTTAGCATATTAAAATATATTCTTTAGTATATTACATAATTCCATGTCTTATTATAATGTTATTGTAACACCCTATGCTTCCACGGTACGATTCCCTTTTAATAATGCAGTGGCTTGCATTGTACGCAACTTCGAGATTCTAACACATCGTGACCAATCAAACTAGCCATTATGAATAGTAATGCCCAATTTCAGAAATTTTATAAATTTTATTTTTAAAAATTGAAATCATTTTTGAATTTTTAATATCAAAATTATCTTAGTGTGAATTTTTGGTATTTTTCTAAAAACATCCAATTTTCGATGAATAGTGAAAACACTACGTTATCAGTTAAAACCAACGTTAGATTTAAATAATTATTTATTTTATTTAAATATATTATAGGTCAGAATAGATATATAAAACCTATAAATGTTCAATGTAATTAATTGGTTTCATTTTATAAAATGTTTACATATATAAATAATTTATTGAACTTTTTATCGTCTTTTTCCCACCTCCAATGAACAGTTGAAAATTTGCATAAAACATAATTTTACAACTTCTATGAGATGAATTTCAAAAATTTGAGAGACATGGTAAATATCTGTAAGTAAAATTTGGTTCAATAAGATGAAAATAATTTTTGATGAATATAAACTTTTGACATTTATATACCGCGGTTAGAAGTAAATAGGGTAATTAAGTGTAAAAATGATATCATAATTACCCTAAAACATGTAATAATTTTATTTGATAAGTATAATTAGACCAAGAACAACCTTAGGAATAAAATATGATTCTAGTTGTTCAACTTTTACTAGATTAGGAAATTTATTATTATTTTATTTAATGAAGAGTTAAAATAGATAAATTAAATGTTTAATAACCAAAACCTTTTCAATATAGGGTTAAAAAAAATATAAATTCGACTATAAATATTAGTTAGAAAGATAAAAATATTTCCTACATAATTTTATTTTATTTATAATATTTATACTTTAAATATTTTAATTTATTTATGACACAATGATGATGCAGTAATGATCATATTAATGAAATATTAAAATAATTAATATTATAAATATCCAAATAAATGTAAATTGATACTTTTGATGAATTAAAATAATTTTATTGGTTAATATGAAATGTTATTATTTTTTAAATAACTTTGATTCTAATTGATAATGTTTTTATGGATTTCAAAAAAATCAAATGCAAAATAGTGTCAAAATTAACATAATTGTGTTTTTAAAACAAATACTATAGAATTAATTAATATAATATTCCTAAAAATAGATGGTTCAGTCAAATGACATAGATAATTTTATATATATAAATAATGAACCACATGGGATTCTATTGGCTTGTTATAGTAAGTTTATTAACCATATAATATAAAAATACAAAGAGACATGGTAAATGTTAAACTATTTAACTAAGAGTTAAATCTAAAAGATAAGGTTAATATGATGACCTAAACATGTCTAAAACCTATTAGTTGAGAGGTTTTCAACCCATCCCCATCTTATTCTCTATATAATTCATTTTGGAGCCATTAGAAACCGAAAATTATTCTATTTTAAAATAATATTACAAGCTTTTCTTTAAGTGACCCTCCCCTCTCTTAAAAAAAGGCCATGTAACCTTCTCTTAATTGCACACCTCCATATAATTTTGGATCAGAAACCCGCAGCCCAAATATCCTCCCAACTTTCCTACCTTAATTCTAGAGTCCTTCCTTTCATCACAAATCCAACCTAAGGGCACTTTTGATCAAATCAAAAGGAAGAACCCGAAAAAGAGGTAAATATTTCATCACATATTTCAATTTCTTTTCTTCATCCACTACCTATTTATTTGATGTTTTAATTCTAAAATAATAACACCAGTATATTTTATATACTGGGATGTTATTATATAAATGAAAAAACCATATTCATTATTCTATCCATCATATGAATGACAAAGTCACCATACGTGCGTACGCACTACTTATCGTCTCCATGTCGTGGGGTAGTTTGTTATTCAAAAATATCATTGTTTAGATGGGTATAATAATGAGTATAACTGCTTTAAATAATACATATAACAAGTTAACTATTATTTATATATGATATACAATCGAATGAAATATGATTTCACCATCAATATAATGATATTTCTGCTCATGCGTATGTACGGATTACCATCTCCACGAACGTGATGATATTCATTCCCCATCATAATAATTCAAGAATGATTTTCATTTTATGATTAAAAATAATGTTTAAGAACTTATTATATTTCTGTATATTAATTAAATACTTCATATCCATTAAAACCATGGCTTATGTAACAGATCATATAAATGAAAACAGACTTGTTAACACCCGGAACGATGATACCACTAAAATATTATTAACAAGGCAATATTAGAGGATCATATATGATATCATATTTATGTATATAGCTCCTATATAATTTAATAACAATTATTTAACTATTATAAATGTGTTTAATGTACCCTTTACCATGGAAAATTTCAAGGTAATGGTTAATTCTATAATCTCATTATCATCCGGGGTTGTATTTACGTAAGTATCTACTAGGACCTCCATATCACTCACATCTGTGTTTTCATAAAAATGTATTTAATTTTATTTCTATTTAATATAAATTGATTTTAATTCATTTATACCCTTATTTGACCTTATATGTTTTTAATGTAATCGTTTCATCATTTTCATAGAAGGTACATCATGACGTTTTCGACAAAATCAAGGAAATAAAGTTTTTTAACTTATACGGTGGGTGTGGTTATTTTATAATATTATTACATCATAAAAGATTATATTAAAATATTATAAGAAAATTTTCCAATTAAATGTTTTCATTTATAATTATATAACATTTTAAATGATTTTAAAATAGAAAGACGGATTTTTCTAAAATCTTTTTTGATTTCATCTTTGTCAACATCCTTTTTAAGGATTTGAAGTTGTTTGATGTAGATATATTATGATACAAATATTCCATATTGTATTAAATATTATGAGATAGGTTTTACTGTGGTTTTGTTATTTATATACCATTCATGGATTATAGGTAAAGTATTGACATTTCATATGCTATTTTTAATACGAATGTTTATTTTAGGTTTCAACCTTTTCATATGAGGAATGAATTAGACATAGTATGTGATGGGTGGATCTTTCTATAGCTACATGATGCATCAGTATGTCTCATGAGACAAACTAGTGTCTTGGCATAAGGCATTGGAAAAATATTATTTGTAGTCATGGAATATGGGCTTGACTATGTGGTTATAAAGTCTATCATTATGCATTCCATAATTATGAAATTGGATATTTAATTTTCATGTGATTATTAAACTAGTAGAATATCCATGTGATTAGGTGAATGGAATTATTTGAGTTCATCATGGCCATATTATACTCAATTTTATGTTTAAAAGGCTTTTGTTTAAGTATTATACATTGCCTTAAATGTTTATGCTTAATTATGAAATCTTCCACTATTTTGTTATCACTACTCAGCATCTGAGATCACCCCTTTCTATGTTTTATTTTTCCCAGTATAAGAATAAGTATTTTATGGTTGAAATCTGAGGATAGGCTAAGGATATAAGCCTGTTCATAAGGGTAAAAAATGTTGTTGTTGTTTTTATTTCATGATGTATTGTAAAAATTATCAATGTATCTAGTACTTACGAGGCTATTAAATTGATCTGTCTTTTGGGACATCATTCCTTGTATCATGAAAATGTTATATAATAATGCATTGACTCTAGGTAACTGGGGTTAGGGAGTTACTGTTGGTATCAGAGGAAGTTTCATACAAACCTTGGAAACAAGATTTAGAAAATCTCCAAGTAAGGAACACTACCCTTAGATAGACTTCGAGGATTAGTAGAGAAGAACTTCCTAGAATTTTGGTACTGTAGTGATTTTGTGAGTTTTCCAAGAAATAAATCCCTATCTAGATACAAGCAGGTAGAGGTGGCTCTGGCACAGTTGTACCTTGGGGTAAATCCCAAAAACACTTCTTTGAGCTAGACTCGAACATGAACTAGTGCAAGACAATGGGCCTTGTTGCACTCTTGGTTACGACACTTCTGGGGGATATGGTTAGGATAATTTTCATTTTATTTAAAAATGACAATGAAGTATTTATGAGTATATACTTCCTCATTGAAAGTAGTTTTATGATTATGGATTATATACATAAATTATTCAATTTATGTTAAGTGTTTTAGAAGTTCAGAATTATGTATTGCAGTTTACAAACTATTCTATTGTATTCTATTGTTTAGAAATGGATCCTAGTGGATGGAATAAAAACCGTATCAACGAACATAATACATGTAGGTATTTCCCTCAAACTCAAGATAATTATAGTGGAACTGGTGATTCTACTTGTGCGGGTCAGCTTATCACCATACTGGGAAAACTCACACAGGTTATGAATAATAACCTTACCCATATAGAGCACCCTGATCCACCACGTGGAAGATCAATGTAAGAATGCTTCATGTGAAAACAACCACCAACATTAATTGGGACTAAGCATTAATTGGTATCCATGAAATTTATAAGTTCCTTAGAAAAAATATTTCACGCTTTGGGGGAGTAGCGAAAGGAAAAAAGTTGTTATGATAGTTTATCACCTCACAGGAGATACAGATCAATGTTGGTCATTAATCCAAAACACAAAGGAAGATGAATAAGTGAAAAACATGGAATAGAGGGAGTTTGAAGATATTTTTTATAGAAAAATGCTTTCTTCCTGACCATCTAGCAGATATTGAAAGACAACTTCTGAGATTGAAGCAAAAGGAGTATGATAATGTCGCAAAGTATGAGGGTAACTTTACATGGTTTGCAAGGCATATTGCAGATTATATACGTAGCCTAAGGAGTATGATAGATCTATTCTTTCATATGTTCAAACCATATCTCCAAAAAGCATTAGTCTCATAATACTTCTTATCATATGACGATATTGTCTCATGTGCTATCATGGCAGAATAAAAAATTCTATAAGTCTTACAACATTAAAGAAAAGTAGAAGAAAAAGTTATCTGCTGAACACTCTGGAAAAGTAAATAAGGGGATGAACGGAAAAGATGAATATCCATCCCGTGGTAAATATGGGAGGAAACACCTCAGTACTTGCCTAAAGGGAATGGGTGTCCGTTACAAGTGTGGTGAAAAAAGGCCACCAAGCTAGTGATTGCAAGGGAACGAAAGAGGCTGTCAATATTGAATGCTAAAATTTTAGAGAAAAGGGGAACTATGAAAATTAATGTCTTAGACACTAAGGGAACATACCTTATAAAATGCCCACGGAGCAAGGCCAAGCTTATGCAATCACTACTACTAAAGATGAATCTCTAAAAGACGTGGTGGATGGTAATTTAACGGTTTCCTCATGTTTATCCAATGCTTTAATTGATTATGGATCATCACATTGTTTCGTATCTTCCTAGTTTTCTAAGATAATTATATATTTCCAATTTTATTTAACAAGGGAGTTGTCAGTCAAAAATCCTAAGAGAATTATCATTTCTTCAATGTTTTGTGAATCAGTTCCCATTAATGCATATAAATGTTCTTTATCTGCTGATCTAATCGTCGTACCAATGATTGAATTTGATATAATCATTGGTATAGATTGGGTTTCGGACCATGATGCTCAAATTTATTGTAACGACCCACACTTTACATACATTGTTAATACTTCAAAATTGAAGCACACTTATTACAACATCTGACAAAACCACAAAGGACCGTATAGGTATAGTGTCTTTAGAAACTGGGAAACATAAACAACTGGTTCATAAATCTTCTACAGTGTCTCCCATTTATTTCATCATATCTAGGGTCCCTTTTAGCATATTCTACTTAATATCCATCTTCCTGGCCTGGGGAAAAGAAAACATAAAAGGGTGAGCTCAAATGCTCAGCAAGGGCAAATAATGGAAATAAAAATCATATCATATCTTTTTGAAAATTAAAACCTGCAAAAGAGATCATAATATCTTAACATGGAATAAATCATAGAAGTGAAAATGAGATCCCCATAATCATAACATAAAACTTGAATCTTTGTGGCATGCACACATAATCATGGAAAATCATTTCTTGTTAGTCATGACTCATTGCCAAGACTATCTTAGTGGACAAAGTCCCTTTCTGAACCGAGTTCACTCCTCGTTTCAGTCCTGTATCACTGAACCGAAATAACCTTCCGTTCCAGCCATGTCTATCTCATGAGATATAAAATCATTACCCAATGCATTGGAGGGAGATATAGGTCCCACCCATCTTATAATGAATCCTTTCTTATGTGTGCCACATAATCATAAAACATACATCATCGCATAACACATGTAACAAAAATGGGATTCTTGAAACATCATGACATCATAAATCAATTCATATAAGATAAAGGAATTCATAAACATAATTCCATCACAACATAGTCAAATAAATGTAAAAATATGGATAGAAACAGAACCCTTTATTATCTTAGATGGAAAATAATTTTGATAAAACACTTGAATTGAATTCTTGAGGAAAATATCCTTTCTTCTTCCAAATAAATTTCTTTTCACAAAACATCATGAAATTTTAAAAGAAAGAGATTTTATTGAAAATATTCATGAAATCTTTTAGAGGAAGCTTCATGAAAATAAGGCTTTATAAAACAGTAGAAATCTGTTTGTGCCGTATAAGTTAAAAAAAAACATTCTTCGTACTTTTGTTGGAAAAGTCAAAAAGTACCTTGTACAAAAAAACGACAAATGATTCCTTTCATATTCATTACTAAAAACTCACCGAAGGGTAAAATTGGATTTAAACTAGTGTAACTGGATGGAAATAATATTACATATTTATGAATCATGGATGTGGATGATAAAATACACCCCAGTAAATACTTACGAATAAACAATCCCGGATAAAAATGAGATTGTGATATTAACCTTACCTTAGGTCCGATTTGCTTTGTTCGTGTCCGAAGCTCCTGTATAATGGTTTAAATAATGTTATTGACTTATTCCAGAATCATACATATTGACATGAGATCATATATGGTCATATTATTAGCTTCTTGTTAGTAATATTTCATTGTTACTTGTTACTCGGGTCTTTATAACTTTTTGTTCTTATGCGTGTTTTGTCAAATAAATTCTTATTCTTATCTTTAGGTTATAGATAATTCATTTCCAGAATGGTATTAGTGTAGTATATACCATATTCATTCATTCAATTCATTTATACAATCATTATGAAATGAAGATCATGTAGAACGAGTCGCATCACATCGTGGAGACGGTATTCCGTACGTACGCACGAGTGATGATATCGTTCCTATGAACGTGGAATTGTATTGGAGTATATATATATATTATTTCAGTATAAATATTACTTTATAATAATCATATATAGTTACTCATTACACCATTATACCCATCCTTGTAAGGTGATGGTGGAAAATAGATTACACCACGGCGTGGAGACGGTATTCCGTACGTACGCACGCGCGGTGATTTCATTTTTCCATAGGATGGATAGAAGGTGAATTAGGGTTGTTTCATATTTATAATAACATATCAGTATGTAAGTAATACTGATGTTATTACTTTATCATGAGACAACTAAAGAAGAAGAAGTTGAAGAAGAAAGAAATTGAAAAGATCGGTAATGGATATTACCTCTTCTTTGGAACGCCTTTTTGAATCCTCCACTTAAGGAACTAAGATTGGTCTTTGGAGAAGACCAGGACCTCTAGGATTATTATAGGGAAGTGGAGAAGGTAAAATGGCAGGGGTTGGCCGAGCTTGAGTGCTCAAATTGGTGTGAGGAGGAGGGGGAGGAGGTGCCCTTTTATAAGGGAGGAGAGGGGCACCTTAGGAATATCTCAAAATATTATTTTATATTAAAGTCAAAATCGGTTTATAATGGTTCCAAAGGGTCTTATTTCGAAGCTAAAGTGGGGATGGGTCGAAATACTATCAACCAATAGAATTTAGACAAGTTTAGGATATTATTTTAACCTTATCAATTAAATTTAACTCTAAGTTAAATAATTTAACTTTTACCATGTATTTTTGTTTTCTTTCACTATATGGTTAATACACTTACTATAACATGCCAAACGAACCCCAAATTGTTTATTATTAATATATATATCCTTATCTAAGTTATTTGGCCGAACCTTAGATTTTTAGGAATAAAATAACAATTAATAATATAATATTTGATTTAAAAACTATTTTGTGTCAATTTTGACACTATTTGATATATGATTTTTTTCAAAGTCATAACAGAATTATATGTTCGAACCAAGTTGATTAAATCAATACTAATATATCATAGTAACCTAGAAAATTAGTGGAATTCATAAAAAGTCTCAAATTACATTTATTTTGGTATTTATATTATCAATTTTGTCAATATTTCATTAATAAGATAATTACTGCATCATCTTTGTGTCATAAATAAATTAAATTATTTGATGTCTAAAAATTACAAATAAAATACCATCATGTAGGAAATCTTTTTAGATTTCTAATGAATATTTACAATCGAATTTATCTTATGTATAACCCTATATTAAAAATGATTTACTTATTAAACTTTGATTTTAACTATTTTAACCCTTCTTTAAATAAATTAATAATAAATGTCCTAATCTAATCCAAGTGGGCCTAAATGGTCATATTTTATTCCTAAGTTTGTTTTTGGTCGAATTACACTTGTCCAATAGAATTAGGACATGTTTTAAGGTAATATTAATATCATATTTACCCTTAGTTACCCTATTTACTATTAGCCGCGGTAAAAATAGTAAAAAGTTACTATTCACCAAAAAATTATTTTCATCTCATTGAACCACATTTTAGTCCTTGATATTAACCGTGTCTCTCGGATTTTTGAAATTCCATCCACAGAAGCGGTAAAATTAAGTTTTATGCAAAATTCAGTTTTTAACCTACCACTTAGTGGTTTCACTATTCATCAAAAATTGAAAGTTTTCATAAAAATACCAAAATTTCACCCTAGGATAATTTCGATATTCTGAGTCCAAAAATGAAGTCCATTTTGAAAAATAAAATTTATAAAATTTCAAAAAGTGGTTATTACTATTCATAACGGCTAGTTTTAATAGCATATTGTTGTTTAGTGAAACTCGGTATTGCGTACGACGCAAGCTATCGAGGAAGGTCGCGATTGCGTGTAAAGCAAGCCAAGAAAGTGTTGTGTAGAAAAAGATTCCTTTGATGATTTATATAACATAAAAGTCTCGGGTGTTACATTCTACCCCCCTTAAAAAGAATTTCGCCCTCGAAATTCGTCACTTTGCAACAAACAAATGAGGATACTTCTCCCTCATCATATCCTCAAGCTCCCATGTAGCTTCTTCAAGTTGGTGGTTTCTCCATAAAACTTTCACCAAGCGAGTGGTCTTGTTTCGTAGGACTTTTTCGCTACGATCCAGAATCTCTATCGGCTGTTCTTCATAAGAAAGATCTTGCTCCAGCGGTACAACTTATGAGCTGAGTACATGTGAAGGATCTGGTATGTACTTTCTCAGGAGAGATACATGGAACACATCGTGAACTTGAGAGAGATTCGGTGGAAGCGCCAATCGGTAAGCTACCTTCCCAACACGATCCAGTATTTCAAAAGGACCGATATATCTAGGGCTCAACTTCCCCTTCTTTCCAAATCTCATAACCCTCTTCCAGGGAGATATTCGTAAGAACACTTTATCACCCACTTCAAACTCTAGGTCTTTTCTTCGGTTGTCGGCATAACTTTTCTGTCGACTCTGAGCTGCTCTTATGTGTTGTTGAATAGATCTGACCTTTTCTGCCATTTCATCAATGAGATCAGGTCCTAATAGCTTTCTTTCCCCAACTTCATCCCAGCAAGTTGGAGTCCTGCATTTCTTTCCATAGAGAGCTTCATAAGGAGCCATCTGAATACTGGAGTGAAAGCTATTATTATAAGAAAATTCCACCAAAGTTAGGTGTTGATCCCAACCTCCTTTGAAATCCATAGAGCAAGCTCTCAACATATCTTCTAGGGTTTGAATTGTTCTCTCAGACTGACCGTCTGTCTGGGGATGATAAGCAGTGCTGAAACTCAACTCTGTATCCAGAGTATGCTGAAGACTTCGCCAGAACTTCGAGGTAAATCTCGGATCCCGATCAGATATAATAGAAAGTGGTACTCCATGCAATCTTACCACTTCCTTTACATATATCCTGGCAAGCTGATCTAGAGAGAAATCCTCTCTAATAGCAATGAAGTGTGCAGACTTTGTAAGACGATCAACTATGACCCAGATAGCATTATTGCCTTTGGATGTTTTAGGAAGTCCTGTGACAAAGTCCATAGTGATGTTTTCCCATTTCCATTCGGGTATGGGTAATGGTTGTAACATCCCCTTAGACTTCTATCTCTCAGCTTTAACTTGTTGACAAACCAAGCATCGAGAGACATATTCAGCAACATCTCTTTTCATGCCATCCCACCAGAAGTACTCTTTCAGGTCCCTATACATTTTCGTGCTTCCAGGATGAATAGAGAATGAAGAACTATGAGCCTCATCCAGCAGCTCTTTCTTTAATTCGGGGATGGGAGGAACACAAACCCGATTCCTGAACTTTATTATCCCATCACAATCAAGGTTGAATTCAAGAACATTTCTCACCTTCTTTTGTAACTCGACATCTTCTTTCTGTTCCTCTTTAATCTTCACATGTATAGATGGTTGAACATTCATTTGAGAAAGATAAGATTTTTCCCCTTCCATTATAATTCCAAGATCCATCCTTTGTAAATCCATAAATATTGGATCTTTTGTGATCCTCATCATGGATAAACTAGCATGGTCTTGTCGACTTAATGCATCTTCCACCTTGTTTGCTTTCCCAGGGTGGTAATGGATTGAGCAGTCATAATCCTTAATCAGCTCCAACCATCTTCTTTGGCGCATATTCAACTCCTTTTGTGTGAAAATATACTTTAAACTTTTATGATCAGTATAAATATCACACCTTTCACCATAAAGGTAATGCCTCCAAATCTTTAATGCAAAGATTACCACAGCCAACTCCAAATCATGTGTTGGGTAATTTTGCTCATGGATTTTCAACTGTCGTGAGGCATAAGCTATCACCATATCATTTTGCATAAGAACACACCCCAATCCCTTCTTGGATGCATCACTGTAGATCACAAACCTTTCTCCACTACAAGGCAGTGTGAGCACAGGTGCACTGGATAACCTTCTTTTCAACTCCTTGAAATTCTCTTCACATTCCTCTGTCCAGACAAACTTAACTCCTTTCCGAGTCAACTTGGTGAGTGGATTAGATAATCGTGAAAAATCTTTTACAAAACGTCGATAATAACCAGCCAAACCAAGAAAACTTCAGATCTCAGTTACTGTTGTTGGTCTTGACCATCTTTCGATAACCTCTGTTTTTGCTGGATCCACAGATATCCCCTCTTTTGAGATTATATGACCCAAAAATGCAACTTTTTTAAGCCAAAATTCACACTTGGTAAATTTGGCATAAAGCTTCTCTTTTCTCAGGGTCTTCAATATAATTCTCAAGTGATCTTCATGCTCTTCCTTTCTCTTTGAATAGACAAGAATATCGTCTATAAAGACTACCACAAATTGATCAAGATAGTCTCTAAAGACTCTATTCATTAGATCCTTTAAGATAGCAGGGGCATTAGTAAGACCAAATGGCATCACTATAAATTCATAGTGTCCATACCTTGTACGGAAAGCCGTATTTGGTATATCCTCCCTTTTGACCCTTAATTGATGATACCCTGAACGAAGATCAATCTTGGAAAAGTATTGAGCTCCGCGTAGTTGGTCAAACAAGTCATCAATGCGTGGGAGAGGATATTTGTTCTTGATAGTGATCTTGTTAAGTTCTCGATAATCAATGCAGAGTCTCATTGATCCATATTTCTTCTTAACAAATAGAACAGGTGCTCCCCAAGGTGACGCACTAGGGCATATGAATCCCTTATCAAGATTCTCTTGGAGTTGCTTCTTCAATTCCTGCAACTCAATTGGGGCCATTCTATAAGGTGTCTTTGAAATAGGCAAAGCACCCGGTACGAGTTCTATTGAAAACTCAACTTCACGATTTGGTGGAAGACCTGGTAATTCCTCCGGAAAGACATCATCAAACTCCCTTACAATGGGCATATTCTTAATCGTGAGTTTCTCACCAACCATTTGAGATAAATAACCTTCATTCAGTGGGATCAATACCCATAATATGGAAGAAATTTCCACTGGAAGGTTATGTTCATCCTTGCATTGGTATACAATCGTAGATTGATCTGGAGTATGAAATGTGACCTCCCTTCTTTGGCAATTGATATGAGCTCCATGTACAGAAAGCCAATCCATGCCAATAATCACATCAAATTCCACTAAAGGAAGGATCACAAGATTTGCAGGAAGCACTTTCCCACAAACTTCGATCGGAGAAGAATTATAAACTTCTGATGCAATTGATGTGCCATTAGGTGTTGTCACAGCTAACTCAACATCTAATTGTTGAGGTAATACGGTGATACCCTTAGAAAATTTTTCAGAAATAAAAGAGTGGGTGGATCCAGAATCAAATAAAACATTTTCTACTTTAGAGTGGATGGTAAGTGTACCTTTCACCACATCGTTATCGTACTCCACATCGCTGATAGAAATTGCATGTGACTTTCCTTTTTCTTTAGCCTTAAGAGTTTGTTGACGTCGACCATCATCATCAACCCTTGAATCTGGGCATTGATTGGCATAATGCCCCATCTCCTTGCACTTGAAACATTGAAGTGTAGTAGGTTCATTCTGTGTATCCCTTCCTTTGTTTGCATCATTAGACATCTTCTTCCCATTATCACGGCATTCAAATGCCCGATGACCTTCCTTTCCACATTTAAAACATTTACTTGTCCCTTTAAGACAACTCCCTCCATGTTTCTTTCCACACTTTGAGCATAAGGGAAAGTTCATCTTCTTTTCCGTGTGCTCTTTAGATTTTTCTTTGAATTCCATCTTCCTCTTCTTATCAAACCCATGTGACTGATGGGTTACTCCAATCTCCATCTCGACTTTGAGAGCACATCGAATGATTTCCTCGTAGCTATTGAAGTCCCTTATGGCTAACGCCCTTCGAAGACTTGGTTTTAAGCCACTAAAGAATCGATCGATCTTACTCTCAGGTTGGATAATAATACCAGAAGCGTACCTTGCAAGTCTTGTAAAATTTGCTTCATAGGTACGAACAGATTCATCATCCCTTTGCTTCAGTTCAAGGAACTCTTTCTCCATCTTTGTTCGGAGAATACGAGGGAAGTACTTATTGAAAAATAAGTTCTTGAACTCGTCCCATTCCATAGACTCAATTTCATCCCTTTGCCTTGTATTCTTAACAAGATTCCACCATTGATCAGCATCTCCTTCCAAACGATACACTGCTAGGATGAATTTATCATGCTCAGAACATTGAAGAACTGAAAATATCTTTTCAGTAGTACTAATCCATTGTTCAGCAACTAATGGATCAGTAGACCCGCTGAAAGATGGTGGACGCTGCCTCATGAAGGATTCAACAGAATGTTGCTCCCTCCTTTGTTCGTTTGGAAATCCTGCATGATTCATATCTTGAGAAAGTTGTGTGAGCATGGCTACAAGATTTTGCATTCCAGCTCCCATATCGTTTGGTTGCTCAGGGGGACAATCATTGCATTGCCCATCGCATTCCGCATTAACACGGTTCCTTCGGGTTCCAGCCATTGACTAAAACCAAGAAGAATAGTGTGAGCAACACTAATTATAATAGGAAACCACATAATTCAAGAATAAAATTTTCATGCTTATGGTCTTATCCTAGGTTATTCATGGCCATTTCGAAGATTGTGTTCTATGCTTAGACTTATCCTTAGGGTTCTTACTAAGGCTTTCACATCCTAGTTTCCAAAGGTTGACTATACCTTTCCTCTGATACCAACTGTAACGACCCACACTTTACATACATTGTTAATACTTCAAAATTGAAGCACACTTATTAAAACATATGACAAAACCACAAAGGACCGTATATGTATAGTGTCTTTAGAAACTGGGAAACATAAACAACTGGTTCATAAATCTTCTACAGTGTCTCCCATTTATTTCATCATATCTAGGGTCCCTTTTAGCATATTCTACTTAATATCCATCTTCCTGGCCTGGGGAAAAGAAAACATAAAAGGGTGAGCTCAAATGTTCAGCAAGGGCAAATAAAGGAAATAAAAATCATATCATATCTTTTTGAAAATTAAAACCTGCAAAAGAGATCATAATATCTTAACATGGAATAAATCATAGAAGTGAAAATGAGATCCCCATAATCATAACATAAAACTTGAATCTTTGTGGCATGCACACATAATCATGGAAAATCATTTCTTGTTAGTCATGACTCATTGCCAAGACTATCTTAGTGGACAAAGTCCCTTTCTGAACCGA